>JBCFYV010011172.1:71250602-71987021 GCA_039000515.1 Timema cristinae
AGCACATACTATAAAATATATTGGAAGCGTGATTGAGGAGAAAGGTGACAGTAGAAAGAATTTAATGAAAAGAGAACAGAATGGAGAGTTGTTCTATAGACGTGTAAGATACCTGCTAAGGAGAAGAGAAGTGCCCTTGAAATGTAAGGAAGTCTTGTATAGTACGTACTTTGTACCCATTGTCACACATGCAGCAGAAACATGGACATTGAATGTAAGCGAGACTAGGAAAGTGAAGGCCATGGGAATCAAATTTGTGAGGAGCATATTAGTTGTCACAAGGAGAAACAAGATTAGGAATGAAGTTGTCTGGGACATACAGGGGGGTACAGGAAGTTAATGATATAGTAAAGTAAGTAAGTAAGTAGTGAGGATGGAAAAAGAGAGGATGCCAAAGGAAATGAAGCATGTAGGAAAAAGACCACAAGGGAGGCCAAGAAAGAGATGGGAGGAGCAGATAAAATAAAGTGTACAGGTGATAGGAAGATGGAAGCATTTTACTAAACTGACTCTGTCACTGGAAACAGTTGATGACGATGATGGTTTTAAATTATGAATTAAACTTTTAATATATACTAGAGATAAGCTACTCAAATCTTTGAGTCCTGACAAGTATTCGAAATTCGATGATTCGGTGTTTTACTGGATTCGATGGTCGAATCTTTCACCTCATAAACAAAGCATAATATTGTGAATTCAAAAATTACTTAGTTAGGCCTATTTGAAAAGCACAACTTAGGCCATACTCTTTATTTTGTCAGAAAAAAAAAGAGATTAGCATGAATAAAATCATTTAAAAAAAATTGTTAGGTGAGGAAAATCTTACGTGCCTAGTACCCTACACTCCCACCTACATAGGAAACTTGGACTTGACCGTTTCGACAAATGCTTACTTCTAAGACTTTCAACCAACGAACAATCTTGTAAATATTTTAATGAACACATTAAAACTCTTCAAAAACTGAAAATCAAACCTAGCATTACAAATAAACTTGAAATAAATAAAACAAATTATGGCTTTTTTTTTAACAGAAATAATAACAAATTACACATTATACAAAGTCAGCCCCCATGAGGTGTATTATGTTTACTCGCCAGAGTAATGATTAAAATAAAGATACTGTTGATTCTTACTACCCAACTGGTTTTAATTATCTAAAACTATGCAAATAACCCCAATTTATTGCATATGATACTTAAGTTAGACATTTCGTTGGGTTTCATGAAAAATAAATACGGTCAACAGTCAGACACCGATAAAACTGTTTAATTATGCCTACCGGCCTACGTATTGTATATCGATTGTTTGTTTAAAATTGATTCATGTAATGTGAACCCTTAGTAAGCGCTATCGAGTTTAAGAATAAAATAACGACTTGCTAATTCATTATTTGTTTTTAAATTTATTTTAGCTAATGGTTTATTATTTATTAAAAATGTTATTGAAGTATTTGTAAAAATATTCAAACATAGTCCTGCCTTATAAAATGGGAATGAACATATTGGAGTCGAAAATATGTTCATGTTTTAAATAGGATATATTCTCAGAAATCGATATATTGCAAGAATCGAATATATTTCTTGTTTTCTACATAAATATAGATAATGGATATGAAAATAATAATAAAACATACTCAGGCATTATTGAGTTCACTATTTCCAATGTATAAGTCATTCACGAGCTAAGTTTACCTGGATGACAGCTCGAAATGTTACTAGAAGTAATCCCTAATATATCACTACGCCAACAGCTGACATTTATCACTTTGGATGACTGTAATGAAAACAGATGGTAATATATTAATCTGAAAGTTAACCACAGTAATTTAGGCCAATATTATTTATATATTTATTTGAGGATGGACACAAAGTTTATTTATCGTTTTATTCCACTTAAAAAAATATTCGCACCACTTTCACAAAAACTTCTAACGAATATAACTTCAAAATGGCAACTGACAAATTTAAACCATATGGCTGAACATGACAGTAAACAAGTAGTTTACAATGATGCAGACACGCAGTTGATGAAAACATTTTATTCAGTTAAATATTTCAAAATACGATAAAATAATCATAAAATCATTTATTGTATGTAAAAAATGACAACAATTTTCTCTTTTCCAAGTAAATATGATGCCTGTATTAAAAGGTATTGATATGTGCACTGTATTACACAAAATCAGTAACGTTCCAAAATGAAAAATAAGTACTTTTAATTATGTTTAAAATATTGTTTCGAGTTGTATAAAAAGAAATTATTTAAAAAAATGAAATAGTATGAGAAAACTTAAGTTTACGTTATTTTAAATGTAATATATAACAGGTAATTAAAGATCTTTATATTTGTAACAAAACAGTGATCTTTTACAAGTGTTGGCAACCCAAAAGCTAAACATATGATTTTCGAACTGTCATCCAGGTAAAAACCTATCGTGAACGGAATATATGTTTAATTGTTAAGCATGTTCTTTTAGTCTTTATTAAAAATATCCATTTGTATTTTTATTTTTTACTAACTTAATTAAAATAAATTATAAGCCTTCAATGATGATTAAAGTTGATCAAAGGATAACTAAGCCTAATCTGTTTATTTTGCATGTTTTTTTTAGAAACTTAGCTCAATCTAACAACACTTTTAAAAATAACTAAAAGACACTCAAATTTTAATTGATTTGATTTTTAAACAATAATATGAGTCTAGCTTGTTTAATTTGGCTGGATTTTAACCTGTATTTTGCAAGGGGGGTTGGGGTTGATTAAAATTGAAAACATGATTGAAATAAATCTCTATTTACAGTTTAGGCCTATATTGTGTAGTCTAGGTATATTTGTAAATCATTAAGATTTTTAACAATTTGCTAGGATTTAGATTCGAGATTCGAAAATAAAATGTAGATTCGGATTCGAGAAATAGTGGATTCGACCCATCTCTAATATATACAATTATACATACATTGAGAATTTATTGAAAATTTTTTTTAGTTGCTATCAATAACTATTTCCAAAACAAGTCTGAAAACAATGAACATATGAATGTGCATCTTATTTTTTGTATTAAGTAGCTTTGTTTCTGGTTATTCGGTAATAGTTGCCAATATTATTTGAAAACAAGTTTTATAATGAACAGTTACATGAACATTACCCGTTTAAGGGGCATAACAGTAGTTTGGGTGACTCACAATATACATGTCACGGGACGTTTCAAACTCCAGGCGTGGCTTGGTGCGGAACTCCTTGTTGACGTGGAAGGTCCAGAGCTGGTTAGTGTCCTCTATGAGGTAAGGGTTGTAGTGTTCAAGAGTAAACAGTTGTTGGGCAGTCGCATGCTTCAGCACTGGTTCCAGAAGGTCGAAGGGGACACCTCCTGTGTAGTCCATTGCTGGAAACATTTGACAGTTTTGACCATAGATTAAGGTATAGGATGTTCTCTCCTGTGATATTTGAGTTTTAAGTGAGAAAGACTGCTTGATATGAGATTAATATACAATGTGGTTTTTAAGTTGGCACAGTGAAATATCTTAAAAACCACATATTTAATGTGTTATGGATGGGGATGCGAGAAAAGGCCAGTGTTTTTTCAGTTTTTATGGCCAAACTAAATAAAATATTGCCCCAGTACAAACATAAGAGTTTAATTTTCTTTACATGTTGATATCCAGTTCCTGAATATTTGTTATGAGCATAGTGGCATTTCTAACAAACTTTTTAAATTAAGAGAAAAAATTGTCATTAAATTCCAGGACACACTTGACAGATTTCAAGAAATTTGGCAGTCCCCATGTGAAGAAAATTATTTTTTATTACTATTATTTAGCACTGCGTCTTACTACTCATTCGGGTTATACGCTTAAGTACTAATTACACTAATGGATTAGGAATTGGGAAGGTTGAATTAAAGGAAGTGAACCCACATTTGTGTGGAGAGAGAGTGGAAAACAATTTAGGAAAAACCACCCCCAGTTCACCCGACCGAGATTCGAACCTCGATCTCCCCGTCCTCAGCAGTCAGGCTCAACACGACAAGCGAGTTAGCCAACTACGCCACAGAGGCGGGTGTGTAAGAAAATTAAATTCCATAGTTGTACTGGAGCATATTTTATTTGTTTTATAAAAAAAAATTACCATAAAAACTGAAAACACACTGGCTTTTTCTCACGCCCCCTTCCATTCCATCTTAAGAAAAAATGTTTCATACAAAGTTGATTGGTTTTAAGACACTGATAAAATTAACATAATTTATTTTTAAATTAGTGGATGTCTTAAAGGTCATCTCAGGGTCAACTATTGTTTTTCAAATGGGACTTTGTATTTTTATTGCAGAATTGTATTTTACAGAAAAAAAACAAGCAGCCTTTGTATGAAACACCTTTTTACCCAAAGTCTCTTATTGATGATATTTAATGAATTAAAGAAATGTGTATGATGTTTTTGGAATTGATTTTATTTAATTTATATTGCTTACTGGAATCTGTAGAGTGTAAACAAATACGAGCAAAACGCCCTCACAAACAAAAAACAAACACTCTTCATGAGGGTTGAAATGTTAAACTGGTCTATCTTTCATGTTTAAATAATAAGTAGACCAATTTAACATTTTGATCCTTGTGAATAAACGTTCACACTAAACAGGATACACAGTTTTTCATAAGGTGAGATATTTTCGTTTATTATGAATCTACCTATTGTGAGCTATCGAGTAATATTATGTTGCTGAAAAAAATTGAAATGATTTTAATTTATGGTGAATGTAGAAGAAAAGTTAATGATGCTATTCTACTGTATGCTGATCGTTTTCCTGAGAGAAACACGCTGTCACATAGATCTTTTGATCGTTTTGTTAAGGAATTCGTGGAAAATGGAAGTTTCAAGCGAAGCGAAGCGAAGGAGCTGCCAAGCAACTGTAACTGGTTAACATAATGAGATTGCAGTACTAGCTGCAGTAGTTCATAATCCTCATGAAGGTTCTCATGCAATTTCTAGTGATTTAGGAATTTCCAAGAGAAGTGTGGTCAAAATATGAAGGCATTATAAATTTCATACTTACCACATGTTGTTCCATCAAGAGCTTCATGGAGAAGATTTTCTCAATCGAGTGGCATTCTGCCACTTGGCACTTTAATGAGTAAGAATAAATTGAAACTTTTTCCTTAAAGTATTATTCTCTGATGAATCGAGCTTTACAAATCATGGTGAAGTTAACTAATACAACATGAATTACTGGAGTGCACAAAATTCATGGTGATTGTGCCAAGTTTAAAGAGAGCGCCCTTGGATTGTGAACGTTTGGTGCAGACTTATTGGAGAAAAATTGAATGGCCCCTTTTTTTATTGACGGTACATTGGATGGAAACAAATACAGAAGCTTTCTAGAGCAAGGGTTGCCATTGCTGCTAGAAAACTTTAGGCCACAGGAAAAGTATAGCATGTGGTTTCAGCATCTCCCAAGAAACTCTATTAAATGCAATTCTTTTCCAAAGTAAATTGGAAAGTGTATAGAAGTGGAAGGTCATCATTTCGAACAAATTGTTGTAATTTAACATTTCGACACTTATGAACAAACGTTTGTTTCTGTTTGTGAGAGAATTTTGCTTGTATTCGTTTACACTCTACAGATTCTAGTAAGCAATTAAATAAAATCAGTTCCAAAAAATAATATGTTTTTATTTACTTCATTAAATATCAAAAATATACCTCAGGTAAAAAAGTGTTTCAGACAAAGATGGTGCTTGTTTTTCCCCTGTAGAATATGACTCTGCAGTAAAAATACAAAGTCCCATTTGAAAAACAATTGTTAACCTTGAGATGACCATGAAGACGTCCACTAAATTAAAAATGAATTGTGTCAATTTTGTCAGCGTCTCAAAACCAAGCAACTTTTTATGAAACATTTGTTGCTTAAATGAGTTTTCTTGAAGAAATTTCGCTATGCCAACTTAAAAAAAAAACCTGTATATATTTCTTTTCACTTTTTGAGGTATGTCTTGTTATAAATGGAAGAAAGTAGAGATCCACTTCAGTGGTTAAGAGCTGTTCTAAAAAGGATAATCTGCTGAAATATCTCATTAAGTGTGATATTTCAAATCTTTTCATTACATATCAAAGTTTTCTTCTTCCTTCAAATTGTTTCAAAGATGCAGAGGTTATTGTGGGTCCCAAAGTCAAAGCAAAAGAGATTTTACCTTAGACTTAGAAATTTTAAGTTTTTAAACACTGCTAGTGGTCAGTGGCAGCAATGTCAAGTGTGAACTGTGTTCTTTTTCTTATTATAAAAGCCATGTTGTATTTGTTCTTTTTTGTGTGTTTTCTATTACTGTTTCCTTTAACTTCTATTAAATATGATCAATATTTATATATTATTTCTATGTTTTTACTACAACCATTTTTCCCAATCAAGTATTAAATATTTCTAATTAACTTATACTATTTATATTTGATAATCCCCATCAAAGCTTTGAATAATTTATTTTTACTCCTTCAAAAATTAGCATGCTAACAGTTTCTTTTTTAATTCAAAATGGAGTAATTAGTGTATGTGTAAAGTGTATTCACTCTTTTCTTTTTGTGTATAAAGACAACAATACCGAAATATTATTCTATTTGTGTTTAAATGTGTGACTATTTCTACTATTGAAGATAGAAGAAAGGAAGAAGATGTCACCTTTTAACATTGGAATCTTTCCACATTTTTCCTCTTTGCATAGTGGGCTTTCTTGGTTAAATTTACACTTATTAGTTTATTTTTACTTTTTATTTATTTTTATCAAGATCCATTATTATAAAACAAAAAAATATAATAATTTTTGATACAATCAAGTTAGTGTGATGGGAGATTGAGAGGTAATTTAAAAGAACTTAATTATATTATGATAAATTGTGGTAATTGTGGTAAATTGTGGTAACTCAAATGGTTGTATTTTGCAGGATTAAAAGTTGGATTCCAGTATAAAAAAATCATTCGAAGAAGGCACAGGAAAGGTGGATAGAAAACTTATAAAAGCCCAAACACAATATGCCTCATACAATGAAAAAGTCTACACCTTGCATTGCTGCCATTGGCCAAAGAGGAAATGTCTGCCTCTTGAAGAAAATCTATCTTTACCACCCAATCCCCCAACCTAGGTTTCATTCTATCAGAACTCATCAGGGAGAATATAATGAAACCTATGTCTGGGGATGGGAGGTAATGATTGATTTTTTTTCAAGGGGCAGCCATTTCCTCTTTGTCTAGTGGAAGCAATATAAAATATTAACTGTGTTCTTCTTTTCATTGTAAAAGCCATATTTTGTTTGTTCCTTTTCCTGTACCTTCTTCCACATAGATATTACAAACTACCTCAAAGAGAGATTTTTTTCTCTTTATATAAATGTACGTTTGGTTAAAAGTGGTGACAAATCCACTCTAATTTAAAAGGTATAGTGCAACAAACAGAAAAATTACGGCTAAAATTAAACCAAAGAAAAGAGGGTAAAATATTTCATGTGGTTTGCTTGAATACAATTTCTTTTTCTTTTGTATTTTTAAATATTTGCCTTTGGTCACAATGTGACCATTTTAGTAGCTGGTTTAAACATATCTTTAAACAATATTATTCATTTTTCATTGATTTGAAGTAGTTGATGTGCACTTTTTGGGCCGACTGGTTATATAAGCACAAGGTGATAAAATCATTCCACAAGACACAATGTAATATGTCTCAGTTAAGAAGATGGGAACTGGAACAGCAATGGATCACAAAGTCTAGAAAACCACCCAACCTAAATATTAGCTAATTTCAATCCAGAGACTATACCAACACCACCTACCATCCATAGAGTAATAGAGAAACATTCAGTGAATTTCAACTCCACCAGAGAAGTTTTCATTCTACCAATCAAGTTGTGATCACTGAAGACAACATCCTGTTTAGTCTAATTACTGAGGAAGATGCTATAATAGCATTGAAATATCGAAGTGTGTGTAAATATGTGTTAAGTGTTTTTACTTTTATTTGTGCTCTACCATTTTCCTAATATCCTATCATTTTATTTATTACAAAATGCTTTTGCTAAATGCACATTTTCATACGTATTATTTTAAAGCATTACCTCCTTTCATAACCTCTTTTGTCCATTTTTGTGTTTCTTTCTTTTTCCTTCTATTATTATTCTTTAATTTTTTCATATATTCTTCTAGCTTATAATCATGAACCCACAGAATTACTGGCTTTCACAAATCATAAACCTTCATCTAAATTTGTAGCTGTAAAATGCCACATTGTTTCCTTACAAATCTGTATAAACCTAGGCCTAATTCTAACAGGTCTTACCATAAAACCAGCCATTACAGGAATGCCACAGTAAATGCATGAAACAGTTCTTTCTTTGGCTAAACAACAATCTCGACAGTTAACAATAAAGGTTTTTAACCTATATCTAACTGAAGCCACCAAACTCCAAGATCAAATTCTTTCACTCATAAAGGTTACATACACTGTTGTCCAATCTTGATTCCATTCATCAGATCAACCATTCTCTTTCTCCTTTCAATAGACTGTTAGAAAAATACGCTGCCTTCAAACTGAAGAAATTATCTAAACTTTACCTCACTGAAATACGGGCTCCAGACCCATAGGCCCCCTTGAACACAGCCCTATCACTAAATACCCACTAATGGGTATGAAACCCAGTGTAGCCAGCCTGCTAGGGATAGCCACCCCTACGGGATCCCAGCCCAAACTACCCAAACGACAACCCCACAACCCCACAAGCCACAATTAAAATTCACCTGTTCTTAATATATCTAACCCCCAATTGTCCAAGTCGGAAGAAGAAGCTCTATCGAGGGGCCTAAACTTCTGTCCAACCAAACATCCTGACCACTTGAAGCTGATTAAGGATGTACTAAGCTTCGCCAGAAATATGAGGTTTAGACACTTCTTTTCAAATATTTCCTCCGCCGACAAACCAAAAACATCAAATATTTCCACCATTGACAAACCAACCACATCAAAAATTTCGGTCACCAACATACCAACCACATCAAAACATTTCCACCATCGACAAACCAACCAGCTTCTAAGCAAATTTTCACCCCCTTACAACTGGGGACTCTCCTCCCCCTCTATTACCAGCTGATCACCCGTTGAAATGTATATTAACTTTATACTTCAGCAAGTTTTGGATCCAAATTTCTACAAAATACTCCCCACAACCCACAACCTAACTCGTGAACACCACCAAACCATAAAATCCATCCAACAAAATCAGAACATCCTTATACTGCCAGCCGACAAAGGATCCACGACAGTTGTAATGAACAAAGATGATTACATCGCAGAAGCGCACAGACAGCTTTCAGACTCATCCATATACCAAAATATTGAGTATGATCCCACAACCAAATTTACAACCAGCTTCAAGAACTCATCACTAGAGAGACTAAGCGACAAAACCTTTCTCCCACCCATGGTCCAGATTCTTCTACAAAAAAAATCCAATAACGCTTAAATTCTACTTGGTTCCAAAAATTCACAAAGATACCATACCACCACCATGAAGGCCTATTGTCTTCAGCTGTGGATCACTTACAGAAAGAATTTCAGCCTATATCGACCTAAAACTGCGACCATTTGTTCGCGGATTATCCCACATCAAAGACACCAATCATTTTCTTTAATTGTATGCCAACAATCCTCATGTTCATGGAATTGCTGCAGTGGAACAATTTCTCAACAACGTCCGATCAATACCACACCTACAACATCATTTATTCTGGATCTCACTAAATTTAAACTAGAAAATAAAAACTTTCAATTCATGGATAAGAACTTCATTCAAACCAAAGGCACAGCGATGGGTACAAGGATGGTACCTTTGTATGCCAATCTGTTTATAGGCAAATTGGAAAAAAACATTTCTTGACCGCCAAATCAACAAACCATTTTGCTGGCTTCGCTTAATTGATGACATAGTCATGGTGTGGACAGCGAGCCAAGATAATCTAAACCTATTTTTAAACAACCTAAACTCCTTTTCGGCTCTGAAGTTCACCTCAAACCAATCCCACGACCAGGCTATATTTCTTGATGTGGACATTAGGCTGTCAGATGGCCACTTCTAAACTTTGGTTCATCTTAAACCTACTAATATAAAAAAATATCTCATTTTGATAGCTGCCATACATTCAATACTAAAGGATCTATCCTATACAATCTTGCCATAGGGCTCACCGCATCTCCTCCGATCCAGAAAGTCTTCAAAACCACCTTGAAAACCTCCAAGAAGCCTTTACATAGAGAGGATACCCTAAACCTTTCATTAATAACCTACTTCAACTAGCTGAAACTTTACAATCACCCAAACCTGAAAAACTAGATACTATACCTCTAGTGACAAAGTACTATCCAGGCCTACAAAATAAAACAAAATATTAGCATCGGGCGTTCACATATTGGAAGCATCCAGACATACCAACAATATTCTCAAAAAACCACCAGTCCTTGTGTATAAACAGCCTTCCTCCCTTAGAAATCTTTTGGTGCACCCTAAACTTGAAACTGAAAATGATACAACCTTCATTCAACCACAACAAGGCTCTCAACCTTGTAACAAAACAGCTTGCAAAACCTGCCAAATAATCATCCAGCAGCCACTTTCTCTAGCAACATCACCATCCATCTACACCATCAAAGGCAGCCACACATGTGAGTCCAGTAACCTGATTTACCAACTAGAATGCCAACAATGTACTGCAAAATATGTTGGCCTCACCATTCTCTGTACACAAATGAATGGACACCACCATGACACCAAAATTAAGAATCCAGAAAAACAAGTTTCTGCACACGCCTCCAATCCTAACCTCAACTTTGAGGACTGCTACACTGTCAAGGTGTTAAAATCATTCCACAAAACACAAAGTAATATGTCTCAGTTAAAAAGATGGAAACTGACACATCAATAGTTCATAAAGTCTAGAAAACCATTCAACCTAAACATTCACTAATTTCAATCCAGAGACTACACCAGCACCACCTACCATCCATAGAGCAATAGAGAAACATTCCGTGATTTCAACTCCCCCAGAGAAGTTTTCATCCTTACCAATCAAGTTGGCATTACTGAAGACAACATCCTGTTTAGTCTAATTACTGAGGAAGATGCTATAATAGCATCGTTATATTGAAGTGTGTGTAAATAGGTGTTAGTGTTTTTACTTTTATTCGTGCTTTACCATTTTCCTAATATCCTATCATTTTATTTATTACAAAATATATCAGCACAAAATGATTTCTATGAGCAAGAACGAGAGGGCCTACCATTTTAGCAAGGAAAGGTATTTTCACATACCTTCTAGGATTCTTCGACATGCCAAAATTGACAAGGGACTGACAGCTTCAATTCCCATCCGAAGGAAGTTGTGTCATGAATTTTTATCGCTCTATAAAAATATGCCAACCCCGGCTGGGTTTGAGTTCACTAACATTAGATCCTGAGGCGAGCACTCTACCACAAGACCACCAAGATTGACTTGACCATAAGTCTTATTTAAATGGTCAGATAGTCAATTTTGTGAAAATATTTTATTTCACACATGTATTATGAATTCAAAACTGCTACAATGAATTTTAAATAATATTTTGATATACATTGTAATAATCAAAGTATAAATTCAAAAAACACAGCTCGCAAAATTTCTTATCATAATTCATATGGAATGAAAATAGAGAATCAGAGTTTGGATTTTTTTTAAACTCAGTGTAGTTTTGGAACTTGAAATCTAACAACTATCCTTCAAGGTTTGTATCAGCCCTTTATCCATGAGGCCAAAGTAAAAACTAAAACTATACCAGAATATCCCCTCCCCCCCAAGTTGTCTTAGAAAAGATATCGTTAACTTATTTCCAAAAAATCACTGATTTTCTAACTTTACAAAATCATGGCATCAAAAGATTCGGGATGATAAGAAATATTATCTGATTATTGTCTTATTGCAGCCAACCTCTATGAGAGCCCAAAGTATCATAATTTTTATATTTCTGCACTAGGATATTTAAAAGTTTTTTTTACATCATGAAAATATTTACTTTTTAGCATTAGGCAAGTTTTCGTGACTGACTTGGTTACATCTTGGTATCGAGAGTTTACGACCAAGTGTTCTGACCAAGGTGGAGCGCGAAAACGATTTGAAATGGTTTTCTTAAACAAAAATGGTGGTTGGGGTGGAGTAGATCTAACAGCTAGTAAGTAATTTATATAATCCTACTACATGCATGTACTGCAAATTGACGAAAAATGAGCTATTTAATTCTATTCTTAGTTAGATTGGTGCTTATTTTGACTAGTCCTAATACTTAAACAACATGCCAAAATAAACATATCTTCCTAAAAATAACCTTAAGAAATCATTAAATACGTATGTAATATTGAATAGGCCTACATCGTGTCTCTTTCCTTTATCCATAACTAAACCGTTTTTAAGTACCTACTTACTGTCATGTATATTTAGTTAGTAATTGCTGTTCATTTTAATTTACAAACACTTAAAAACCATTGACTATGAAATTATACTCGTTTAAATCACATAAGAAGTGATGCTGTTTATAAATTGGCGCACAAACGTTCGGTTCATTAGTCGTAACCATAATGTTTAGTCTGGCCAAGAAAAGTGTTACCAAACCAAGCTCTGGCATCTGTGTCATAAAAATTGTGTTAACATCAATACCATGTCAACCTAAAAAATGAAAAATGCTGTGGTAATAAACATCGATACCCAGGCCAAATGCGAAAACACGCCTATTATGATTAAAGATTTCACAATCCTTGTTTTTTCCAATTCTGATTCCTAAATTTTAACTCCTTTACATTTACAATATCAATATTTTCTCATGCATCCAACCTCACATTAAAATTTCTTATTTGTTTATATATAAGACATCTTGTAATGTATATGAAAAAATAAATTAAAAAATGTAGATTGTCATTTAAAAAAATATATATTTACTATGTTTCATATGTACAAGATCCCTTCGACACAAAGGTTATGTTGGGTGAATTTACAACTAACGGGAATTGAAATAAAGCAGTAAAGAAAACTAATAATAGACAAAATGAAAGAATTTCCTCTTCCCATGTGTTGTTCAGTTTTAATGTCAGAACTTGGATGTGTGAGCTAAGAATTGAGGGTATCAAAGAATAAAGTTTCATATCTAAACTGTAATTACAAAGTTTCATAGGTAAGCTAAATATAGGGTATTACTTCCCTGTACTAAGAGCAAGTTTACAAAGTGCAGTTGCTTACCATCTATATTCTCAATGAGTAAACGAATGCAGAGGTCATAGAGCGAAGGGACTTTGTGCCAGCTCTTGTTGGTCTTAACACCAGAGTACACTTTAGTTCTGGAACAAATACATAAAGGTTTAGTCTTGCCATTCTAGCTATCAGGATGGTTCACAAAATACTAGCTTTAAAGTTAGTTCACTCATTAGCTTTGGTGCTTGTTCACCACCATTCTAGCTTCGAGGTTGGTTCACCACCATAATAACTTCAAGAATGAATCACCACCATCCAAACTTTGAGGCTGGTTTACCACCATACTAGCTTCGAGGATGGTTTACCACCATACTAGCTTCGAGGCTGGTTTACCACCGTACTAGCTTCGAGGATGGTTTACCACCATACTAGCTTCGAGGATGGTTTACCACCATACTAGCTTTGAGGTTGGTTTGCCACTATACTAACTTTGAGGTTGGTTTGCCACTATACTAGCTTGAAGGATGGTTTACCAACATACTAGCTTTGAGGTTGGTTTGCCACCATACTAGCTTTGAAGCTGGTTCACCACCATACTTGCTTCCAGGTTAGTTCACGACAATACTAGCTACCAAAATATTTAAGTGGATTTAGGTTTGCTGTATAGATAAAGTATAATTTAAATTAGGGAGTACAGACAGCACACTTTAAGTCTAATTTTTAAAGGAAAAAGCGGATATTTCATCAACATTGTTTTTAAGTTACTAAAATTTGACATCATAGAAATATGTTTTATTTGATTGAACTATTAAATATATTTCAACGAAATAGTTAAAAAAAAGGGTTTAATAATATTTATTTGTGGATTACTTAGTAATTTGTTTTAACAATATTAACTAAACGGATTCATTATGTAATACAAATGAAATATTTTCATTTACACCATTGTGGCAGCATATAACATATAATAGTGCTAAGAGTTATAAATTAAATGTATTATTTTCCCCCGTTTATCTTATTAGAACTGATCACTACAAACCATAAAACATTATTATTTTGTAAACCTTATAAATAGCATCAAACAAAATTTTTGTTTCAAATGAAATTTATTAATTTTTATATGCCAGCGAACCCAATTGGCGTTGGGTAATGGTATAATCAACTGAATACTGACTCTCTCCCTGGTCGCCATTTTAAATCATTAATAAAGGCCACCTGTGAAAAGGCTCTACTTTGTTTCTTTAACTTAAACAAAGAAGAGATAATTTTTTTTAGTTATATTTATTTTAATTGTAGTAAGGAGGAATATGAAATTTATAATATAAGGAACATACTTTGGTATAACAGCTATTAAATTGATTGGTGCACTTCTTTAGTCAATTAAACAAAATAAATTATGAATATAACAAGGAATTAATTTAGGCCTATTCAAAGAGAAATTGTTAGATCAAGAAATTAAATCATTTACCACAGATATAATAACATTCCTAAAAATCACCTCAGAGATTGTTAAAGGGCAAACATTGATTTCATAAATAAGGTAAAACAGTAGATCTGTGCAAGATATTACTAAGTAGTAGCAGAATATTATAAAGAATTAACTGAAAAACTATAAAAAGTGTAAATTGCCAAATGACTAGATTGGACCCTTAAAACTATAAATAAAGATCAACAACAACCCATCATTTGAATGATCATTTATATCAATAACAGCCTAAGAAAAAGTTGAAAAGGAATTTTATAAAATGATTGATAGAAAGTTAACTAATTTACTAGATACTTAATTTGTGAAACTTCCATATATAAAAAGTGCCGACAATATAAATACACATGAAACATATTAAAATTCAAATTGAGATATAACTAATAATATAGTTCCACAACATAATGTGTTTAGCTTAATATTAAGAGCTTGTTATCTGAGTCAAGTGGTTTAAAATAATTCATGTGTCAACAATCGAAAACCTTAATCAAAGAATTGTTGTAATAACAGATGTTTCATCCAGGTTATTCTTATGAATCCTCTCCTTATAAAATTTATGTTGCAACTCTTGGCTGGGTGACTACATGTTTCGGCGAATTGCGCCATCCTCAGGTCTGAGACAAGCCAATGCAAAATATTAAGTTATAAAAAGTTACATCAAAAAGAATTCAAATATTCAACTAAGATTGAGAGATGTCGAGACATTAACCAAAAAACTGGCATTAGAACTAATCAAATAGTAGAGATAAAATGGGGGAACAAGAAATTTACTATATTATTATTTATTATGAAACACAGCCTAACTATCAAGCTTACTTTCATATTGGGATTGAGATGTTATCCTTGATGTTAATACATTGCAATAGATTCGTGTTCAGTAAATTATTAATTTATAACTTTTGTGATGAGTATTCTAGAAAAGGCCAAGTGACCAACGTACAAGTTTGGGAAATTTGAGAGTTAATGTTCGAGATGTCACTAGTGTGTCGGTTGGTAAGCGCATATAGATGGATGAAAAATGATGAAATTAAAATAAATGGTGTTTAAAGGAATGAAAAAATATAGGACAAAGGGAAATTAATACAGGTTTTAATCTTCACGACACTTAGAACCTGTATTAATTTCCCTTTGTCCTATAGTCCTATACGGGTGACTACCCAGCCAAGAGTTGCAACAAATTTTATAAGGAGAGGAATCATAACATTAGATAAGGAACGTCACTTTAATCCAATTTTTTCAATTAACATTTCTTGTTTATTACACTTCTTCTATTGCAACCAATAACTTATATACAAACAACATATATGTATTCAACATATTATAACTATTAAGAATAACCTAGGGTGAAACATCTGTTATTACAACAATTCTTTGATTAAGGTTTTCGATTGTTGACACATGCATTATTTTAAACCACTTGACTCAGATAACAAGCTCTTAATATTAAGCTAAACACTTATGTTGTGGAACTATATTATTAGTTATATCTCAATTTGAATTTTAATATGTTTCATGTGTATTTATATTGTCAGCAGTTTTTATATATGGAAGTTTCACAAATTAAGTATCTAGTCAATTAGTTAACTTTCTATCAATAATTTTTTTATTTCCTTTTCAACTTTTTCTTAGGCTGTTATTGATATAAATGATCATTCAAATGATGGGTTGTTGTTGATCTTTATTTATAGTTTTAATGGCTCCAATCTAGTCATTTGACAATTTACACTTTTTATAGTTTTTCAGTTAATTCTTTATAATATTCTGCTACTACTTGGTAATATCTTGCACAGATCTACTGTTTTACCTATTTATGAAATCAATGTTTGCCCTTTAACAATCTCTGAGGTGATTTTTAGGAATGTTATTATGTCTGTGGATAAATGATTTAATTTCTTGATCTAACAATTTCTCTTTGAATAGGCCTAAATTAATTCCTTGTTATATTCATAATTTATATTGTTTATTGACTAAAGAAGTGCACCAATCAATATAATTGCTGTTATACCAAAGTATGTTCCTTATATTATAAACAATAAAAAAGAAGAAATATTTAAATCATCTAAAAAGTTATAAAATGGTTATTTTCATAACCCAAAATTAATTTTAAAAATAATTTAAAATACTAGCTTCATTTTATATAAGTTGAAAGAATAAAATATACTGCATGTTATCCAACAAGATTGAAAGGTGTTTTTTTGTTGTTGGTTTAATTGGTGTTAACTATTACAGAGATCAGACAACAGAAATTATATACATAATATAAAGCGATTCTTTTTTGGTACTGGTAATTTAGTGAATAAAAATTAGGCTGTGGAAAACCTTTGATTACAACTCAAACTCTACTAAACAGCACTATTATTCATACAATGCTGTTGGATAGTGTGTTTGTTGTAATAAGACAATTTTCTAACAGCATCTGTTTGTATACTAAACTCGAGCCTTCAAAGTATATGTTAATATGGATTGTAGTGCAAAAGTCACTACATATAGGTATTTTTAAAAATATAAAATAGGAAATAATACATGATTTAACAGCATTATCTAGGTTACAAGAATATGGAGAATCTAATGATACTAAAATCATAATTATTGGAAATAATTTAGAGATAGCAATTGAATCAAAACTAACCTAAGTCTTGTGTTGTTGATGCTTAAAAGGTTAGGTTCTGTTAGTTTTAAATAGTTTAAGATAATAAAAAGGAAAATTATTGCTATACAATATTACTTTGCTATCAAAGTACTTACCAACAACTTAACCTAACCCTTAATTAGTATGCTAGTAATTAAATAAACAATATAGTGCTAAGGAAAATTAAAAAAATTGTATTTAAATTTAAATTAAATTTAAAGGATCATAGGTGTAAACAAATTTTTGTAATCAATTTAAAATATAATCTAAGTAATCATTTGATTGATTCTTTTTTTTTTAATGGTATGAGGGGATGGTAATTAGTTAACATATTATTTATTTTATATTTAAAGAAATTGTCTTAAAGGTATTGATTTTTTTGCACCATCCACCCCTCCTCAATTATACAATCACACTTTTATTCTACAAATTATTTCAAAGGTTAATTTTATTTGTGGACATGTTTGGTGACGTAGGCTCTTAGGACAGAAAGATGAAGATGGATGCAAATGAGATATCCACCTTTAATAATCAACCTAGGTGACGACTACAATGAAGATGAGTACAACTTTGGTTGTGATGCAGAAGAAATTCTGGCTACACCTCTAGACAATATACTTTAAAGGTTCTAGTCCAAGGGTGGTAGTAACTAACTCCTATAGTTGATAAAATATATTTACGGACATTAAATTATAATATAAAAATTATTACCTTATCAAAACATTAACTCAAGTTTATTATTATTATTATTATTATTATTAGCACCGCGTCTTACTACCCGTTCGGGTTATACGCACTTACGCTAATGTGTAATGGTAGGGTGATTGTGAGATGAAATGAAGGACCTACAGTTTAACGTGGAATCCGAACCACGGTGGCGACCTGGCATTCTACACATTCACAAGATGTCTTGTCAGAGGTGTAGGAAGGGTTTGTAAATCAGATAAATCTGTGCCGGGACGAGGATCGAACCCCGGCCGCCAGCATAGAAGTCTGACACCGTACCCCTAGACCACCAGGTCACCCATTAACTCAAGTTAAGCTCTTACACAACCAACATATTATACTGTCCAACCATTAAATAATAATATTTATATGAAAACCGGCTAAACATTTTTTTTTTAAACTAAATGTTTATTTTAGCATTATTTAAAAAAAAAAAAACTTTTTTAATTCAAAATAATTAAATATGTAATTTATTTTTATTATTATTTTTCTTGTTTTCAAAAACTTGCTTGTTAAAAGTGACAGATGCTTAACATACTCAACTGCTTCAAATCATATGTTTTGGCATCGGGATGCAGTCTAGTAACCTAATAACTTTTCCAGAAATTTTCTACTGTTCTTCCTACAAAAATCAGACTGTACCTAACTTATGCTGAAGTAGAGATCTCTGAGATAAAACACTACTAAGCACAAAACAAGATTTAAAAACTACCTTTCACTTCAAGAAAATTAACTATAAACAGTCAATCTTGCAGTCCAGCCTAGCCTGAACTTGAAAAAGTTGCTTGTAGCAGTGAAAGCTAATTAAAAATTATGTTTTCATGTTAATTAGTGTTATATCACCACAATTTCTACTCCACCATTACTCAAGTAGGTGTGCTGGCTATCTCTCTAATTTTTATCATAATTTAGTCTAATGCGCTTTTCTAAGCCCTAATGTATATGCAATTGAGATACCACGCTTAAAATGTATTTATGGATGGGCCCTTTAAGTCTTCAAATCCCTTGAATCCAGAAAGATATTTAAGATTGGAGTGCCGAAAAAATTTCAGATTTGATAACTTTAAAGATATGAAAATGTAATTTTTTGTTTGTTTGACCAATTTTGAATGTAGCTCTAATACTGTCCCAGTTTGGCAGCTATTTATTGTATTGGTGACTTGAGAGGTCTATATTGATTCGTGGTGGGAGGGAGGTTTCCTCTTCACTTTTCTCAGTTACAAAGTGAGCGAGGGTTAGGCACTACTAACCTCTGGTTCTTGGCGTACATGACCTTGCTGAGGGCCTCCTCATCCGTCAACATCCTGTTCTTCTTTTGAGTCGGGGATTCAAGCCCAGGATAGTGGCCCAGTGGTCTATAATTGGGGCTTATCATCGGCAACATTGAGTCTAATTCCACATCCATTTCCAGAGGGGCCAACTTGACAGATGGGGCCAATAGAGCTAGCTCGCCACCTGAGTGAGGCTGCAATAGTCACATTCACATTAAATCTTATCTGAAAGTAATAGTCAAGATCAACATGGGCTAGCCATGTCCGAGAGAGTTAGGGGGTCAGTCATAAGAGCTGGTTGGTCTCTTTAGAATACATACATACATACATACATACATACATACATACATACATACATACATACATACATACATACATACATACATAGTTAATTGTTCAAAACCGGGTCAGAAATTTTAAATGGATATTTATTAGGAAAGACCCAAATTGGTGTAGTTCTCTATAATCTATCAGTCCTAAATGCCCACAATGCAGGTATTATAATGTAAGAACTTTAGGTTTAAATTTGGAATTAGAACAAAATAATGTAGAAGTACCAGTCTCTGATGCTATTACAATGATATTTCATCAAAACATTTAAAAGACTATATAAAAATTACCATACATAAATAAGCTTATGCACAAGAGCTAGCTTCAATTTTACATGACAACATTAAATTCCAAAACGGATTTTTATATATATAAAATATATATATATATATATATATATATATATGAGTAATAATTATGGGTCTGCAAGCTTAAAGTTTTTTTATTCAAGTCAATCTTAAGTGAGTTTTTCATAATGCTCTTGAGTATTGAGTTGATCTCAAGTTTGGGTTGAATAAATAAATAATTTTAAAACTTTATTATGTTAGTAAAAAACAAATATGTGTTTATATTGTTTTCATTTTTTTGGATTAAATATGAGACAGATGATTAAAATTAAATATATTTTAAACTTGTTTTTAAATATCTAGTTAAAAAATCAACCTATAGTAAATTATAGAATCCACTTTTTAATATTCTTTAATAGTAACAGAAACATTAATTTAGATATAGTTCTACATTGTCTGGAGCACAGCTGTTCAGTTGGTACCGACCACCTATCATAGAGAGCACTATGGATTTTTTAAGATGTACATAGTACACCTTTACATTAAGCTGACTCTAGATTCTGGCTTCAAAATAAAAACTTACTGTATAATATTATAAAAATATAAAGAAAATATATCATTTTAATGTATACGGTACTTTTTTATTCTTTATATTTATTTATATGGATCGTCAAATTTATTTAAATATATATTCACAATGTCAAAGAAGCTTCTTATAAAGTAATATGTATTGAAGCATTTTACTGCAGTAAGTTTGTCATTACTAATAAATAATACTTTAGCCATTAATAAAGGAGATGGAGTCAAACAATAGAAAAATAGAGGAGTTGGAGTTGAAGGCTTGACATTCCTTCTAACAGCCCTACAGAGCTGCCTTTCCTATCTCTTTATCTACTTTTCATACCTCCTCCATTCAACAACCAGTTTACACAGTTGCTGACCTTGAAATTCAATGGTCATCTACACAATACTCACTTTGTTGGGGGTTTTCCCCACTCTGAACTATCCTTCTGTACATTATTTCACAAACCACAACCCAGAAAGTAGAAAGAAAAGTAAACAATGAGTCATTCATCACCAGACACACAATGAAGGCAAAGAAATAACTCTTTTCAAGAATGTTGAAAATTGCAAGCCCATAAATTGGTCTATCTCCTAAGTAGCTATTTCAGGCTTGGTTGGAGAATATACTCACAGATCCCTAGTATTAATACATTTTCAAACCCTAGTTTATTCAATAAATATAAGGATTAGAGTAAACCATGAATTGAGAGTTTGTCTTTAAAACTTATGGTAAATACTAGAAAGAAGCCGAATTCTATATTTCTCAAATCTAAATATTAAATTTTATTTTGAATCTTGAATCCAAATTTGAATCGCTGTGTACTTAAAATAGTTTAATTTTAAAATTTAAATATTTAAAATTGAATTTAAAAAAATTGTTTAAGGGTTTGTGTCATAAAAAATGGTATTTTGTTAGTCGTGTCAATTACATTATAATCAACAAAGTGCTTTTTTAATATTGTTATTGGAGTCAAGGTCTTAAGAAATTGTAGTTGAGATACTTTTTTTTGAGATTTTCTCAAATCTCTTGAATACAATAGGATTCATATGCGTGTAGCCTTAACAATGTAGTAACAAGTGGTGCAAAATCATTATTCACTTCAATGTCTTAAGAAATCCAAGCTGTCAGTTGGACTTTTCTTCTATGGTCTTAGCCATAGTAGTTTCTTATAAGTGCCATATATGAAAGCATTGTGCATCAGTTATTGACATGGTTTGTTCCAATAATTAATACCCGTCTCAAAGACTGGATAGAAATTAATGATGAATATATTTCCCACTTTGTGGCTGCATGGTCTAAAACGCTACTCTCACAATAGACTGGCTGCAAATGAATGGGAGATTAAGGTTTGATCTCAGTCGAGTGCAATGGGAATGGTTTTCCTTAAATGATGTTCCACTCTACACAAATGTGGGTTCACTTCCTCTAAATTCAATCTTCCTCATCCTTAACGCATGAGAGTAATTAGTAGATAGGTGTACAACCCAAAAGGGTAGTAAGGCCCCGTGATATTTTTTTTAATAAGCATATAAATTATTTTCATAAGTACTCTTTTTTTGACAATAAAAATTATAAATGTGGTTGTACAAGTCATTGACAGCATATCAATTACTTGTAAATTATGGTTACTATGTTCCAATAATGACACCCCCTTAATTTAAAATTTATACTTTGAAAGCTATATCTAATGTATTTTTTTAATTAGCTGTACCGACATTTAAAATGGTATTCTTTTTCAAACAAAATACGTCTGCCCATGATAACAGATCAATATGATCCAGATCACTTACCTTAATGATTTAATGGAGATTAAATGTAAGAGAAAACTAGGAAAGTGGAGGCCATGGGAATGAAGTTTGTGAGGAACGAGTTAGCTGCCATGAAGAGAAACAGGATAAGGAGTGAAGTTATCCAGGAAAGAGTGGGAGTACAGGGAGCACATAAGATAGTGGAGGAAGCAAGAATGAGAGGGTTTGGGTATGTAATGAGGATGGAAAAAGAGAGGGTTCCAAAGAGAATGATGGAGATGAAGTTTGTAGGAAAAAGACTGCAAGAGAGGCCAAGAAAGAGATGGGGGAGCAGATAACAGAAAGTGTGCAAGTGACAGGAGAAGAATGGAAGAAATTAAAGGAGGAAGAATTATAGAGGAAGATGGAGGCATTTTGATAAACTTACCCAGACACAGGCTGGTAAGAGTTTATGATGATGACTTAATGATCTATATATATAAAAAATAAACAAAAATCCCCTCTGCATATATACTTGATTTTCACGACCTATTTCCTCCTATATTTAGTCCTAAATATAGCAATATCTCGCTCTTTCAACAGGTTAAGGATCAGACCACTGATAAATGTCGAAAATCAACCAAAGTCAAAGCATAACCTTTCTTTAGCTTGCAAATGCACTAGAATCACCAAAAATGTTTAACTAACTATTTTATTTAACACTTGTAAATGCATACAACACCTAAGAATGTAATGACCACTGCAATTAGACTGTTATCACAAAAATAACTATTAATTGTTTAAAATTTACAGTACGCCTAGTAACAAAGATGTTTAGTCAGAAAACTTGGTATTATAAAAATGTTTAATCACAGTTATAAGAGATTCAATGACAACAATTTTAAAAAACAGTGTGTGTGTGTGTGTGCACTGAATGACTTTTATTCAAAGCCAGAACTATGAAAGAAACATGATGGTACGCAGTGGTGACAATATACAATAAAAGAGCAAAGCAAGCGACCAAATTAATAAACGTGGACTTAATCCAAACCTAATGAATGAGTGAAGTGGAGAAACTCGGCGCAGCGAAAGTGGAGGTATTGTGTTGTATTTTGAATCAGTGATAATCCAGAGTGGTTTTTTTAAGCACTGCGCCTTACTACCCCTTCAGGTTATCTGCTGATAATCCAGAATTACCAGGACGAGTTAAGCGGAAACTTTCCACAATCCCAAACATCTAGAAAAATTATTAATCCTGACTATCCTTGAGAATCATTGTAATTTCAATCGCTGGTACACCGTCCAAGACTTGTGCACCTACCTTAATGAAAAGAAAGTACCTGTAGGAGAGGTGGACAGAAAACTCTCCGGTACCTTCCTCCAAATATAATACAATTACCTCAAAAAGCGAAAAGAGGTTTTACTTAAATACATATATTAATGAAAAGAAATAAATTGTATCATGGTTTCTAGTTCACACAGAAAATTACACAGTTGTATCTATTTTTCCGGTCAAATTGCCTACATACCAATAAAAAATATAAAAAGTTGTATTCTTAAATACATTATTAATATGGTTATTTTCTTTAGCCATTTGATTTATAAATGGTTATTCTATTGTTAAATTTTCATTTTCCTGACTTTTTCAAATTCCCAAGGAATCTTATTCGGACAAAAGTTGATTAGACTACCAACAAGCTTGACTATGAAAGAGGATTGAAACAACTTAGTATTTTTCTTTGAACGGAAGTTTACAAATCAACTCACAGTATATTCAGGGCTAGTGGGGGAGTCTAAGTATTGTTTGCTGAAGCTGGTAGGCCCAATTTCTGGGCTTTGAGGTGAGTCTCTGTGTCTGATAGAGACTGAGGGCTTGATATCTGGGCTTTGGGGTGAGTCCTGATGCTTGCTTGAGCCCACCAGTTTGCTGCCAGATCCACCACCTACTCTACCAGAGCCAGAAGCACCAAGGGACAAGGTTTTATGGGTAGACTTTTTCTTCACCATCGGATCCACCATGCCGAGTGCCTCAGCAAAACTTGCTCCTAAAACAAGGTCATCAGGCCCATATGAGTAACTTTAAAATAATTTAGTAGAATGACTAGTGATTGGATAAAATAATCTAGGATCTATGCCTATATCATTAATCATAATCATTATTATTATTTTTAGCACCGCGACTTACTACCCGTTCAGGTTATCCGCTTATGTACTAATTACGCTAATGATTTTAGGGATTAGGAAGGTTATATTTAAAGTAAGTGTACCCGTATGAGTGAAAAACCATTTTGAAAAATCACTCCCAATACACCCAACCGAGATTCAAACCTACCCATAATCGGCAGTCTAGTCTATTGCGAGAGTAGCGTGTTAGACCATGCGGCCAACAAAATGGGTATTATTATTATTATTATTTTAGAGTATGATATCAGGCTTTATCAGCTAGACATTTCATGAAACTTTTTTCTCTTGTTACTACCATAAAGTTACTAACCTGTTTAAAAATTTTCCTTCCTGAGCCATATACTTTCCGAGATATAAAATGATAAAGTTTTGAGAAATTGCGTCTAAATATTTTCAAGGGTCTATATAAGGAGTGGAGTAGTTAAGGAAAAAAAATTCATAGCTCTGTGTATAATCAGCATATCACTGTTCAAATTTTACCACATGTCAATCAAAGTGTGCATATTTGATACAAAAAGGTTGTCTAAGCCTTGCTTGACTATGAGACATTGAAAGTTGTCTTTATTAACAAATTTTTAAGTGTAAAACCATTGCTTTATTCAGTGAGTATCATGACATGAGGCAGAGGAGTTATCAGGTCTCTCTTTTTTTTTAATTAAACCTCCAATTATGGTCTAAAAGGATGCTAAAGAAAACTTGTGTGATTTTAATTCAATTATATACTTATCTTAATTTATAATTTGCAATATCTTAGCTAAGTGTAGCTAATTAAAAACCCATTAACTATATTATGTGGACACTATGCATCATAATAAATTATTACCTTTATGGGATGATTGGGCCTGATGTAGAATTAATGTATACTAACAACTTAATTAAAAATATTGTATTGTTCAGTGTTAACATTTGGCATAAATTGAAAATTAATAATTTAATAAGGAAACATTTACATTGAATTAGGTATAATTTAATTTAAACAAACATTTGTCAATGAATTAGATTTTAACAACCCAATGGGGAAAAAGTTAATCAGTTTAACAGCTTGTTGAAAAGTGTAGTAGGAAAAGAAAGTGAAACCAATAAGTAAATTAGAAAAATAATGTTTGACCTAGAGGAGTGGTTTAAGTTCTGAACTTCTATTTCATGTTTGTGAACATCATAAAACATACTAAACGTAATTATTTCAACCCATAACAGTCAAATGAAACAAGAATACTAGCGAACACTCCAGCATCGATTTGCCTCATCATGTGCATGCACTGAAATCTGAGGTAAGGGGGTGTGGGGGAAGAGAGATAAAAACAACTCCACCCTCCCCCACAAGGGCAGTGAAGGGGAGTCAGTCACTAACTCTGCCGGGAGCATGTGGTGAGTACTTGACTCTCGCGCTTTCTAATTAATTTGAGAAACAATACAATAGTAAATAGTATGAGGGCCGGACCAAAGGAGGTCGCGGGCCAGGGGGTTGCCGATATGTGATTTAGTCTATTTTACAGATAACAGAGATTGCATGCTTCAACACTGCTCTCAATGCCCATCAAGGGAAAATTTTAAAAGCTTTCTACTTGTAAAATTTGAAGAGTGGGACCCTGAAGATGAAGTTTCATACCAACAGACAAAACACAACTAGTGAAATTCACAGTTACATTTGATGAATATTTAACTATGATAATTTAATTTATAAAAGAGACTTGAAATATTTGTGTCCTCTTCATTTATAAATAAATCCCAAGCAAACTACTTTTAGAAAGGAAATGAAAGTGAACCTTGAACATGATAATGCTATTGTTCTCCTAGACTTCAGTGAAAACTACTCATGTTATTCAAGATAAAGAACAAGGGTTTCACTGGACACATGAGAGAGATTCACTATACTAGAGGCAATCCAACTAAACATGTGTTGGGCCAACTAAAGACCTAACTGTCTCGAGTTGGTGCATCTTATTTGACGATTTGGAGCATGATTTAACAAAAAATAACTAAAACGTATGTAAAGGAAAAATTTCCAGTTGTAATATACGTACTTTATTTCAGTTGTAATATACATACTTTATTTCAGTGGTAGATGTGCTGCACAGTACAAGAAATGAAAAAACTTGATCAACCTTTGCCACCACAACCAAGACTTTACTTTAATGCCATCATAGATATATATATTTTTTTGTGACCAGTCAAGAAAAATTTCCTTGTGGAAGCATTGGTGGAACAGTAAAGCATCTGGTTACCAGAGCAAGCCTTCAAATGTGTCCTGGTGATATAATTGACTAGCCAAAAAAAGTTCTCAATCTCTGAGAGAAATGAATTGAAAACATAAAATTCTGGATGGTAAAAAAAAATAAACCATTTCAGAAACATGTTAGCAGATAGAAGCCCAATTCTCCAAAGCAAAATCAGTTACTGGTACAAGTGACTTTCACCATTTCATTTCTGTATCTGAAGATTCCATGGAAACAAAGAAACATTCCTGGTGATATTTTTTTTATTAGTAGTTCCAAAACATGAAGAGGAAGGTGATGTAAACGTGAAGTTAATGGATCCTTAGGCTCTGTACTATCATTTCACTGGCCCTCACGGAAAGAAGACATCTGCTATGTTCCAGTGTGTAACATAATTTCTTGTGTCAGTCCTACCATAACAAAGGTTCTGGATGGATATACTAGCCTACTTCCCTGAAATGGAGGCTGATTTTATACAATGCCAGTAACAACATACTCTTAAATAAAACATGAGATATCAGATGAAAAGTAAGATCTGAGCACTTTTTTAATCTTATCAATTATCACCTAGCAGTTGTATTTAGTGCACTAGAATAATGTTATTTAAATTTTACTATGAAGGAATAGAACTATTATTGTGCACAGGGTCAACATAAGATGTGTTTTAAATTAGCCATACTTAGCTAGGCCTATAATATTGTTGTTTATATCAATTAATATAGTATATTAGTGAATTAAAAGCCCTTATTTTGATTTCATAGCCTTTTAGACCATAGTACTTTGGAGTTAAATAAAAAGCCCCAGTAACTCATCTGCCTCAGGGCATAAGGCTCACTTAATAAAGCAATAAACTAAATTAATTTAATTTTAGTGTCTTTCAGGGGTAAGCAAGGTTTATAAAACATTTTTTTATCAACCCTACATACTTTGATTGACATGTGATAAAAATTTGACAATAATATGCTGACTATACAAAGAGCTATGACTTTTTTTCTTAAATCCTGCATTCCTTATGCAGAACCTCAGAAACAACATTTACACACATTTTTTTCCAAAACTTTTACCATTTTATATCTCAGAAAGTATGTGGCCTAGGGAGATAAAATGCTATATGGATTAAATCAACTTGCTGGTAGTAACACATGCAAAAAGGTTTAGTGAAAATCTTAGGTGGAGGGTGTCATTACAAAATTAAGCTGGGTGATCTGATATGGAATGGCCCAATGATTATGATTATGTGATGCCAGTAGAAATCTTAAACTTAACTTGAGCTTAAGTTAATAAATAACTATGGTACTGTACCCCAGGAATCGAGCCCGGGACATCTAGATTAGTTGCCAGTAATACTGACCACTAGATCAAGAGGTTGGTTATCCTTATTATTGTTACTATTAAAATATGAATTTTTTTTAAAATCCAATACACCATAAACTGACTCACCTGAAAAGCTGTCTATACTCTCTTCTCCTTTCTTTTTGGAAGCAGGTTTCTTCTTCTTATCTTTCTTCTTAACACTATCCTCTTCTTTCACTACAGTCAATATGCTCCTCTCTTTTTCTTTGATTGAATTATGGGACTTACTTGAATTCGACTTGACTCTTGAGCTTTCAGAGTTTTTTTTAGATTCAACCCCTGGACTACTATCTCTCTGAACAAATTGGTCATGGTCAACACTATCATCCTCATCAGATGAAACTATTTCGTTTTTCACAGTCACAGGCGACACCATCTCTTCTTTCACAGCTATAGGCGACGCAATTTTCTCTTCCCGATACTTAGTTTCGCTTCGATTCTTGGGTTTATCAATAGGTTTAGAGTGATCACTGCTGGAATATGATTTGCTGCTCTTTTTATCATGATATTTGTCAACCCTTTTCTTACTAACCTCTTTAGTTTGTGAGTTATCATTTTTTTTCCTTTTGTCATTTTCTCTACTACTTCCCTTTTCCCTTCTTTTGTCCTTTTCACTACTACTTTCCTTTTCCCTTCTTTTGTCCTTTTCACTACTACTTCCCTTTTCTCTTCTACTATCCTTTTCACTACTACTTCCCTTTTCTCTTCTACTATCCTTTTCACTACTACTTTCCTTTCCCCTTCTACTGTCATTTTCTCTACTATGTCCTTTTTCCCTTCTGCTGTCTTTTTCACTGCTACTTCCCTTTTCCCTTTGACTGTCCTTATCCCTAATACTCTCCTTATCTCTACTTCTCTCCTTATCTCTATTTCTTTCCTTTTCTCTTCTACCATCCTTTTCTCTCCTATTCTCCTTTTCCCGACTACTCTCTTTTTCTTTTAATCTGTTATAGTTGTCCCTGCTTGAACTATGTTCAGAATTATGTGATCTCACCTTTTTTATTTCACTATTTTCCTTATTATTTGATTTACTCCTTTCATTATGATTTTCCTTATGTTTGTCTTGCTTCCTGGAAGAACTGTGGCTACTGCTAGATGTCTTTGGCTTGTTATTCTCTTGGCGGTTTGACGTATTATCACTATCACTACTATCGGGGCACTCTGACTTTTGGCTACTGTCATCTGATTCTTCTTCGCTGGTTTCATCCTCGATCTGCAACATGTCAGAATCATCATCATTGGCCTCAGAGTTATGTGAGTGGTCATCTGTGTTTTCTGCAGCTGTCTCATCTTCGCCACTGGAGTCCTGAATCCGCCTCTTCTTCCCGCTTTCTAGAAGATCCTTGTTTGCTTTCCTTTTGTGGTCAATATGGTGGTTGGAGGACATACTACTGGGAGTGTTATTTCTTGGTTTTGAGCTGACATGTTTCTCCTGCACCACTCTCTCCCTGTGTTCATCAGAGTCCTCACACTGCCTGTGGTCGCTGGATTCTTCACGCCGCCTTTGACCAGGGTCATCAGGACGCCTGTGGTGCCTTGGTTTATCTTCGTTCGTGGTGGATGATGGCTCATCATCGCTGGTGTCTTCCGCTGCCACCATGGCTTTCCACTTAGCGACTATGGCCTTTGCGGAGTTCCCAACCTCGCCGTCATATTTTCTCAAGGCGTTAACTGTCCGGCCAACGCCAGTTTCTTGCAGATGCTGGACCGTCACTGGTAGTCTGTCCAGCTTTGTGATGCAGTGTTTCATCTGCCAACAAAGTACATATTTATCAATACCATCTGTTCAGATACTTTTCTGCTCATATTAACCTTCTTTACCATCCTATTATACAGCAAAACCAACAATGCTCAACAACTTATCCATTTTACAATTGTTGTTTGGACAGACACTGTGACATACAGTTATTTCAGTTCGAGACTTAGAAACCATATTAGGACCGAATAAATATAATAAACAAATAAGGCATATCAAAGTGTTAATAAAAAGAGTTTAGCCCCTTAGGAGTTCCTCTGCACCTCTGATTTAGGTCACTACAAAAACAGCACTATCCACTTATTTGTGTTATTTTTTATTAAGGTGTGTAATGCTGGTGTTAAAGGGTTAATTTATTTTATCTAAAGGCAAACAACAATAAGAGTAAATTTAAAGTAAATCCATTAAACATTTATTTGGAGTGAGGCTAGTGAAATCATCTTAAGGTGAGAATACCATCACCCAAACATGACAATGCCTGACTTCCTAGCAGAGAATCAAAAATGCTGGTGAACACAAAGATTCCGCTTTCGGATGAGAGCACATATGGAAATATTCTACTTGAACAAAGTCATGTGAAACCATTCTTATGTAGAGAGGCGCCAAGATGGAAACAGGAATGTTTCTAAGATTGAGATTCATAAAGTCAATTCTAATACAATCTAGACACCTTCATAAATAATGTAATTCCATAGTTGTTATTCACGTTATGAATGTGAGATTGGTCAATCTAAATCTTCACCTAATAGTGATGTAGCATTAGGTTTCACGTCTAGTTTGTTTCTGGTGTATGCATCCATGGTGAATATTTGATTAGAAACTTAAGAGATATCAAATCTAACATCTAGATTAGGGTAAAAAAACTGTAATGTTATTTGCAGTTTCAATCTTAGCCAGGTGTGACAAAGTGGTTTTCCCTCTACACAAATATTTGTAGTCTACATTTCCTCAAAATTTTGACTTCGTCCATACTAGGTTTACTTTATCCTAAATATGGGGTGGGTAAGTTGGGGTTGATAGGTAGTAGCTAGGTGTTTCTGCAATCTACAATTTAAGGTAAGGATAGTGATGATCGTGAATTTTAAGAAGACATATTAGTGTTCACCTAGAAAGGAATATATTGGGTAGACAATATATAGATGTTTTTTAAATCCATTGCAACTGGCAAGGATTTGAACATTGGCTTCACAGGTCGTTGTGTCTATTTAAGCTTAGCCAACTCATTCTGTGTGACAAAATAAGACTTATTTGAAAAATGAAAATGTGTTTTCATTAATTTTACTGCATATATCTGCACTAACACATACTTTTTTTTAATGAGCCACTAGTTAGGTTTGTTGGAAAGTCCAGTTTGGTGATAAATGTTTTTTACAAAGTTAATATGGCAAGTGTTAATTTTTCAATCCTACACTTTAAAATTTCCCTTTAGGTCACACATATTACACCAATTTAAGGACAGGGGATGAGGATGGTGGATTTTAAATAAATTTTAAATAAAAATCACCCTCAGTTTACATTACTAGGACTCCAACCTCCAATGGAAGTGGATCTCGTTGTGGTATCATTCTTTCTTTGTGGGTATTTGATAATATAAGAGCTAGGCAGGGCTACTCATGGCTGATAAAATCTTCATTCAAAAGTAGGTATTAAGTAAAGGGGATAAATTGAAGGGGTTAATATTGATGGCAATATAGGTGCCATTTCACATTGATACAATATCCAAAGTTTTTAAATTCAAAGATTGAATATCATAATAAAAACAAAGTAAGGTGTAGGCTTCATCTAACCTAAATGTTTTTAAGTAGGCATATAGCTTTATTTATTTTATATTTACAAAGAACTTCCCAAAACTGTGTTAAATTTCAAACTACCCCAAGACCTAACATGTATCTTGAATTTGAATCCCACAATGGCCTGTGAAATGGGTGAAAATAACTTTTACTTTCTTTATTAAGGTGTCGTGACTCAAATTAAAAGTAACTATTTGCTTTACTTTCTATTGATTCGGTAAAACATTGTGTTTGTTTTGTACAAGCTGCTAACATTTTAGCTGCACTTTTTTTAACACAAAGACATAATTTTAGTCAGTCTTCGTTATTTAATAAAATATGCAGCATTATACTTTGTAAAGTAATTCAAACAAATTTTACACATTATTTAAGTACAATACTTTGATAAAATATAATTTATAACATTCTTTAACCAGGCTTCAAGTTATGGGGATAGGTATCAGGTGAACATTTTACGAAGCAAATAAAAATCTAAAATGTTGATGATGATATCTAAACTGAAAATTAAGACGTTGAAATAACTTCAAGCCTTAATATTTCGACCTCACCCTCTCATTGTTCCCACCATGTTTTTCTATACTTCGTTGGTAATGTTTAATGACATCAACAATACCCGACATATTGGAAATGCCAGTAATGTAAGACGGCCAGCTGATTGCTAAGAAATGTAGCTACAGTAAGCTATGATAATAAAATAACTTTAGTTAAGCTTCCATCCACAAAAGCACTTAAAATTATATTTGACGTAAAGCTTAGTATAGACGTATAGTCGACGGGGCTTTATATTTAACAAGATTCGTATTACTATATATTAAGACTAAACATTTCAAATAAGAAAAAATACACGAGAATTAAAAGATTGGTTTCTGGTAAACTATATAACTCGAGTCGATTGATTATAATTCATTTTGTAGGAATAACGTTAAGCAGGGGCGTTGAGTCAGAGTAGTTAGAAAAATAAATACAAAAAGATTATTTTAAAAAATGTAGATTTTTTTTATATACATCGTTCTTACATGGAAATAACATTATTTTTCTATTTCTCCTATTGAGACTCCCCTTATTTTGTAGTAGAGGTCCCTCCCCCCCCCTTCCGTTTTTCATTCCCTCCTTAAGTTTCCTTCCTTTATCCCACTTCCATAGTATCACTCGTAGTCATGAGAAGAACCTATTCTCCAAAGAGAGAGTTATCAAATTTAGTTGAGGTTAAGGCAGAGGCTACAGGGACAGGTCCCCACCAAAACTTTTTGAACATAACAAATTATTTTTTATTTATTTTTATTTTATAGCATATTTTGTACAAAAAAAACTTAATATGAATTGGAGCACCATTCTCTACATACAGTGAATTATTCGATTCCTTCTACAGTATTCCAGTCCTAAGAGAATTCATTATACGCTCCAATCGTCACGCCACTACCAGCTCTCGGAGACTCCAATGACTAATAATGTAGACACTGACAGGAGCCAGCCCCTTTCAGATAAACCCCGTTGTCCAGTGGGAGATATCTCTCAAGGTCGTTCCACTGCGCACTCACTGGTCATAAGTTACTTATGGGGCTTGTCTAAGGGGGACCACGATTCTATAAAGATAGTTTATATTTTGTTTTAGCGTTTATTTAGTAGGTGTTAAAAAAAACCAGTAAGTAAGGTGACGAGTGAAAGTGTTTAATTAAAACTAATAATCTAGATTTTTTTTAATTCCGTATTTGTTTAATAAGTTGTATAGTAGAGCCTAACTTATCTGAAGGTTGATTTGGTTGGTCACGGATTTCTGTATAGCCTTCATGTCTAATGCTTTCATAGCTTGTACTTTATGTAAATGAGACGTCTTTAAATTACTGATTATGTCTGTAACCAATAAACCGTTTTATGAAAGTTAATTTGTATGTGATATAATAAAACAGCATTTTTCATTAAAACTGAAAGAAAAATATTAAATCAAACAGTTAGTAGAACCTCAGCTTAGTGATTGTAGATCAATGCAGGTGGATGGCAAGAAAAAAATAACTTTTCCTAATGCTTGGTTAGTTATATAATGCTTTATACATATTGGTTTTGTATTTGTTGTATATTCTTCGGTCATTTTCCCACCTTTTTTTATGATTCTCTCCGTTTTCAGAGCGTTTAAGGGGAGGGAAAGAAAGGCCGTTTGTTTTTAAGTGAGAGAAGTTCAGTGGAGCGTGGTAGTCATGACAAATAGATTGTTTGCCAGAATGGGTGCATGAATTTATGCTCAAATCGGTGTCCGAGTGTGAGTCGGGTGTTACAGGCCCTAAAGTGGCCTTCTTTATCAAGGAACAACAAGAATTTGAAAGACGCCAATAAATCAGGCCCTTGTTTCCCCATTCTTTCCTACTCTTAACCCAGCAATCCACAAGGTAGGCCTCCATTGTCGATGATCCTCATTAGGGCGTGGTAAGCCATTTCTATCACAATTTTATATTGAATACTAGTTATTTTAATCGTTTGTTGACTGGAACGAATAGTCTATTATAAGGTTTGTACAAGTAATGTCATCACTTGGTATGTTTAATTCAAAACCTGTATTATTTTATTATTTCTATTTGTAGATTTATTTAAAAGTTTATATAAACATAATCTAAAGAGCATTTGTTCACGCGACAACAATATTTTTGTACAGGATTTTTTTAATTACTATTTGATTAGTAATTTTGTAATCCTAGTGATTAATAAAAATAATAAAACTTAAAAATATATTATGTTAACACGTGGTGAGAAATAAATGGTATGTGCACCGCACAGACATTCACCCGCTTTTATCATAAAATATACATTTATTAAAAAGCTCTTAAGATATGTGAAACGAAATAATAGGGTTTTAGGCGTTTATATCTATAATATAATTGGATGTACATACGGGGCTAAAATTTTCTAAGCGTTGTCTGCAACCATTGCGCAAGAGAGAGAGAGAAACTTTCACGGATCTCTTTCTCTGTTATACTTATACAAGGCAATGTGGCATTTCGACATAATTCGATAATTTTGGATGAATACATTAGATATATCGATGTAAGATTAGTTAAACGAAATAAATAGGTTAATAAAAGGTTTGAAGAGCATATCTAAGCTCAACACTCGTTTCTGTAAATAAGTCAATTTGAGCTAAAATAATAACACTTCCTACAGGCCTATATGCTAAATGATTGTTTGAATGTAGGACTTATACACAAAGTTTGTCATTCGAACAAAAGTAATCAGGTTTTTAGCGATCTTATTTCATTATAGTTAGTGAATATTAAATATAATTGATTTCTTAAAGCAATATACAAGCTGAGAACAAACTTTAAAATATCTATTGGGCCTAAGGGCCCTTATAACCTAAATGAGCATTTGAATGTAAAACTACTACACAAAATTTGTTATTCAAACACACGTAATTAAGTTTTAAGATACATCTTTTCATTATAGTTATTGAACATTAAATATAATATGGTTTCTGAAAGCAAAAAACAAGCTAAGAATCAACTGTAGCGTCATATCATAGCTACAACGTTTGATTCCTAAAATACAGTAAAGAATGTAACGAGTTACAAGTTCAAGCGAATTAAAATGGAACAACACTCACCAAACCCCCCTGATGAACTCCAGCACTAGAGAACGTGCACTGACCTCCGCTCTCTGACACTCTACTCAACTGACTAAGTGGAGTCTTCGTTCCACTGAGGCCTCGTGAATCAATCCTCGCCCAGCCGTAAACAAAAGAATGAGGTTTCGGATGGGCGTGGATTGATTCCCGAGCAGTCAGTCGAACAAAAGCTTCACCTAGTCAGTTGAGTAGAGTGTCAGAGAGTGGAGCTCGGTGCACGTGCTCTAGTGCTGGTGTTCATCAGGTGGGTTTTGTGAGTGTTACTCCATTTGAATTTGCTTGAACTTGTAACTCGTTACAAGAATTATTCCAAATAATATTTAACCAAATAATTAACAAATGTGATGATATTCTAAACTCACCATGTGCCATTTCACTGTGTTCATTCCAAACTGACTATCTCCAACGTCCAGTGACCCATGATTGTGTACATATGATAATGACTGAATGCGCGAGTTAACTGACCCAGCCAACATTAAGTTGTCACTGAGGCCACTAGGAATGACGTAAAACGTTTCTAGCATTGAATTGTTCCACGTAGCCTAGATGTTTGTTCTAGAGTTTTCTACGGTCGTATCGTCACATATTCCCCTTTATCCTTGTTTCTGTCTTGTATGTAACCCCTAACTCCCCCCTCTCTAAGGAAATATATCAAATAAATATCACCAGGAAATCGAAGAAAACTTCACTCTTGGCAGCGTATTATTAGTGAACGCTTCTCGCACAAATTAAATGTAAGAACCAAATTATTTTAGGCTTTTATAAATAAAAAATCCTCTTTGGCTTAAAGGTTAATGTTAATTGGCTTTGATTGAAGAATTTAAACAAAATGAAATTTGAAGTAAATAATGTCCAGGTTGAAGACTTTAATATTTGATTTATATTTTTGGCTTGATCGTAGTAAAAATTATTATCTACATCAAAGGAGGATCTTAGATCCTGTTTAAAGTAATCCTCATCATTTTGTCTCGTTAATGCAAATAAAGAAGAGGAAGGTTAAAAAAAATTATATCTGTTTGACATTCTGATATGACTATATTAAAGTTAGGGATAGTTGTAAATATGTTAATTGTGTCTTCTTTCAAGAACTTTAATGTAATTAGTCATTGCAAGATTAATTATACCTCTATGGCACAATTGTAAATATTGTTACAATCCAATAACGGGCCCTCGTTGTGGCTCCAAATGTTATGCTCTCGTTGTGCTGCAAATTTGTAACGCCCCTCATTGTACTGCATATGTTATGTTATATATCTGGCCCCATTTTTGGGCGCCATATGTTATGATGTCATAACGTGCCCCTTACTTGGGACACCAATTTATAACATCCTTCAACACTTGCCCCTAGTTAGGATGCCCTTTGTAACTAGAATGTTTAAGAACCGGAAACTGCCTCAAATTAAACATCTACATTATTCTGGGTTGTTAGAGAGCAGGAAGTTAATTTTTAAAAGACTAAGGCCGGTATGCAAGAACGATGTTGGAGTAGGAGTAAAGGCGGAGTTAGCTACTCTTGAGGAAGATATCCGTGTCGTGCTAGAACGTCTGGCTTGAGTTACTCAAGGTCACGTGATGAAATATTACACAGAAGTACCACATCTCCAGGGGAAATAAAATTCACTAGATCCACCGCCTTCTAAAGTGTCGATTTTGCTTGTAAAGTTTGATAGCCTGCTTAAATATGTCCTCTTGTTGATAAACACATCGTAATTAATTAAGAGCGTGTGGTGAAGTGAGAAAGAGAAATGGTATTTATTAGAATTAAATAGGTAGTTTCCAACTGTCAAATGAAAAAAAAAAAACATTATGTAAGGACCATCGCAGCCAAGAAGAAAGCGTGGGAACAAATTAATAGAATTTTAAATCTTCCAGTAACCTCCAAAAGGTGAGTTTATTTTTATCTTATATTATTTTCACTTTAATACTTTATATAAAATCACGTATATTGCTTGAGTAATTGGATCGTCTATAGAAATAAACACAAGTAAAGTAAAATCTTTAAACGTGTTTCTTATTGATGGTAAACACAAACGTCAACGTAACAAAAAATTATTTGTAGGCCTATGCTATTAATTTGCGTAGGCCCTAGCGTTGATAAGTTTTATTCCCTTTCTCTGTAGGCCTAGCGTTTATTTTTGCATAGTATAAGTCGAAACAAAAGTTTTGAAATTCTAAGAACGAGTGGAATTTATATATATTATTGAACTAACCTAATCTTTACTCCTAATTTTATGTATTTTGTCTACTGGTAGGTCTTAGTAGGCCTGATTTAGCACTTTAGACCAGTACTATCTTAGGCTAGTTAACCTTCAATATAATATTTTTGTACAAGGTCTAGACCTAGTCACAAAGTAAACATAGTAACTAAACTAACAATGTCATCCTCATAAATAGAAAAATATTAACCGGGTTGAACTATTCCACAGCCACATAAACGTTTATTTTGGGGAGTTTGGGGTAGAACGCAAGCTTGTAACGCACTAAATATGTTACTAGATTATAAAGTTAAAAAACTTGTAGCTACATGAATTTAGACTTGGATTGTATAGAGTGCGGTAGACAAGCTAACAAATATTACAATACAGGTGTTTTATACAATATTAAAATAAGATTTTTACGTTTATTTTGCGCGAAAAGCACAGAGAAGGGACCTGATAGGAAATTCAATTCTCTATCCAAATATAAAATTGTGCATAGGCCTAGACCCTACATACACACGATTTTTATCAGGAATTGTGCATAGGCCTAGACCCTATATACACACGATTTTTATCAGGAAGCAATTTGACCAAAGCTAGAGGAAGTACACGATTTTTATCAGGAAACACCTCGTTTACACGATTTGATTAAACCGCTATAGATTCTAAAGAACAATTTGTGTCAAAAGCACAGAGCGGGGCCCAGATAGGAAATTTAATTATCTATTTAAATATATAAGTGTGCATAGGCCTAGACCCTACAGATCAGAGCAATTTGACCAAAGCTAGAGGAAGTACACGATTTTAATCAGGAAACACCTCGTTTACACGTTTTGTTTAAGGCGCTATAGATTCTAAAAAACAATTTGTGTCAAAAGCACAGAGTGGGGACCAGATAGTAAATTCAATTCTCTATCTAAATATATAAGTGTGCATAGGCCTAGACCCTACAGATCTGAGCAATTACACCAAAACTTGAAGAAGTAACCGAACTTTTTCAGGAAAAACCTCATTTACACGTTTTGTTTAAGGCAATACAGAATCTAAAAAACAATTTGTGTCAAAAGCACAGAACGGGGCCCTGATAGTAAATTCTATTTTCTATCTAAAAATATAAGTGTGCATAGGCCTAGACCCTACAGATCAGAGCAATTTGACCAAAGCTTGAGGAAGTACACGATTTTTATCAGGAAAAACCTCGTTTACACGTTTTATTTAAGGCGCTACAGCTTCTAAAAAACAATTTGTGTCAAAAGCACAGAGCGGGGCCCTGATAGGAAATTTAATTATCTATTTAAATATATAAGTGTGCATAGGCCTAGACCCTACAGATCACAGCAATTTGACCAAAGCTTGAGGAAGTACACGATTTTTATCAGGAAAAACCTGGTTTACACGTTTTATTTAAGGCGCTACAGATTCTAAAAAACAATTTGTGTCAAAAGCACAGAGCGGGGACCTGATAGTAAATTCAATTCTCTATCTAAATATATAAGTGTGCATAGGCCTAGACCCTACAGATCAGAGCAATTTGACCAAAGCTAGAGGAAGTACACGATTTTTATCAGGAAAAACCTCGTTTACACGTTTTGATTAAACCGCTATAGATTCTAAAGAACAATTTGTGTCAAAATCACAGAGCGGGGCCCTGATAGGAAATTTAATTATCTATTTAAATATATAAGTGTGCATAGGCCTAGACCCTACAGATCAGAGCAATTTGACCAAAGCTAGAGGAAGTACACGATTTTTATCAGGAAACACCTCGTTTACACGTTTTGATTAAGGCGCTATAGATTCTAAAAAACAATTTGTGTCAAAAGCACCGAGCGGGGCCCTATAAAATTCAATTCTCTATCTAAATATATAAGTGTGCATAGGCCTAGACCCTACAGATCAGAGCAATTTGACCAAAGCTTGAGGAAGTACACGAACTTTTTCAGGAAAAACTCGTTTACACGTTTTGTTTAAGGCGATACAGAATCTAAAAAACAATTTGTGTCAAAATCACAGAGTGGGGACCTGATAGGAAATTTAATTTTTTATCCAAATATAAGTGTGCATAGGCCTAGACCCTACAGATCAGAAGCAAATTGACACAAAGCTAGAGGAAGTACACGATTTTTATCAGGAAAAACCTCGTTTACACGTTTTATTTAAGGCGCTACAGATTCTAAAAAACAATTTGTGTCAAAAGCACAGAGGGGCCCTGATAGGAAATTTAATTATCTATTTAAATATATAAGTGTGCATAGGCCTAGACCCTACAGATCAAAGCAATTTGACCAAAGCTAGAGGAAGTACACGATTTTTATCAGGAAAACCTCGTTTACACGTTTTGATTAAACCGCTATAGATTCTAAAGAACAATTTGTGTCAAAAGCACAGAGCGGGGCACTGGTAGGAAATTTAATTATCTATTTAAATATATAAGTGTGCATAGGCCTAGACCCTACAGATCAGAGAAATTTGACCAAAGCTTGAGGAAGTACACGATTTTATCAGGAAAAACCTCGTTTACACAGTTTTTTTAAGGCGCTACAGATTCTAAAAAACAATTTGTGTCAAAAGCACAGAGCGGGGACCTGATTGTAATTCAATTTCTATTTAAATATATAAGTGTGCATAGGCCTAGACCCTACAGATCAGAGCAATTTGACCAAAGCTAGAGGAAGTACACGATTTTTATCAGGAAAAACACCTCGTTTACACGTTTTGATTAAGCGCTATAGATTCTAAAAAACAATTTGTGTCAAAAGCACAGAGCGGGGCCCTGATAGAAAATTCAATTCTCTATCTAAATATATAAGTGTGCATAGGCCTAGACCCTACAGATCAGAGCAATTTGACCAAAGCTTGAGGAAGTACAGAACTTTTTCAGGAAAAACCTCGTTTACACGTTTTGTTTAAGGCGATACAGATCTAAAAAACAATTTGTGTCAAAACACAGAGTGGGGACCTGATAGGAAATTTAATTTTTTATCCAAATATATAATGTGTGCATAGGCCTAGACCCTACAGATCAGAGCAATTTGACCAAAGCTTGAGGAAGTACACGATTTTTATCAGGAAAAACCTCGTTTACACGTTTTATTTAAGGCGCTACAGCTTCTAAAAAACAATTTGTGTCAAAAGCACAGAGCGGGGCCCTGATGGGAAATTTAATTATCTATTAAATATATAAGTGTGCATAGGCCTAGACCCTACAGATCAGAGCAATTTGACCAAAGCTAGAGGGAAGTAACACGATTTTTATCAGGAAACACCTCGTTTACACGTTTTGATTAAGGCGCTATAGATTCTAAAAAACAATTTGTGTCAAAAGCACCGAGCGGGCACTGTAGAAATTTAATTCTCTATCTTAAATATATATAAGTGTGCATAGGCCAAGACCCTAAGATCAGAGCAATTTGACCAAAGCTTGAGGAAGTAACACGATTTTTATCAGGAAAAACCTCGTTTACACGTTTTATTTAAGGCGCTACAGCTTCTAAAAAACAATTTGTGTCAAAAGCACAGAGCGGGGCCCTGATAGGAAATTTAATTATCTATTTAAATATATAAGTGTGCATAGGCCTAGACCCTACAGATCAGAGCAATTTGACCAAAGCTAGAGGAAGTACACGATTTTTATCAGGAAAAACCTCGTTTACACGTTTTGATTAAGGCGCTATAGATTCTAAAAAACAATTTGTGTAAAAAGCACAGAGCGGGGCCCTGATATAAAATTCAATTCTCTATCTAAATATATAAGTGTGCATAGGCCTAGACCCTACAGATCAGAGCAATTTGACCAAAGCTTGAGGAAGTACACGAACTTTTTCAGGAAAAACATCGTTTACACGTTTTGTTTAAGGCGATACAAAATCTAAAAATAAATTTATGTCAAAATCACAGAGTGGGGACCTGATAGGAAATTTAATTTTTTATCCAAATATATAAGTGTGCATAGGCCTAGACCCTACAGATCAGAGCAATTTGACCAAAGCTAGAGGAAGTACACGATTTTTATCAGGAAAAACCTCGTTTACACTTTTTATTTAAGGCGCTACAGATTCTAAAAAACAATTTGTGTCAAAAGCACAGAGCGGGGCCCTGATAGGAAATTTAATTATCTATTTAAATATATAAGTGTGCATAGGCCTAGACCCTACAGATCAGAGCAATTTGACCAAAGCTAGAGGAAGTACACGATTTTTATCAGGAAAAACCTCGTTTACACGTTTTATTTAAGGCGCTACAGATTCTAAAAAACAATTTTGTGTCAAAAGCACAGAGCGGTGACCTGATAGTAAATTCAATTCTCTATCTAAATATATAAGTGTGCATAGGCCTAGACCCTACTGATCAGAGCAATTTGACCAAAGCTAGAGGAAGTACATGATTTTTATCAGGAAAAACCTCGTTTACACGTTTTGATTAAACCGCTATAGATTCTAAAAAACCATTTGTGTCAAAAGCACAGAGCGGGGCCCTGATAGAAAATTCAATTCTCTATCTAAATATATAAGTGTGCATAGGCCTAGACCCTAAAGATCAGAGCAATTTGACCAAAGCTTGAGGAAGTACACGAACTTTTTCAGGAAAAACCTCGTTTACACGTTTTGTTTAAGGCGATACAGAATCTAAAAAACAATTTGTGTCAAAAGCACAGAGTGGGGACCTGATAGGAAATTTAATTTTTTATCCAAATATATAAGTGTGCATAGGCCTAGACCCTACAGAGTAGAGCAATTACACCAAAACTTGAGGAAGTACACGAACTTTTTCAGGAAAAACCTCGTTTACACGTTTTGTTTAAGGCAATACAGAATCTAAAAAAACAATTTGTGTCAAAAGCACAGAGCAGGGCCCTGATAGGAAATTCAATTCTCTATCTAAATATATAAGTGTGCATAGGCCTAGACCCTAAAGATCTGAGCAATTTGACCAAAGCTTGAGGAAGTACACGATTTTTATCAGGAAACACCTCGTTTACACGTTTTTTTTAAACCGCTAAGATTCTAAATAACAATTTGTGTAAAAAGCACATAGCGGGGCCCTGATAGGAAATTTAATTATCTGTTTAAATATATAAGTGTGCATAGGCCTAGACCCTACAGATCAGTGCAATTTTACCAAAGCTAGAGGAAGTACACGATTTTTATCAGGAAACACCTCGTTTACACATTTTGTTTAACGCGCTATAGATTCTAAAAAACAATTTGTGTCAAAAGCACAGAGCGGGGCCCTGATAGAAAATTCAATTCTCTATCCAAATATATAAGTGTGCATAGGCCTACACTCTACATATCAGAGCAATTTGACCAAAGCTTGAGGAAGTAGACGATTTTTATCAGGAAAAACCTCGTGTACACGTTTTATTTAAGGCGCTACAGCTTCTCAAAAAACAATTTGTGTCAAAAGCACAGAGTGGGGCCCTGATAGGAAATTTAATTATCTATTTAAATATATAAGTGTGCATAGGCCTAGACCCTACAGATCAGAGCAATTTGACCAAAGCTTGAGGAAGTACACGATTTTTATCAGGAAAAAACTCGTTTACACGTTTTATTTAAGGCGCTACAGTTTCTAAAAAACAATTTGTGTCAAAAGCACAGAGCGGGGCCCTGATAGGAAATTTAATTTTATATCCATATATATAAGTGTGCATAGGCCTAGACTCTACATATCAGAGCAATTTGACCAAAGCTTGAGGAAGTAGACGATTTTTTATCAGGAAACACCTCGTTTACACGTTTTATTTAAGGCGCTATAGATTCTAAAAAACAATTTGTGTCAAAAGCACAGAGCGGGGCCCTGATAGGAAATTTAATTATCTATCTAAATATATAAGTGTGCATAGGCCTAGACCCTACAGATCTGAGCAATTTGACCAAAGCTAGAGGAAGTTCACGATTTTTATCAGGAAACACCTCGTTTACACGTTTTGTTTAAACCGCTATATAAACCATCCTCAGTCAACCGACCTGGTTCAATCCCTGATATCCCCGTCAGCGGCAGTCTAATCGAACATGAGATTAGCGCGTTAGACCATGCAAGCACCGAGAAAGGTAAAAAATTATTTTTAATATAAATTATTAATTATTAAGGTGGATATAAGAGACGCGTTTTAGGTCAAAATCATAGGTTAAAACCATAATTGGTACCGAGGGCCGGTGGGATCCTAGTTTTCGCTGAATGACAGAACTCCTAGCTGCACTCTTGGTTAAATAGAATAATGAAGGGATTTTGAAAATAATGATTTTGTTTAAAATGGTTATCTGGGAAGTGTTTGTATTTTATTTTTCTGGAAAGTTTATTTAGCACCGCGTCTTACTACCCGTTCGGATTATACGCCTATGACCTAATTAAACTATTAGTTTAGGAATGAAGTAGGTATGATTCAGAGGAAGTGCGCCCACATTGGTATGGAAGGAGAGTGTGAAACCATTTAGGGGAAAACCTTAAGTTGACATACACCAAGCCAGGCCCAGGATATTATGCCTGATCTGACAAGCCAACAAGAATATTATCAGATTGACTATTAGATCGCGTGTGCCTGTCTATGTGGGCTTGGGAAAAGCAACAAAGAACGAATAAAAGAAATAGTTTTAGAAATTAAAAATTAGTTTACAATGATTTTTAAGTAAGTTTGTTATTAATTTAACCTAATATTAGCAAGATCTGTATAGTAAGATGTCGAGCCCAAAACTGTTTTGGGTATATTATTTAAATAGATATAATGAAATGTACTAAAAGAGTAATGAAAATCGTTATAAACAAAAGTAATTTGATATGATTGGTTTTAAAAGTCAAAAGAGTTAAATTGTAATTGTAATGGGTATAATACAACTTGTCATTTTGGCTGGCAATAGTTTACGACACTTTTTCAATCGCTTGCTTTAGTTATGAAAGTGGGTTGGATTCATGAGTCAACCAGACTGTCCACGAAATGTGATTCCCGCGAGCTCAACAGCAGAATTTTATGAAATATTGGAGTGGACTGGGTTTCGGAGGGGGGAACAGGTTCTGCCCTTAGTCTGGCAGAGGTGTATGAGTCATAATACCAAAGTTATTAGGTACCTAAAAAAAAAAAAAAGGTTGATTTTGGTAGGAAGAACAGTAGAAGTTAGTTACTAAAGTTACTAAAACAATTTTAATATATTCATACATCAAGTCGTGTTATCTGCAGTTGTCACTTTCGATAGATATTATCAATACCTATAAAATAACACAAATAAAATAGTAAAATGTCATCAATATTGGTTGCAAATAAATAAATTTGAATTTACTCTACTGTTCTTCCAACCAAAATCAGCGTATATTTATAGTTTATGTGTCTTGCTTTGGGCAGGGGTGGGGAAAAGGGAGGCTCGAGGATGAAAAGGTCTATTGACAGTAGAATAAGAAGAAATATATTGTTGGGAGAATTTGTCATAGTCTAGCATTTATAGTTAAATGATTATTTCTGTATAGAGAGAATAATGGTGGGAAAAGGAAGGTTATATCATGGTACAACAAATGAGAAAGAAACTAAAATAAGTTAAAAAATATACAAGAGTGCCATTGATCTTAAAATCTTACAAATTCACCAATAAAATAGACAAAAAATATGATTTTGACATAAGAGCAATTGAAACAGAATTTTAAATAAAAATAAAACTGTATATTTATTATTTCATTATGTAAAATTAGGAGTTATACATTGCGTAAGCTGGCGAATAAATATGATGTTGAGAAGAGGTGATCGAGACCATCACGGCCCTGATCTGTGCCCTTAACACAAATTGTTTTTTAGCAGCTGTAGCACCTTAAACAAAACGTGTAAACGAGGTTTTTCCTGATAAAAATCGTGTATTTCCCGTAGCTTTGGTCAAATTGCTCTGATCTGTAGGGTCTAGGCCTATGCACACTTATATATTTGGATATAAAATTAAATTTCCTATCAGGTCCCTGCTCTGTGCTTTTGACACAAATTGTTTTTTAAAAGCTGTAGCGCCTTAAATAAAACGTGTAAACGAGGTTTTCCCTGATAAAAATCGTGTACTTCCTCAAGCTTCGGTCAAATTGCTCTGGTATGTAGGGTCTAGGCCTATGCACACTTATATATTTAGATAGAGAATTGAATTTTCTATCAGGGCCTCGCTCTGTGCTTTTGACACAAATTGTTTTTTAGAGTCTATATGGCCTTAAACAAAACGTGTAAACGAGGTGTTTCCTGATAAAAATCGTGTACTTCCTCAAGCTTTGGTCAATTTGCTCTGATCTGTAGGGTCTAGGCCTATGCACACTTATATATTTAGATAGAAAATAGAATTTCCTATCAGGGCCCCGCTCGGTGCTTTTGACACAAATTGTTTTTTAGATTCTGTATTGCCTTAAACAAAACGTGTAAACGAGGTTTTTCCTGAAAAAGTTCCTGTACTTCCTCCAAGCTTTGGTCAAATTGCTCAGATCTGTAGGGTCTAGGCCTAAGCACACTTATATATTTAGATAGAGAATTGAATTTCCTATCAGGTCCCCGCTCTGTGCTTTTGACACAAATTGTTTTTTAGAAGCTGTAGCGCCTTAAATAAAACGTGTAAACGAGGTTTTTCCTGATAAAAATCGTGTACTTCTCAAGCTTTGGTCAAATTGCTCTGATCTGTAGGGTCTAGGCCTATGCACACTTATATATTTAGATAGAGAATTGAATTTTCTATCAGGTCCTCGCTCTGTGCTTTTGACACAAATTGTTTTTTAGAATCTATAGCGCCTTAAACAAAACGTGTAAACGAGGTGTTTCCTGATAAAAATCGTGTACTTCCTCTAGCTTTGGTCAAATTGCTCTGATCTGTAGGGTCTAGGCCTATGCACACTTATATATTTAAATAGATAATTAAATTTCCTATCAGGGCCCCGCTCTGTGCTTTTGACACAAATTGTTCTTTAGAATCTATAGCGGTTTAATCAAAACGTGTAAACGAGGTTTTTCCTGATAAAAATCGTGTACTTCCTCTAGCTTTGGTCAAATTGCTCTGATCTGTAGGGTCTAGGCCTATGCACACTTATATATTTAGATTGAGAATTGAATTTACTATCAGGTCCCCGCTCTGTGCTTTTGACACAAATTGTTTTTTAGAATCTGTAGCGCCTTAAACAAACGTGTAAACGAGATGTTTCCTGATAAAAATCGTTGTACTTCCTCTAGCTTTGGTCAAATTGCTCTGATCTGTAGGGTCTAGGCCTATGCACACTTATATATTTGGATAGAGAATTGAACTTTCTATCAGGGCCCCACTCTGTGCTTTTGACACAAATTGTTTTTTAGATTCTGTATTGCCTTAAACAAAACGTGTAAACGAGGTTTTTGCTGAAAAAGTTCGTGTACTTCCTCAAGCTTTGGTCAAATTGCTCAGATCTGTAGGGACTAGGCCTATGCACACTTATATATTTGAATAGAGAATTGAATTTTCTATCAGGGCCCGCTCTGTGCTTTTGACACAAATTGTTTTTTAGAATCTGAAGCTCCTTTAACAAAACGTGTAAACGAGGTTTTTCCTGATAATATTCGTCTACTTCCTCAAGCTTTGGTCAAATTGCTCAGATCTATAGGGTGTAGGCCTATGCACACATATATATTTAGATAGAGAATAGAATTTCCTATCAGGGCCCCGCTCTGTGTTTTTGACACAAATTGTTTTTTAGAACCTATAGCGCCTTAAACAAAACGTCTATACGAGGTGTTTCCTGATAAAAATCGTGTACTTCCTCTAGCTTTGGTCAAATTGCTCTGATCTGTAGGGTCTAGGCCTATGCACACCTATATATTTGGATAGAGAATTGAATTTTCTATTAGGTCCCCGCTCTGTGCTTTTGACACAAATTGTTTTTTAGAATCTGAAGCGCCTTAAACAAAACGTGTAAACGAGGTTTTTCCTGAGAAAAATCGTGTACTTCCTCAAGCTTAGGTCTATTTGCTCTAGACTGTAGGGTCTAGGCCTATGCACACTTTTTTCTGTGTGATAGAGAAATGAAATTATACTTTTACAACTTCGTTTTAATTTTTAAACACAAATTCCGCCGTCTATAATTATTTTCTGAACTAATTTTTTATTGGTTTTATTTGTTTTTCTTGTTGTGGTATTGGACGTGTAGGTTATTGTGGATGTGGAATAGTTCAGCCCAATAAATATTACAACATACAAATATACAGTATTACCTTGAAGTTTATAGAGACAACAAATTTCATAAAATGCTTCACTGATTATTAGAACCAGTATATTAATATAGCCAGCTGTATAGTGGGAACTTTCATTAATATAGGCCTTTATAATAATTTATAATAACCATTAGTAATCTTTTCTTGTTTGATAACAAAGACACCTCAAGTTGACCTAGTTGGAACTTTGTTTATATTATATTGTGAATCATTTTAGAACTCTGGTTCACTTGCACAAACATTGGGACATTGTCAAATCAAGAAGGAAGAGGCAACTAGTTGAAGAGACAGTGGAACTGATGAGCACTGGACGAGGGCCCTACAATTCTCGCAAGCCATCATGTCCCAGGGTCGAGGTGGTAGCCCCCCATAACTGCTGCTCTGAGGTCTACAGGTTACACCGTTGCTGTCAATACCATTATGAAGTATCTCGATACAACAGGTATGCTATGTGAGATATTACAACTATAAGGTTCATATTTACAGAGAGATGCACACACAGAAACAGATTTTATAAGTTTATTTATATTCATAGATATAATTTGAACTGAGAAGGGTAGGCCTACTATTTACTTTTTAATAAACAAAATATTGATATACATACAAAATAGGTGTAAGTTTCATGATAGTATACAGAAAATTAACAATTGTTTACAAAATTAATTAAATGATTGTCATAAACATGCTAACTCCTGAAAAACGACTTTGTTGACTTTAATCTGAATGGACATGTCTAGTATTGGTGGATGGAGTCTTTAAGAGCAAATAATGCACACTTGTCGATAAGTTAGGCCTGTCCTTTGAATCTTGTTTTAGTTACCGTACATAACATATGTGTCCTTATAGTGAGTGTTAGGTTTAAGATGTAGGTATGTGTTTACAAATTATAATGTGCAATATCAATCAAACTTGCATCTGTTGACCTGCAATGCTTTGAATGTTAAATTACATTTTCAAAAGCTTATTTGAAAATGTAATCTAAATGGTTTTAATTAAAAGCAATTTGATGATTATGTGCATTGACACCCTAATTTATTATTCTAGTAAAAAGGACTTGCAGAAAACAAGCCATTGAAACATTTATCTGTGCAATATACAATGGTAAAAATGTTAATTTATTAGAGTTATTCTTTGATATTATTGGAAGTAGCAGCTGAAGGTCACATGACTTGACATCTGACTTATGAAAGCTGTTTTAATAACATCTAAAATTTAATAAAACCTCCCCATTTAAACATACTAGCTATGCTTGTTTTGTTCATACTATCCTTTATTTTTCAGATTTCCCAACTACAAGCAGTGTCAGTTTGTCGCTGCCATTTGTTACACCAGTGCTTCAAGTCTCGGTCAGCCTTTTCACATCACCTGCATCCCTCTTGGGGACCCCAGACCTTTAAATTTGACTATTATATGTAAAATAGTTGACAAAACATTCAAAACAATTATAATATTTCCACATTTATTGTTAACACTATTATTATCTTTATATCTGCATTCAAGTGAATCAATTTTCTTTTTGATGAACTAGAAAGTGTTTAATTTAGAGTGAGCTCTGATAGATGAACATTAGGTTGTTGCTCCGTAGTTAGACCTAAGGTTAGGAATCTTTGTTGATTACTTTTGACATTTTTGTGATGGATCTATTTCTCTTGAATAATAAATACCGTAACCTGATTATTTTTTTTTACCAAGAAAGCATGCCTATAAACAAAAACATCATATTCAATTTTTTTTAAACACTTTTGTTTACTATGTTTAATGTTCCGATTGATAACTAACCTTTATATCTTTATATAGACCTGTTATAGCTAGGTAGTTTATATTAATTTTACATAGTAAATTACTGTTTATTAATATTTTATACATTTAACTTGCTATTATGTCTCAAATTATGAAACATAAAATTATAGGACTTAAGAATTGAGCCTAGATGTTTCGGCTATAGAATTTATAAAACCACCAAACATTTTCCCATTTGTTAAAAACATTATTCATATTAGGGTTATTTTCAAGTGATGTGTAGTAAAATTACAATTTCCAATATCCATTGTGTCGAGATCGTTCACCCTGCATTAACCTATAAAATGTAAATATATCTACATTCTTATGTTATAAAGTGATTAGGGAACTTTTCACTTCCACTCTGGAGGGTCACTGGGGTACTTGATTTCCTGTTTTTATGTTAACCACTTATGTTGTTGCTAAGGACTGCAGGTATCTTAATTCAGCATTGCAAATTAAATTTTGACAATTTATATATATATTTTTTGTTTGGCCAATCTAGTGTTTATCTTTTAAAATAAACTGACTGTGAAAAAATGATTATAATTATTTCCATTCCTTAGCAGGGTGGTTTATTATTTTTCATCCCAAGGTCCAAATTTGAGCATCTGTTTGCACCACAAGCCGAAGATATATCCAGTAGTTTGTCTTAATAATATAGGCTCGCAAACAACACTCAGAAATTATTTTTAATATTATATTAAATAGATTATATTTGGAAGAAGGTAAAGAAAAGGTAGATAGAAACATAAAAAAGGGACGAGTTATATTATAGTTATATTATATAAATTGTAATTTTGTCTGGAGAATCTGTCCAATTATGTCATAGATAAGTTTAATTAAATACATCAAAAATATTTTATGAAATGTCAATCACTTTCACTGAACTTAGCATTATTAAATAATATATTATACCGATTTTTATCAATAAAATAAATGCATAACGAGATGCAGCCATGAGCTTTTCTAAATAAATGTTATTTGAATCATCAGGCCTTCTTCCAATATTTGCCTGGTAAGTATTAAAGTAAGTGGGAATTTAATAGTGTATAAGGCCAAATTATTTTGGTTTGTTTACGTTTCTATTATATTGAATTGAACTTCAACAATATTGCATACAACATATTCACTAAATGTGTTACAAATCATATAACATGATCAACACTAAACCCACCTCGGTGGTGTAGTTGGCTAACACGCTACTTTTGTGTTGAGCTAGACCACAGAGGATAGGAAGAGTTGAGGTTCGAATCTCAGTCGAGTGAACTGAGGTGAATTTTCCTAAATAGTTTTTCACTCTCCCTCCACACAAGTGTGGGTTCACTTCCTCTAAATTCAACCTTTCATATTCCCAACACATTACCTAGTGTAATTAGTATTTAGGCGTACAACCCGAATGGGTAGTAAGATGTAGTGCTAAAAAAAATCTCTAATACATTATTATTATTACTATGGTACTTTGGTGTCAACGTGCTTGGTTACAGTACCTGTAATCTGAGGCAGGAAAACATCCAGGTTTACAACTCCAGTAACAGTAAAAGAAAATTAAAATAGTCGATTTCAAAATTATTTATTAGCCCTCACTGGCAAGGACCACAATCATCATGGTTTTTAACACACAATATTTATAATATAAACATGATATTATGTTCTCTCTAACGATCAGTGTCAGAGCAGCTTGTATTATGTTTTGTCATGCTTGGCACAGAGTGTATCATGGCCCGCCAGTACAGTCTGTGTAAAGTTTGTGTCTTGATATTGTACAAGTATAAACACTAAAATAAATAATTCACTTTTGTGGCCACATGGTCTAAAATATCAAACTCACATAAAAACTAGACTGCTGAAGATAGGGAGATCATGGTTTGAATCCCAGGCAAGTCTAACGAGGGTGGTCTTTTGTAAATGGTTTTTCCCTTTTTCCTTGCAAATATACACTATTTAATCCAAACTTCCTCATCCCAGAAACAGTGTGATCAGTATGTATGCATATAACCTGACCAGATAGTACGACAGTGCTAAATCGACAAGATTGGGTATATGATCGGTGATAAAGATCGTACAACTAATTGTGTGTGGATTTCTTATTAGTAAGTTTAAAATGTAAGAATTTAGAGTTGAATTTACGTAACAATACATCCACCTTAGCATAAAGGGATTAAAAATCTACTCTGCTGAGTAGAACGAAAATAATAGTTTCCTCTCTCTTCTTGGGACATACATTTAGCATCAAAATGAGCAGTGATAACCTGCTAGTTTCCACCATTCTCCATTTCATTAGAGGTCTGTAAGGTCAAGATAATGGATGTCCACATTTGGTACATGTGTTGATACAAGAAGTCTGTTTCTAACGGAACATGAAACCAGCTATATATAGTAACATTACCGATGTTTTGATTCGCCCGCCACAATGATTTTAATAAGGTTCCAACTGTAATAGTCCATGTGGTGAAGCCCAGAGTCTCAGATGGACCCCCGGGGCTCTGGACAGGAATGTGGGTGCAACCTCTTCGATATGAAACTCCAGGGAAGTTGGCCTAGTCATAGAACAGCATTCGCACAGCTCCCAGTTCAGCTTCTGTGGTGGGAAACCACACCACATGTTGCATGTTTTGGGCCAACCATATTGATATTTTCTTAACAACACGCGATACCGTTGACTGGTCAACATTGTAGGCCTACATTTCTCCGCCAACAACCTAAAAATGGAAGAACAAAGTTACTAGCCAATTTTAAAAAATTATAAGAATAGATATGTCTGTAGTCCGACCTAGGCCTACTGTGATTTTTTTAGAGGTAAGGTTATTTTGGATTTTATATATATACAAAAAAACAATATTAAATGTCAACCAAAATCCCAATAGCTACTATATGTCACAAAACAATCAATTAGCCTATTTGCTTCAATTACATAATTAAAAACAATGGAAGAAATATGTTGTCAGTAAATAATACAAGTCCTAATATTAATTAAACTTATATACTGATGCTAAATTAATCTTAACTAACACATTACAAAAACAAACATGAAAATTTATTAATGTATTCAATCCAAAAATTTAAATTAGTAGTTCATTCTTAAAAAAAAAGTTAATAACAATGTTTTTTGTAAGTTTAGTAATAATAAATAATATAACCTTAAAAAAAGTATATTTATAATTTGGTATTAACTTACTTGTAAGCATTCCGTGGCATAAAACTGAAGGGTGGTCAACATTTGTTGTAAATGAAGCAGTGGAAGTCATCGTTGTGTTTCGGGATTGTCAATTTCCAACGTAGGGAAGATATCTTGTCATGCAACTTCCTTCTAAAATAGAAAATATTTTACGAAATTGTTCGTCAGAATAAGCCTAACAGGTATCCTGGAAATCCCTAACATGCCTCCGTTAAATCACAACAACTTTATTAGCCTCTTCTTCAAAATAGTCGTCGATAACGTCTAAATACGTGACAATCCGGTAGTCATGTAGAGACATATTTTCTTGACAACACAAAACAAAATAACAGATGTTTGACATCTCTATTGCTCATGCGCGCCGCGCTCGGGTAGCCCTGTGTATAAGGGATAGGAGTAAACCTATGTATAAGGGATAGGAGTAAAGCAGAAGGCTGGTCGGGACCAACCTTTGGAATTACTCAAGCACGCGCCCGCGCGCTCGTCCTAGCAAGCAAATCAACCGTCCTCCGCCTTTACTCCTTCTCCGCCTTTACTCCTACTCGTTCTTGCATACAGGCCTTAGTTCTTTATTGATTTGGTCAAGTCTAGTCTGATTTGCATCTATTTTCTGATTAATTGCTTGGCTATTTGCATATATTATTTGATTAATTTCTTGTCTACTTGTATCTATTTCCTTTAGTTTCCTGGCCACTTTTTATTTCCTGCTTAGTTTCTTCATTACTTGCTGCTATTTGCTGTAACAATTTCTGATTACTTTCTTGTAACATTTTCATAAGTTGATTTAAATCTCCTATGGGTTGCCCCAATTTTTGTTCTCTATTCTTTTCTAGCCCTTCCTCATCTACTATAACATTTCTTTGTGTGTCTTTTTCTGGCCTATCTTCTCTCTTTCCCTCTGCAAATTACTATTCATTGTCCTGCTCACTTTCTCTTTTTTCCTCATCTTATTGTACTAGAACTAACTGATCTTTAGGTTTATTTTCATTTTCTATTTCATCAGAGGAGCTACTAGCGTCACTACTATCATTTAAGTTTGAATTTGCCATTCTCCCTTCCAAAATTTACTAAAATCAATGATTATAAAATATTAAAACAAAGTTATTTTAAATCTTATTAATTAAATTAAAAATAATATAAATTTATCTAAGCTTAGCTGACCAATTTGATGTCTTCGGTCGGCTGGTTACGCCTCAGTACGATGTTGGTTGTTGTGTGCCTTTTAGTGTGTCGTGCGTGGAATGTCTGTTTCACCTCGATCTCGATGATGTTCGTCGTTGGTGTGCCTTGTAGTGTGCCGTGAGTGGAACGTCTGTTTCACCTCGGTTCTCGGATGGATGTAAGTCTTTGGTGTGCCTTGAAGTGTGCCGTGTGTCTTTCAGTCGTGTGGAGAGTCTCTTTGTCTCGAGGATTCGCGTCGCGATTGGGCACCAATTGTAACACTATTGAATTAAATCGACCCACGTTGGGCGTCGATTGAAACACTACAGATTAATTCCCAGATATAATAATGCTGTGACGATGTTTAGTTTGTCTATAGCTCCGTGGTCGAGCACTAATTAGAACAGTATAATTAATTAAATGTAAGAAAGAGAACGGCTGTTTATTCACACACGGTTTATTTAAATGACATTTGTTAATTACTTTTACAAACTCCAATCAAATGCTTTATATCAATGCACACTTGTGATATTAATTAAGTTATTTTATACTATGTTAGACTGTGACTGCCAGTGTGTGGCTCTGACTGACTTGTGCGTGTCTGCGGGGGTATTTGTGCGGGTGGATCCCCTGCATGCCTCAAACATATGCACAATGGCTTATATATGACATACCCCTTGCCTTTTGCTCCCCTCACTAACAGTGTAAAAACTAACTAATAGAAAGAGTCCTGGCGACCGATGTTGTGAAATCTAGCTTCTTATTGGTATAGGGAATTGACGTCTTTGCCAAATACTGCATAGTTGTTCCTTTAACAGGAAGAATGGTATAAAAAATATATTTTACTGGTAAAATCCTTTTCACATTATTTCTGAGAAGCGCATGTTTCTTCATGGATGAATCATAAAAAGATAATTTACATATGTTACTTTAAAGAAAAATTACCTTCATCCATGACTTTTTATATATTTTAGATTGATCCAAACCAATATCATTACAATTTGCAGTGCCCAGAAGCAGCAGATTCACACTATAGGCGCTGGCCTAGGACCGGCGACTTTATAAGGTGGAAAATTTTGAATGACATTATTTTATTCTTATTAGTTGTTGTTTTTATAATTATGTTTAAACAATATTTATTTTTAAATAACTCTACTTCACAATTGCTTTGTAACTGATGTCATTCTCCCCTGCTTCATAATGTTAATTCAAACTACTGAATGGCATGTACATGCCTGATTATCTTTTGTAGAAATCTTTCCGTACTTCCGCCCCCCCCTAATCCCCAACATCTACTCCAAAAACTTCCTAAAGCACTTAACAAAAAAAAGGGGGGGGGGCATATGTTATAATTGTGCCTAGTGGCACAACAATTTTAAATCCACCACTAGCAGTGCCACGCCCCTAGCTCCTGTATGTAACTTGTTGTACACGTATGCTTGACAGCTTTGCTCTCCCAGCACTGTAAGCCAAAACCTTTAAACACAATTTAATGGTATTAGCATTTTTTTCCGGATGTAAGTGAATAGGTATTTTGTATTACTTTTGGTTCAAACAAGCTATAAGCCCTATGTGCAGTTTTGGTTATGCGTTGGCTAACACCCTGTATACATACACACATTTATTTAGTACCACGTCTTACTACCTGCTAGGGTAGTCCGCCTATGTACTAATTATGCTAATATGTTAAGGAAGAAAGCTGTATTTAAAGGAAGTGTGACCACATTTGCGTGAAGAGACAGAGTGGGAAACTATCCAGTAAAAATCACTCTCAGCACACCCAACCGGTGCTCCAACCCAGATCTGCAGTCTGGTCTATTGCGAATGTGATTCCAATTGATGCCTTAAACCATGCGGTAGCTAAAGCAGATCATAAGAAATAAATTAACAGATTATATTATGACCACCTACATTGTTGAACAGGCGGAAAAAGGTTTTTGCCTCATATTGTCTGGTGACGAGAAGCTTAGTGTTTCAATCTCAGCCGAGTGTGCATGTGTCTTAGCTAATATTTTCCCACTTCCTCTATGCAAGTGCTGATACCTTTACTCTAAATGCTACCATCTTCATCCTTATTTCATTAGTGCAAATATAGGGCTATCTCGGCCACGAAGAAAGATGTGGTGCACACGTAGATACTGTATATAACCTTAATTAATGAATATAGTCACTTTATGTTTACCAGGGACAAGTATTATTGTACTTTTGGTTTAATAGCCAAAATTTGAGCACTAATGATGAAAATTGGGTAGGCCTACCTACTAACTAGCACAGATGATGGGCGGTTAAAAAAAAATAGATATATTCTTTCTTATAGTGGGTGGCCGATTTGATATCAAGTTAGCCCCCATAAGAAATGGTTAGTAAGTGCCTTAAATTTTGAGCACTAGTCACCACAAACGATGGGCGCTTACAAAAAAAATAATAGCTATATTCTTTCTTAAAGTGGGTGGTCAACTTGATATAAAGTTAGCCACCCTTAAGAAATTGTTAGCGAGTGCGCCTAATGTTGAGCACTAACATTGAAAATTGGCCACTATAGCCGGCACAAAGGTAGCACAAACAATGGGCGCTTTAAAAAAAAATGATAGCTCTGTTGTTTCTTATAGTAGTTGGTCAACTTGATATTGAGTTAGCACCTCATAAGAAATCGTTAATAAGTGCCTTAAATTTTGAACACTAACAATGAAAATCGGTCACTAAACAGCACAAACAATGTGTACTTTCAAAAAATGATAGCTATATTATTTCTTGTAGAGGGTGGCCAACGTGATATCAAGTTATGTACCCATAAGAAATCATTGATAAGTGCCTTAAATTTTGAGCAGTGACGTTGAAAATTCAGCACTAACCAGCACAAATGATGGATGCTTTAAAAAAAATTATAGCTATATTATTTCTTAAAGTGGGTGGCCAATGTGATATCAAGTTGTGCACCCATAAGAAATCATTGATAAGTGCCTTAAATTTTGAGCAGTGACGTTAAAAATTTGGCACTAACCAGCACAAATGATGGATGCTTTCAAAGAAATGATAGCTATATTATTTCTTATAATGAGTGGCCAACTTAATATAAAGTTATGCACCCATAAGAAATTGTTTATTAATGCCTTAAATTTTGAGCACCAACATTGAAAATTGGGTACAAACCAGCACAAACGATGGGTGCTCTAAAACAATTTATAGCTATGTTATTTTTTATGGTGGGTGGTCAACTTGATATCAAGTTAGCCACCCATAAGAAATCGTTAATAAGTGCCTTAAATTTTGAGCACCTATGCTTATAACTGAGCACTAACCAGCACAAAGTTGGGCATTTTCAAAAACCATGTGGCTGAAAGTAAGGTGGTCAACTTGACACACATCTTTTGTTGCACCTTCTGCAAGTCCGAGATTGGTGTTCTTTCCATCATAGAACATACAATCTTATAAATCATAACAGTTTTAAAAAAGTATCTCCGAACAGAGTGTACTGGGAAATAGAATTTACATTTGCTAGCTCTGAAGAATATGCTGACATATTTTGCAGCATCAGAGCAAAATTTGTGCACAAAGACAAATGTCTATACACCTCCAAGACATGCAACAATGCAACAGATTAAGGAGTCTCATCCACTCGTGTACAGCATCTTCCAAAAAGGTCTACACATGTTTGTCGTAGTAATGAGTATTGGGCAGGTCTTTCAAGTGATATCATTGAACAGGCACTGATAAGGATGAGAAGTATCAAATCAACAGGAGGATTAACTAGATGATGAGAAATGATAGAAGCACATCACAAGTATGGGTTCAATCTAGGATTCTATGCACAAAGGTTAGCAATGCTATGCAAGAGCTTACTAGTGTCATCTATCACACCAGTGAACAACACAAAGAAGCTTCATAAGCCAGGCAGACAAGAGATTGCTTGGACACTAGGAAAATCTTGACTTTTTAATGGATCAAAGGCCATTCACCCTTGATGAACCTTTGCTCAGTTTAACATCAGGAGTGATTGCGCAAGATAATGTAAATGTTGACATCAAGCAAAAGAAATTGGTGATCTAATTCTCAAGTCCATACATGGTCAAAACATTTGAAACTATTAATTCAAGCGAAGTTTACAGGCTGTTACAATGGGAATGAAGAATGTTCCAGTCGGCCAGGATATCAATATTGACCCACATTATTGCTATTCTATAAACTTACCATCATTTCTAAAGAAAATAACATTAATAAAAGGGAGATAATCAAGTATGAACTTTGTAGCAACCCTGCATATTTGTTTGATGACTCACTCCTTCTGAGAAAAGCAAATAAACCACATCTGGCCAATGCCATGCGAGTGAAGGTGGAGCAAGGTCAGAAAGCAAGAGCAGAAACAACACTGTATGTAAGTATGATACTGCATCAATTGTTGTGGTTGTTTGGCATGCAGTTCTTAGAAATATGTAATGCCCACACAAAGTATGTTCATATGAGGTATGGTGACTCGGTTGTTATTGTGTTTGGTGGATACTTGGGTTCCATTAAGGATGCCACTCACATTAGAGGAAATTAAGGTAAATATGCCCCCTATCATTTTATTATGTACGAACATGAAACCGACAATAAATAAGGATGAAATTCTATTTAAAAAAATGAACACTGTTTTTAGAAACTTCTCAGTGAAAGCTTTGAATACTTTAGCTGCCAGATGATTCATACACATGGAGATGCAGACCTAAGAATGTTCATGCGTCTGAACAAAGATATGTTATTGCATAAGACACTGATGTCCTGATACTTCTTTGTATCAATGTTCAATAAGAGAATAAACCAATATTATCCCAACTAGAGCCAAAGCACGGTGGAACCAAGATCAGAAAATGAAGCATAGAAGCTACGAGGTTGACAGGATTAAATGCATGTCGGCGTGCTCTTTATTCACGTCATTTTGGGCTGTTATACCATGTCACAGATCTTTGAGATTGGCACAGGAAAAGTTCTAATGAAGATCTTGAAAAATACTTCATTTATGAAGTTTGCTCAAGAATTCAACAACCCGACAAGTCTTCAAGAAGACATAATCACTGCAGGGTAAAAATCTATTGTTTACATATATGGAGGAAATACATCTGACACTTTGGATGATCTAAGATAGTCACTTTAGTGAAAAGGTGGCTTGGAACAAAAAAAAAACCTGTCCAAGCAATTCAAGCAGTCACATTAAAGTCAACGGCTGCTAAATTCCAAAAGCTAAGGGTCTACTACCAAGTTCAGGTTTAGAATGATAATACATCTCTTCTATCTGAGGAATTTGGTTGAAAATTACATGGGGATAAACTCCTACCAGTACTCACTGGCCTACAACCAGCACCATAATATCCGCTGGATACAATGAGATGTAAATGCAAGATAGATTGTAGTACTTAAAGGTACTCATGCCAAAGATTTGAGTTGGAGTGTTCATCTGCTCGCAGTGAATGTAGGTAACAGGAACTTCAATATAGAAGTATATTGTTTATTATTTATCATCATCATCATCATCATCATCATCATCATCATCACATCTTACTACCCATTCGGGTTGTACGCACTTACGCTAATGTGTAGTGATAGGGTGATTGTGAGATGAAATGGAGGACCTACAGTTTAACGTGGGATCCAAACCATCGTGGAGGCCTGGCATCCCACACATTCACAAGTTGCGATTAATACACGTCTTGTCAGAGGTAAAGGAAGGGTTTGGCAATCAGCTAAACCTGTGCCGGGACCGAGGATTGAACCCCGGATCCCCAGCACAGAAGTCTGATGATACCTTACCCCTAGACCGCCAGGTCACTGGTAGAAGTATAAAACAATGATGTTGAAGAAGCTTGATAGTGTTGGAAATGATTTAAGAACCAAGAGATTTCATTCATTTACATTAAATATAAATAGACTGCCTCTATATTTGTTAACATTTTGAAATTAATGGAACAGAACAGAAACAAAATAAAATGAAGTTTTTAATTCCTGGTTCAAAGACCTTTTTTCTAATATATATTTGAAGGAAATCAGTGACAAATAGCATTAATTAAGTGCATTTTACCGATTTCAAAAGTAAATTCCATTCTTTGATTTTTCTAGACTTTTGATTTGTTGTTTGGGATAGTTTTCCAAGTATAAAAAAATTAATTTATTACTATTACAATTTGAGGTTTGCACCTAAAATGACTGGCTTAATGGAAATAAAAAAACTTACTTTATTTCTATTACAATTTGAGGTTTGCACCTAAAATGACTGGCTTAATGGAAATAAAAAAAAACGTACTTTATTTCTATTACAATTTGAGGTTTGAACCTAGAATGACTGGCTTAATGGAAATCAAAAAAACTTACTTTATTTCTATTACAATTTGAGGTTTGCACCTAAAATGACTCGCTTAATGGAAATCAATAAAACAATTCAAATTTAATCATGTAACGTTAAAATTGAATTTTGAGTTTTAAACAGTTAACTGTTTGATTTTTTACTGTAGATTTTTAACTGTAAAAAAGTGAATTCATCAAGAGGGGAGGGCGACATTTTCATGCTTTGCAAAAAGGTACAAGACGGCCCCAAATACCTGCAGTAAAATTGATTTCGGTTGCCTAGCATTAAAACTCTTGATAATAAGGACCAAAAACCGTGTAATTTAAAGCAATACTGTTTTCTGTAATCTTTATTAGAAGAACACACTTGAATTAAGATAAATTAAACCATTTTACAAAATTAACATTGTTTTTCTTTTCTTTTCAATGTTGTCAAATAAAAAAAGCAAAAAGGATCTGCATTATTATATAATTTCTGGTTGGAGCATCATCACACATTTAATTTCTTCTAATTGACCATGATATAAGTAAATAAGTATTCATTTGAAAAAAGAAAGGCGGGTGGCCATCGGGGCAGTTATTAATCATCTACAAACTATATAAAAATCACTAGTCAATAAAAACAAGTGATCTTTGCAAGTAAGAAGTTGGGGAAATAATGTAACATTTTGGTACCAGTCTTAATGTGTAAATACTAAATATTTAAATTTATTACTACACATGTTCAATACAATGGTCTTGTTTAAACAGCTTTAATTTATCACGATGAAAATCTTTCTTTATTTAAATAATATATTTCACATTTGTTTTTATGTTGGGGCCTCCCAACTGTTTACGGCCTTCATAGCTCTAAATCCGGCCATATGTACATATTTATAAACCAAATTGAAAGGAAAATTTATGAATGTATTCATTCTATAAATAATTATATTTTTTAAAGTCATTGAACCAAACAAAGTTATATACTATTGGATCGAAGTCAAAATTTTAGGTGACATTTTTACTTAAAGCAAAGGAAGTTTAGCAAACTCAAACTATCTGTGCCTGGAAGCTCCTAGTCGGAAATAATTTTAAAACACAAAGTTTAATGTAGTTGAAACTAATACTATTTGAATAGAAATGCCACAATATCAATAGTTGGAAGAAGGTACAGGAAATATGGAAAGAAACATATACCCTAAAATAGAAGCAAAAAGAGGTTTTGGTTAAAAATATATACAGTAGAATATCAATAACTAATAGTATTACCTCACATTCCTTTCAAACTAATAAAAATGAAATTGAAAAAAACCTTTATTTATTTTGAAGTCCAAAGAAGGGGAAAAGAAACATTTTTTCCAAAATTTTGGTAGATTCTTTTATTTCACACAACATGAATTAACCATATTTAAATAATCTTGGCCAAAATAGTTTGTATTTACAGATAAACCACAGGTACAAAATAACACAAAGCCCATTCATTACAGAATATTATAATCGGTAAAGGAGTGTGTTTTACTTTTTTCTGCTGATAAAGAGAGACAGTGTGCCTCAATAATTTATTTATTCTAAGGATGGACTGGATGCTGAAGTATTAGGAAATTACAACTATTTGATGTGGTTGCTTAGTTGGTAAAATATTTGTATCTAGGTCATTGCTAAGGTGAGATCCAAATGTAGGTGGATTTACTACTTTCACTGGAAGCCTATTAATGGCATAAAAAATATATCTAGTTTTAATGAATGCTGTGTCCTAACTTCACAAGTAATCTTTATGTATCAAAATTCTTAGTAAAGAATTTACCAGTTATTATTAGGTTATTTTAAAACCAGTTTGATAACTTTTAGCTACATTGAAATGACCAGAGTAATGAACACAAGGTGTCTGAAACCTATTAATCAATACCCCCCAGCCCAAATTCATAACCTACTTAATTATATATGTACATAGAGGAAAGTTGGACCTGTCTACTCATTGGCAAGGGAGGAGCCAGTTTTTTCCTTAGTAACTTTGTTAGTTACTAACATCCTCTGCCTATTAATTGACTCAATCTTAACTAATAACATGTTTTCAAGTTCTTATTACACCAATACAATTAAAGGGAATATACTTTAAAATGTATACATTCAATTTCCAGTTCCCGAATTTTTGCCTCATTTGTCAGTTCCATTCCCATTCTTATCAAGTCCTATTTTCGTCCAGGCCTAAAATTGATATTCTAGTCAATTTCTTCTTTATTTGGCAACGTGTTATTATTTGACCTGCAATTTCCTGGAAAATTGGTGTTTAATGTGAGCATATAGGCTACATACATCTTGTTTTATAAACACAATGAACACCTATGCAAAAGGGTTCAAATTTTTATCATAATCATCATCTTCATCTTCAAAAGGGTTCACGGCATTGTCCGTTGCAAAGGGGTTTTTGCTCTCGTCGTAGTCCTCGTCTTCCCCAAAGGGATTTCCAGGGTTAGAGACCTGTTTTGATGGGGCGTGTGTTTTTGCGAGCAGGTGACGAGCGTGGGGATGAAAGTGTGACAAGAGGTTGGGGTGCGCTGATAATATTGGCCTCTAAGGAGGTGCTGTATTGATGCTCTGAGCGTTTGCTCTCCTCCAGCCTCATACGACCTTCGGAGGGGGGCCCCACTGTGCTGTGACCTAGCAATAAAAACAAGATAGATTTTAGAGGCTTTCTTTTTGGTGGGGCCCACTCCAGTGGTCACACAGTTTAAGTCATCAGGCGGTCAAACAGTTCAAGGCACAAGGCTCACGATAAAGTGGATTGCCAGGAACAAAGAGGTAAAGGTTTAAATCTCTACCGGGTTAGGCTATCTGCGTATAAGATAATTACTCTAATGGGGTAGGGATGTGGAAGGAAGCATTTTAGAGGTAATCTACCTGCATTTGCATGGAGGAAGATTAAGAAACCATCTAGGAAAAATCATCCTCTGTTGACCCAACCGAGATTCAAAGCTCAATCTCTGCGTCATCAGCAGGCCAGTCTAACATGAGAGTGGCACTTTTAGCCATTCGGCCACTAGAGCGGGTCTTATGAAATTAAGTAATTAAATAACTCTTATGTTAAAACTTGTAAAACAAACATATTCTAAGCTGATAGTTAACAATGTTTTACCAGCATTCTATTGGTGTATAGGGCTACACTTACACAGGGAACTCTTGAACTATGGTACTCCTATACCACCAACCTTTTCACTAATTACATTACATATTAAAGCTCCAAACCAGATCTGAAGCAAACTGTCTTGAGATGATTGGTAATCTTCTAAAACATATCTCCTAAACAACTGTGATTAATAATACTGGTTTTGGTTTTCCCCTCTTAAGATTAACATTGATTGTGGAATCATTTACCTATCTTTTACTTTCAAATTCCAAATTTGAATCTTATATTTCTTTAATTAAAGCCTCTTTTCACTTTTTGAGGTAGGCCCTACATCGTCTTATATTTGGAAGTGGGTACAGGAAAGATTGAGAGCACTTTGCTTTGATATTTTGTTCTTCAATTGCAATTTTCTTTACAGTAATTCTTTAGTTAAGGAATAAAATAAAAATGGTAACTAAGTGATATTTTTTTGTTGTTGTGATATGAATTCATATTTAGTTAAATGGTAAATTATTGGTCTTGGATAAAGTTATTAGTTGAGACGGGATGCTTGAATCTTTGATTCCTAAAATTCCTTGGATTGTAAGTATAATATTCAAAATATTCAAAATTCATAAAAATCCCCAAAAGTATCTAAAAATTACAATTTTAAGCAATTGATAAAAAGGAAATATACATATACTTATATAGCCTAGTTAGGACAGTAACAAAATCACCAAAAAAAGTGGTCTCTTTGTTGTTTATGACATAATAAACCCAATATTATTTGTCAGTGTCACTTAGCCTTGAACAACTTTTTTTTTTAAATTGAACATTAGATATTTTCATTTTAACTAGAACTTTTCATTTTTAAAGATTCGAGGATTCGGATTTGAGTTTCAAAAGAAAATTTAAGATTCGGATTTAAGAAATATAGGATTCAACCCAACTCTAGTTATTAGGTTGGAGAGCAATCAAATCTTAAATTTTTTTAACAGGTCCCCATCTGGGTTGGAGCCATGGATCTCTATAATCCAGCCTCTTTCAGCTACTTGACTATTGGTACAAGATATGTTGTAAGACATGTTAAGATGAGAAGGCATGGCTTTTGTACTCACGCATGTAGTCTGGGAGATTGGTGTTCAATTTCCCTTCTGCCTGCCTTAGTCGGGCCTCTGCCCCCGGCCCGTAGCTTGACGATGGCAGAACACTGCTCTCCACAGATCTGGATGGGGCTGAGATCACTGTAGATTGTGACACAAAAATATATCAACTCAGAACCATACAATAGTTAAGGTTTGGTGACAGATAGTCAGTGAAGTAACTTTAACAAGCTTTAATATCTAAGTGAAAAGGATTCATGCTTAATTTTAAAATATTTCCCAATATTGGTGGTGTTTGAAGCTTTGAAAACCATCATCAAAAACTTTATTTATTTGCTGTGGTACGTGCCTATTAATAAATTCCTTAGTTTCCATGTTTAAAAATAGAATTCTTAAAAATTGAAACCAAAGCATTGTTCAAACTGTGAAAACCATCCATTCACTTTAAAAATATTTGACTAATCATTAGTGGCTGGAGTCAGGCATATTTACTCAGTCCTGCCTGTGCTTGCCTTCCTTACTTAAGAAGATAGGTTTAGTTTCTGACATGGCCAAAATATTTACCATTGTTGAAATTGGAGCGTCTCCTTTCATAGTTATTAATCAGCCAGGGAAAACACTTTGTGTCTATTATAGAAGCTAGTTTGTAAGTCATGTATTGATATCTGTCAGATTAAAAAGTGCATAAAAAGTTTGTTCATGATAGGTTTTTACCTTGACAACAGTTCAAAAATCATGTTTAGGTTTTGGGTTGCCAACATTTGTAAAAGATCACTGTTTTGTTATAAGTGTTAAGTTTTTTTAATGACGTGTTATATTTTACCTTTAAAATAATGTAAACTTAAGTTTTCTTGGGCTGTTTCATAACTTTTAATAATTTCTTTTTACCCAATCTGAAACAATATTTTAAACATAATTAAAAGTACTTATTCCTCGTTTTGGAATGTTATCTATGATGTGTAATGTAGTGCATACATTAATACCTTTTAATAGAGGCATTGTATTTACTTGGAAAAAAGAAAATATTTGCATTTTTTATATTTGTAATAAATTATTTTATGGTTATTTTATATTTTGACATATTTAACTGATTAAAATATGTGTATCCACTGCGTGGGTGCATCATTGTAAAGAACTTGTTTCGTCACATTAAATCACATGGTTTAAATTTGTCAGTCGCCAATTTGAAGCTATGTTAGTTAGTTAGACCTTTTGTGAAAGTGAGGTGAATTATAATTTTTTTTAAGTGGAATAAAATGATAAATAAGCTTTGTGCCCAATCTCAAATAAATATATAAATAATATTGGCCTAAATTACTTTAGTTAACTATCAACATTACATTACCATATGTTTTAATTTCAGTTATCCAAAGTGACAAATGTCAGCTGTTAGCGTAGGGATATATTGGGGATTATTTCTAGTAACTTTTTGAGCTGCCATCCAAGTAAACTAAGGTTTTAAATGGATTATAAAATAACTCGGGCTAAAAAAATATATAGAGCTTAGAATGTACTAATCATTTCCCTGTGGATAGTTCAAAAGTAATCTTTTCCAAGCATGAGTAGCGATAGCCAGTTCCTCAAATCAGTGCCTTGGAGTTATAGGATTAAGTTGGACCATAGACAATTGATGAGTGCGGTATTAGCTTACCGTAGAGTTTGTGACAACAGTGAGCTTGTTGAATACTCCTCGACCAAAATAGTCGGCTACGAGAGAGAAACCGTCATCTGCCCTCTCTAACTGGCTGTGGAATGTCTCATGGAGATCTCGGCTCTGCTCCTGAAGACAGACCAACCAGCAGTCAAATATATGCTCCTGATTATCTTTCCAACAAGTGCAGGTACCTTTTCCATCTCCTTATCGTTGGTGTAAATATGTGAATACATCTGATGAGTAATAATATTCAGATCCTAACAATCAAGAGAACTTAAAATGAATGAAACATCATGAAGCATGTTATTACCTGGGATCGAATTACGTCAAGAATCTTCTTGTTCTCTGGTAGACAGGCAGGGCACTCATTCTCATTTTCGGCGTAACTCTGAAAACAGCTGTTAAAATAACAAACCTGTGAATGGCAAACTGTGTAACTATACTAAAATAGCATATATATGGCTAATATGATAATCATAGATCACCACAAGAACAGCTGTGGCACACAACATACTTTTTTAACAGGTATGTTTTTACAAATAGTTTTTTTTTGCATCATGTCTCACTACCAGATTGGTTATGGTTAATATGCATATGTACTAATTAAGCTAATGTGCTAATAATATGGAAGGTTTAACTCAGAAGAAGTGTTTCTGCATTTGAATGTAGGAAGATTGGAAATCACTTAGGAAAAACCACCCACATTAAAACTGGCTGTGATTCAAACTTCAATCTCAACATCATTGGTAGTCAAGTATGTTGCAAAAGTGATGCCTTAAGTCAGAGATGGAGAGTCTGCGTGTTTTGAGGTCTTTGGTAAGGCCTTAGGGTTTATTTTTTCAATTATGTATCCTCATTGTATAAAAAAACACATTCTCAAACTGCATGCATTTTAATTAATTAAAATAAAAAATATTTTTAAAGTATGTTGACAAATTAACCACTCTTAAAGATCTCTCTATCTTTCCACCCTTGCCTTAGGCCATTCAACCACCAAAGTAGGTAAATGGGAATTATTTTAAAATGTAATGTGTGATCGATTTCAAAAACTGATATTGTGCGTTAATATAATGTGTTTTTTTTCAAAGTATGAGACAATAAAAAATTAAAGATAGCTCTTTAAAATCTTTTGAATCTCACAATTATTGAAGGATATGCAATATCTTGAGTCGAAATATTTCTAGATTAGAACTAAAGTAAAAGATATAGTGAATAACCAAGTGATTATATTTGATAATTACAGTTATAACCTCTTGAAAAATGACACCTAGACACGGTAATTGAACATGAGACTCTGGTTTAAAACACCAACGCTCTATCCACCGGGCTATCCAGGAATAGTTTCATGCCCAGGGGCATTCTTCACTCATATGTTATTATAGTTATTTAATCCATCATAATATGCATGTTCATACAATTGTCGCTGTACATTTGGTAACACAAAGCCTTATCGAATTGAAGGTGGTTGTGTTATCTGATAGCTCGTAGTCTTAATTGATCACACATATGTAACTGACGATTTCCGTACATCCAGCATAGACTCTGTCTGGGCACATGGCAATTCCTGGATAGTTCAGTCGTTAGAGCATTGGCGTACTAAATCAAAGGTCCCCTGTTCGATTCTCATGACCAGGTGTCATTTTTCAATTCAAAGAATATGATATTTAGATGCAGCTATACCCGTAACTATTAAATATAATAGCATACCTATTTAGTCTATTAGTCCATCATGATATGCGCAGTTGTACAGTTGTCAATGTAAAATTGGCAGCATAAAGTCAACCATCGAGTCAAAGGTGGCTATGCTATCCGATATCTATTGATCTTTCACACATATGTGGCCGACGGATTTCCGCACATCCATCACATACTATGCCTTAAAATATGAGTGAATAATGACCCTGGGCACAGAACAATTCCTGGATAGCTCAGTCGTTAGAGCAATGGCATACTAGGCCAAAGGTCCCGGGTTCATTTCCTGTGTCTAGATGTGATTTTTCAATGTAAAGAATTTAAAATAAAAAAGCTACTTTGCTTAGCCCGATAATTTTTAGGACAAAATGTACACCCAAAACATTAATTTACTACTTAACTGAATATGGATCCCCATTATAAAAATAAATATTAACATTAATACATTCATACACCAGGGTGATTACCAAATTTATAGACCCTATTTCAATACTTTTTCATTACCTACACATAAATATTTATAACAAAAAATAATATAAATAAACAATGCCCTCCTACATCCTTGACACTACTACAGTTGTCCCCTCTTGCACTCTTTCTTGTTTATTTTATTTTCTGTCTTGTAAATGTAAACTAAATTTGAGAAAAGTATTAAAAAAATTTATTCTTACCTACACAATAAACTTGACTAGCAAAATTCATTACCTGAAAGCTAATTTCATAACTATTTAATGACTTTAATGACCAAAATCTTATTTTATTACTTTTTGGACTTTCATGATTGGTATACATCCCGTAGAGAATACAGGTTGATAAACAAAAACATTAAAAGTCCTGATATCTAACATTATTATGTATGACATACTTTTTAATTTATTAGGTCAATAATACCTTGGCTATTGCATAAAACCTATGGGGCAGAAATTAAAAATAACACCAAACAAAACTAAAATACACTAAAAAACAACTGATTAAAATTAATTTACCTCTTAAAATGTACAATCAAAGAACACATTTACTAAATAAATAAACTAGTGCTTGGAAGCCAAAAAATACAGCAAAATGTCCATTACTGTTGCAAAAAGATAAGATAAAAAATTAAAATTAAAAAAAATCCAAGATAAAATGTGAAGTATGGTAAGATTAGTGAACTAGCGATAGCTCTGACTGTTTATGAAAGGTAGAGAAACTACATACCTTCAATGTAATATTATGTTACACTTTAAGATGTGGCTAAATCAAAGATGAACACAAATAAGTTTAAAAATGAGGTAGCCAAATGGTTAAATTATTATTCATAGAAAATGATTTAAAAAATTAGTTAAAATTGAGTGAAGAATGCACACCTAGCAAAAGAGGAAAAAATGTGGGTATAGCTCAATGAACAAAGGTGACACCGTCCTTTTAAATAATATGTAACTATTCATCATCTTCTTTTCTCATTTCTCAATCATCCCTACATTTTTGTGGCATTATGTTTGTGAAGTCTGTGTCACTCAAAATGTTTGTTAAATAGTTCAAGGTAGTCATTCCCAGTTGAATGCCAGAAGAAGGGAGCACGAGTAATTTTACAGTTTTTATAGCATTACATTTTTTTGGCCAAAATAAATCACATTTTTCTCCAGTAGCAATATAGAGTTTAGTTTTCTGCACATGCTAATATCAACAGATCTTGAATATCGGTCAAGGGTGTCCTGGAATTTTGTCAAAACATTTTAAATAAAGATAAAATATTCTGACAACATACCAGGACACCCTTGACAGATATTTTAGATATGTTGATATTAGCATGTGCAGAAAACTAAACTCTACATTGCTACTGGAGAAACATTTGATTAATTTTTGCCAACAAATTTATATTCCATAAAAACTGAAAAATACTTGCACTACCTTCTGCCGCACCTTAATTTCTGTCATCAGGGCATTTTCAAATGGTGTGGTTGAGGAAATCCGGAATGTGTTACAGAATTGGTTAAGTTAGATAAAAAGAAAATTATATGTTAGTTGATTAAATTGAAAGATGTTCTAAACAGCAGACAAGCTAAGAATAAACCCAAACTAAAAAAAAAGTAAATTTATGATGAAATATGAATCTAATAACAAAGGATTTACAAAAATGGAAAACACTATTTCAAAAAGTTTAGTACAAAATGTAAGGTTATTAAATTTATATTTAGAAGATATTATGCTTAAAGGTTTGACAACTTGGGTTTCTTAAAATGATAATAATGATACTACCTATTATTGGACCATGTTATGCATCAACAGACCAGGCAACACTTTCAAGAAACTGAGAAAATCACTGTTTTGCAAACCATTGTGTATTAAATTCCATGTTTATTTTCGTGTAAAATGCTTTTAATAAAAAAATGTGTATTTTAAACAATTTTATTCTTTTCAATGAATTTAAACTTGTTATTTTAAAAAGAACACATGTTTTTCATTAAATTCTCTCTTGGTCAATTTATGCTTTTTAACATCAACATTTCAGTTGATAAGTAGTAGCTAGGCCTATAATGCATAGTAATTTTTTTAGCAGTGTCTTACTACCCATTCAGGTTACACACTTATGTACTAATTTACTCTAATAGGTTGGGGTTGGGTTGAGGGAGGTTGAATTTAGAAGGCGTGTACCCACATTTATGTGAAGAGTGGAAAACAATTTAGGAAAAAATCACCCTCAGTACACCCAACACAATCTCCCCAAAATCGGCAGTCTAGTCCGTTGCAAGAGTAGTGCCATGACCATGCAGCCACCAATGAGGGTTGTAGTCATTTGAAACATATTAGAATTGAGTTATATAACTCTTAAGGCAATGGCCTGTCTCGACAGTGAACTGTAAAAATTATTGGCATGGATTGATAATCATGGTAAAATACCATGTAAATTAGGAAATTGCATAGTTATGCCAATGAAAAGTTATTTTTAAGTGTTGAACTAAGGGGGTTATAAAATTGAAACATAAATAACAGTGTAAATGTCTTTGAAATGATAAAATATGGCCCTTGCAAGCTGTAACAAACAATTTAAGTGCTTACATAGGAAACTAGAATAGCTCTGAGATGATAGAGAGCTAAGAGGTGAAATCTCTGAACACTTTACAAATATAAACTCAATATGGAGTAGGTTGGCACATGTTCCAAGAGATTTTCTTTTATGTTTGTATCTATTTGTGTTTGATAAAGGTAATAATGCCAAACTATAGTAACTTGATTGTGTTTCACTGTATGTGTGAGCTTGTCTTTTATATAAGGTAAAATAAAGTAAGATGTCATCTTTGTGCACACATGGTTTCCTAATTTCCTAGGTTTTTACTCAATAGTTTATTTTACTTTTTCCTTATTTTCATCAACTACAGTAGCCTCATGGCTTCTTTGGTGCTGACTGACAGCTCACACCTGACAACTTTGAAAAGTTACCAAACCAAATTATGTATCCCTACGCCGAACCATATGATCTGCAAAATAATGTGTATAGCAGCTGTCACTTCTGACAGTCAAAATTTAGGTATATACCTAAATGTTGACTGTCAGAAGTCAGCTGTGAACTGTCAGTCAGCACCAAAGAAGCCACGGAGTTACAGTATACAAGTACAATAAGGGAAATTAATTTAAATTACTTACTGTTGATGGTAGGAATGCTGGCAGAGGAAATGGATCGAAGGTAGCTCCAGTTGATGGTTGCAAGCACTGCAGCGGAGCCTTGGAAAATGATTGCACTGAAAGAAATGACAATTTAATAAAATATTTTAAACATTAATTCGATAATAACCAAATCAAATCTCTGATCAGATCGATGGAACCAAACAAAATCTTATTTACAAAAAGAAATAGGAATCAAATATTCATAATGAAACAAAGAAAATAATTTAACAATAAAATTAATCCACACACTCAATGGTCTAATCTACAACTGTGCAAACCAGCATTTTGTTTTATAAAAAGTGCAGTATTATTTTGAGTAATTCTGCCACTACAAGTAATTTTCCTTTAAGATAGCATTTCTTGTGCCTTATGAACAAAGTGAAGTAAAATGTGCTCAAATTTTGTGTGAATGAGTGTACCTAGTCTGAATGTCCTTGATCTTTTCACGTATCTTGTCGGTCTCCTGCCGGTACTTGAGACTGAGCTGCTGTTCCTGTTCTGTGAGCTCGTGTTCAGAATGCAGTACACTCAGCAGATAGTTGCGCACTTCTCCCACTGTGGCTGTGCCAGAATGGCTGAGCGCATCCACCACAAGTAGCGGCGAGAGCAGCCGTTGCTTCTCTGTTCGCACAGATAACAGGAACAATAAGACATAATAAATATACTTGTTTTAAAAAAATCAATATATATTCTACAAAATAAAATAATGACAACTAATGTTTTTTATGTCCAAATTGTATTGTAAAGTCTCGTTTTTTTATAGTAATGTTTCTTACTACCCATTTAGGCTATTCACATACATGATGATTACTCTAATGGGGTTGGGATAAGGAGGGTTGAATTTATAGAAAGTATATCCACATTTTTATGAAGGGAGAGTGGAAAACTATTTAGGAAAATCCACCCTCTGTACCCACGACCAGGATTCATACCTATCTCCCTGTCATAGTCCGTTTATTCTATTACAATAGTGACGCATCGGACCATGCAGCGACCCAAGAGAGGTATTCATTGATAGTCAAGTGTGCGCTAGCATGTTTGACACTGACCACAGATTGAGTGCATAGAAGATGTTTTTTCCCATACCCTGTATTTTCTTCTTCTTTTTAGTCAAATTCTGGTGGTAAAATCACTCTTATTAACCTAATCTCAGAGGCACATAAATCAATTTAAAGCTACGATAATAATGACACAATGGACTATATTGCCAGTGATAAGGAGGACCATGTTTAAATCCTGGACGAGTGCAGTGCAAATCCACTTGTGATTTTCCTATTCACCCTTCATGATAGTGTAGATTCACATTCTCTAATTAAATTCTATCAAATAGGAAGACAAAATAAAAAATAATCAACACTTAAGCTCAGTCAGTAACATGTCAGCCTACTGAACTAAGAATCCCAGGTTCAATTCCTAACATGGTTGAAAAATGTACCATTGGTGAAATATGGGTTTACCTTTTCACAATGATAAATGAATGGACAGGGAACCAAATGTTGTACCTTTCCTAGTCTTGAATTAGATTATAAGGTATAGGAAGTTATGATAGGCCTAGTCAGCTGGTAGAGGAAAATATATGACTTGATAAAAAATTGATCCAGGCCATAGGCTCGAAAAAGTGATGGATGTAAAAAGGATTAAAAAAATTCTCTCACAAACTCTTTCTCTCTAACAAACATTCTTACTATTTTTGGCATTCTTTGTTAGGTAGTACATCAAATAAAATAATAAAAGATTATACCCGTATTATATTCTGTGATTCAAAACATTGATAAAACAAATTCACAAAGGCTTTTAACAATCACAGAAACGAGAGATAAAAATAGCAATATCATTCCATTTATAAACAATTTTTCATCTGAAGAGAAATACATAATTGGTTTAATTTCTGTTAACTGTTATAAAAAGTATTTTCACCTAACATTACAATTTTACAAATAAATATATACTTGTTTGTTATATATTAAAATTGATATATTATAAAACAGAAAGGTTTTTAGATACATTTATAAAGTCCAGGGTATGTTGATGTAAGGAAAATGGTAGTCCAAAAATTGTATTCCAACTATATCTAAATATATTTCAATTTGTTGATAATGTTTGTAAACATCAATGATCATAGTAGTAGATCCTACAGTATATTCCATTCACTGCAATTTACAAGAAGAATCTAAAAATCAAAACAGATGCTTACCGCAAATGTTATTTGTGTTACTATTGTATTATAGACACAAATTTTGTTTAAAATGTGAGAATTTGTTTAAAAACTAGGAGTTTCACAGAGTTGTTTTAATTTGTGAGCTTAAAAACACATAAGAATTATTACTCTAAACTTTGTAAATTTGATGAAGAAAGCCCACCTAGGGAAAGAGGAAAAACTCTGAGAAGAATCCAATACACAAAGGTGACATCTTCTTCCTTTCTTCTGTCTTCTATAGTAGGAGTAGTCACACATTTAAACACAAATAGAATAATATTTCATAATATCTCTGCATTGTTGCCTTAATGCTGAAATATTATCAAATATTATTATATTTATAAAAGATAGAAGAAAGGAAGAAGATGTCACCTTTGTGCATTGGATTCTTCCCACATTTTCCCCTCTTTCCCTAGGTGGGCTTTCTTCATCAAATTTACTCTTAGTAGTTTATTTTTCCTTTTTCTTTAGCGTTTTCAATTTTCTTTACTATAAAATTATTTAGCCATGGGGCCACCTCATTTGTAACATAAATACTCTAAGCTTTGATAAGTTATTGCTGTTTAAAATTGTACTCCTAACACGTTTGGTTAAAACATGGTGAGATTATCTGCTATGAAAACAGTATAAGAGAGTTATGAAGGGAGTAATTGAGGAATTGTATGGCGAAAACATGGAGAAAGTAGCAGAAAATAGGGAAAATGTTATAATGAGTGAAACAATTAACAAAGCTAGGGTGTTTAAAGCTATAAAAGTGTTAAAGAATGGCAAACCTGTGGGCGTAAGTGGGATCACATGTGAAATGTTTACATATGGGGGTCATGGTACAACTTGCTAGATTGTGTGAGTTGTTCTATGTGTGTGCTGGGATTTTGAATGTTTCTAAATGACTGGAAGAATTCCGTAATTGTTCCTTTGCGCAAAGGCAGTAGAGTGAATGTAAGAATTATAGGACATTTAGTTTGTTACATGTAATCTGTGGTGACTGACCAAGGATACCCCTCCTGAGTGAGACACCAAACACAGATTCCAAGACAAAGCGCTAGATAGTGTTGCCATGAGTTTAGACTAAACTAATTAAAATATTCCTGTTTATTTTAAGAGTGTCTGGAGGAAGAACCTCACACATAATTTTCTGTATAGTTTGTAATGATACTGTTTTGGACCCCTCTCATATATTAAAAAAAAATCATGGATGAAGTGTATTTTTCTTTAATAAACTGTATATAAAATATCCTTTTAATAATTCATCCATGGAGAATCATGCGCTTTTAGAAATAGTTTCAAAACACTATGTTAAAAAAAATTATTGTAAACACCAACTCCTCTGTATTTTGAAGAATCATGTGACATGCTGGCTCCCTCTACCCAATAGGAAGTCAGCCAGGAGTTTTTCCATTAGTTTTAGCACTGATGACAAGGGGTCCAAGAGGCAAGGGGTAGGTCATATATAAGCTGCTTGTGCGTATGAATCCATAACAGTGCCACTGACTTAAATCTATATAGTAACATAAAATCAAATAACAGCTAGCAAGTGTGCAGTAAGGAATACTCGCGTCGTCACCACCATTAAACCTAATGTCGTTATAAATAGTGCTCAATCACAGGGCTATATCACGATATAAATTTCTGTATCACTTTAATTGGTGCTAATAGCCATAGCACAATAATTGGTGCTCATCGCGAAACCATAACGTAATAAGTAGCTCACAAACGCGGGGAATCATTAGTACAAATATCTCATAAATCTCCGTATCGTAATAACTGACGCCCAACGCGGATGCATATCATAATAAGTTTATGTAATGTATTGTTTCCTCTGTGTGTTTAATTTAAGATATAATCAATGTAGGTGTTTACTGTTTATTTTATTTTATTTGTGTACTTTGCTATGATCTTGTAGAGAGTCGCCTACATAAATATAAAATTAACAGATTGTTAAAAAGAGAAGGAGGATTGATAGGAGACTCATAGTCGTAATTATCATAAAAGCAAAATAGAAATACTTCACAAGAGGAGTATGCGAAGTCCACTTTTTCAATTCCAAGTGAACTCAAATCAAATATATGATATATTCTCGAATCCAAATCGAAGTGTGAATAATATTCTTTAAGTTATTTTGTGCTTGAAAAAATGCTATATTGTGGCTATTTGTTTTACTCTATGCACTAAAATTAATTGTAAAATGTTTTATTGCACAAATGTTTGTAATATTTTGTGTTACTCTGACAAATCAAATTATTATCACAACATGGAATTCGATTACTTCAGATTTTTCCCAAATAAATATTAATTTGTAATGTGCAAAGTATCTCAGGATTGCAATGATTGAACATAAATGGAGTATTTTAGCTGTCAATATTTTTATTGGTGGAGCTTCGAAGCCAGAATTTGTTTCTAAGCGAAGTCGAAGCTGATGTTTGCTTTGAAGCCAAGTCTAAGTTGTGAAGCTTTGCACACCCCTACTTCACAAGTACAAAACCTTTTTCCAGCCTCTGAGGTAGCGTTCCTTGGCTGGCTGCCTCAGCTCCCGACCTCCAAGGTAGTGCCCATGGCCGGCTGCCTCTTACGATCCATCGCAAGACTCCACATGACTCACTCCGAGGTGAGAGGAAAGAGAGGAGGAAAGAAGAACGAGAAAGCCAATAATGTCGGATACACGACACTATCCAACTCCCTCTCTTCCCCCCTTCATCCATTACCACAACCTGCCCACACCCTCAGTACACCCGACCCTCTCTCCATACCTCCAGCCACCCCTCAGACCCTAGACCATTGCCCTCCACCTCCATCCAGTGGGAACATCTAACCTGGGACTTTGGGGAGATCCTCAAGCAACACTCCTCGGAGGACAAAGATGTGCAGCCCGCATCCAGTGACTTAGCCCATCCTATCCCTGGACCCTCAACCACAGCTAATTAACAACCCCATACCCCACCCCAATCATCACATCTCATACCCACCCCACCAATACTATACTCAACATCACCCCAACAAACATAATTCACCCCCCACCAACACCATTCTTTTCCCTTTCTCTTTAACAAGAGTGTTCCATCTAGCCCCATACACCCGGGTAGATAACATGTTTATTGAGTATTCCAGGTAAAATTTTTGGAAGAGTTTTTATTGAGAGAATGTGTGAAAAAACTGTGGACAAGAGGATGTGGTGCCAGGTAGAGGTTGCATGAACCAGATATTTGCATTGCAACTGATTGAGAAATGTATGGCAGTGTGGGATAAAGTGTAGAGTTCATTTGTTGATCTAAAATAAAGCGTACGATCGGGTGAATAGGAGTATGTTATGGAATGTTTTGAGAGAGTATGGTATGGATGCATGGTTAGTAAATGAGATTATGGCAGTGTATAATGAAAGTAAAGTGTACATTAGGGTGGATGGAGCTTTGAGCGAATGGTTTGACAATTGAACAGGGTGTTAGGTCTCCATAGTTGTTTAATGTATTCATAGATAAGTGTATGAGGAATGCTTGTGAGGGCGCATTTGGTGTACAAATGGACTATGTGAATGCGAGGATACTGTTATAGGCAGATGATGTCATATTTCTGGCTGAGAATGAAAGTGACTTGGAGAATGCATTAAATTGTTTGAATGTGGCAACATTCAGAATATATCTTTGTATAAAATGTCTCCAAAACTAAGGTGATAGTTTTTTATAAGGACGGATCAGGAAATGATTGTCGTCTTAGAATAAATGGAAAACTATTAGAACAAGTGAATAATTGTATGTATCTAAGCACAATGTTCTTTAAAAATGTAAGTATAGATGGTGAAATTTACCGATGGGTGAACGCATCTTGGAAAGTAGTCGTAGTTGGATTTATGTGGCCTATTGCAAAGAATGAAGTAGTATTGAAAGAGCCAAAGATGCCAGTATATAAAAGCGTGCCAACACCATCATTGTTTTATGGATTTGAAGTGTGGGTTTGTTAGGAGAAACATAAGATCAAGGTGAGTGTGAATATAATGAGATTTCTAAGAAATGTGGAATTACTCGTATGGACAAATTCAGTAATGAATGGTTGCTAAAGGAGTGCGGTTTGACAGGGAATCCAATAAAATCAATGTGAAAGAAGCACCTTACCTTGGTTTGGGCATGTTGAGAGGATGAGTGTGGATCAAGTGACGAAGCAAATATATGAAGGTAGAGTGTGGATTAAAAGTAAGGGGTGGACCATGTAAGATGTGGCTAAATATTTTAAACGAATGTGTGAAAAAGAACAACATAAAGAGTTTTAAGAATAAAAGAGAATGTATGACTCAATGTAAGGCTATAATAGAAGTGAAGGGAGTATTCAAATATATAGGGAAGTGTGGAGAAAATTTAGTGAGGATAGATTAAGTATGTAGTTATTTTTTGAGCTACATGCACAGTTTCTTGCCTACCCTGTAAGGGAATGGCATGATTAGGTATGTATGTTATAGATACTATTATTATTACTATTATAGTAAAATCATGCTCAATACATATGGAGTGCTACTCAGACTAAAGTCTGCTGCACATGTATGCTGTGTGTCACCTATGACAGAGAGTATCTCAGCCAGAAGGTCACTGGGCATGTCAGAGTTCTTGGCACAGCTCCAAAGCGCCTGCACCCACAGGTTAGGGTCCTGGTGACCAAACCTGCGACAGCTGGCCACTACCGCCTTGTAGTCACGCTGACGAATGTGGTACTGCACGATGTGCTGGTAGCTTTGTGGGGAAAATACAACCAAGAATAAGACCTGCTTGTTGATGTGTACACAAGTGGGGTCTATTAGTGTCAAGGACAACATTTTAGTGAGCTATCAGTTCTCTCATACTATACCTGCTTTGTACCACTTATTATAATCGAATTAAGAAATACTCAAACATACAAACCCAAATCAGTGTGCATGGCTAGGACACAGTCTTTTTTTTTTCCTATAAAAATTATACCAAATTACAAAAATTCTAAATTTGATTGCAAAATTTTGCTAGTAATCTTACATTATTTAAGATTAGAGAGTATCAAATTTCAGAATAAAAGTGCATTATTTTCTAAAAAGAATATTTTTATTTGAAAGTTGCATAAATGAGTACCGTAGATAAATGCTTTTTTTCCTGTTAAATAATCTGATAAGAAATGTTTCTGAAAAGTCCTTAACAACAGATTATAGTATGTGAATATGACTAATATCAACATAGAGAACTTGAATATGTGGGAATGCAATCTGAACAACTAGTTTGGTTTGGGAGTGACAAAGTGGTTGGGTTTTGAATTTCGGTCGAGTGTAGTGAGAGTTTTTTTCCCAAATATTTTTACACTCTGCCTCCATGTAAATACATATATTATATCTACTCAAAATTCTGTATTCATTATTCCTAGCCCATTAATGTTATTAAATGTTGATAGCTTGTAGGGGTGGAAAACCAAACCTATTTAAAATAAATTGTTCGTGATTATGAGTAATATGAGTGGAAACCTAAGGCAAACAATATTTTAAAATTGAGTATAACATGATCTGTGTACAGAGATAAAGCCCTTATCCTCTATTTGAGTAATGGACACACAACTCACAGCTTGCTCTCTTCGTAGAGGTAGAGAATCCCACTGCGAAAGTTGTGAATTTGGCAAAGAATGAGTGTCTGGTCCTTGTCATAGTTGGCCTCGGAGTTCTGGAGCAGTCGTACAATCTTCTGCTCACACTGTGCTCGGCTCACCGCATCTTCCAGAGATGACCACACATGGAGATAGTGCTCGATGAGTGTGTTGTAAACAAGGGCGCTCCACCGAGGTTGGACCTAAATAAGGTGGGGAGAAAGCAAAAACAACGAAAGAACAATCATCTTAATGTGTGTTGTACTTTATAGTGCTAGTATCAGCGATTACAAACTGCCTTCGTTATCAGATGTTTGAAATTAGCTTGGTTATTAGATATTTGAAACTGGCGTAGCTATCAGTGATTTGAAATAGTCTGATTTTAAAGTGTCTTGGATATCAGTGATTTGAGATTGGCTTGCCTATTAGAAATTTGAAATGGGCTTGACTTTCAGGGATTTGAAATGGGCTTTACTTTCAGGGATTTGAAATGGGCTTTACTTTCAGGGATTTGAAATGGGCTTTACTTTCAGGGATTTGAAACCGGGTTGACTTTCAGGGATTTGAAACTGGCTGGCTATTGGTTATCTGAAACTGCCTTGGTTGACTATCGGTGATTTGAAACTGCCTTGGTTGGCTATAAGTAGAAAAGTGTAAAAGGTGATGTTATTTAAAGTGGAAAAGTTGTGCTATTTTTCTCACAAAGTTGTACTTTAAGCTGAAAGCGATGGTATTATTTAAGTCAGTATGAGTCGAATTAGTATTCATTAAAAAAAATTATGTACAAGTCCAGAAAACAGTAGCATGCTTCTGGATACACAATAATTTATACACAAACATTAGGTCACTAGCATATTATGGTGAGCACAAAGTGAGGTTTAATTGTATCCCCGTACAGTAAATTAATGGCTCCATTATTAATCAAAGCAATGCTATTGTATTCTGGACTTGTTTCAAAATGAGTACTGTATATAATATTTATTTTTCCACGCCAAGTTAATTGTAAAATAAACGTTAATCATGATTTAAAATGTTAACCCAAAAAGAATCCTAAATATTCATTAAAATACTGATATATTAAGTTGTCTGTTTTATACCTTCAAAATCTGCAAAAACCAATACTATACATACAAACGGCAGGCCTTGGCATAGTGCTGTCACGAGTTTTACTACGATGAGATTTATATTGCATGACGTGGTATTTGCCAAATTATAATGAAATTATGTTTATTTAGAAAAAACTTAGATTCATATTATTGGTATGGAAACAGTAAAGTTTGCATAGAAAAATTTTGCTTGTCCTAGTTAGAAGTGATTTGAAACTGGCTTGGCTGTCATGTTTTAAGGGAATACAAAGTAGCGATGGTACGGTGGTATGGGGTCATCTAATGCAAGAAGATACTTTGATAAATTGATCAGTGTATCTACTCAAGCTTGGAAATAAAATTCTCTGAGAATTCTAGATTTTACAGGCAATTTTCAGATTTTCCCGGGCTTGAAAAAATCCTATATTTTTACCTAACATTATTACGATTAAAAAATACCTGTACTTGTAATTTTGATATAAAACGTAATCATCAAATAAAGTGATAATGGAGTCAAAATTTCTTTCAAAACATATATAAGTACCGGTAACTAAAATGGTAAAATATTTGGAATATTTTCTACAAAAAATCTTTGAGATACAATAAAATTTTGAGGTACATTGAAATACAGTTAGAAAAATTAAAACAAAATTGGCATTGGAAACACATTAGTATAATATTATTTATCGATCTATTTAACAAAAGTTAAGATAGATGTTCCACAGCTGCAATTTGTTCATTCAATGCCGCAACATCCTTTTCGGAATTTTCCAAATTTATTAATCGCTTAGACTTGCGTTATTTTATCTCCACAGCCCTTTTTCTCATTTTGGAAGTAGCACGTACTGCTGCATCTTCTCCTGTTTGACACTCCTTACTAGCCTCCAACAAACTTGCATGGGTATTTCAAACACTGCATATAAGGGCTTTGGGTATCTCATAGATTGTTGCTGCATCCTGATGAAGAATAGCATCATAAATCTATAGTCTAGCAACAGTAGAGTGTTTGTGCATATTTTCAAAAAGTCACTCTAAAGTTATAGTAAATTCATTTTACAGGTTTGCAGTGCCATGTGAGAGGCAGCATATCAGTTTAACAACTGTAAGAAAATTCTTATGATTTTTGCCAACAATGTGTCTCAAGAAATGGTCAGTAATTATTTAAAAGGGTGAGTAGGATTTCAACTAATTCAATGTGTTTTTTTTAATGTTTTAAAATAATTGGTATCTGCAACCACAATAGTTTCAACCATTTTATTACGTTTTAAAAAAAGTTGGATACTTAAAAAACATATGAAAGTCACTACAAGATTCCCTGATTTTTTATGTAAAGGAAAATTTCCTGAGAATTCCAGTTTTTCCAGGCAAGTAGACTCAACAAAATGAGTTTGGAACTCACCTTGACCAGGTGCTCAAGGAACTCAACCAAGCGCTCAGAGTTGTTGAGGAACAAGTGGATGAAGTCTTCTGGACTGGCTCGATCGACACTGGGAGCCGTGGAACCATCTAACATACCCTTCGTGAACAAACAGAAATTCACTTCTAGTCTCGAAGTTGTTGGCCATATTGGTTAATTATTAATCTAAATGCTTATTTTATCCAGATATGTTTGGCTGAAGGTCTCCAGTGGATTAATGTTGAAACCATGACTGATTGGGGACTTGAATTTAGTCTTGCCAGGTAGGTTTATAAAAATACGAGAAAAGGGTCTACCCTCACTACAATCAACCAAGCTTTGAAAAACCACACACACACAAACCTAGCCTATCATATGAACTCACCACATCGACTAGGGGTTTGTTGCTAGGTCGGTATTCCGTACACAACTTCTTCAAGAACTCTGTAGACTCTTCTGGAGCATTTTGAATCAACACATTCCCATAGCGCTTCATGTTAGCTTCCGCCTGAGAAGGATACAAGATAATCAAGCCATTGTTTGTTGTCTAAACTTAAAAAACACCATTCATGATGTACATTTTATACTGATTTATTTTTTCTGTGAGCCTTACTACCTTTGCAGATTATGCACAGTTTACTTATACTTAAATATTTGGTTATACCGTATTTGTAAAACGGTATAGGAGAGGTGGATCAACCCATATAAAAGGAACAAACACAATATGGCTTTTACAATGAAAAGAAGAACACAGTTTACACTTTATATTGTTGTCCCCTGGATTAAGAGGTAATGGCTGCCTTTTGAAGAAAATCGATCGTTACCGCCCAATCCCTAAAATATACAGTGTATTTTGAAAGGAAATCCAATAAGACAATGAGAAATAAACATCTTATGTTGGTTTGGACATATTCATAAAATGAGTGTGGATCGAATGAAGAAGCAAATATGAAAGTATAGTGTGGGGATCAAGGGTTGGCCATGTAAAATGTGGCTAGACGTTGTAGACAAATGTGTGAAAAAGAGAAACAGTAAGAGTTTTAAGAATAGAAGAGCATGTATGACTCTGTGTATGGATGTTGTTGAAGCGAAGATAGTACGCAAGGATAGGGAAGTGTGGATAAAGTTAGGGAGTATGGATTGAGTATGAAGTTGTTTTTTGAGCTATATTCACAGTTTCTTACCTACCCCCATAAGACAACGGCATGATTATGTATGTATAGGTCTATGTATTAGAAAAATGAACAAAGGAATTTGCAGGACAACCTAGAAAATTCCAGGAATACAACACACAAAAAAAAATCTTTGAATTTTTTGAACGCAATTACATATTGTACATAAAGCTCTGAAAAGTTAGGAAAAAGGTTATAAAAAATTATTTTGTCCAAATTTAACGAAAATATTCCCTAATCAAATTATAAATAGATTTAGACGTTAAATGTAGTTTACAGATATTTCCAAATTGTTTCACATTATTTATGGCAAAGCTGATATATCAAGTTATTATCACAATATTCAAATTAATTTGTGTACATTTTTGTTGTATAAAAATTAATTTTAACTATACATATGAGAACAAAGTCACCAAAATAATTTTATGAATAATTTAGCTGTTATTATTTTATGGATGAAGCTTCGTATTTGTTAAAGCAGGAATTGTTATTTTACAAAGTGAAGTCAAAGATTTTGAAGCTCCACATACACACTCTACTAACTAAAGATCTTGTCATATCTGGGATGAATATGCTACTCAGATATACAGTAAACATACAGTCATAGCAGAGTCCATCAGTCAATAGGTTTTAGCAACGGTGTGTGGGACAAATAAAGTGTGTTAATATCAATGTGTGATAGAAGGGGTTGTGCAATTTACATGTTTATGGAAATATGGCATGACCGAAGTGATCCTTGCTTGAGGTGTCTCAGACACGAAGCGGTTAAATCGACAATAAAGGGACAGTCTGCTCTTCAACTATTGTTTCTCACCTAGGAGGGTGAGCTCGGAACATATATAAATATAAATATATTCGTGTCAGAAATAATTGTCTCATTTTTGGGGAAGGACGTTGCTTCCCCCAGCTCTGAGAACATCAATTTTGAATAGAATCTGAATCTTGGCTGGCTCAAATCAAATTCAAATCAAATCCCATGCCTAAAATATTATCAAATCTGAATCAAATCTCATGCTAATTTTATTTGATCAAATCGAACCCCATTCAAACCACATGGTTGAAATAAAAAAATCGAATGAATATTTTATTTTAAAATTAGGTTTAGAGCCAAATCGAATATTTTATTTTCGGCTTAGTACGATAATGTTTCAAATAGAATGTGTGTTGAAAATATTACTATGTTAAGTTTCCAAATCCAATCCAATAATAAAATATTTCAAGATATGTAAATACAAATTTTAGACACATTTTAGGTTTATTAAAAAATGTAATAAATAGCACCAATCACCAAAGTTGAAAAATTAAATCACGATTACTCCACTATTTATATTAATAGTGCAGCGGTTGATTAATATTTACAAAAAAGTTAGCCTAGCCACTTTTTTAAATACAAGATATTTACTGTCACAAACAATTGTACCCCACGCCATTCCTTTACTACATGAAACCCAAGTTAATTTCTTTATTCACTCTACCACACAACTAATTTACTTTCTGATTATATTAATTTTTGAGTAAGTATTAATTATAGATTCATATATTGAGCCAAGCCTGTAAAATCTGAATAAAATATTTAGTTAAATTCATAATTTATAATTGAATACAGATCTCCAAATATTAAAATTCAAAATGTCGGATGGATGGGCCATATGCATGATGATAGATGGTATGAGGCGCTGCCAGATAGCTCAATGCAATGATGCACTTTTAAGTTCATGAGGATGCTACAAATGGTGGGACACTCAAGGGTGGCAGTATCCAAGAGTGTGCAACAACAACCACAACTTGGTTCACAAAGCAACAGTATCTCCCTGTGCAAACACTGGTACATTTCCTCTAAATTCAACCTTTCTCATCCTTAACACATTAGCGTAATGATCTGATATGTGTATGACCTGAACAAGTAATGAGACATGGGGACAAAAACAATGTTTTAAAATACTGTTTGAAACATAACCAGAAGCTATAAGAATAAACTGCTTTTTAGCCAAGATGTATGTGTTCTAGTGAGAGACCTCCTCAAACTCGAGGCAGCTGATGTAGTCTAAGGCCTCCTTGTAGTTCTCCTTGTCTTCTATCTGGATCTTGAGATACCAATCGTGGAGGCCGTGTTTCTTGGCCAGCATAAGAGCGTCCTCGCTTGATGCCTGCCGGCACACCTTAATTGCAATTTCAACATCAAAGTCCACTTCTCGATCACGGGTCTACAGAAACAAAATATATAGGTTGTTTTTAATAAGACTCAATTATAGCTAGAAATGGGTCAAGGCCATTTTTATTTGAATCTACATTTTGTCTACGAACTTCAAGTTCAAATCTTAGAAACCATTATTAGTATGCGAGTTTAACTTTTCTACATTAGCATTATTTCAATTTTCAATTTTATTTTGTTTTGATTAATTATTAAGTTTTATTAGAGAAAATAGAAATTGTAGATAAATGTTAACATTGTTATAAAGTGAAATCATATTAAGTTCAGTGATAAAATAATGGTCCAGGTTTATCTTATCAATGTGTTGGAATAATCAGAAAAATAGCTATAAAATATTCTTAGATTCTGAGCTCCCTTCCAGCTAAGACTAGGTTTTGTTAAAGTACCCACCATAATGAACTCTTTTAGTTTCTCCGGCTTGCCTTGCTTGGTGTAACAGTTCAATAACAGAGTGGTGTGGTCCTCTGTTGCTAGGCCCTGCTTGTGGAGGGCCTGAAGGTACGTTGTAAGTTGGTCAATGTGTTGAGAGTCCAAGTACTGACAAAACATGTCATGACATATCCATTATATTTAATTTTTTATAATAAAAGAAACATTCTTTGGTAGAAGAGCAACTAAATTGATTGGTACACTTGCTGTTCTACCAAAGTACCTTACCACAATTAAAATGAATATAGCTAAAATCCATTATATATTGATTGCAATCCAAAGAAACCAATGTGTTGAGATTTATTTTATTTGATAATGAAAGATCATTTGCTTGCCAAAAGATATCATTTATTAAAAATAACTATATGGCATTCAGACTGAATTAAAAGTTTGTGGTTACCAAATGATAAAATACTATTTACTGTGTAGGAAGATCAAAATGACTTATAAGATATCACAAAATGGTATAGGTCTTTTAAACATTTTCAAGAGATTTAAGACTAAAATAATTAGTTTTTTTTTTATCAAAATTAAATTAATGAAATATTTGTTTGAAGCATAATTTTTATCATTTAATATACAAATTTTAAAAAGTTATTAAAACGGTTTATTAATTAAAAATACAATTGTAAATAGTGAACTTTACTTCACTAATTGTTTTTATAAAATAAACCCTAATTAAGTGCTCATATTTAAACCTGTGCAGAAATGACATTTTGACTTCAAAAAATTTTTGTGTGGGAAATAATGATGCGAAAATAATAATAATTTTATGATAAACTTAAAAGCTTTTGGCAATTTGATCAGAAAGGTATAAAAAAAATTATTTTCAATCAAGTTAATGTAGTGTTAGGTGTCAAAAATATTTTTGAATATGTTCAGGAAAAGGGGACAAAACTCTGATTCGGTTGCAGTTATAAGTCTGAACAGTGAAATTAAATTCTGTAATCTTGTAAAGAATGTTAAAGGAACAAAATATGTACTGTACACTCAAAATGTTTAAATTAGTTTATTTTTAAATTATAATTTTTCCAAATAAAACCTAAATAATATTTGTATAACAAGTGTTGGTTAAGGTTTTTAAAGTTATATTCATTAAAAAAACCAAGACCCAATATAACTATTATATTTGTGTATTTTTAAACAAGCATTTTTGGTGTCGATATAAAAAAATCTAGTATAAATTTTAAAATAGACTAAAAAAATTCTTGAATAAAAATTCATGGTGTGAATTTTAATAACTACTTACATAGTAAAACAACAAGATATTCAAACTAATATGAATAAATAAAAGTGAGCCACACTCTTGTCCACACAAATAACAAAAACATTTCTCAACTGAGATAGTGTGCATGGTTAACTTTTACGTTTTAGTTACTAGAGCTCTCACAAAAAGCGCTGTTGGATTCCAAAAATATTAGTTTAACTAACAATTATTTTATTAACACTGGCACAAAAAAAAATTAATGTCATTCCAAATAATGATATTAACATAAGAGATATGAATTTGTGCAATCAATTGTGGAGGAGTGCATTTCATGCATAAATTGTAGGGCTCTGCGAGTACTCGTATTCCTAGCTCCGAGCCGCGCTTGTCACTTATGCTTGAGATCGAGTTTGAAAGTGTTGTAGGCTCGTCATTTTCAAGCTTCCACTTGATGTACTAAATAATAATTTTTTTTAATGCAATAGTAAGCATAGTTTATTTAATTGTGATAATCTCAACATTCTCACTTGAAGTTGTCTACTTGTGTTGACAAAGCAATGAAAATAAAATATCTATGAAGCTTACTAAATAAATGAATGATTCTTTTTAATATTTTTACCTGGTCCATTTCTAAAATAAAAATGTATGTTAAATTAAATATCAAGAATATATTATTATACTAAATGTTTTCAAACTTAAGATATTTAAAACTCATATTAATTAATATGTTTAGCTACAAAATTAGCTCTAGTTTAGTAACTATTTAGTTATATAATTATGTTGGTTAGCCTGTTTAAAATCAATGTTGATCTTATTTTTTGGTTACATATTTTGCCAAACTTATTTATATTAAAAAATCATTTACTTTTTCATATGGTTTGCTAGAAATATTATTTTAGTCATATTATTTTTAATTTTAAATTCTCAGCATCAACTTTTATAAGGATTAAAAGCCAACCTGAAAGGATAGTTAGGCCTAGATATAAACAAACATACTTCTTTATTTCTTCTTACACTTTTACACTTCCCACTATGGAAGTTTTAAAGAATTTGAAAGTGTAAAAGTTTAAGAAGACATGAAGAGAGACGTATTTGTTCCTATCTAGGCTTAACCTAACTATCCTTTCAGGTTGGCTTCCTTTAAATCACTGTACAGTGTTTCTACACTGTTTTGGTAAACATTTCCAAGCCATCATGCAATTATCAATTTTACTAACTTTTTTTTTAATTATTGTTGTTGGTGTAATTTTAATGTCCTTAAAGGCATGAGTATGAAACCATAATAATAATTCTTTTATTAGATTTTTATTTGAGTGTTGTTTCTCTTTATAAACTTTTTTTTCAAAAGTATTTACTCTTTATAAAAATGAATGTCATTCATATTTTAAGAACATGTGTTTTAATATAGTTTAACATTTTAAAATTATTAATATATTCAAACTTGGGAACTTTCAGAAATACTCGACTTGAGTTCAATTCGAATGAAAAAACCCAAGCTCGCAGACCCATAATAATTTGACATTCAAAAGCCACTTTTATTATTATTTTGCCCTAAAAATATATTTTCCTGTCTTAAATATACTCAGGGATTAATATATTCCCCTTAATTATAAGTAGTGTGCTTATATTATGTAATGAAACTCAGTTATGTTATAAGGTAAATTTAAAATAAAATAAAAGCGACTGAAGTTTCAGGTATCCATCTACTTAACAAAAGATAGGTTAATTTAAATTTATTGAATCAATTATATTTTTTATGAAGATTAAATACAAATGTGACATTGATGGATAATCCTTAAATGTAACTTTTCTATATTATTTCCCCCCGAAAAATTCGAGGCAGTATTTTTTTTTTCCTTTCAGAGTTTAGGGAACAACCAATTTCCAGAATTTTTTCCCAAAGTTTAGGATCTCAAACAGCCCTAACTGATATATTTTAAAGTTTTGCATAATAATTCAACTAAATGCACCTTCCTGATGACATACGAAGGCTCTAACTTGCCAATGGTCTTGATGTATTGGTCTACAGCGGCAGTGTGGTCTCCTTTAGTGTAGAGATGATCTCCGTACTGTCGAAACATGTCCACCAGTCCCTCTGCATCATATTGCTGGCTTTTAGCAATCCTGCGACACAGCAAACAACTGCAGTTAGTGCATTATTCTCTAAATGAATATGAAGTGAGTAGTTATCGACATGAGTAATTATTTCAAAATATTATCAAGGGTACTAGTGAGCTTTTACAGAGCGATGAGTGTCTCGCTGTTGAAACATAGTTTAGTGGGATTCTACCGGTGGAACTCTATCTGCCAAGGTTGAGTTGTTCTCAAACCTCTATAATCAGTAGTTCCCAGGATCTACTAACATTGTAGGGGGAAGTATCAGTAAGAATATTGAGAAAGTGAAAATATTCCAGAGGGTTGAAACAAATAACGATTTTTTTTAAATCACTGCAAGAGATATAAAATTATATTCTTGATGAAATCGTCATTTTAAATTACAAATATGTTATAAAATATCTAAATAGCGTGTGAATCCCAATTTCTCAAACCCAATTAACATTTTATGAATGTTCTGCAATAGTATGTTATGACTTTAACCCCAAATTATAATTTTGCTTACATTAATTCTTTAGTTACTTTAGTTATATATGGAAGGTGGTGGAAATATAAATAAAAACAAATAAAAGGGAACAAACACAATATGGATTTAATACCGAAAAGAAGAACAGTTCACATTCTAGATTACTGTCATTGGACAAAGAGGTAATGGCTGCCTCTTGAAGAAAGTTGATTGTTACCACCAAGCCCCCAACATAAGTTTCAACCTATTGCAACTAATCAGAAGGGAGTGTGAAACACACAATGCAACTTCCTATAAGAGGAAATTAAAAAACACAAAAGGGAGAAAAAAGAAATAATGGTAAAAAATGCTTCGACGTTTATATCGGAACATGTAAAAGTAACAAATAACATAAAGGACAATCACAAGAAAAGGACAATGAATATGAATTTATAATATATATCTTTAAGGAATACCTCTTTTAAATTTTTGAGATACATTTTGTTATATATGGAAGAAGGTACAAGAAAGATGGCTAGAAACATATAAAAGAGAATGAAAGAAACTATAGGAAATATAAAAAGTAGCTAAATTATAGTTTTTTGTTTTGTTTGTTATAATGTGAATTCATTCAGTTGACTTAATGGTAATGATTCAGATTCAAAATTTGTAGAAAAAAAAATCAAATATTGAATCTGAATTTTTTTAAATCATTAAATCTTACTTAATACTTAGCACTGCGTCTTACTACCTGTTTGGGTTATATGCTATATACTAATTACACTAACGGGTTAGGAATTGGGAAGGTTGAATATTGGGGAAGTGAACCCACATTTGTGTGCAGGGAGAGTGAAAGACCCTTTAGGAAAATGCACCCCCAGTTCACCCGAGTGAGATTCAAACCTTGATCTCCCCTTCCTCGGCAGTCTAGCTCAACACAAAATTAGCGCATGAGCAAACTAAGCCACCTAGATGGGTCCTTAAATCTTAATTATCCTTAAGGGTTCAAGGATTCGAAGGACCGCTAAAATAATCTTAATGTACAAAATAGAAGCTCCTTATTGGAACTTATATTTTACAAACACATTAACCTCAAAGTACCTTATAGAGACATCGTAGAGATTCTTCTTGAAGAGCAAGGTGAGCTTAGACTGGAGGTCCTTCTCAGAGAGCTGAAATACCCGGTGGTCTCCCCCAAGGATGTAGAGAGTTCCCCACTCCACAAGAACTGCCTTCACCTCCTTGATGGGGGCGGAGAACACGAGGAACTTGTTTTGGATATCCAACACCGTCACCATGTGCTTGTCCCTCTCAGCAGGCTCGCTGAAGGCAAAGATCAAGATTGTGTCAAACTTACACTCTACTGCCAGACCAACTATTTTATATTCAAACTACATAATATAAAAGAACAAGATAAAGAGGATTAAATTCAAGGGCATACCCCAATAAGTATCAGGTTTATCAAATATCTGCAAAGAAACAATTGTTTTTATATCATTAAGGATTTAACAGGCACCTATTAAACATCATCATAATCATTAACAACTGTTTTCAGCTTTGGCTAAGTCAGTTTAGCCAAATGTCACCATCTTCCTCCTTTCTTACACCACTTTTGTTCTCAATCGCACATTTGCTGTTTTCTGCTTCCCTTATCCCATCTGTTTCTTGATCTACCAAGTGGTCTTTTCTCTGCATACTTCATATCTAGCCTTTTTGTTGGTATTCTTTCCTATTTCATCCTCATTACATTACCATACCATCTCAACCTTGCTTCTATCTCATGTACTTCCTGTACTACACCCCCCCCCCCTCCACTCTCTTGTTCAGACAACTTCATTCCTATTCCAGTTTCTCCTTGTAAAAGCTGGCATGTTCCTCACAAACTTAATTCCCATGGCCTCTACATTCCTTGTCTCTCTTACATCCAATGTTCATATTTCTGCTGCATTTGTTACTATGGGTACAAAGTAAGTCCTATACATCACATCATTACACTTCTAGGCACTTCTATTCTCTATAGCAGCTCTCAGAGATACCATTAGAAAAACTTCCCTTGTTGCCCACTTCTTATTAAATCCTCTCTATTTATTCCCTTTGCCTCAATCACGCTTCCAAAATTCTCACACTCTTTACCATTTGTTTTAGCTCTACTTCATCCAACTTTATAGCATTTTCTATGCTTTATTCCCTTTCTTGTCGTTACCATTACTTCTTTTCTTAACCATGCTATATTTCATTCCACTCTCTCTCACTTCCTCATTCCATTCCTGCATCTGTTCTTATACTTCCTTTTTCTTCTCCCTCCCCCTCCCCTCCCCATCAAGGCACTAGCTTTCGTTCTTTCTTCCTAGAGTTTTCTTGGCAATTCATTCATGAACATTTCCATTACCATTAAAAAAAGTAATGAATAGCACTTTCCTGCTTCACTCAATTTTTTATTTTTTTTGAACCATTCTGCCCCCTCCTTTTCCATCTTAACACAACTCATGTAACATACAAACATACATACATACTCTTTACTCACATTACAACTTCTCTTTCCACTCTAGCTTCTTTCATCGCTTTTTATACTTTATTTTTATACAAATTATCATATGCCTTCTCCACATTTATAAATACCATTACCAAAATCTTCCCAAATTAATATAGTCTTATTCCATCACCTTTCGTATAGCAAAGATCAAGTCTATTGAAAACCTCAGTTTCTGTCCTCCCCACCTTCCTTCCTTTTATTTTTCAGTATATTCCCAGATATTATTGTAGAAAGTCACTATAGTTTGTACACTTCTTCCTGTCTCCTTTCCTAAAAATCATTACCTTAATTCCCTTTTTGCCGTCTCCGGGGATCATGTTTTCCTTCAATATTACTCTCAGCACCCTGTATAACCAATGTATTCCCATTTCTCCTGCAGATCTTATGTCCACATCTGGTTATTTTCCTTGTTTCAGCCTAATTAATGCACCCTCCACCTCTTTCCACATGGGACCCCCTTTCTCCTTTTTTGCTAACTCTTCTTGCTCCCTTGCTTCACTCTCATCCCTCTTCTCTTCAGGGTTGAACAACTCCTTAAATATCCCTCCATAATTCCTTATCTTCTTCTGACTTCATTTTTCCTTCTTCATCTAGCATTCTAACTTCCTGTCTTTTCTCTCTCCTCCTGTTTCTTACATGACTATATAACACATTCTTACCTCCTTCCATATTTCTTTCAAGCATTTCTGTCTATTTGTGCATCCAAGCCTTCCTGACTTCCTGTACCATATGCTTCATTCTTCTCACTAAACTCATCCTGTTATCTCATTCCTCTTCTTAAATCTCTTTCTGAATGCTTTGCTCTTCTCCCCCACTCCTCCGACTGCTTCCTTCACTCTGTTGTTCCACTATGGTGTCTCCTTTCACTTTTCTTTGATCACTTGTCTTACCACATACTTCCTCCGCAGCTCCTACCTAACTTTTCTTAAACCTTTTCCATTCTTCCTGTACACTTTGGATCACATACTTGGGCATCAAAGTTCTTGCCTTTCTTAAACATAGTTCACTTTCATTTTCATTTTTAAGCCTTCCACCATTATCCTTTCTTGTTTTCCGGCTTTTCTCCTACATTCCCATCCCTTTATGCTACCACCAGCAACCTGTGGTCACTATCTAGAGACATACTTGGCATCACCTTAAAATTTACAGTCTGCCTTTTCATTTCCTTTTATATAAGGAAGTAATCTATTGATGACCTGTACTCCCCATCCAGCTGTTATCTTGGAATTTTATGACTTTCTGATTTCTGAATCAAATAGTCAAAGCTATTATTTATGCTTTTTAGTGACGATTACTCCATCTAGATATCATATTCTTTTATAAAATTGAAAAATGACACCTGGACACGAGAATCGAACCCGGGACCTTTGGCTTAGTATGCAAATGCTATTACCACTGAGCTATCCAGGATTCACCCCTGCCCAGGGTCATTCTTCACTCATATTTTAAGGCGGAGTCTATGATGGACGTGCAGAAATCGTCAGCTAGGAATGTGTGATTTTGTTTTATTAAGATCACGAGCTGTCAGATAACTAGCCACCTTCGACTCGGTAGTTGGCTAATTGCTGCCATTTGTACAATCACATTTGTAGCCGACAATTTCCGCACGTCCATCATAGAATTTGCCTTAAAATATGAGTGAATAATGACCATGGGCACGGGACGAATCCTGGATAGCTCAGTGGCTAAGAGCATTGGCGTACTAAGCAAAAGGTCCCGGGTTCGATTCCCATGTCCAGGTGTCATTATTCAATTTTCAGAATATGATTTCTGATTTCTTATTGTATCTAATGTTTCCTACCTTCATTCAATTTGGTGCACATAATTACAACTTTCTACCTTCCTCATTTATCTTTCCCCAACTTCCATATCCTAATACTTCCTCAAAACATACTTTCTCTACTCTGGCTTACTATCTGTCACTCTTTTCTCATAAGCTGTTCCAAATCCTCCTCAAACTTGTCCTTTCTTATTTTCTGCTGGGTATCACTATTGTGGTGGATATACTTGTATCACCTCCACCTACTTTCCTCTATCGGTTATTTCCTTCTTTTGATATGGACATTTAGACCTTTACCTCTTCCAACGACCCTTAGTCTCACTACAAAGACTACTCTGTTCATCCTTCCTTCATCATTTCTCATCCAGTACAAAATATATCCCTTCCTTAACTCCCATCATGTCACTTCCCCTCCAATTTTCTTCACTCATTATCACATGTATATTCTCCTTCCTCAATTATATCTACAATATTCTCTTTTCTTTCTGTCAGAGTACCAATATTCAAAGTCCCAAAATATAGCTGTTATTTTTTTCCTTATCAATCTGGCTTTTATGTTTATTGTTTAATAAACTCTCAAACCATCACACCGAGATATGTAAAGCCTGAAAGATATGGTCAGTATCTCTACTCCTATTTTATTAATAAGTGTTTTTGAAACTAAGGTTTTAAATTACTTAATCTAAATGGTAATATGTATTAAATAAAGTACACTAAGCAAAATACAGGTAATTAAATAAATACAATAGAATTTTAGCAAAGTAGAGCACAAATAAAAGTAAAAACAAGTGAAGTGTGTGTGAATACACCGGATTACTGCCAACTTGGTTCCATAAATCGTCCCAAAGACCCCTTCTCTATCTATATCAATCATTTTTCGGAGTAGTAACCATTTGCTAATAAAAAAATAACAATATTAAATTCAAAACAGTAAAGTGTAGTGGTAAATTTACTCAAAATCAAATTAAAACATTTTAGCATATTTAAATGAACAAAATTTACTATATTTATTCATATTATATGTATGAAAAAATTGCATTGTGCATTGTGATCACAAAGTCTAGAAAACCACCCAATCTAAATATTCGCTAATTTCAACCCAGAGACTACACCAGCACCACCTACCATCCATACAGTAAATGACAAACTTTCAGGGAATTTAATCTTCATCAGAGAAGTTTTCATCCTTACCAATCAAGTTGGCATCATTGAAGACAACATCCTTTTCAGTCTAGTTACTACTACTTCCTAGGAAGGTGCTTTAATAGCATCGAAATATTGAAGTGTGTGTAAATATGTGTTAAGTGTCTTTTCTTTTATTTGTGTTCAACCATTTTCCTAATACTTTATCATTTTATTCATTACTATATTTATTCAGTGATATCAACTTTTCCCATTCCTAACTACTTCACAATTCAGTACATTCTTCATATGATGGATGAGCTTAGTGAAGTGGTAAGTTTCCCAATGTTTGGTTTAAAGTCACTTAACAGGAATCTTATGCTGAATTCACATATGAAGCTACGCTAAACTATGCGATGCTATGCTTTGCTATACTATGTTCTAAGATGTAGCCAAGTATTTAAATGAACACTTCACACATCACGCTATGCCGTGCTAGAAGATACACTATATGCGCAAAATCGTGGACCGGGCGGTTTTTACATCTCACTCATGCTATATTTTGTGCTGCGCATGCGCACAATGGACAGACCAACAAAAGGCCATGTTGTCTTGAAGACTTCAAATACTTTACTAAGCCTTCCAAAGTATAGTTAGTATAGCTCACTGTGCGAAACACACAAGAAAAAATGTCACACAGCCTAGCTTAGTATAGCGTATCTTTGTGTGAATCCAGCATAAGATCACCCTCTGACTACCCTCTTGCCACATAGCGCTCCCCTGGATAATCCCATCACCCCTTAGGGAACATTACAGCTCACTTTGAGAAACATTAATCAAAGAAAATGTATCTGAATTAACATAAAAGGGATAAATCATATACAGGAAACACCCTCCCACAGTGTTTTAATTCAAGAATCAAACATAGACCTACCACCGTGCAGGTTTCTTATTCCCACTGATCCCTAGGTGCAGGTAGTGAAGGACTTGATTAGAGAATCCCTACCTTGTTGTGGATGTGGTGATGGTGCTGGACGAACGAGACATGTTCTTATCCTCTTTGGCGACGATAACCAGGTAACTGCGGAACCATTGTAGAAGTACCTTCTGACCCTCCACAGCATAGCAGGGGCCTCGTCCATCTGGTGTATAGCAATACACTGCCTGTACCAATAATACCACTGTTTAAACCACCTTTACACTATACCAACATAGTATGGTGATGTACTCAAACTAGTGTTGAAAAAATTACTATATAAGTAAGAAAATCTCTGCCAACTAAATAAGAAAACTCAAAGCAAACATTATAACATATAAGCATAAGTAACATTAATATGACAAATATAATATATTCTTTAGTAAAATATTATTTATTATTATTGTTTTCACAAGTGATTGTAAAAACAATAATCTAAACACAAAGTGTAGTGACTTTAAAATAAAGAAAGAGTCTAACATCATCGCAGCCAATCATGAAGTTGGCATCTTGTACAGTCTCAGCCAAAACCGAACAACGTTTAGTGCAGCCCAGCCCATCTAGGTGAACCTGCAATAAGAGATTAAAATAAAGTCAGGTTTTCTAAAGTTGGAATGAGATTGGAAAACAAACATGATTATAGATAAGTAGAAACATATTCATACTCATACACTGTCTGTCAATATAATTTTTTTAAATATGTCTTTAAATACAAAATAAATATTTCACAGATGGTAGATCACTGGTGCAAAGTGCCTTTGTAATGAGAGTATTTAAAAAAGCATCAAAGTGAAGATTTCAAACCAAGAAAGCAGATATTAACTACATGGCTTTATTGTTCCTTGATTTTGGTTTTAAAGGTTTGTACAATGTAGTTAATTATACTGGACATCATCCTGAATGGAACCAATGTCCCCTCCAGTTAATTGGGCTTCCTTTCTACTGAGTTACAATTATGGGGTCCTTGAGGTATTCACCTTAATTTCCTTGTCCTTGACAGTAATGTTGAAGAGGAACAACACTGCTTGTCGTAGAAACATAGAGGTACAGGAACTTAGCAGTCGTCCTGAACGCCAGCCCTGTGACCGGGACACTCCCTCCTTGAGTACCTTCTGCTTGTTGGTACGTTCCCGACACACATCGCCTGGACAGCAAAGGTACATTTCTTTAAAAATTACCCAACCAATAGTGATCAAAGATTTCCCGTAAAAACGTTGCTAACATCACTTTTAGAAAAAGTTATATTTTCTTGGTCAAATTGTGTAAAACCAAGTTTCAAACAAAGCTACTCATAAAAATCTTAGCTATGTGAAAGTTCTAAAGATATAAATTCTTAATACCTGTATTGGCTACCTGCATTTGCATGGAGAAAACAAGGAAACCATTTAGGAAAAACCACTTTCATCACACCTAGTTGGAGCTCAAATTTCAATCTCCTAGTCACCAGCAATCTATCTAATCTTTGAGGAGAGTGAAGTCTTAAACAATTCAACCCGTAATGTGGGTATATTTGTCTATCAATGGAATAATATTGCATATGTTGTTATAGTGGCTGACAATGGTGCTAAAGGTGTCATAAAAAACTAAATATATGCAAGAAAAGAAGAAGGAATGTGATCCACTTTGGTGGCCACCTGGTCTTGGCCATCACTCTTGCACTAAACTGAACTGCTTGTGACAGGGAGATTGGGGTTCCAATCCCATTCAGGTGTACCAAAAGATTTTTTTTTCCAAAATAGTTTTACCTCTCTCTATATACACAAATGCTGGTACACTGTTAATAAATTCAACTTTCTTTGTCCCTACCCATATGTGTAATTAATAAATCTGCATACAACCTGAAAAGGTAATACAAGGCGAGAATATGAGAATAACAGAAGAAAGCTAGAGGTGGTAAATAATTGGATAAAAACGTTGGTATATTTAACAGCCAACCAACTAAGAACAAACATTTGTGGAACCATCTATTAAATATCTCAAAGATGAAGAAAGATCACACTAGCAGTGGTTAGTGGCCTTGGGAATTGGTCAAGCAGCTTTGCATGTGGGGTTGTAAGTAAAAAATGTTCCCAAGGCTTGTTTTTTTTATCTAGAGTTTAAATTTGTTATTTAAATAATCGTAGTGGCATAGAATGTATTCAATTACCATGTTGAATACATAAAATTATGTATGATTAAAATAAATACAGATTTAAAAAATGCTTTAATAATGTGAATCAAGACCTGTTAGAGCAGTCCTGAACATACATCTGACGTAAAACTGACATTGAGCACACACCAACATTGACCAAGAGCACTCAGCATATATCTTACTATTTTATTCTTTCATTGGCCGAAAATAAATGCACCTTACTCTCTTTCATCCTTACGTCACATGAATGCTTTTGAAGCAAGTTTTATTTAGCTTCTAGTAGGCCCTCGTGGCGGAAAATAGACTCACAGCCACACTCGACCAAATACAAAGCTCAAACAAACAAAGATGCCACCAAAAATATAGAATGTATTTTGTTTTCGATTTAAAAGATATTTTTAGTAAACACAAAATTAGGTTTTATTTAGCTTAGAATTCACAAGCAGTCCATTCAATGCTTATGTAGACCGACTATGGTTGAATCATAGAATAAATTAATCTTCTTAGTGGAGGGGCTTATCTAACATAGACATCTCACACAACTGTAACAAATATTGTTTTAATTAATGGGTGAACTATGAGACCTCGTAAGAGGACAATGGAGCCATCGTGGAAGCCCACTGCCATGAGGTTGAGGTTTTCATGGACACACAGTGCTGTGGCCGGGGTTGGCTTGTTGTTGGGGATGGCTCGGGAGATTCTGACACAGGTGGGGTTACCATGCTTGTCCTGCTTCTCCAGGTTCCACACCTTAATCAGCGGGTTCACGCCGGGCTCGTCTTCCTGGAAGTGACGAGCAATAGTTGTTATAGCTTTGTTCAACATTTAATTGCGAGTATCAGCTATAGGTGGCAAACTATCAGCTTCAGGGGAACAAAGTGAAGAGGTAAATTCCAAGCAAATTCCTGGAAATAAGCTGTGGAAAAACACTTTGAAGTAAAGCTGAATTATATCGGAACTCTGTCCTTCTTTGGCAGAGTGAAACACATTAACTTCCTAAATTTTAGCTAATGAAAAAAATTAATGATAAATAAGCTGTATGTTGCTTTTTGCTTACCAATTTTCATCTGTGTGACTCGCTTTAGTAAAAAAAGAGTGCAGATTACATAATTTAGAAGATAGCTCAACCCAAGACAGTATGGTACTGCATTAAAACATAAACATAATTAAGGTCCCAAGCATTTGGAACTTATTGGTTGTAGGTCTATAACTGAATGAATATATCCTTGGACCGAAACTACATTATTTGGGATAGGCCATACAACTAAGGGGTCTTAACTTAAGAGGGTGACTTTTCTCTTCAAAAATCCATGGGGTGAAGTAGTTGCTCCTTCCAAACACATTTTCAATTTTACTAAAAATTATTTTATAACACAATTTGTTAGTTTGTAATAATTTTTAGCACGCCTATAACATAAGGCTCACATCCAATATTCATATTAGTTTTAATATAACAAGCTAAAGCTGTGTAAGTCATACCCCAATAGTGACGATCAGCGCAGTATGACGTAGCTGCTCAATAAGGATGATGTTGAGCTCATACGCTCGAAACGTAGTCACTTGGAATGAGCGGTTCACCAAGTGTATACTACCCTCAGAGTCTCCAAATACTAAATTTCCATGGCCACTAGTGGCCACCACCACCTTAACATCCTAACAACAAAACACCGCAAAACAATGTAGTTAAAACCATTATAATGATAGGCCTAACATTCTCACCATCAAGCAATGACATTTTAAATAGCCCATAGTGATGTTAAACCTGTTACAATTAAACTAATATAATATATTTGTAAAAACTTAAACACAGCATTATATAATTAAGTCTAAAAGTCGAATTCAGTTCAAAGAGCCACAATGAAATAATTAATTAGTTTTTATTTTATACATTTAAATTTGTTGGCAAAAATAAATTAGGCCTTAATGCTTGTAAAAACACCCAAACTACAATAAGTATGATTCTAAGAAGTTTGAACAAAAGAAAGTGTTCATTTTCATGTGGCAAGCCAATAGTATTAATCCTTTTTTTAGAAATATGGTATGATAGGTAGGTCCCCTATAAAAATACATATAAATGCCACTTACTTTAAATGCTTCTGCTAATTTCCCAGAATCAATATCTTTATTGAGTTCAAAGAAATTGAAGCGCTCCACTGAAAATAAGTATTTAATTCAGAGATAAATTAAACAATTTCAAAAATTATATAAACTAAATGATTTACTCTATTAATTAATTAATCATTAATTAATTTTTAAATGAACACTGATCATAGTAGACTAATGAAGGATAGAAGGTTGGAGTAACATTAGATTGACAAATGTTTCATTTAACTGAACACTGGTGGTAGGATGGCAACTTAAACTGGGAGAGAAGCAGTTACTATAAAAAAAATTAAGATTCATGGGGTTTAACAAAGTTTGTTATTCTATTAAATAGTATTATGGTACCCATTATTTTAAAGTCATGTACTGTAATACAAGCTAGAACTAATTTTCATCACTTTCCAAAAAACTAGACAGTAAATAATTTTCAGAGCAGCCACATAACTTTAAGCTGTAACTCCTAAAGTAAGTTTTTTGCATAATACTAAAGGGGAAAGGGTTGACCGAGATGAAATAGCATAAGTGCCTAAGAGTTTAATGTTCAAAAGAAATATGAAATGGAAAAGTGAGATTGGTTTAAAATATAAACAAGTCTTTTTTTTAATGAAAATATAAAAATGTGGGATCCTAATATATGTTTTATAAACTTGTTTGTTACAAGATTAATTGTGTATCCTACATTTAATGTTTTGACAAACTGTAGCCCCCCAAAAGGTGTTTTAAAGACGCAACCCAAACCCCTTATAAAATTATGTAGGCTTACACGTTTCCATAATAGTTTTAGCTCTATGTATGATTTGTACTGTTTCACATATGCTTTACTCTCGAGATTAATTGTGAATAAATATGTAACCAAATGTTTGTAATTGCAATACAAGTTTAAGATGGTATTTAGTGTAGTTTGTACTAACCTCTAAAAATGCCATCCCTATTTCAGCACCTAGGTTAGTTATTTCCAAATGCCGCGTGTTCAAATAAATTTGTATATGAAACGATATGTCATATTAAATGACATTAAAACTAAACTAATAAATTACGCCCATTAATACCGACTGACAGACAGACGACATGGTAATTTTCTTTAACAACAAACAATGCTGCCACTTTTAATAATGAGATCTCTAAATCCCACCAATTCTTTCTCAGTAAGTATCTCTTATTTTCTATCTATCTTTGAATACTAATTAAATTAAAGTTCATCTATCCCTTCAATCGTGATCATGATTAGTTGGTAGAATTGCCTCATGTAGCGCTCTTAGTAATATTTCAAATCGTTGGGATTTAAGGCTCTAATTCTTCTATGAAAACTAAACGAAGAACCGGATTATCGGCTGTTCCGGTGTTCCCTTCTCCTCAAAGCAGACGAGCACGGAGCATTTCGCAAGTAAAAAAATACTTGTTAGTGACTCATGGGCTAAAACTGTACTTAAAAAAAGTATTTCTTTGTTGTTTGGATAGACTTATTTGACTGTGCGGGTGCTTTGTTTGTGTTTTCGGTCAATTCTGTCAAAGAAGCAGCTTTAACCGTATTTCGCATGTTTTTTATGAACAAGTAGAATTTACTAGCGAATTGTTAAAATGTTTCATCTCAAATCTATAGCTAAAAGCGCCGTCCCATTAAAGCATAGTTGCTCCCATTTCGACGTGAGTACATTCCTGAAAGTATGCCCGACAACTTTACAGCATAGCAATTTGAAGAGAAACTACGGTGACCATCAAATTCCAGATAGGTTAAAGCATGTTGCTACTGCCGCAAATCCGAGGTTTTTCGATATGGTGGAATTTTTTTTCCACCGTGCTTGTCAAATAGCTGAAGAAAAATTAGTTGAAGATTTACGTGTTCATCATAAAATGTCGTTGGAAGACCGAAAAAAGAAAGTGAAAGGGATCCTGATGCTAATGCAGGGATGTGACCATATCATCGAAGTGTCATTTCCTTTGAGGCGAGATAACGGGGAATATGAAATGATAACCGGCTATCGAGCTCAGCATAGCACTCATAGGACTCCCTGCAAAGGAGGTAAATACAATCATTAATTTATTTTGATTGGTTGTCATTAAAACATATTGACATTACACTGTGTTTGTTACCACTGCTTTTTAATAAATAAGTGATACAAAATTCTCATTTCTCTGGTATTAATTTAAAAGATAACACGTCGCTCAGTGTAATTCATATTACAGATGGCTAGAAGTTAAAGTAAGTAGGGCCTAATGGTCTAAAGCGTTACTTTCTCAATAGACTTGACTGCCAATGAAATAAAGATTGCAGCTCGAATCCCAGTAAGGTGTACCGAGGGTGCTTTTTTCTTAAATGATTTATCTCTCCACGCACAAACAGAAGGTGTAATTAGTAGCCAACATATTGTACTTATAACCTTACGGGGTAGTAAAATATGCTAAAAAATTAAGTAGAGCTCCAGAACTATCTTAATATCCATTCATTGGCAGATTTCTCCACTACTTTACAAACCAAAGAAAAACAAAACCTTTTATTTCCAACTTGACAAAGGATTTGGGTTTTTGAAAACTTGCAACACTTGATGGGAGATTTTTTTTTCTAAATTATATTGTAACCTAACCTACATAATAGTTAATAATAAAATGTTAATAAATAAATATGCAGAGTTAACGTATTGTTTTTATGTTTGGTTCTGATCGGAGAGCTCAGTGTTCAAAATCAAATAGTTTGAATCCTGGCCAATTGTAGGCTCTTTATATGGCTAATTCCACAATATGATTTGTAACTCTTATCCACAGTTTTTTCTGCATTTGTATCCAATTTTTATTTTCTTTGGTAGTGGCCTACCATTATTGCATTTGCACAGAGCTCTTGCTATAGTTAGGTAGGTCTAGATTCTCTATTAACTGAGGCCTACCTTATTTTAATAGAAGTGTTATCATCTTATCTACTACTTGAATTTAAGGAAGTGATTTGAAGTATTTTTTGAAGATAACAATTTATCTTATCTCAGTATCATTGGTTCCTTAGTTAGGAGTGTGGGCCTGTGTTATACACTGGTTAAGTCAAGCGCACAACTCTGAAGCCAACCCTTGTTGATTAATTTGGCTTTATTTTATTAGGATATAATGTATACTGAATCCTGATTTTTATAGAAAGCGTTCAACCACCAACTCTAATTGAAAATCACAAGAATTTGGCATCCTATAAAAAATTTCTTATTTGATTTTAGTTAAAAGTTCATCTTAAACACTCTCAAAAGCTTCCAATAACACTTCCTTGTGGATTACAGCAAAATTTATGATGATCTATCACTTGCTAATGAGTATGATTGTCTTCCACGAATATTATCATTTGTAATTGTGGATACTTAGGTGACTGTAAAGGCCAGTCCTGGAGTTACAAACTCTCCTACATTGTCTGTGGTAACCGCTGGCTGTTAAGGGTTGACTCTCCTATGATGTGTTTGTTCTTTCCTATCATTACGCTTGTCAGATTGGTATCTTCGTCGTTGTGGTTCAAAGTGTTATTGGGCTTTGTGGACAAGCCGACACCATGCCTGGTGAATGGCCACTGTGACCTTCCACTTGTCAATGTTGGTTAGACACTTCTTTATGTTGGACTTAAGAACATGTTTGTGCTGTCAACCCCAGCTTTCGTTAGCCATCCTTCATTTGTGAATACATAATCTGCTCTGGGAGTCGAGTTTCGAGCTTATGAACGTGGACTGTCCATCAAAATTGCTGCTTGATGTTCAACGCCGGTAGTATTGGCCTCGTCTAAGACACTGATGTTAATACGCCGGTCTTGCCAATTAACTCTGAGGGTTCTCCTAAGACAGCACTGATGGTACCTGTACAGGCATTTTAAGAGCCTTCTGTAGGTGGTCCAAGCTTCACACCCGTAAGCAAGATTTGGTATTATGATATAGTATAGTATGTATAGTATGAGAGTATGATTGTATGATTGTCAAATACTCTTTCTCACAGCTGTCTGAAAGCTACGCTAGCACATTTTAGGTAGTGTTTGATTTTAGTACCAATATTTGCATTTGTTGAGAGGTGACCGCCAAAGTAAGGAAAGTGTTTGATGTTCTGCAAATATTTATAATAGAGTGGGGGTAATTAAACATCCCTGTTTGACACCCACTGTGATCTCAAAGGATTTTCCAAGTCCATTACTCAGAACAGTTCAGTCATGTTATCATGTAGCACCCGAAGAATCTGAATGTATTTCAGGGGGCAGCCAATTTGAGCTAAGAGCCTCCAAAGAACATCTCAATTAACTGAGTCGAAGTCCTTGATGAGATCAATGAAGTCCATGTATAGAGGGCAGTCTTGTTCCCTGGATTGCTCCTTCATTTGCTTTGCTCTGACTAATTAAACTAATGAATATTTTTTCCCGCCATTGTGGCAACATTAGTTACCAGTTTTCAAATAACAGGCTTCCTATAAAATTCAGACTATAAGTCAGTCTGATGACAAACCCATCTTGCTGCATTAGGGTGGATTTACCCTTAATATTTTACTCTCTACAGTACTCTATAAATTTATAATCCTACAACCTCTGTTTCTTTCACCCTTTCTCCATCCCCTCTTTTATCCTCTCTCCCACCCCTCTTTTATCCTCTCTTCCACCCCTTTTTTATCCTCTCTTCCACCCCTTTTTTACCCTTTCTCCCACCCCTTCTTTTACCCTCTCTCCCACCCCCTCTTTTATCCTCTCTCCCACCTCTTTTTCACCCTTTCTCCCACCCCTTTTTTTACCCTTTATCCCACCCCTTTTTTTACCCTTTCTCCCACCCTTCTTTTACCCTCCCTCCCACCCCTTCTTTTACCTTTCCTACCAACCCTTCTTTTACTTATACCCTTTCTCCATTCCCTCTTTAACCCTCTCTCCATTCCCTATAAATCACCATTTCCCTTTTTAAATCTTTCTCCCTCTATTTCCAACCCCACCTTCTTTACACACACACACACACACTCTAGTTCCAGAAGCAAAACTAACTTTTCTTTACACTGGGGATGGAACCAGGGTCTCCTAGTATCGAAACTGGAGCATTGAATAGAACAACTACAGCTCATGTATTGTAGTTGCAAAATGGCATTGTGCCAAGCGACTCTGTCTTGTGCCAACAGCCTTGTAGTCTGGCTAGCTATTATTACAGACGTGTTCGACCTTATACAGCTGTTGTCCCCTGGCCATTCAGGGGCCTTTAACATTGCCGCCTGTGTCCTGGCTGATATTCTCCACTTGGGAACAGAGCAGGATATTAACCACTGGCGTGTATTAGCCTAGTTAGGAAACCTGAGAAACTCAAAATGGTTTTTAAAAATATTAATAAAGATGTGTGACTTTATTTAATTTGAATTGGAAAACCAGATCTCCTACAGGATCATTGAGCGGAAAGATCGCTGCTAGTTCTCGATTATCTTAAAAAATGTCTGTTATGAACCTATAAAAAACTGTATTTGTTAGAGGAAAGCCAAATCTGAAGCCCTTTTTCTTCAATTCTTGTCTGATAATTCTTGTCCATAATTTATGCTTAAAAAATTGTTAAAAATAAGTTAATGTCACATTTTCACACATTTTATTATAAAACTCAAAATATACAGTTGTTGAGGAAAAATTTATTTCAGCGTGAACCATAATCTTGAAATATCACATGTTGAATTAACTAATTGTGTTAGAGCTGAACGCCTGCACAGAAATTTCTTGCTTACCGATGTACCCTCTTAGAACAGCTACCATTGCATTCCCATGGCAACTGTAGAAGAGAAACTTGCGGCATGTGTTAACAAGGTTTAGCCTATTCACTGAGAAATGAAATGGACTAAGACTCACTTAACAGGATCGGTTGATGGCTTCGACGACCTGAAAAAGCATTGCTACATGCAAGTTGGTTCAAAAATAATTAATCAGTAACCTAACCTTAAATGATCTTTATTATATCATCTTATAATGACTTCCAAGATATCTATTTTAAACAAATTATTTAAATTTTTGAAAGCCACCCAACATTAATATATTCCATATTTGAGGTATTTAATCTAGATCAAAACAACTTAAGGATGGACAGAATTGTTTTTGGACTATGGACACACCAGCTCCTCCGCTTTACGGAAGTTTCAGTGCGCTCCTTGAGCCAGGTTGAGTTCATCAACACTGGGTTTCGCTAGTGTCAATGCTCAGCGATAAAAGCATTCCAAAGGTGCAGTTGTTAAACGACTCACTTTTAACTTGTTTGTCATAAAGGGACCATTGTAATTTTAATGAGCAGTCTAAATAGGTTCTTTGTGAGGTATAATTATGCTAAGAGGTTGGGTCACACTACCTGAACCTATAACTGTACAAGCTTGCCGATTGACTCGAGGAGGCTATTTGTGTAAAATGAGCTTTTTAATACCCCTTGATGGCACCTAACCATGCCTGTGTTGAAGGACTCGAGCTCTCCCATGGAGTGCAGCCTGTTTAACCTGGAGGGTGAGGGTCTGGTGTATACCTTGTCTGTGGCCATGAGGCACAGTTATAATATTTTTCTCTTTGCTAGAAAGTAAAATGAATCAAAAGAATACAATATTGACAAGCTAACTCTTCTAAGTCAACTATACTTTGTTCCACAAGTATAATTCAATTTTCATAAGAAGAGCTGACATTAATTAAATATTTACTACACTATTAGTGTTATTTTTATTAATAATATATTTCAAAAGTGACACATATGACTTGATTTGAAAGTAGTATTGTTTCTATCTGTCAAATAAGGCTCCTAATATGGAAATGGGACTATAAAATGTGTAAATGAAACAAATAATTTTAAGCTGTATTTACTGCTTGATAAACACTCATTAAAAAATTTCCTGCTTCAACAAGTGACAGGCAGGTGTTTCGCATTGCATTAAATGCCTATCGAGTGTTCCTCTACTGAGAAAAGTTTGAGAAACACTGGTCTAAACCGTCACTCTTGTGTAATGATACCGATTTGGACCCTTCTCATATATTAAAAAGTCATGGATGAAGCGCATTTTTCTTTTGAGTATTGTATGTAAATTATCTTTTTAATACTTCATCGATGGAGAATAACGCGTTTTTCAAAACTGATGTCAATATATTACACCATAAGACTTATTTTTTCTTTCAAAAATCAATAGTAATACAAAAAAAAAGCAAGTGATGCTAGCTCCCTCTACCCAATAGGAAGCTAGCCTACACAACATCTGTCGCCAGGACTCTTTTTATTAGTTGGTTTTGACACTGATGACAAGGATGTCCAAGAGGCGAGGTGTAGGTCATATATAAGCCGCTGCTTGTGCATATGAATATAGAGTAGTCACATAAATCTACACAACACGGAACGTGTAATGTCACAAAAAAATAATCTGTAGTTCAACTAAACTGTATTATACAAGATTATTTCTTCAGTGCCGAAGATAAAATCACTTCAATAAATCCTGTGCAACATTTTAAAGGTCTTATTTATTCACTTAAAATATCAGATTGTAAAACCGCATCATATTAATTGGCGCTCGATCACGAGACTATAAAAACCGATTATCCCACAATAACATCCGTATCTCAATAATCGATGCCCAATCGCGGGGCATAATAATACTGTACCGCTTTAATTAGTGCTCGATCACGGGGAAATTATCAGCTAATTAAACGGTATCACTTCAATCGGTGCCCAACATGGACCGATTAATTTCATAATTACTGAATCAGAAAGCCGAAGCCATCATCCATGCGTTTTAGTGAGGATAGCACCATCTAGATATCATATTCTGAAAATTGAAAAATGACACCTGAACACAGGAATCAAACCCGGGTTTGATTCCCGTGTCCAGGTGTCATTTTTCAATTTTCAGAATAATTTCATAATGCTTTAATTGGCGCTCAACGTGGGGCCATAATGCTTTTCTTGTAATAGACTAGACTGTCAATGATGGGGTATCGGGGTTCGAATCTCAATCAGGTCCACCTAAGAATGTTTTCTCCTATATTGTTTTTCACGCTCCCTCCACACAAATGTGGGTACACTTCCTTCCTTTAAATTCAACCTTCCTCGTCCTTAACACATAAGCATTATTGTTATTAGATATGTTTATAAGATGTGGTCTAAAAATATTTAAATTCTGAGTGGAGAATAAAGGCAGAGTCAATTTCCACCATATTTTATAAGCGCCTCTTGACGATATATTGTCTTAAGGCCCATTTACCTTATGTAACAAAACCTATTGTATAATATAAAAGTTTAGTAACAACATGTTGTAAAACTTTGTTACTTAACAAAATCTCATGTCTTCAAAAAAGTCGACTAGAAATGTTGTAAAACTACCTACTAGTTCGAGAGTATGTATTCGAGGGAGGACATCATCCTATAGCTCCATCAATAAGCTGACCCCTTTTTTAATCCCATTCCATGATTCACCATGTACTAGACAACACAATACACTTTCTCAGAAAAACCAACACAACCATGTCTTCTGTCGCAAGCACTGCAGCCAAACTGATCTGGACCAATGTTGGAATTTGATTATGACATTGCCTACGTTCAACATGTTTGGACGCGTTTGTAACACGTTACAAAGTCGTGTTATTCAACTGACACTAGATGTAAAACGGGTAACCTGTTATGCAACACGAAAATGTATTACTTGGAATTTTAATATGTTTTATAACCTGGTTATATTTAATATTTTCTATACTATTTCTGTTAAATATTATAATACTTTATTTTATAACCGGTTTTGTTACATAGTGTAAACGGGCCCTAAGACCGTGCAATCACATATCCATCAACTCTGTGATACAATCAGCTAGAAATAGTAAAGTTACATAAACACTATTGCAATTGATCATTTCTGATTAAACATTAATAGAGATAAAAAGTTAATAAAAGTCTTTCGAGTACTGGACATATTGTTGAAATAATTGATATTCAGATAAAAACGGCATTGAAAGGGTCGTTTTTACCATTTTTTAGAATGGTTTCACGTATAAGCACTGTGCATAAATCTTAATTCTCTCTTAGAGTGACATACTGTAGCTATTAACAAGAAACTTTGTCGCTTTGTCTAAGGAAAATTTCGAGTAATCATTCAAATGCGAATGCACTTCACTCATTAATGCCATATCGTAGGTCTTTTCTTTTCCCTTTGACTCCCATCCTCGCGCGCGCGCACGAGTGCAGATGCGAGCCGGTGTAAGCGGAAAACATTAGTCTATGATATTATTAGTCTGAATGCAAGAAACTCTAGTGCAGCATCGGCATGAACTCAAAAGAACGGCATCTCTTTGACACCGAACAGCGGTCTTATAATTTCAATGTTGACTAGGAAATTCGTGTTCAAGGATATTAATACTTCTCTATTAAACCTCTCACACCCTAGCCATTTACCAAAACCTTCACAGTATCAATACCAGTGTTTTTTTAGTCATATCTTAAAAGGGGAAAAAAGAAAGACAATTAATTAGCATATTATGTCAAAAGCCTTTAAATATTTGACACCCTTTTTACTCTGGCACCCCCCATAAATGTGATTTTAGTTTAAACACACATACAAATAAATAACATTTTAAATTATATTATATAATTATAGAGTAGTCACACGCCTCTCTCTATAAGTTATTTAGAAAGGCCTTCCTCTGAAATATTTTTAAAATCGAATGCCGTAAGACTTAAGAATTTATATAATGTAGTCTTTAACTTTAAAAAAATGGACGACCCTAGAAGTTGTTTGGAGTTTTTACTTTCTCGACCCCTTGGAGAGAGAAAGTATTGTGATCGTCAAAACATTGACCTTTAGATTTTGATAAATGTTGACGCTTCATGACTTCCTAAATAAAAATAAATAAAAAGGTTTACATTTTAGGTCATTTTATATTTAGATTAATATATTCACCATCGCTGAGCAAGCAAATGATAAATAAGTAAGTTATTATTTATAAACTGTTCATAAAAATACTCCCTGCTGCTATCTTCATGTAAAAGAGAATCTTGACTTTTTGATGTTGGCTACTCTTCCCAAGGCCTGAATAGGCAGTATTTATTGATCCATACTAACAATAAACTAAATACATGCAATCAATTTAATAAACGTCCGAAAAGATACACTCACAAATGAGTTTTTATTTGTTCTGATGGTTTTCCACTCTCCCTCCACGCAAATGCGGGTTCACTTCCTCTAATTCAACCTTCCCAATTCCTAATCCATTAGCGTAATTAGTACTTAAAGCGTATAACCCGAACGGGTAGTAAGACGCGGTACTAAATATTATTATTTGTTGGTGATCTAGGGGTAAGGTGTCAGACTTCTATGCTGGCGGCCGGGGTTCAATCCTCGGTCCCAGCAAAGATTTATCTGATTACCAAACCCTTCCTTCACCTCTGACAAGACATCTTGTGAATGTGGGGAATGCCAGGCCGCCACCGTGGTTCGGATTCCACGTTAAACTGTAGGTCCTTCATTTCATCTCACAATCACCTTACCATTACATATTAGCGTAAGTGCGTATAACCCGAATGGGTAGTAAGACGCGGTGCTAATAATAATAAATATTATTTGTTCTGACACACACAAGCACTCACACATACACACTTCCTAAGGGCGGCATTAACAAAGAGCCACTACCTAAAAATTTCCTAGCAGCGTTGACAAAGAAATTTAAAAAACAAAATGGGCAGCATTGACAAAGAACCATCACCTAAAAATTTCCTAGTCTAAAGATTTCCTGCCACACCGGGAGCTGAGTTGGGCCAACTTTAGGATTGTAATGATGAACCCTCTTCAAATAATGGTCGTGTTTCCACAAGTTTGCGCGGCAGTCGCGCACGATTTCTAGCGACGCGGCCGTTATACTGTAAAAAATACATTTGTTTTCACAGGCGGCAGAAATACGCGCGACTCTTTCGAGAGAGAGAGACGTGTTCTATGCTAGACTAGCCATTGCGGGATCAGATAGTAGTCTTAGAAAATGTCATGTCAGCAATTCTTTGAGAATTAAATGTGGTGATGTTTATTGTTGAGAGAGAGAAAGAAAGAAATGCTAGTGGCTCCCGGGGATTCAAGAGTATTATATAGTAACATACTAAAGTATTCTACTGGCATGAGAAAATACTTGGAAAATGTGTTTTAATACTTCGTTATTTTGTAAATAACGTATAGAACTGCCCTATTTATTGTCTTGTTGAAAGTAAATGGAGAACCCAGTACTACTGACACCATATTTTAAAATAAATAATACAAAATAAAACACATGCAAGTACTTCATCCTCAAAGTCACTTTTATTGTTGAAAGCTTAGAAGGAAACGTGGATTAATATTGGCAGCCGATTGCAAATACTAATCCATGTTTTCTTCTACCTCTGTCGCTCTCACCCCCACATCCTGGGTGCGCCACTGCAGGGTTGAATTAAGGTCATTCAACACTTTCATTTACCAAGATTTTCTAGTATTTAACATGGAAAAGATAGCTAGTAACAATGCCTCCCCACTCCATCCCAGCAACAAAGAACAAAGAAGGAAGCCTGCGTCCACTTTGTCTGGGTGTGCCATTAGTTGGGATTATCTGACCCTCTGCCTAGGCTTGGCATATTATGTTCTGCTAGTCGGTGTTGTCTCTACTATCTGCAAAGTAAAAACAAGAGATGTTATCATACATATGTGTGTGTGTGTGTGTGTGTGTTATTTGCAATTATCAATCCAGACACATTAATAAAATTAAAGAGTTAATCAAGATTTAAAAAATCAAAGTTATTGCTAGATAATGTCATTGTGAACTCAAAATTAGATAACATCAAATTATTGTAGTATATAAAAAATAGTATTTATGATTTAAAAATATACTTTTTTAACACTCTTAAACTGCTTAAAGAGTAGTATAGGCCCTAAATATTTAATTCCCTACACCTCATGTGAATGTCTAATTTCAACTCCATACATCAATCATTACTTTGCCTTAACAATGATATGCAAAAAGCATAAAATAGCAAGTTTGACCTTTAATAGCGTGTGAACTAAAGTTATTTGAAATCATTGAATCATTATTTATAGCTTATAATAATACACTTGATAAAGCTATGCAATAAAATTATAATTGTCGAATAACCTTAACGAGTGAGGGACTGAATTGAGTTAATTTTAATTTGTGTGCTAACATAACCTGACTGTTCAGGAAGTGCACGTGATATACTCCAAATATAAATTATAAACACACCCCTTACAATAAGTAATAGTTGTTTATCAACCACTCACCAACATAGCTGGTAGCTAAGAAGCCAAGATTGATAAATGTTTGCTTGGTTTCTCTAAAATTAATTGTTTGTAACTATGTACAATTTAAGTTAAATACATTTTGGAATATGAATGATGTATGAAAGAGAACATTTATAAAAATCTACAAGATTTTATTTCAATTGCAAGTCCGGTTGATTTTTATGATATTTCTAATGGCTTGATTTTGAATAATTATTATGTTATTAATGTTTTTGTTTAAAGTTGTTTTTTCACGCTCCCTACAACAACATCGTTGGGTTTACAATATCCTTCTTTTACATTTCAACACTTCCTGTCCGTTCCTTAAACACATAAGCCTATTATTGTTAATTGAATTGTTAGATTTGTTTATAAGATGTATGGTATATTAAACATATTTATGTGTTCTTGAGTGGAGAATAAAGGCAGAGTTCAATTTCCAACTCATATTTAATAAGCGCCTCTGAGATATATTGTCTTATAGGCCCATTTACCTTATAGTAACAAAACCTATTGTATAATATAAAAGTTTGTCGTAACACATTTGTTAAAACTTTGTTATCTTAAACAAAATCTCATGTGTTCTTGCAAAACAGTTTCCGACTAGATATGTTTGTAAAACTATCCATATAGTTCGGAGGTATGTATGTACGAGGAGGACCATGTCTTCTCTGATAGGCTCCCATCAATATAGCTGACCCCTTTTTTAATCCCATTCATGATTCACCTCTGGTACTAGGTACAAACCACAATTATCATTTTCTGCAGATAAAACCAACACAACCATTGTATTCTGTTCGCAAGCACTGCAGACCAAACTTGATCTTGGACCTATGTTGGTAAATTTTGATTATGACGTATTGCCTACGTTCAACGTCTTGGAAGCGTTTGGTAAACACGTATCACAAGGTGTGTGATTATTCAACCTGTCACGCTAAGATGTAAAACGGGTAACTCTGTATGAACTGAAATTTATTACTTGGATTTTTAATTCATTGTTTTAATAACCTTGGTTATATTTTAATATGTTGTGCTATATATTTCTAAGTTAAATATTTTAATACTTTTGTGTTATCCCTTAACGGTTTTGTTACATAGTTGTTTAAACGGGCCTAGACGATGCAATCACATATCCTCAACCTGGATACAATTCAGATTGAATAGTAGAAGGTTGTACCATGAACATATTGCAATTGATCATTTCCTGATTAAACATTTATAGAGGTTAAAAAAGTTAATAATGTAAAAGTTTTTCGAGTACGGACATATTGTTTGGAAGTATATGTTTGATATTAGATAAAAATCGTTGCAATTGGAAAGGGATACTGTTTTTCAGTGATCACCATTTCTTTAGAATGGTTTCCGTATTATAAGCACTGTGCATAAACTTAATCTCTCTCTTAGAGTGATATACTGTAGCTTAAACAAGAAACTTTGTCGCTTTGTTTAAGAATAATTTCGAGTAATCATTATCAAAATGTGGAAATTGTCACTGTTCAATCATTTAATCTTTCCATATTCGTAGGATTCTCTCTTTCTTTTCTCCTTGTTGACTACATCTCGCGCGCGCGACCGTAGGCTAGATGCGAAGCTGGTGGTAAGCGGAAAACATTAGTCTATGATATTATTAGTCTGAATGCAAGAAACTCTAGTGCAGCATCGGCATGAACTCAAAAGAACGGCATCTCTTTGACACCGAACAGCGGTCTTATAATTTCAATGTTGACTAGGAAATTCGTGTTCAAGGATATTAATACTTCTCTATTAAACCTCTCACACCCTAGCCATTTACCAAAACCTTCACAGTATCAATACCAGTGTTTTTTTAGTCATATCTTAAAAGGGGAAAAAAGAAAGACAATTAATTAGCATATTATGTCAAAAGCCTTTAAATATTTGACACCCTTTTTACTCTGGCACCCCCATAAATGTGATTTTAGTTTAAACACACATACAAATAAATAACATTTTAAATATATTATATAATTATAGAGTAGTCACACGCCTCTCTCTATAAGTTATTTAGAAAGGCCTTCCTCTGAAATATTTTAAAATCGAATGCCGTAAGACTTAAGAATTTATATAATGTAGTCTTTAACTTTAAAAAAATGGACGACCCTAGAAGTTGTTTGGAGTTTTTACTTTCTCGACCCTTGGAGAGAGAAAGTATTGTGATCGTCAAAACATTGACCTTTAGATTTTGATAATGTTGACGCTTCATGACTTCCTAAATAAAAATAAATAAAAAGGTTTACATTTTAGGTCATTTTATATTTAGATTAATATATTCACCATCGCTGAGCAAGCAAATGATAAATAGTAAGTTATTATTTATAAACTGTTCATAAAAATACTCCCTGCTGCTATCTTCATGTAAAAGAGAATCTTGACTTTTTGATGTTGGCTACTCTTCCAAGGCCTGAATAGGCAGTATTTATTGATCCATACTAACAATAAACTAAATACATGCAATCAATTTAATAAACGTCCGAAAAGATACACTCACAAATGAGTTTTTATTTGTTCTGATGGTTTTCCACTCTCCCTCCACGCAAATGCGGGTTCACTTCCTCTAATTCAACCTTCCCAATTCCTAATCCATTAGCGTAATTAGTACTTAAAGCGTATAACCCGAACGGGTAGTAAGACGCGGTACTAAATATTATTATTTGTTGGTGATCTAGGGGTAAGGTGTCAGACTTCTATGCTGGCGGCCGGGGTTCAATCCTCGGTCCCAGCAAAGATTTATCTGATTACCAAACCCTTCCTTCACCTCTGACAAGACATCTTGTGAATGTGGGGAATGCCAGGCCGCCACCGTGGTTCGGATTCCACGTTAAACTGTAGGTCCTTCATTTCATCTCACAATCACCTTACCATTACATATTAGCGTAAGTGCGTATAACCCGAATGGGTAGTAAGACGCGGTGCTAATAATAATAAATATTATTTGTTCTGACACACACAAGCACTCACACATACACACTTCCTAAGGGCGGCATTAACAAAGAGCCACTACCTAAAAATTTCCTAGCAGCGTTGACAAAGAAATTTAAAAAACAAAATGGGCAGCATTGACAAAGAACCATCACCTAAAAATTTCCTAGTCTAAAGATTTCCTGCCACACCGGGAGCTGAGTTGGGCCAACTTTAGGATTGTAATGATGAACCCTCTTCAAATAATGGTCGTGTTTCCACAAGTTTGCGCGGCAGTCGCGCACGATTTCTAGCGACGCGGCCGTTATACTGTAAAAAATACATTTGTTTTCACAGGCGGCAGAAATACGCGCGACTCTTTCGAGAGAGAGAGACGTGTTCTATGCTAGACTAGCCATTGCGGGATCAGATAGTAGTCTTAGAAAATGTCATGTCAGCAATTCTTTGAGAATTAAATGTGGTGATGTTTATTGTTGAGAGAGAGAAAGAAAGAAATGCTAGTGGCTCCCGGGGATTCAAGAGTATTATATAGTAACATACTAAAGTATTCTACTGGCATGAGAAAATACTTGGAAAATGTGTTTTAATACTTCGTTATTTTGTAAATAACGTATAGAACTGCCCTATTTATTGTCTTGTTGAAAGTAAATGGAGAACCCAGTACTACTGACACCATATTTTAAAATAAATAATACAAAATAAAACACATGCAAGTACTTCATCCTCAAAGTCACTTTTATTGTTGAAAGCTTAGAAGGAAACGTGGATTAATATTGGCAGCCGATTGCAAATACTAATCCATGTTTTCTTCTACCTCTGTCGCTCTCACCCCACATCCTGGGTGCGCCACTGCAGGGTTGAATTAAGGTCATTCAACACTTTCATTTACCAAGATTTTCTAGTATTTAACATGGAAAAGATAGCTAGTAACAATGCCTCCCCACTCCATCCCAGCAACAAAGAACAAAGAAGGAAGCCTGCGTCCACTTTGTCTGGGTGTGCCATTAGTTGGGATTATCTGACCCTCTGCCTAGGCTTGGCATATTATGTTCTGCTAGTCGGTGTTGTCTCTACTATCTGCAAAGTAAAAACAAGAGATGTTATCATACATATGTGTGTGTGTGTGTGTGTGTGTGTTATTTGCAATTATCAATCCAGACACATTAATAAAATTAAAGAGTTAATCAAGATTTAAAAAATCAAAGTTATTGCTAGATAATGTCATTGTGAACTCAAAATTAGATAACATCAAATTATTGTAGTATATAAAAAATAGTATTTATGATTTAAAAATATACTTTTTTAACACTCTTAAACTGCTTAAAGAGTAGTATAGGCCCTAAATATTTAATTCCCTACACCTCATGTGAATGTCTAATTTCAACTCCATACATCAATCATTACTTTGCCTTAACAATGATATGCAAAAAGCATAAAATAGCAAGTTTGACCTTTAATAGCGTGTGAACTAAAGTTATTTGAAATCATTGAATCATTATTTATAGCTTATAATAATACACTTGATAAAGCTATGCAATAAAATTATAATTGTCGAATAACCTTAACGAGTGAGGGACTGAATTGAGTTAATTTTAATTTGTGTGCTAACATAACCTGACTGTTCAGGAAGTGCACGTGATATACTCCAAATATAAATTATAAACACACCCCTTACAATAAGTAATAGTTGTTTATCAACCACTCACCAACATAGCTGGTAGCTAAGAAGCCAAGATTGATAAATGTTTGCTTGGTTTCTCTAAAATTAATTGTTTGTAACTATGTACAATTTAAGTTAAATACATTTTGGAATATGAATGATGTATGAAAGAGAACATTTATAAAAATCTACAAGATTTTATTTCAATTGCAAGTCCGGTTGATTTTTATGATATTTCTAATGGCTTGATTTTGAATAATTATTATGTTATTAATGTTTTTGTTTAAAAACAGCATCTCTACTGATCATGAAAGTAATTTAAAATCATGGAAAAGTTATGAAATTAGCTTCCAAGTCATGAATTTTTGTGTTTTGCATGTTTGAATAAATGGCAGGAAAGAGTGATATGGAGTAATCTTACTTCAACAAATTTTTGAAAATTTTTACGCTTCTGAAAGCTATTTGATGTGGTCTTCCACCAGCAATTTTGTTTAAATTGGAGAGCCCATAGAAGCTATTTGGCATATAGTCCTAACCTGATTTTTTTTTTTTTTGTTAGATGCCTTTAGAAGCTATTGAAAGTAGTCTTCCCCCAACACATTTTTGAAAATTGAATCTCGGTACTTTTAGAAGCTATTTGGAGTGGACTCGACGGGTATATATTTTAAGTTTAGAGTGATATTCGCTTGGACATTTTTTGAAAATTAGATTCCTCTAGAAGCTATTTGGAGTGGTCCTTCAAAAATGAATGCTTATTTGAGTTATTTGAAGTTTGATAAAAGCCAATGTTAAATACTTAATAAAATTTCAGAGAATCTAGGGGGAGGGGGTGAATCCCATAACCCCCCTTTCATACGTCCTTAACGCATTCTTTTTCCCTCTTCTTTTTTTAAAAATTTTATTCATGAATATGTTTGTATAGGTCACGAAAAAAAAGTCATGAAATTGGGTTTACATGATTTGGTAGACATCCTGATTGTTACCTAATTCCTTTAAATCCAAAACCTTTATTAATAATGAATCTGGGTGGGGAATGCCAGGTCACCACCGTGGTTCGGATTCCACGTTAAACTGTAGGTCCTTCATTTAATCTCACAATCACCCTACCATTACACATTAGCGTAAGTGCGTATAACCCGAACGGGTAGTAAGACGCGGTGCTAATAATAATAATAATAATAATAATAATAATAATAATGAATCGCTGTTCAACCTGGTTAACAGTAACACCTTAACTTCGTCGGATAAAGAACGACATTTAAATAGAAATAGTTACTTAATTGCCCATACTGGTGGGCAAATGGGCTAAGGTATCAATCTCCTCTAGTCTGGGTTTCCTTAGACGGGGAGGTGGACTGAAATATTATTAATGCCATTAGTGTAAATACATACTTTGCGGATAGTCCTGCAGTGTAGTTAACCCTAACGGATAGTAAGACGCACTGTGAATAACCTTGACTGGTAGTAACACGCAATGCGGATAGCCCTGACGGGCAGTAAGACGCAGTGATTTAAACTTCCAAACCTAAAGGTTAGGATGAGTAGGGTATCTTTAAGGAAATGTATCCACGTCAGCGTGAAATGGGGTTGGAAAAATCGCATAGGCACTTAAAACCTTTGTGCGCTTGAGTTTAGGTCCGAATCCCGGTCTCTTATTCAACGGTGATCAAGTGCTATGCGAGTCTAATACCTTAGATTACTCTACCACTGGTGCGAGCTCCCTGGGTGTCAAATTACCAATCTGGGGTTTGGCAGCTGTGTTTGTCCCAGAATTCGGCCAGGGCAAGTCGCCTAGTAGCAGACGTTGAAAAGTGGGCGTGGCACTCGCTGTAGTATTGAGTGAGGTATTGCTGCTTGGACCGGATGGAGATAGCGCCTTATCTCCCACTTAGTGAATTAAATGTTATTAGATTCTTATCTGGAAGAGTATCTTTATAAGCTGTCACCCAAGGTATTACGGGCCAGTCATCAAACATCACAGAGGATTAGAAGCTCTAAACCAGGGTTTTCAAACCGCGTGTTGCGACATATTGATGGGTCGCGACGACCAGCCGATATAGAACAGACATTTTCAATAAAAGTATAAAAATGCAAATTTTCAGCACTAAGGTATGACTTGGACACGTATGACCATACCTTATTCAATCTAAAAACGGCCAGACAAAGATCGTAAAATGAGGTCGCGTTGAACACATTAAGATGGGAGTGTAGGAACACGAATGAAGCTGGTCCCACACTATTCGTTACTGCTAACGAATATTCGTGTATGGCCGCGTATACACCAGGCCAGCGTTTCCCAAACTTTTCGGGTCACGGAACACTTTTTATAATAGTGCATTTTCACGGAACACTATTTATCTTTGTTAAAATTTACTTACGTTTAGTCATCAAATAAAAAAAGTTACGTTACTAATACTCAAATACATTTTATTTTACCAAACCAGACATCAATCTTTAAAACATAAATAAAACTTACTTTTAGTGTAATGGATGATTCTGCTTATTTTCATCCCAAATTTTTTTAATATTTGGAATGATGGTGGAAGGTTGAATCCTCATGTCAGGTCTATTTCTATCTTTCCTTACGTTGCAACATGAGAGTCTAGTCTCACGTAAATAAGTTGTAACAAAAGGAAGGAGCACTCGAACCACACGTTTAGTCACATTCTATTAGCCTTCCCAAAATATACTCAATGGAAGACCCGTGTTACATTATATTTCGCACGAGGCTTGATAATGATTTCTCCTATAGTGTGCACTTCTCCAGCAAGCGCGATACGGTAACTTACACGATAAGATACTTATGTTGCATTATCATTGTCCATTTTAGGGATTTTAATCTTGGAAAGTTGACAACTTTTAAAAAAATCAGTCTTTGTTTTGGTATTCAGGATGACTGGTTTACAAATGCCCACGAAGTTTACTAGGAGCCATAGAACTGCTGGCTAGTATTTTACTACACACAAGCACGAATTTAGGAATTGTAAAAGAGGGGATGAGGGTACAGATATATTGAACGGAGAAACATTTGTGTGAGCTACTAGGCATATTTTTTCTTGACACGCGTCTTAATTGCCTTGCCCAGTTCTCACTGCCACCCATACAACCTCCCCTACCCCTGCCCACACTTCTATTAGTCTAAAAAAAAAAATCAAATAGTCTACCTGATGCCCCATATGTCCCCCTTAAATTTGCGCTTTATTACACACAACGCACTGCGCATCACGAGGAGCATATAAAACAGAAAAACAAATAATTGTCACAATACTTTCGATTTGGTATTTTATCGCCTTGGTGACCTGGTGGTCTAGGGGTAAGGTGTCAGACTTCTGTGCTGGCAGCCGGAGTTCAATCCTCGGTACCGGCACAGATTTATCTGATTACCAAACCCTTCCTTCACCTCTGACAAGACATCTTGTGAATGTGGGGAATGCCAGGCCTCCACCGTGGTTCGGATTCCACGTTAAACTGTAGGTCCTTCCATTTCATCTCACAATCACCCTACCATTACACATTAGCGTAAGTGCGTATAACCCGAACGGGTAGTAAGACGTGGTGCTAATAATAATAATAATAGCTCTGTCCTCTTGTGTTATCCAACAAGCACGCAAACTGCCTCGGTGTCCGCACGGTCTAAGACGTCACTGCCGATAACAGGGAGATCTGGGCTCGAATCTTGGTCGGGTGTACTGTGGGTGGTTTTTGCCAAAAATTGTTTCCCACTCTCCCTCCGCGTAAATGTAGTTACACTGCCTCTAAATTCAACCATCCTCATCCCTAACTAATTAGCGTGATTAGTTAATATGCGTATGGTCTAAACATGTAGTAAGATGTGTGCTATATATGAAAAAAGCCCATTCATCTAATTCAATCCAACCATTCCTATGTTCATGTTTGTTTTATTTACTCTGATCTCGTGGTAAGAGTTCCTGGCTACAGATCCAGAGGTCCCGGGTTTGATTCCCGGCTCTTCCAGATTTTCTTTGAAGCAGTTGGTCTAGAACGGGGTCAACCCAGTCTCGTTAGGACAAAGAAGAACTACTAGAATAAAAAAGTAGCGACCCCGGTCTGTAAAACTGAGATTAACAACGTTCGTTGAGCAAACCACATGCCAACCTCTATCCACATAAGCTGGCACTATCTTCGCTGACAGACGTTGGCCTCTCAGTCGATATGGCTTGATTGCGGGCTGACGATATGGAGTTACTCTGGATTTATATATATATATTTTGTTGTTTTTTATTTATCATGTGGTACAGTGTTGCGATGTAAACTGTACTTTCTACAGTGGTTCACGATCAGGAAAGTTTGAAAAACACTGCTCTATACATCAGAAGAGACCAGGGAATGTAAATAATCAGCAGCTGACAGACAGCGAGGGAGGGAGGGCTATTTGTAGCAGTAGCAGTGGCTGTTAAGTGTCAAATCACACTCTAACTATAGTTCAATATTCATGAGAAGAACTTTATCTGACAGGTAGAAAAGTTTTGAATATACTTTCATATATTAATAGGTCAATTCATGTTATATATATATATTGTCACTATTGATATGTAGTATAAATGTCATAGGCGAATTGGAAAATCCGGCTTGTTGCAAAGGGCGCCGTCATTTTAAAATAAGCCAGGCTAATTAGAAAATTATATTGTAGTATTATATTGTAATGAGCCTACACAATTATAGGCTATTAAGAAAATGACTTTGTTTTTGCTCAATCAGCCTAGTCGAGTACAGGATTATTGCAATAAGATTGCTCAAGTGCGGGCATATTGAAAACAGTTGGAGATTAAGGGCCAGTTTCATAGTCAAACTTAGTACGCCTCAAGTGCGGCGTTACACTAAGTACATGACGACACCTACCTAAACCAGAATGGAATGGGCCGTTCTCGCATTGGAAACTGGCCCATTCCATTCTGGTTTAGGTAGGTGTCGTCATGTACTTAGTGTAGCGCCGCACTTGAGGCGTACTAAATTTGACTATGAAACATGATCAAGGTCAAAGAAGTACCCTACCGTCCTTTTTTTACCAGTCAGACCTCACTTCAAGCTTGTCTCAAACGTGCGTGCACCATTGGCTGCCACTTTTGTTTAACTTTTCACGTATAGATATTTTTACATTTTCGTCCCGTTTTCGTTGTGTGTAGGTATCTTAATTATAAAATGGAGATTGATACTGAGATCCAATTTTTGAAAATGAAAATGTGCAGGTAACTGATACTGAAAGCAGCTCTATAAACAAAATGATTATTTTGAAGGTAAAATTTAATGAAAAAATGAAAGAAAATAGTAATAAGAGTGGCAACGTGATTAAAAACCCTTGGACCATTTCAACCATAGAAGAAGGTGTTTGTGAAATTCTAGATTCAATAAATCCAACAAGAAGAAAACTAACAAGCAGTTTGGATTGACTAGGAAATATTATACCATGGAGTTTGGTGAAAAGAAAGTTTTGATTAAAAAAAGAAAACTAGTGATGAGCCTGTTGTGTTAATACTTCCTGTTGGGGATATTTGGATACATTACTTCATTATCACCCTGCCACAGGCCACAGAGGTAGGGATAAAATGTTGTTTGCATGAAAAATAAATTGTTATATTTCAAGAGCGGCTATCGAGATTTTAGTATCGCTGTGTAAAATGTGCCATTCAAAGAAGTCTCAGCAACACCGAAACATCGCCGTACGGCCATTCACTACAAAGGATTTTAATGTTCGTGGACAAGTTGATTTGATAGATTTCAATTGACTCCATGTAGATATTACAAATGGTTAATGAACTACCAAGACCATGCTACGACATTTTGTGTTCTTCCCCCTTTGAAAGCAAAACATGCTGCTGAAATTGCATTGGAATTGCTGAAGATTTTTTTAGACTTTGAAACCCTCATATTTTGCAAAGTGACAACGGACGCGAGTTCACAGCTGGTGTCATCCAGCAAGTTTCAGATATATGGTCTGAAAGTAAAGTAGTGCACGGAAGACCCCGACATCCAGAATCACAGGGAAGCGTAGAGCGCTCCAATCAAGATGTTGGAAAACATACTACTTGCCTGGATGGATGACAATATAAGTACAGACTGGGAACTAGGCTGCTGTTTCGTTTCGTGGCAGAAGAACTTTTCAAAGCATCGAATCATAGGCAGAAGTCCATACATACACAGCACTATTTGGAACTGAACCTAAATTAGGATTAGGCTCAGTGAATATTCCACCTGCAATTTTGCAAACACTTGATTGTGAAAAAGATTTGGAACTATTTTAGAGAACATTGTTATAAGGAGAAATAACAGGGGCAAGAGAATAAAATTATTATGTGAATTTGCAGGAAAAGTTGTGTTCTGTTTGTTTATGGAGTCTGAATGGATCACTAAAAATTGTGTGCGCTTCGTGCACGATGGGAGCTCATATGAGTTGTGCTCAGAGCATTGCAGGGAGCTCAGAAGAGACTAGTGGACTTTTTATTTGTGACACTTACAAAAGACAACAGAACCGCTTAAATCACACGAAGCCCAGAAAAGAGCATCAGAAAAAGAGTATTGAAATTACTGGGGGAAAAAACTTAGACTAAATCTGTTGACTTGGGGACTTTAATTTTATTGAACATTCCAAAAGTAGCCCGTGGGCCATTAGACTGCCAAAATGTAATTGGGAAAACGTAAAGTATTATATTTATCAATTAGAACAAAGGGTGACCTCATTAACACGTGGTTCAATGAAAGTGACTTCCAGATTTTTGGGACACAAGTTCTTGAAGACATCCCGAAAGATATGTAACTGTTTGTGTAGCTGTGAGTAGGGAATCATGTCACAATGCACTTGTAAACGCGTATATTTCTTCTGTAAAAGAAAGGTTTTGAATTGGTATCTCTATTATTATTTTTCATAACCATTACTTATTCATACAAATTTGTTACTTTATCTTTTGTTTTTTACTATAATTTACTTAAACTTGATATTTTTAATAAAACCCTGCAATCGTACGGTACTGTAAGTTAATTTAAGAACATGTTGAAAGAGATAAAATACTATATTCTGTCGACCAGCGGTTCAAAAACCTTTTGAATGGCGTACTAACCAGCCCAACAATTTCCGTAATTCGGAGTAGGTACCGCCGTTTGCGTATTTAGTACAAGACTGTACTGCTGCACCGTCTGTCTGAGCTTGAATCAGTGTCGCCACCCCTTCAACCACTGTTTAAATCTGTTTTCATTCAGGTTATACTAGGTCGTAGTATTTTTATTAGATTGTATGAGGCTTTTTTATTTACGACTTGAATTCCCTTGTTTTGTTTGACTTCTCACGGCATACCATCGGGAGTAATTGTACGTCCCACAGTTTGGCAACCTCTGCTGTAAACATTTAATAAGCCTTCACTATCTTGGGCGTATTGCAATAAGCCTGGAATCAGCTAGATTGATTGAGCGAGCAAAGGTGCATTTCCTTAATAACCTAAAGCTGTGTGGGCTCATTGCAATAAGCCTAAATGTTATCAGGCTGATAAAGCAAATATAATATTATTTTCCAATCAGCCTGGCTCATTGTAAATTGACGGCGCCTTTTGCAATAAGCAGGATTTTCCAATTTGTCTACGGCATCAATACCATTTAAAATAGCAATAATAATAGCAAAAGTTATCAATTTTGGCCGCAAAAAATATTTTGTGTATTTTAAAAGCCTCTTGCTCTAAAAATGGGGGTATAACTCCACCCCGTTTGTAAGGGTCTAACAAAAGACAGTGGAATAGATCCCCCCACACCTTAGGCCGCGTGGTCTAAGGCGTTAGATTCACATTAGACTTGGTTGGGATAGGTCAAGAGCTCGGGCTGTTGCACTGGTGTTTGATTTCCATTAAAGTAGAACTAGGTATCTGTTTGTCTTTCTGGCGATCAAACTATAAAAGTGGTTGGCTATATTCCACGAGATATTGCTTTTAGCATGCACGTATTAACGTGTGGGCGCCGGTAATAGCTTTCGGTCCTGTTTCAAATCGAGATATATCAACTAGAATTATTGTTTCTGGTGGCCCTTTACCTCACTGTAAAAGGGAAAGGGGCTAGGTAATTCTTCATCCACCCAAAAACACCACGGCTTAAATTGTCCTTAGTCTCAACGTGCACTACTTAAGGGCCAGTTTCATAGTCAGACCTAGCACTCCTCAAGTGCGGCGCTATACTAAATACAAAACGACACCTACCTAGACCAGAATGGAACTGGCCCATCCCATTCGAGTTTAGGTAGGTTTCGCCTGTACTAAGTATAGCGCCGCACTCGTAGCGTGTTAAGTTTGACTATGAAACTGGCCCTTAATCGGAAATATACACGAAACACACATCAAACAAGTAAAAATATCTAGATTAATCATCAAGTTGGAGTCGACCTCGGTTGTCATGGGGTAAAGTGTTCGCCTCAGGAACCGATGTTCGTGGGTTCACACCCAACTAGGGTCGAAGGTTTTACTTGAGCTGTAAAATTCCGTAGCACAACTCACTTCGGAGAGCAAGTAAAGTAGTTTTTGTCCCATGTCGATTGTGGCATGTAAAAGAACCCTGGAAGGTATGTGAAAATACCATTCCTGTAAAATCGGTAGGCTCTTTTACTCTCGCTCATAGAAATTCTCGTGTTGCTCTGTCGTTTCGGAAAGTGCACGTTAAATATTTCAAATAAATACAAATATGAATTTCGAGTTTCTTAGGAACTGTCTGGCGCCACCGGCTGCGACGCCTGACCTTGCACTGGTTCCTCTAGTTTACACCCGTATCACACGACACTAGCTCGTACTTGAAATCACGTCATCATCTAGCGTCGTGTGAATCGGAAAAAGTACACTGGTACTGGCTACCATACTAGTTGTGAGGATATAACAGGCGCTATTTTCATACTAGTTCTGACACTAGTCTGTGTAATTCGACTAATCAAAGCACTGAGACTGTGTGTAGAGAAATGGTAAAAATGGCGCGAACATGGTAATCGGATGTAATTTTGTTGTTGGCAGAAAATTATTCCAAGCATCCGTGTTTATATAATACCAAATTGCCACAATATGACAATATATTTAATTAAAAACATGTCATCTAAAAACGACAAACTGTGTTCCAGACCCAATTTTAATCTAAATAAACTTGATAGCATGCCAACCTTGGGTGATTGTTTTTTAGAATATAAAGTATGCGTAGGCTTATAAAAAGAACATTTGTATATCAAAGATATTGTATTTGGACACCCATGGACTTAGGGGCCTCTGACCACATCGTAAATATATGAATACAAATTTAAGGAGATACTAAACGTTAGTGTCACCACGAATGTATCCTACCTAACTAACCTCCGAATGTATCATTTTTAGCATCCCACAACCATTATTTCGTCTTTCCAGCCATTCTCGTGTTCATATTATTTTCCTACACTCCCTCTCATAATTTTCAATATCATTATTAATAATTAATGCAGCTGCTGCACCCAAAATTAATCTCTGACGTTCGATAAATATTTGCACTAGAACCTAGTACCAAACTAGCAGCGTGTGAACACCCTAGTGCCGTTTCTATTGGAATAGCTATATCTAGGCGCTAGCTAGCACACTTGATTTCTAGTACAAGCAAGTGTCGTGTAATAGTAGCTTAAGTGTGTGTTTTACCAGCGATTGCCCAACCGCACTCTGAGATTTCTGTTGTAGCTGTTGGCCGTCGGGACTCCTCCTTTGGGGTCGTCCATAAATCATGTAACGCTTTGAGGGGGAGAGTGGGGTACATTAAAGTGTTACGTAACACAGGTCTTAAATTCAAATTCGAATGTTATAAAACAATATTATTATTCATGTTTTCACCTTTGATAAACATAATTATGAATAACTCCCGAATATCTGTGGCGTTGAAAATTATCAATATTTCGAATGCGCTTATATGTTATTGTCTGCCCGAGACTACGAACGCCAAGCACACTCTAAAACACAATATATTTTCATGCGCATGACAGTGACATGTTTATACTCACGGCACTTGTTTGGATTTGTCCAAGCAAAAGTTGGATAAAAGCTGTCAGTCTAAGCGGCCTTAATTTATAAGTATTGTTGAGCTTGAGTATAATTTAGATTCCTACTGCACATTCTTTTACATAGGCCATGAATAATCACTAGTGTTTGTACAGAAACAAAAATAATTTCTTCAGAAAGAGGAGACTTGTTCATTCAGTGGAAAAGTCTCAAAAAGATGTTGTAGTGAAATGGAACAAAGCAAAAGTACAGAATTTATCTCAAGGCAAGTCTCAGGAGTCCATCAATAATGTTATTTCTTCGTACCAGCAGTATTTTATGAAAAGTAAAGCTTCAAATATCATTAATTATTTTCGAAAGGTAGGTGTATTTAAGCCTATACCTTTTCCCTTCTGATAAATATAGTGTTTATGTATATAAATGTAACTATTATACACCCACTGCGGTGGCTGCATTGTCTAAATTGTCATTCTCTCAGTATACTAAACGGCCGATGATGGGGAGATGGGGTTCGAATACCAGTCAGGTCTAATGAGGGTTGCTTTTCCTAAATGGTTTCCCGCTCCACCTCCATGCAAATGCTGGTAAATTTTCTTTAAAATTTTACCTTTTAATATACATTTTGTAGGGTGGTATAATCAAATTGTATTATTATTATTATTATTATTATTATTATTATTATTATTATTATTATTAGCACCGCGTCTTACTACCCGTTCGGGTTATACGCACTTACGCTAATGTGTAATGGTAGGGTGATTGTGAGATGAAATGAAGGACCTACAGTTTAACGTGGAATCCGAACCACGGCGGAGACCTGGCAATCAAATTGTAGTTATTCTAGTGATTTTTTATTATATTTATCTAATGGAGTAGAAATTAGGGAGGTAGAATTTGAGGTAATCTACCCTCATTAACGTGGAGAGAGAATATAAAACCATTTAGGAAAAACCACTCTGAGTATACCGAAAGGTATCCGAACACCGCTCTCCACTTCATTAGCCATTTAGTCTTTTTCGAGAGTGAAGCCGGGATCCAGGACGATGCTGGAACGAAACTTTAGTCTAAGTATTGGAAAGTTAACTAAAGTGAAATTGTAGACTAATCCAAAATACTATTTAGGAAGCTGTAAGGCTAGTATTGTTTAAATAGCTCTCTATATGATAATATTACTATCATAAAAAGTACACAATATTAAGAAAGATGTCTTCCCCACAAGCATCTGATGTGGGCACCATCATGTATAGCGCCACCATAGAAAAGGGCCATCATAGTCATCACATAGCAGTGCCGGCTGGCTCCTACTCGGATCGCAAACCTGGCATCCATAACATAAAATATAGCAGAGGTGTTTCCTCATGAACCTGAGGAATTTAAGATCGACATCTTTGTGTCTGTACTTGTCTGTCTTATCTGTTTGTATGTGTAGCTATCCATAAATAATAATACTCTCTGAAATCATTTATAATTAAGATTTAAAATTGATTTTAAGAAGTATTAATTCTGAATCTCTCCTTTAGCATCACAAAACTTCCCTGTGAAATAATGACATTCCCAAATAATTTAAGAGGTGAGCTATAAAATTAAGCAATAAAGATGTGTTGAATGCATTCTTACCTTGCTGGTCATCTTAACCGCAGTCGGTTCATAAGCCTCGCTCTTTAGTCCCTTCTATGCCTTTATGTCGACAGCTCTAGTCTCATCCAATACGTCAGTCCTTACGCCATCTATCATCCCATCTGAGCTTCGGTCTTTCAAGTGGTTTTCCTTGATAGTACACATGTTTTATAATACTCCTTCTCAATACATTCCCCAATTAGTTTAGTACGCAACCGATTTCGACATTTTGCCAGCGAAGGACCACTCCAAATAGCTTCTATAGCAGTGATGTAAAGTAACCGGGGTATTTATTTTTTGCTAGTAAACTACTCAAAATGGGTATTTTGGTGGGTATTTATAGTGTTTCTTCTGGTTTAACTGCTTATCTATCCATAAACAATTTATTCATGATATATGATGACTAAAATGAATAGTATGAAAAAGATTGAAATGAAAAATTAAGAGTTTAGCTAATTATCTTAAAAGTCAGAATTTCAAGAAGACTAATAGAATAGTTTCTCAATCCAAACTAATAACAATTACACTTTTATTTTAAATCAAAATAGTCTTCTTTACTTATTAATCTAGTATATATAACAGCTCCTCAGTATTTTACCACGTTAATGTTTTCTTCATACGAATATGGAAAAGATTCAGACTTCATATTTAAAATCACCCGAGCTTGGTTTATCTTCAAATTTTTCTGTTTCTAAATTTTCTTTTCTGTTTTACTGTTTTCTTTATCTTTGTTCTTGAAAAAAATTCCATACAGGTTCGTTCTTATTCTCCAGTTTTAAGCTAAAATAATTGTACTAACCTCAATATCTTCAATGTTTAAACTTAGACCAGAAGCTCTTCCTCGGTAAAACTTTTAATAGAGAGATTAACATGTCCACCTCATTGTTGTCAGGTTTCAAACCTCAGTGTTGCCAAGCTTAAAATAATAAATTTCCCTAAAACTCTTATAAAATCTCCCTCTTAGCTATTAAAATTTCCCCGTTATTACTTTCTCACGCCTACCCTTTGGATTAAGAGAGTTCGTGGTTTATGCTTACTTCTGGATCCATCTTGGGTATTATTAAATTAAGAAAACCGTTGACATTTCTGGAAAACCGATTATATACTGTCTTAGAGTTTTGAGTAGAGGAAGTTACATAATGATGAGTTACATACCCTCTACGCATCACACGACATTGCTAGGATAATCAAATCTCGTAGATTACGGTGGGCAGGACATGCAGCGCAATTGGGAAAATCCGTGCTCAGAGTATTTACTGGCAAACCCAATGGGAAGAGACCGTCGAGAAGGCCAAGACGAAGATGGGAGGATAACATTAGAATGGACCTGAAAGAGATAGGGTGTAATGAGGCAGACTAGATAACTAGCTCAAGATAAGGGTAGGTGGCGTACTTTTAAAAGAGCGGCAATGAACTTTCTAGTTCCGAAATCCATAGAGTAAGTAATTAAGGGTTTTGAGAGTTTGTTTATTTTTCCATTGTTCGTGTTTAGTAAGTAATAGTGTGTAAAATACGGGTAGGCCACAAAAAATACCCTTTGGTTTCCAATTCTACAGTGTTAAAGGGGGATATTTTAATAATTATTGTTGTGATTCCTGTGCCATTAACACGAGCATTTTTGAGAGCGTCCATTTTATTGAGCACCGAATCATCAGGGGACGTGCCGAACACTCCGTGCGCCGGGCGATGCTGATGATGATGATGATGCTGTTGACAAATGTTGCTAACAGCTGCTAATTTTCTCTGTGTTCAGACTACCCGGCACGCTCTGCCAGTGTCAACATACACTTTGTTTACCGTGGCATTATAGTCCAATGTTCCTAGGAATGATCGTATTTGACAACTAGAAAAGCTAGAATTTTTTTATTGCATAGGATTAAAAAGGAAACAATTTATAATGAAATACAGGATTGATGGGGGGGAATGCATTGAATTTTATCGAATTTTTGAAATTGTTACGTTTCACTAAAAAAAACGCAACTTTTATAAGATATTTCTTCCAGTTAATACTCGGCGTGAATCTCCTTTAACACATTTGTCCCTGTTGAACATCCTAATCTCGATTCTCAAAGTCAATATAATATTTTCGTGTCGTCTTTTCACCACTCTTCCGCGCGTCTTTAGACAAAGTAGTGTTATGGCCGTGCGCATGCGAGAGAATTTGATAACGTTATAGGAAGAAACCCGCCTCGTTGGCGTAGTTAGTTAGCGCGCTGGTTTCGTGTTGACCTAGACTGCCGAGAACGGTGAGATCGAGGTTTGAACCTCGGTTGGGTGAACTGGGGGTGGTTTTCTCCAAATGGTTTTCCACTCTCCATCCACTCAAAAGTGGACTCACTTCCTCTAAATTCAACTTTCACAATTCCTAACTCCTTATCGTAATTAGTACTTAAACGTATATAACCCGAACGGGTAGTAATACGTGGTGCTAAATTAATTAATGATTCAATATAGGAAGAAGAAACTAAAAATAGGTTGGGTCTCTCAACCATTCTAAACTACTGCCGTAAAGTGATTTTGTAATGGTTCATTATGAGCTCACTGATATCTAACTTAGATCTCTCTACCCAATAGCCCATCACTATGGCTAGCGGTTCCCAAACTTTTTGAATGGCTTACCACCACAACAATTTCCGTGAGTTGGAGTACCACTATGATAATGCTAAATAGTTATTATTTCGGTACATTTTTAATAGTGCCCATTGATATTATAGCACTATAGCATCACACATTAATAGTTTTTTATTTAACATTTCTACTCAATCACTACGTATAATAATGCACAAGTTTCAAAATTATATTTAAAGACTAATAAATATGACGTACTGAAAATGATCTGTTAGTAGTTGAATTGTAACAACCTTATAAAAATTATGTGGTAAAACTCAAAATACAGTCTTGCACAGTTATTTTTTATATAAGGGCAGTAGGATTGTAAGAAAAGCGTATTCTGAAGATCTCCTTTCCCAAAATTCATCGAGATCGTATTTCTTGATCTCCATTTTCAGCTCACCATCACACGATAAATCGATCCATTCTTCTTATCCAGCCACATTTAGATTGTTGGGTGGCGATTCTAGAAATAAATTGCGTATTCAATTAAATTCAATATAATCTTCTGTAAAGTATTCTTTGAATTGTTTGATTAGTTCATTACAGTGTATATTAAAATTTGACAATACTTCTCCGCTGATATTGATAACTGAACGAAACTTTCGAGTAATAGAAAATGTTGTATTTTGCTGTTTTCAACTTTAGATTTCATAAGTTTAAGCTCGTAATGAATGGCCTAACCTTGTCAATCACAAAAAATCGAGCTGTATGTTTGCCTTGCATGCCTAAATTTAAATCATTTAGTTTGCTAAAGATGTCAGGGAGGTATGCTAACGTGATAAACAAATTTCGTCAGTAAACTTCTTAACTCATTTCAGGGTTATGTTTACTAAGAAACATTTGCACTTCGTAACAAAACTCAAACAAGCGGGTTAGAACTTTTCCTGTAGAGAACCACTTAGGTGCGGCAGAAGGGAGCGCAGGTGTTTTTACAGTTTTTATAGTATTGAAATTTTTGTCAAATATAAATCAAATATTTCTCCAGTAGCAACATAAAGCTTAGTTTTCTGCACATGCTGATATCAACAGATCTTGAATATATGTAAATGGTGTCCTGGAATTATGTCAAAACTTTTTCTCGTTGTTTAAAAAGTTATGACAAAATTCCTGGACACCCTTGAAAGATATTCAAGATCTGTTGATACTAGAATGTGCAGAAAACTAAACTCTATGTTGCTACTGGATAAATATTTGATTTATTTTGGCCAAAAAATGTAATGCTATAAAAACTGTAAAATTTAACGTGCTCCCTTCGGCCGTGCCTTAACTTCTTTCTGAAGATGCAGGCTTTCCTGAATACCTCCCATTTCTGGGCACATAAGGTAAAAGAACCATTAATTCAACGCCTTTGATTTGATCAAATAAACAACTTTTATTGAATTGTTGAGGACATTTCTTTATTCATCTGGCATCCCTTTCGCAGCTAACGGTTTCCTATTTATGGCACAACGAATAAAAACACAATTTGGTGCAACTGTCCAGTCGTATATCGAACCATCGGCCTCACTGTTGGGCGACATTTCTAACCAGTCGAACTCCTCTTCACCTTCTTCTTTAGATATTGTCCGTGGCAGCCAGTGGGTTCAGTAGAGCTTCTCGGGGTTATTAATTATGATGGGATGGAGAACATAGCGATAAGAAATTGAAATGTATAATGTTGATTCTGAAGTTTTATTTTAAAGAAAAGTTAATAGATATTTTGTTACAATTTAAATCACTAGTTACATGATGAAAAGATAAACATAATTAGTACTTGAAGATAGACATAATATGGTTTTATTTGTGGTAAATTAGCCACATGGAGGTCTCCCTTTTTCTCCGCCCATCTATCAACACTCCAAAGATCACACGTGAAGAACGACTATTCGTAGTGCTGCGTCTGACGCTTCCCTTCCACATAGTGTCAAACACAGACGCTAAATCATGCTGATTGGCTAGCTGTTCGCGCCAAACCTCCTCTTTCCACTGTGAAGCCACGCGTGCATCTCACAACTTCAGGGTACAGATAAAATAAATCAGCACGATGATTTAAAATTAAAGGTAAAAGTAATAAATTTAGATGACGCTATAATTTCAACAAGAACTTTACAAGAACTAACATTACTAAATTTAAAATTAAAGGCCTAAAAATGAAGTTAATGAATTGAAATTTAAAACATATATTTCTTACAACTTTGGTTATGATTTGGAAAACTTATAATTAACATTAAACCCCACACTTTCTTAAGATTAAACATTTGATAGTAATATAGAGATTAAATTAGGCCTAGACGATTGGAAAACAATACTTGATTATTAGTGTAGTACTCTCAGTATGTGATTATATTAACTTGATTTCTAATAAACTAAAAGGGGGGTATTTGTAAAATGATATATATTTAAAATGTTACTAAATATTGGGCACTTGCAAGCCTACTACAACCATAGTGAATTTAGTGGTTTTAAGAATGGTATTAAATTAACAAATATATATGAGATGGTCGAGAGCTAAGGGCCTGAAACCATGACCACTTTACAGTTAATCCTTGTCACAACACCTCCATATTTTCTAGTCATTGCACGAGCTCCATCTGGGCATACACCTACGAACTACAGCCAATCCAAATCATATTTTATAATAAACTCTTCAGCTTATTAAATGCTTATTAGAGTATTGATGTTGTTAAAGAAGTAAGGGATTCACAAAATAAAAATTGTTCTAGTTGTTTATGAAAAAGCAGCACTAAACCATCAATTGTGCGAAATTGGTTACATCGGTAGTTTATTTTACTTGTAAATAATAATAATAATATAATAATAAAGGGTACTGGACTTTATTTGTTGGATGACTGTATCTTTATTTTCGTTGGCTATTATTTTCACTTCTACGGCTAACAATATTATCTGAAAGTGAGACTTGGCCCAAACTGCTAAAACGTTCGCCAAAAATAAAAGCACAATCTGCGCAGTAACTCACACACTTTAAGTTGACCCATGATTCATCGCAACGCTAATTTAAACAACTGATTATCAACCTATTTTATTTTCTAGTGTATACACATATATTTTAGACCATTGTCACAATGGATGTTTTTAAATTATGTGTCGTAGCACAATCTAATACATCGATACACATGCTTTACATTAACGATTTTTTTCAAATTTCCTCACAGAGGCCAACAAAGTGTCTACTAGCTTCTGGCTATAGAGCACATGTGTTGTCAAATGCACATGCGCATTGATTTGAGATGGTTGGTTCTCTGAGATTTGACTGGTTTTCCTGCGCTAAAATATTGGGTAGAGATAAATTTGAACTTTAGCGGAACGGCTCGCACCGATGAGGCATAATCCTGTGAATGGCATAGAGCTCGTCACGTGACCACGATTCTGTTGTGCGCTAGTTTTTTGGTGAACGTGTGAATCCACACATTGTTTTTTCCCCAAAACAAGTTTAACAATATCTTTAGCGCCAGACAGTACAATATTATCCTCAATTGTATGAGGCTTACAACACTAAGCTATTCTTCAACTAGCTAAAAATGAAGCTTTTAACGGCTCTTTCGTATCTTCCAGAAAACACAGGTATTCTTTTCTGGCCTACCAGCTTGATCTTTGGTCTTATAAAAAAAATGAAGAGGTATTTTTGCTAGGTTCTTGTGCAACGATCAAAGTTCCTATGGAAAATATGTGATATATATCAATTCCCTTGCAAGAAGAAAGTATGTAACACTGATTTTTTGTAAGAAGTTTGTAGTTAAAGGCCTTTTTCCCTACTAGAATACTATTTAATAGTATGATTTGGGCAAGAACAATCTTTCTACCAAATTCTGTATATAGGCCATACGTATGTTTTACTTTTTTGTTACACGTCTCTCAAATATATTTCTTGATATTACCTATTATTTGTTTATGCTAGGTTATTGAGGTTTTCCTTTTAATGCTAAGTATTACTAAAACTTTAGTACCGTAATATTAGTTTGAACTGATTACCTATACCATGATTTTGGTTGGAAGAACAGTAGATAAAATTCCAACATATTTAAATACGGCCAACAGTGATAACATTTTGCCATATTATTTGTGTTATTTTATAGGTATTAATAATAGCAATCAATAGTGGCAGCTACCCGCCTCTTTGGCGTAGTTGGCTAACGCGCTAGTCGTGTTGAGCTCGACTGCTGAGGACGGGGAGATCGAGGTTCGAATCTCGGTCGGGTGAACTGGGGGTGTTTTTTCCTAAATGGTTTTCCACTCTCCCTCCACGCAAATGCGGGCTCACTTCCTCTAATTCAACCTTCCCAATTCCTAATCCATTAGCGTAATTAGTACTTAAAGCGTATAACCCGAACGTGTAGTAAGACGCGGTGCTAAAAAAAAATAGTGTCAGCTTCAGATAACATGACTTGATGTATGTATATGCATACTTAAGTAACTAACTTTACTGTTCTTCCTACAAAAATCATACTATATTAATCAATATCCCAAATTTATTTATTATCAGTAATGAAAGTTGAGAAAAAAGGTTAAAATTAAATTTTATCTATGTGTGTACGAACAAAGCTTTTCTTGACATTAATAAATATTTTGTTCCTTGAAAATGTTTATGAAACCTTTGTTCTTTAAGGTATTATTTGACTTAATGTGACTCTGTTTTTCCTTGAATTAGCAATGAAAAGAGAGTTTTAGTAAATAGTTTTGTGTTTCAACTTTTTTTTATGTAGCATATACAAACATGTTTGATATCTTTAGTTGTCATGCTTTTTCTATTATATCCATCAATATCATACTTGTATTCACTGGAGCTAAATCCACAAATGGTGTTTTTATGGTTGATAAAATACAAAAGAAACTCAAAACACAACATTTGGAAATGTATACTCTGAAATCCTAAAAATGTTACCAGTCTGAAAAATTGTAAAATGGAGATCATTCCGGGTAGATACAATTCAGTTTTCTTAAATAACCCTCCTCAAGCACTAACGCGCTTTGCATCCATAACATGACATGACGTCATAGTGCGAAGTGGGTCGGTTTCGTCTGGAACGACGTAATTTACAAGTCCGTCATACTGCTGGAGTCTCGCTGGTGTGAACAAGAACGGTTGATCTCTAGAGGGAATAGAGATGTGAGACGAAAAATACCCCAATCATCTAAATTATATGAATACATTCTTGAAATTCTGAGCTATAAAGTTTCACTGCAGTTTATTTAATCACGTTAACACCAGGAATATTATCAAATAAGCAATAACTGTGTCTCAAATTATCTTTGCACACTCATGTATCGACTACAGAGATTGGTGGATGAATGTGTCACTAACGTCAGGTCTGCTCTATAATAGATACTTATGTTAATCACATTTGGAACGTGCTTGAAAAACGGAGTAAACCTGGAAAAGTCAAGGAATTTTTTTGTGACCGAGAAAAGATCATTGTAACTCTCAAATATTATCATTTTATGCGATTTTGCAAAGCGAACTGACATATTATTTTATTTTGGCTTATGATTTTGTATCACGTATTTAATATAAAACAATGAACATAATTGTTAATTTACATTCAAAACACTGAAAAGGGGAGTGGTGGAATCTTCAAAACCTGGAAACATCAAGGATTTTCAAAACTTTTAAAGTATATCAACCGCATTAATACACCAATATTATAATCACCCACATCAATGGTCGCATACAGCGGGCTTGGGTTCTAATCCCAGCCAGGTGTATGAAGGATGGTTTTTCCATTCTCCCTCCACACAAATGCCGGTAATTTTGAAATGTTTACAACTATGACTAATTTTAAATCTTAAAATATATCAAATACAATTTTTCTTTAAGTAAAATATTGAAATGACAAAGTTCATTATTTTTTATAAAATAACACTAAAATTAGCAATATTGTCAAAGTGCATTTATTATACCGATTAATAAAGGTTTTTTAACTCTCAGTCCTGATTATATTAAAATTAAAGGAGTAAATTTAAAATCAACCCTTGAAAAGCTAACTTGGACATTGGGGTCATAGTGTAGGGTAACTCCTCTTCTATAATGGACAGCAGGGTCCCCTAACTCCAACACTACCATGGTAGAGCAGGTCGTTACATGGTCTGGATGGACCCAGGGCAGTGAGGGGTTTGAATCCAGAGTGATAGGGTTGCGCGTTGGCATGAAGGATTCATCATCAACTGCTTCAATTCTGTGGCCAGGTCGGTTTAGAAAAATGTCTCCATCTTCCTCTATCCTTCCAACATTATTCCTCCTTTAAGTTCTTCCATTCTTCTCCTCTCATTTGCACACTTTATTTTATCTGCTACTCCCATTTCTTTCTTGTCCTTCCTTGCGGTATTTTTCCTCCCCATCATTTTCTTTGGCATCCTCTTTTTTTTCATTCTTATTACATGTCCATACCTTTTCATTCTTGGTTTCTCTACTGTTTCAGCTTAATAACTTTATTGGCCTCATCCTCTTCCTTGTCACACTTGGCCGTGCTAAATTTCATTCCATACTCTCTCCACTTCCTCATTCCATTTGCGCCGGGTGGGGTGTGGCTACTACCCTGGATGTCGTACTATATTAGTGGGGCCATGATGATGTTGTTACACTTGATGGTGCTTAAATGACACTTTTTTACTGGAGACGCGTTCCCCTTCTGTTTCGTTTCGCGCAGTTTGATGTTTGAAATGGTGCTGGGCCGCATGCCCCCGTATTTAATTATTGATGTTTCATAGAATGAGATGTGGGTGCTGTCGTCATACCTCCAAACTCTACTTGGAGTATAGTAAAAAGGGAAGGGCAGGCATGGATAAGAGGATCATCTACCCCATTGTTTCTTACTACTTTCAAATAACCATATTTTATTTGACACATAATTACGGAGGCCTCATTACAGACGAAGCGCGTATATTTTTCTTGAGTAACACTCGTATCCCGAGTCGATTCGTTCCACTGAGAGCGTTATACTCGTCATTTTACAAACACGCTGGTTTCGTCACATTGATTGAACCAAATACTGTGCTCGGCCTGGACTTGCCAGTAGTCTAGTTCGACTCGCTCCATTTGAACTCTAATAATAAGTTTCACCCCTTTGAAAAGTTAATGTCGTTCGTCTGACCGCGACTCTCACTATCGAAGGACAGACTTCAATCCCCGCCGTCGGAAGACATACTTCGACTAGCGTCGACGGTAAACTATTAACTACTTTCGACGCTCATCGCAAGGCCGTAGCCAGCCAATAATTTCGGAGGGGGGGGGGGGGGTTGGTGGGCCCATCCCCCAATTGACGGAGGCTAGAAAAAATTATAAATAAAAAACTGTTCTAGAAGCTATCTGAAGTGTTTTTTATGACAACATAACACACAAACTGCCGAAGGCTAGGAAAAATCTATATATTTAAACACCTCTATATGCTCTCTAAAGTGTTTTTATAGTAATATTGCCCCCTAACTGTTATTATTATTAGCACCGCGTCTTACTACCCATTCGGGTTATACGCACTTACGCTAATGTGTAATGGTAGGGTGATAGTGAGATGAAATGAAGGACCTACAGTTTAACGTGGAATCCGAACCACGGTGGAGGCCTGGCATTCCCCACATTCACAAGATGTCTTGTCAGAGGTGAAGAAAGGGTTTGGTAATCAGATAAATCTTTGCCGGGACCTGGGATTGAACCCCGGCCGCCAGCATAGAAGTCTGACACCTTACCCCTAGACCACCATCTCTAACTGTTGAAAGCAAGGAAAAATTGTGGATATTAAACGCCTCTAAAATCTATCTGAATTGTTATTTTATGACAACATAACACCATAACTGCCTAAGGCTAGAAAAAATTCTAAATAATAAACACCTCTATAAGCTCTCTCTTGTACATTAATTTTGATATTGTTTGAACCATAAATAAAGCCATATATATTTTGTTCATAATTTTTTTGGGGGGTTATGGGGGGTTGATTCCCGAACCGCCCCCGACTACGGCCTTGTCCCATCGTCATTAGCTTGTTCTCGGTGAACTTTGTTAGTAGACTGATGACCTACTCTGTTGGTAGAACACTGAACTCTGACCTCGACCCTCGTGCTAGGGTGGACTCAACACGATTGTCTTGCTCAGTTGAACTCCAAACAACTATGCTTGACTTCACTCTCGTAATTGTATTTTTACAATTACTTTGTTCGTCTGTTTAGGTTTAGGAACGTGACCTTTCGTCACGTTCTTGGCAGTCGATGTTTTGTCCGCTCCGCCCCCCATGCTATCAAGTCATCAGCAAACATCATATCTTTAATCCTCTAGTTTCCTTGTCACTTTATTCATGACCATTCCCACTACCATTACAAAGAGCATTGCTTAGAAGCACTACAACTTCGTCTACCCCTCTCCATCTTAACACAACTCATGTTATCCTCGTGCATAGACCCTGCTCCTTTCTCTCATTACAACTACTCTTTCTACTTCAACCTCCATCGCCTTCCAGTTTTTATCTCTATCCACGCTATCATGCCTTCTCGACATCCATACATTTTACCAAGCCTTTCCCAAATTCATATCTTTACTCCAACAGCTGTCTTAGAGCAAAGATCAAGTCTGTTGTAGAGCTCTATTCCCTAAATCCTTGCTGTTCCTTTCTCCATCTTCCTTCCGTTTTCTTATTCTTTTTCCCTGTATTTTATTTGTGTTTGTTCAGTGGTATATCAGCCAGGGTGTCTACCATCAGAGAAAACGGTAATTAGCCGGGAATTTGAAGTGATCAGGAAAAAGCGGGAATAAGTTGGGAATTTGGTAAATCACAATAAAAATTCGGGAAAATGATGTTTTACTCAAAATATGAAATACAATAATCATTAAATAAGTAAATTATAATGTAATTTTCCTGTTTGTAGCTGTGTAATATATTTTTAATTCCTAGTAAACAATTTTAATACAAATTAAAAAAGAATTATTCAAATTTTAAAACTTATTATTATTCATAAATATATTAATATAAAAACGAAAAGGGAGGGGGGGGGGCGAGTTAGAAAGATTTGACATACTTTTTTAGTCGGGGAATTTTAGGAAATGATCAGGGAAAAGTTCGGGGATTTCATTGGTCAAGTTGAGTAGACAACATGTCAGCGTTATGCCCCTATAATTTTAGGAAATGATCAGGGAAAAGGTCGGGGATTTCATTGGTCAAGTTTATAATTTCAGGAAATGATCAGGGAAAAGGTCGAGGATTTCATTGGTCAAGTTGAGTAGACACCATGTCAGCGTTATGCCCCTATAATTTTAGGAAATGATCAGGGAAAAGGTCGGGGATTTCATTGGTCAAGTTGAGTAGACACCATGTCAGCGTTATGCCCCTATAATTTTAGGAAATGATCAGGGAAAAGGTCGGGGATTTCATTGGTCAAGTTGAGTAGACACCATGTCAGCGTTATGCCCCTATAATTTCAGGAAATGATCAGGGAAAAGGTCGGGGATTTCATTGGTCAAGTTTATAATTTCAGGAAATGATCAGGGAAAAAGGTCGGGGATTTCATTGGTCAAGTTGAGTAGACACCATGTCAGCGTTATGCCCCTATAATTTAAGGAAATGATCAGGGAAAAGGTCGGGGATTTCATTGGTCAAGTTTATAATTTCAGGAAATGATCAGGGAAAAGGTCGGAGATTTCATTGGTCAAGTTTATAATTTCAGGAAATGATCAGGGAAAAAGGTCGGGGATTTCATTGGTCAAGTTGAGTAGACACCATGTCAGCGTTATGCCCTATAATTTTAGGAAATGATCAGGGAAAAAGGTCGGGGATTTCATTGGTCAAGTTGAGTAGACACCATGTCAGCGTTATGCCCCTATAATTTAAGGAAATGATCAGGGAAAAGGTCGGAGATTTCATTGGTCAAGTTTATAATTTCAGGAAATGATCAGGGAAAAAGGTCGGGGATTTCATTGGTCAAGTTGAGTAGACACCATGTCAGCGTTATGCCCCTATAATTTTAGGAAATGATCAGGGAAAAGGTCGGGGATTTCATTGGTCAAGTTGAGTAGACACCATGTCAGCATTATGCCCCTATAATTTCAGGAAATGATCAGGGAAAAGGTTGGGGATTTCATTGGTCAAGTTGAGTAGACACCATGTCAGCGTTATGCCCCTATAATTTCAGGAAATGATCAGGGAAAAGGTCGGGGATTTCATTGGTCAAGTTTATAATTTCAGGAAATGATCAGGGAAAAAGGTCGGGGATTTCATTGGTCAAGTTGAGTAGACACCATGTCAGCGTTATGCCCCTATAATTTCAGGAAATGATCAGGGAAAAGGTCGGGGATTTCATTGGTCAAGTTGAGTAGACACCATGTCAGCATTATGCCCCTATAATTTTCGTGTTCAGTTCCCTGTTCTCCTGACGCTATCATTTCCACATCAGTTAGCTCCTCCACACCTGTTGCATCCTCATTAATACATCCTCTACTTCACTCTCATCCCCCTCCTCTTCTCTCTTCTTCATTATTCTAACTTTTTGTTTAATGTAGTGCAACAAATGATTTTAGATAGGACACACTATTAGTGACTGGTGAGCAATCGTGATGCGAGCCTCCAACTGACCGGAGTTTGAGTCTGTGCCGCGTGTTCGCTGAGATTTTAGCAATTCTACTCATTAATGATTGTTGGCAAACTCTCTAGTTCCATCTGCATTAGAGCATGGCTTCTCTTCACTGAGGGGAAGTTTCACTCCTATTCTTAGACAACCATTCAATCAAAGAAGAACCCGCTAAGGTGGTCGCGTGGTCTAAGGCGCTACTCTTGCAGTAGACTAGACTGCCGATGACGGGGAGATCGAGGTTCGAGTGTAGGTCGGGTGTACTGAGATTGTTTTTTCCAAAATGGTTTTCCACGCTCCCTCTCCGCAAATGCGGGTCCACTCTCTCTAAACATAAACTTCCTAATCCCTTAAATCATTAGCATAATTAGTGCATAAGCGTATAATCTGAACGGGTAGTAAGACGCGGTGCTAAAAATAATCTTGAATCTACTAGGGATGATATCATTAGAGTTGTAAGGCCTTGTTTATTATGGTTCTTGGTTGAGAGGTCCCTGGCTTAGTTCCGGACAGAATGTACTAGTGTCTGTTATGCCGGGATCACGATCAACTTAACGTAACTTAATGTAACGTTCACATAAGTTAACTTAACTTGTGTGATCACGATTCACTTAACTTAACAAACTCGAGCCAAACATATGCATTCTCGAGTATGATCTATGGTTTTGTACTATTTGTAAAGTGATGATCTGTGAATGTTTACAGTTTTCAATAAATATAATATATATTATTACATTTTTTTGATAAATTTAGTTCCCTATTTTAGTTTAATTATTTTGTTTAAATGTCTGATCACTAGAACTTACGCTAAAGAGTAAACATTGGTCATAATACCAACATATGAATTACTAAATAGCCCTGTTGACGCCACTCGCATGATGATTGGCTGGCTAGATCACGTGATACCCTTTAAGTAACGTAAATAAAGTAAAAGACCTCCCAAGACATCTCTTACGGTGTTAACTGTAAGTCAACGTTAAGTTAAGTGCATCGTGATCGCTTCCATTTAAACACCTGAGGAGGTCTTTTACGTTAAGTTACGTTAAGTTAACGTTAAGTTGATCGTGATCCCGGCATTACCAGACCAACCATTAGGATCGCAGTTGTCCCCTCTCACGTTCATTCTTGTGAGACTCCATACACACTATGAGGAGAGGGAAGCTCCAATGTCAGGTCACACCTGTAATTGTACCACAGGAAGAGTCAATATTTGATACGCTGAGATTTGTGCTCTAGTATTTCATAGTCTGAAGTTCAACATTGCAACATTGCTGATTGTTACCGAAGTCTCTTCAATTATAGTTAAAAAGATGTGCCTGGAAGTTGTTCAGATCTTCCTGGGAAATAGTATCCCTCTTAAGTTCTCGCAGGATTGACAATTGAGGTTGTGTCTTTGTTACCACAAAGTAACTATATTGACATGGCCTTCATATGGATGTCCTTTAATCACCCTATTGTAGTGTCTAATTCCTCCCCATAAATGTATTGACCTTTTTTAAAAAAAAATACTTTGATAAACTTCTACATAACGTGTATCTTTAAAAAGGAATTTAATTTGGCCTAATTTTTTTTTCTCATCAAGTCTCAGTACCAGCGTGGGTCATACGCATACCTACATTAATTACGCTAATGGAATAGGGATGAGGAAGATATAATTTTAGATGAAATGTACCCGAATTTTCATGAAGGGAGAGTGGGAAACCATTTAGGAAAATACACCCTTAGTACACCTGACAAAGATTGGAACCTCGATCTTTCCATCATCTGCAACCCAGTCCATTACAAGAGTAGCACCTTAGACCATGCAACCACTGAAGGAGGTTTTGGCTTAGTTGGATTATTGAAGAAATATTGTGGGTTTGGGGGCACGAACCCTTGGACCTCTTGAAGTGTAAATTCCAAGTTGGTGTTTGACATCTTTGTTGAAAAACCAGGATATTAAGGGTATTTTCTAGACCAAAGAAAACTATGTGATTTCTTGTTACCAATCAGGATTAAATTCACTAATACAAATGACAAAAATTCACAAATAAATTAGGTACCTTTGCCATGATTTTCTATTTTTTTTTACTATTTCCTATTTTAAATTTTTTGTTAAAAATTACTTCCCCTCTCAAGTGATCCAATCAACCGACTTCCAAAAAAAAAAAAAAAAAAACATAAAAATTTAAAAAATGTATCAACTACTTGTTATTAAATAAATGTTATTCATCTTGTACGGTTTGTCTTATGGTTTCTGTCCTGTATTGTTGCAGGTATCCGCTTCTCCGAGGATGTGACAAGAGATGAGGTGAAGGCGCTCTCAGCCCTCATGACTTTCAAATGTGCATGTGTGGATGTTCCATTTGGTGGTGGCAAGGCTGGGTTGAAACTCAGTCCCAAAGATTACAGTGAACATGAACTGGAGAAAATCACCCGCAGGTTCACCTTGGAACTCGCCAAGAAGGGGTTCATTGGTATGTGACCACTGACCAAAGGTGTCTTGCTTTTGTTACCAATCTGGTGTTCGCAATATGCAACTTAGGTATTAATTATAAATGGAAACCACACAATTAAACACCTCAGCTACAATTATTACATTACCAATCTTGTTTTTTGAATAGCCGTTTTAGTCCCAATCCAGGCTTTTGTATGTTTACACTAATCAGGCAGAGGTGAGTAAGCTATAATATAGAGGAAATATACCTGCATTTGCATTGGGGGAGAGTGGAAAACTATTTAGGAAATAATCCTTGGCACACCTAGTAAGGATTTGAACCCCAACCACCCCGTCATCAGTAAACCAGGCGAGACTGACGTCTTAATCTGCATGCTCGTTAGATTACATTTCAGATCATGTTGGCATGACTAAATCAAGGTTCGCTAGAAATGGTAAGAACCCATAATTTCTTTTAAAAATCCTTTGTAATTTTCTGTAATTCAATACAAAAAAAAAGAGTATACATTTAACATATAATTTGTATCATTAATATATATTAATAGCAGGGGTCGGCAACGCGGTTCCCGCGGGCGCCCTTTTGACAGATTTTATATTTTGTAATTTTGTACCTTTTTGTTAAATAGTTTTGTTAGATAAATAACAGGATGTTTGTCGAGTATTATTTTTAATTAAACTTCTTTGTTAACCTGATCATCATTAGTCCTCAATATATTATTCCATCATATCTTCATAAATAAGTTTTTAACAATAAGCCCACTTTGTAACATGCCTCAAAATTTGAGGCTTGAATATTTAAATCTGAAGAATGGTAAGGTTATAGTTTGTTTTGTTACTTACATTTAAAATATGTTTAGTCTCAACTTGTCACTAATAAATACATAAATAAAAGGTGAACATTCAAATATAAAAATCGACATTTTTCTCGGTGCCCCCAGAGTAAAACACATTTTGGAAAATAACTTTCCCATTAATGGAGATCTCAGAATTTGACTCCTGGCAAAATTAACTTAGGTTAGTTTTTCCTATGTGGCTCCTTACTCTCACTCTGTGCAAATGCAAGTACATTTCCTCTCAAACTCTACCTTCATCATCCTTACCCCATTAACATAATTAATATTAATGTGTACAACTTGAATGGGTTGTGAGATGCGGCAATAAATAACACCTTAGTTTCAGAGTTGTTTACACTTTTTACTGTCCTCCCTATTGCTTCATAATGTGTGAACATCAGTCTTCCAGATGTTTGAACATGTGTTATGAATCCATCTCAGAATAAAAACATGTACACAAGTATAAACTATAGTCTATTCCTGATTTATTTTACCTTTTCCAATATTTGTAAAATTTCCTAGGTCTATTCTCATCTCCATTCAATTTTTAAATGTTTGTGTAATTTCTTTCATCAGTAACTAAAACAATTGCTTTGTTTTCGTTTTGTTACAAATACTATAAGTAGCATGTAGAAATATTTGTACAGGGAAAGTGTATTATTTGTGGCAAGTGTATACCCTCATTTAGATTTGATTGGTTTGTTCAAGCATGACCTTCAATTACAAAATTTATCTCTTCTGTTATCTTTTGTTCTGTTTACTGATTCTTTTTTGTCCCACAGGGCCTGGCGTGGATGTCCCAGCACCAGACATGGGCACAGGAGAGCGAGAAATGTCCTGGATTGCAGACACCTACGCTAAAACTATCGGTAATTAAGCTACTTCAAATTTGTTTCTCATACCTTCAGTCCTTAGTTAGCAGTAATGTTAATTAAATGCTTTAGTATTATTTGCTTTACAATATTTTGGTAGCACCAAAAACATTAGTTAATTTCTTAAGGAGTGAGAAATACTCATGATTCAACCATCCACCATCATATTTGAAATTAAATTTCAAATCTTTGAATCCCTTGAATCATGAAGGATAATGAAGATTCTAGGATCTAAAACAAATAAATTGAAGCAATTATGCTGCTAATTAGAGGAGGAGCTCAACACCATTTTAGTGCAAATCTAACAAGCAAACTCCATGCCATTAATTTACCACTCAATTGAATGTCTTCACATTGTAGCAAAAAAAATGTAAACATTCAGTTACTATTATTTTTTTCATATTGGAACATAATAATTAATGTCAACATAATCAGAACTAAGTTGGTTGGGGTGATAATAACCTCGCTAAAAAGCTTTCCTTTTTTTTAACCTTTTTGCTAAGTTTCAAATTCTATATAAAATGGGATTCACAAACAATAATTTTATTCTACTGTACAAAGGTCACCAAGACATTAATGCCCATGCGTGTGTGACGGGCAAGCCCATCAACCAGGGTGGTATCCATGGGCGTATCTCTGCGACGGGGCGTGGAGTGTTCCACGGTATTGAGAACTTCATCAATGAGGCCAACTACATGTCCATGATCGGGACAACGCCAGGCTGGGGCGGCAAGACCTTCATTGTTCAGGTGAGAGTTTTCTTTAAGTCACCTGTGTTGAACAGTGTCAGCTAACAATTCTTCCTGAGGTACATGTGTGAAGTACTGGCTATCACCACTGATTGTCATCAGGGAGTTATTTTTGTAATAACGGTTAGCTATGATTAGCTATGGTTAGTTATGATTGGTTGACAAAGTACTCAAGCTCAACTGGCAGTAGCAATAAAACAATAATTCCTACATTCTTATTTCCCAAATGCAAGTAGAGCTCTTATTTCATAATCTTCCAATAATTTTACCTTAAACTGTTAATGACCCACTAAAACATAAAAGTGAAACTATAAGATCTACTGTTTATCAGGGTTTTGGTAACGTGGGTCTCCACACCATGCGTTATCTGCATCGTGCTGGGGCTACTTGTATCGGCGTCATTGAGAGGGATGGCTCCATTTTCAACCCTGAGGGGATTGACCCAAAGGTAAGCTGATATTGCACTTCTTTTGAACCTAGACCATATTAAATTTTAATTTATAAAAATATATGACACAATTGTACAAACTTTCTCATATTATAGCTCGGAAAATAATTTTCAAAACTCTGTTTTTTTTAAACTACCTATGAATAAGTTTTCCTCTGAAAAAAAAAAGGCATACTGGTATCTTGTTAATCACAATAAAGACAATCATCTATAGATTTTAAACAAAATTATTCAATATATTTCAAATTTAAAAAATATAAGTTAATTTTAGATTATCCTCAAACTATTTATTTTTGTAAAAATAAAAACATACTCTTATTTATCACAAAAAACAATTCCCAGATACCAATTTCTAACAAAATCTCAAAAGTCTTTTTTTTTTTTTTTTGTAGTAAGTAAACAATTTTGTTAATACTTAATTTAAGAATAATAAACATTCATATTATTATTTCTTGTGCAAAATAGTCTCCAGGAATCAAGTTTGAATCAAATTGCAAGAGATATTTTCAAAAATATTCAAGAATCACTAAACAGCCTTGAAAATCAAATAAATATTTCATTTGCTATGTCGAACATCTCCCATTAATAAATTTTCAAAAATGAATCATCAATAAACTACTTCCAAAGAAAATTTTATCCAAAATCAAGAATATAGTTATTTTTCAGGTCAACCACTCTCAAATACGGTATCTATTTTAACAAATATCCATTTTTGAAAAATTTGTATTTTCAAAAATCACTTATCAGTTAACTACCCTTAATTTAAGGTCTAGGGTCAAAATATCAAAATGCATTATTGAGAAAAGATAATAAAAGAACAAATAAATAAAAACATTTATAATACTGGGCTCACCTGCATTGATGGCCGCATAGTCTCTAAGGTGTACTCTCCTGTTGGACCTCATTATCATTGACAGGACTATCAAGGATCAGATCCCAATTGGGTGTACTGGTGGGGGTTTTTCTTAAATAGCTTCCCACTCTCCCTACATGTAAATGTGGGTATATTTTCTCTAAAATTCTACTTTCTTCATCCCTATTCTATTAAAATAATGTATGTGTGAATCCCAACCCATTATTAAGATGTGGGGGGAATATTTCATCACACGCGTTCATCACTCTCATTATACAGGATTTCTGGTGATTGGAAGATCAGTTTTGAATTCTGGTCACAGCAGTGAGGTTGGTTTTTCTAAATGGTTTTCCGGTCTCCCTTTATGCAATTTCGGTGCATTTCCTTTTTTAAAAATACTATCCATTGCTCATTAGCATAAACATGCAAACTGTCCAAACAAATAGTAATATGCTATTCTAACAAAAAAAAATCTCAGTTTTACATGATTTGTAATCTCATTTATCAGAAATCTAAATCATTAATAACCTTGATATGAAGATGTTAAGAAAACAGTTGTTTAAATCTGTTGAAACTGGTGTACTATTGCTATGTTGGTAGCAACTGGAGGACTTTCGTAATGAAACAGGCTCTATAGTTGGCTACCCGGGAGCTAAACCTTATGAGGGTGAGAATCTCATGTTCGAGCCCTGCGAGATCTTCATCCCTGCTGCGATGGAGAAGGTCATCACCTCTGAAAACGCAGGGAGGATCCAAGCCAAGGTTGGTGCCATCATTGTATCATCTAGAAATGGGTTGTATCCACTTTTTTCACTTTTTTACCTAAAAAAATCATACTTTTAACTTGAATCTTAAAAAACATGAAAAGTTTACTTCCCCACATTATTATGGTTTTTTCCTTCAATTTTAATTTTATTTTTATAAATACCAAAGTTGTGATGAAAAAAAATCATAGCTTAATGTTAACATTTCTTATTTTTTTATGAATTCATATTAATTTAAGCATAAATAAATTGTTTAGGGCTTGATTGTTATGTTTGCCTTATAATTATGTTGAGCTGATCCATTATACTATTATAATGCCCCTAAAAAATCATAATAAAATTTTGTGCAGAAAAAAAATATTAAGAATTTTGTAACTGAGATTTTCTTGTGTTTTCAGATCTCAAATATCCTTCAGTATTCTAGGATTTAAATGAGTAATTCTCTGACTAATATTTTTCAAGTTTGTGATAGGTTTGAATCTCAATTGATTTTCCTTAAGGAATGTTATCACTGACATTTTCACATCACCTCTCTGTGCTAATGCAGGTGCACTTACTATAAACTACCTTCTCTATTCCTCCATATATAACATTTAATAGTTAATAACCATAGTGTTAAACATGTTAGTTAAAGTCAACATTGTAATAAAAGTTGGTGTACTGTTTTTGTCTTTAAACAATGCTCTACCCAAGTGATCTATCCCAAGTTTCCTGAGTTGTGTTGTTGTAACAGATCATAGCGGAGGCTGCCAATGGACCCACAACCCCGGCGGCCGAGCAGATCTTGCTGGAGAGAAACATCCTTATCATACCGGATCTGTACATCAATGCCGGTGGTGTCACAGTCTCCTTTTTCGAGTGGCTCAAGAACTTGAATCATGTCTCATATGGGAGACTAACTTTCAAGTATGAGCGCGAGTCCAACTACCACCTGCTCGGTGAGTTTATGAAACAACACTTCATGCATTTAGAGGGAATACAGGAACAGCAACAGTAATGGAATGAGGAAGTGAAAGAGTGTGTAATAATATTTATAATGGCTAAATGTGAAAGGATGGTAGTGACAAGGAAGAGGATAAGGCCAAGTAAAGTTATAAAGTTTGATGGAGTAGAACTGAGAAAATTACAGAACGTAAAATATCTTGGAAGCATGATTGAGGCGAAGGGTGGGAGTAGAGAGGAACTAATAAAAAAGGGGAAGAAGAGGGAGTTAATGACTAGTTAGGTGTGTATGTTATGGAGAAGAGAAGTACCCTTGACATGTAAGGAAGTGTTGTACAGGTACCTTGATACCTTGTACCCACTGTCACACATGCAGCAGAAACATGAACATTGAATGTAAGAAATACAAAGAAAGTGGAGGCCATGGAAATTAAGGTTATGAGGAGAAAAAGAAAGATGGTATGGTCATGTCATGAGGATGGAAAGTGAGATAATACCAAAGCATATGAGTGTGTGAAGTCCACTTTTTAAATTCCAAGCAAACTCTAATCAAATCCAAATCAAAGTTAGAATATTTTATGTAAATTATTTCATGCCTAAAAAATTATTATAATGTGGTTATTTATATATTATTATTATTATTATTATTATTATTATTATTATTATTATTATTATTATTATTATTATTATTATTATTATTATTAGCATCGCGTCTTACTACCCATTCGGGTTATACGCACTTACCCTAATGTGTAATGGTAGGGTGATTGTTAGATGAAATGAAAGACCTACAGTTTAACGTGGAATCCGAACCACAGTGGAGGCCTGGCATTCCCCACATTTAGTTATTTATATAACTATGCACTAAAATTACTTGGTAAATGTTTTATTGCACAGTTGTTTATGCTATTTCTTTTTAATCTGATCATTCAAGTTATCACAACTTACATTTCAACTACTTCATATTTTCTCACATGAATATCTATTTTTACTTTACATAACTCAGAATGGGATTAATTGACCATTAATTGATTATTTTAGTGGTAAAGCTTTGTATAGGTCCCACAGCACTTCTTTGGTGCTGACTGACAGCTCACAGCTGATATCTGACAGCTCTGAAAAGTAACTAGACCAAATTATGTATCCCTCCGCCGAACCATATGATCTGCAAAAACATGTGTTTAGCAGCTGTCACTTCTGACAGTCAAATTTTAGGTCTCAACAAGAAACTTATATGACTTTTATTTTCTATATATTTCTATATATATGTAGATGGCCTAATATTAATTATTAATTTTTTCAAGAATATAATTTTTTTCTAAATAGAATTTAATCCCATATAAGTTTTTATTGTAATAAATAAATAAGTTTTATTTAAAAAAATCCTATTTTCTTATAAAAAATTATCCAGAAAATGATTTAAAAAAATCCAATTTTCTTATAAAAAATTATTTAGAAAATGATAAAAAAAATCCAATTTTTTTGGTTAGTATTAATATTATTAACATTATAAATGTGAAAAATCTGAATATCTCATACTACACATAGAAAAAAACAATCAAAAAATTTTTAAGAGTATTACAACATGTTGGTGACCTGATGCTATAGGGTTAAGGTGTCAGACTTCTGTACTGGGAGTCCGGGGTTCATTCCTCGGTCGCAGCACAAATTTATTTGATTGCCAAACCCTTTCTTGACCTCTGACAAGATGTGTATTAATCAAAACTTGTGAATTGGTGGAATGCCAGGCCTCCACCGTGGTTCGGATCCCATGTTAAACTGTAGGTCCTCCATTTCATTTCACAATCACCCTTCCTTTAAACATTAGCGTAAGTGCGTAGAGCCCGAAAGGGTAGTAAGACGCTGTGCTAATAATAATAATAATAATAATAATAATGATGATGATGATGATGATAGATATCAGAAAACATTCTAAAGTAATTTAAAGTAAGGAGTGGTAATAAAGATAAAACTTGGTATATGGATTGATTGACTTTTAATATCCAAAAGATTGATTTTATTTTGCTTTTAATGAGCTACAAAATGTCATATATAAAAATTTTCAATAAATTTATATTAACGTAAATAGAATAAAAATATGGGTTTACGACAAGTCTAAAATTCACATAAAACATATTAAAATTTAGTAACAAAACTTTGATACAACAAATTAGTGAAAAAAAAAACTTAAAGATCTACAGTGTTGTATTTATGCTATAAAAGTGAATTTGTGGGTTAGCATCTCCCAAAGAAGTGGTTAATAAAGTTAAGAAAATGTTCTTGTTTCAACGTTTTTGAAGAATTAATAATTATTATGTTATTTATAAAATATAATCCTTATCTTGGTTCGTCAAGTGTTTTCCAACGGGGTTCGCAAGAACTTATATTGTTTTAATATGTAGGCCTATTTATAATGACTTTAAATAATTTAATAAACAAAAATCAATATCCTAGAAAATATGTTTAGGCCTATAAAATAAATGACAATGACAAATCAAAAGCTATCCTAATTAACAAAAATCTATTTCAGATTCACTCCTCTTAAACAGTTGTTACAAAGTCAGTATCAATCAATATTTTATAAAATATGTTTAGGCCTATAAAATAAATGACAATGCCAAATCAAAAGCTATCCTAATTAACGAATATCTATTTTAGATTCACTCCTCTTAAACAGTTGTAACAAAGTCTCTAATAAAAATACAATAACTTATAACTTGAAGTCTTACCTGGTATTTATTTAATCAATACTGGAGAATGACTCGCAAGTATTTTTATTTCGCTTCACATATTTTTTCGGAACATAAAAATTTTAAAACACGATCTTTAGCCTAGAGGGCAACACAACACAATCTTGGGGTTAAAAGATTTATTTTATAGTCTTGATAGACTTAAATTTTCGAATATTTACTGAGAAACACTCGTTTTTTTATTTTATCACACACTTTAATGTTATATTAGATAAGTAATTATTCAAAGATCACCAAAAAACCGTTTATTTCCCGAGGATAATACGCTCACACACCAAAATAATATTCACAAAAGAACACACAGATTAATAAATAGCCGAATTAGTATTTAAAAAAGACACTGTACTATTCAAATTTGTAATAAAATTATTAACGGGTAGAAAAGACACGCCTAAATACAAATCAATAATACTCAACTATAAAATATTTTGTTCTTCAACTTGTTGATTCACGCACATGGTTTTATTAAATTTATTTTATACGATAATTCAATGTTATACTGCATTTTAAAATTGTTGGATTTTGGTTATAAGAATAACCGTTTTATTAGTTGCTTAATATTGAAGTTTTCTTTTGCTGTTTAATTCAAATTAATTTTTAAAAGCAAGAGAACGTTAAAAGTGGCCTTATTAAGCTGAAAATAAATATGGCCACTGAATAAAAGGTGCCGGTTGATGACGTAGAAAAAAGAGGACCGTTGTCCGTTACGCGGCAAAGGTATTAATACTCTTTGTTTACAAGATTTAAACTTTATATTATTTCACAAACATTTTGAATGTTCTTTCTTCTTTATTATTACAAACCATTTGTTTATGTTAAAGATATACGAGGGCAGCTATAAAAATATTAATAACTGAATATAATACCATTAAATGTAAAATTTCACGCTCTATTTAACCTGTTATTACCACAAGAGTTAAAAGAAAAACTAAAATGAAATTACTAGACTTTTTTTTCTTTAATTTGATTATGGAAAGTAAAATTATACTGTAATCTTTGGGGAAGTATTGTTAATGGTGATTGATAATATTTTTAGTAATAATAATAGTAGTAATTAGCAAATAATTATTATTTCCAAATATGGTGACAAAAGTTTATTTTAGACAATGTTGGCGCGACTGATACCATCTGCTAGCTTCTGCTAGCTGTCATCGAAAACCATAGAAGTCGTAAGTCCACTGTAATTGTGTAATCCAGACTTTTTTTGGAAGCCAAGTCGAAGTTTCAAAGCTTCGCACCCTCCTACCAAATAAAATTATGGAAAAACAGTACCCAGGAAAAATACCTCAACGGAGACAAAGAAAGAGATAGTGGAGCAGATAACAGAGAGTGTGCAATTGAGAGAAGAAACATGGAATGAATTAAAGGGGAAAGGATTAAGGAAGATGGAGGTATTTTACTAAACGGACCTAGCCACAGCCTGAAAACAGTTGATGTTTATGATGATTACTTCATGTATTTAGCGTAACTACATCATCTCTTGAGTTTGATTGGTGGTTTTCAGTACATAAGCCTCATTTTCAGAAATATATTTTCTTTTAATTGATGTTATATGAATTTTGAAAACTGAATGTGGTTTTTAAAATGAATTCAAAATTTAACATACTATTCTTTAATTTAGAAAATGTTTTTTAGAAAAAAATGTATTTTCTTTAAAGGTAGGGTAACCTTTTTGTTAGAACTACATAGCCTATATAGCCTGCAAACTTGGGTTTTTTCTTAAAGTCGAGTATTTCAAAAAGTTCCTGAGTTCTGGTAGAGTTTGAGTATAGCCATAATTTTAAAATAAAGTGTATTATATATGTTTATTTTATAAGTAAAAGAATATATTTAAAATGTCATTAGTAAAAACAAACATAAAATGTAAATACATCTTAAAAATGTGAGACTTTAAAAATACATTGTCTTAAAATAAGAGTGACACTTATTTTTATAAACAGCAAATACTTTAAAAAATGGAAATATTGGTTTTTGACTTAGAAAAAAAAACATAATTTAAAAACAAGAACGCAAAAATAAAGTCGAAAAAGGTAATTTAAAAAGATTTCAACACTCATATATTTAAGATATTAAAATTACATTAACAATTACAAAATAGTTAGTAAAATTGACATTTTAATGAGCTAATATTACCCCAAAATAAGCTTGTGTAATTCAAATGACTCTACAAGAAAACATAATATTAACAAACAACTGGAAATTTGAAATGTTTCATATTTTGTTTAGTAGTCCTTAATGTAATAATCACAAATGATCACTTTTTCTGTTCCGATTCTAATAAATGTGCAGTTGTACTTGCACCTTATATAGGCTCTCACAAGAAATTTATTTCAATTAAATTTTTAATGCCTATAAAAGTTGATGTTCATACTTTAAAATATGCTTTAGCTATTTAAAAATGGTAAGTTTGGGAAAATATTTCTTGCAATATTGATCAACGTTGATTTTAGATAGGTTAATCAACATAATTCACAAACGTTTGTACTAATACATGTTTTAAATAACCTTAGTTAGAAAACAATCAATATGTATTCTGTATGTTAAATTTATTTTAGCTGAAATTATATTTTTTGAAAAGGACTATGTAAAACTAGTAAAAATAATGACTATACAAGTATTTACTGATCTATTTAGCTATTTTAATTTTTATTCTCTTGTCATGGCATTGCAACTTCAATCGAAGATAATTCAAAATGGACAACAATGTTGAATTAGTTTACTGGTAGAAAGTAGTTTAGAGCTCTTATTAAGTTATTATGAAATTTTATATTATTTTTGACAATTTTTTAAGTATCTGAATGAAACTGCCGATATTATCTAAATTAACTAGACTATACTTACCATTGTGTGTGTTTTTTTAAATATATTTGTGCGTACATCAAAATGAAGCTTGAAAATGACTAGCCTCAAAAACTTTTGATCTCCATAATCATCATCATCATCATCAACTCTTACCAGCCTGTAGCTGGATCAGTTTAGTAAAATATCTCCATCTTCCTTTATCCTTCCACCACTCTTCCTCCTTTAATTTCTTCCATTCTTCTCCTCTTGATCTTGATCCTGAGCTTTAATGACAAGCTCAGCTCAAAGCTCAAAATCTGAGTACTCGCAGAGCCCTACCTATTTTGTTTTTTTTTATTTCCAGAGTCTGTGCAGGAGTCCTTAGAACGAAGGTTTGGAAGGGTGGGGGGAAGAATCCCAGTGACACCCTCGGAATCCTTTCAGAAGAGGATCTCTGGCGCCTCAGAAAAGGATATTGTGCACTCTGGTCTTGACTACACCATGGAACGGTCTGCTAGGGTAAGTAAGGTTCGGTTATTACTGGGTACCTGTGACTGACTGGTCGGGGAGTTCCACAAGTCTGAGGAACTTTTGTTTCATACAATCCTGTGTTTATTGAGCTTAAGCTAAATCTAAAATGAAATTACTAAATAGGTGTGATTCATATTAGACACATTTCTGAAAGTTATCTTTATTATTTTTAACAAAAAACAAAATTAATAAATGCCATATTTGTTTTTTGCTACAGTTATTATTTTTTGTGTGTTGTCAGGCCATCATGAAAACTGCAATGAAGTTCAATCTAGGTCTGGACCTGAGAACAGCAGCATACGTTAATTCCATCGAGAAGATCTTCACAACGTATAAGGAGGCTGGTCTGGCATTTTAACTTGTTGATGTCAGTTGTGTCACTATTTTCCCCCATATAGATGCATCCCCCCTCCCTCTTTAACTCCTCACTCCACCTACCACACCAGCCACTAGTGTGTTCAAGATAATGGAGGACAGGGTATGGACAAACCTCATTCTCAAAATAATGTAAATGAAACTCTCTTGGTTTCTTTCATTTGGCTATTGCTCCTAATTTGGTTTAGAAGGGTGTAGATTGTCCTATCGCATTAAGTACGTGAAACTTGTGTTTGTATGATTACAACTTAAAGACAATCATTGGTAAATATCATTTTCAAAATTATGATTTAGTTCCGTGGAGTATGACCTAATGTCACCGCACGCTCTTAGCCTCTGAGCCTATCATGTGTAATGCTAAAGGGCAGGTCACACTATCTTACCCTCTGGCTTCCACGCGGGCGGGACCAGAGTTCTAAGCTACACACTTCCATTCTACTTCTTGACCATGAAGGTTCATTGGACTAGCATAATGAAATCCTTTGTTCCTCTTGTTTTGAACCCTATCCTTCCATGTTGTTGGATGTTCTAGAAGCGTACTGTTTGTTGTTCTTGTTTGTGATCAAGGTTGGGGACATTATTTCAGTTCGACCCATTTATTGAACATTGCAGTGATGAGTTGCTTTATCGAAAACAAACTGGAATCCACATTCAGACATTTTTGAAGATTGTTCTATAATCTGTTAGTCCAATGAACCTTCATGGTCAAGAAGCCGAATGGAAGGGTGTAGCTTAGAACTCTAGTCTTGTCCACATGGTAGTTGGAGGGCAAGACCGAGTGACCTGCCTTCTAGTGTTAAATACGGTAGGCTGCAGTGACATATAGTATGAGGTCATACTCCACATCTCTGCGATGTAAAACTGAAAATGATAGTTCACATTTCTTTAAATTGTGGATACAATCTTAATTGTTTAAGGTGGCGATGAAAGGGGACCCAAGAAAAGGTAATTTATTTTTTTAATAATAATTTTCTTTTTACAGTTTTTACATCAAAACTTGTTTTAGTTAATATAAATCAAATATTGCTTCAATAATAACATAAGAGTTTAATTTTCTACACATGGTGGGCTCAACATTTCTTGAATATCTGTCAAGGATGTCCTGGAATTTAATGACTACTTTTTCTCTTCATCTAAAATGTTTGTCATATAATACCGCTATGCTCATGACATATTCTACAACTGTTGATATCACCATTTGAAAAAATTATACTGAAGAAATATTTGATTTCTTTTCACCAAAAAATGTTTTGGTATAAAAACTGAAAAAGTTTCTCGTTTTCCCTACATATCCACCTTAAGGTATATAATTTTATCACATTAAATGTTATTTGAATAAGATCACTAGCCTGGATCATAATTTAAAGTAAGAGGAATATCTAGGACAGTAACCTGGGTAGAGTAATTCAATAAAAAAAAGTAAGCTAGTAACTAACACCTTAGTACTGCCAAAATAGAAAATTATTGAAACAGCACATAAAAATAACACATTAAAAAGAAAGTTTTCACCAACCTCAGACTTCTTTAAGACTATAGACAATAATTATGTTTTTCGTCTTGATAAACTTTGCTTAAAGAAACTTGGAGGAAAATTTGTGTTGATATGTTCTTAGATGCACTATATAAGTGGTTGGTTTTTAAACTTTCAGTCAAACCTAGTTAACTATTTGTATTCCTTAAGGAGCCTGGCATAATCAGTTTTAGCAAGAAGTGGAACCCATAACCACATTGTACTTAACATGTATATTATGGCTGGTGTGTGTATTTTGTGTATGTAGTATCCATCACACATGACATTCATCGTACTTTTGCTCAGTACAAGGTTCTAAACTTTCAAAATGGACACCAATTATCATTTCCTGCCACTGAAAGTACTAAAGCATTAAGTGTCACTTCTAAACACACTGTACAGCCTCCTAGTGTCTCCATAGAATCTGTAATTTGTTTAGAAAACTTTCTGGGAATGTATAGAATAATTGTTGCCAAACCCTATCATCTAATTCATAGACCTGGTTTTCGTTCTATCAAAACACTTTGGCAAAAAAGTGTAAACTGCTCAAAGCAATTTCCTTGGCAATGAAAATACAAAAAAAAACACTTAAGGGAGAAAATTGAAAAAGGTTAAGAATGATAGTTAAAAATTGATTAATTATTGTAAAGTGAGATTAATCTTGAATGATAAATTAGTGAAACACAATAGGTTCAAGATAGTTTAAAAAAAACCAACAAGGATGCTAGCTAAATTCCTGTACTGTATTAGACATTGAAAATGCTCTTGTTTATTTGGGTTGTTTACCTTGCTTACTCAATATTTTATGTTCCTTAAGCTGTATGTCCTTCATTATGATGGCTAACCTCGTATATCAAGGAGAAAGGTTTGAACAAAACTCTTGATTTTTACACTCTCTTGTCATCTTATCTAATAGCTGAGCAACAATGCTTATAACTGTAGTCATTATATTAAACTTTTAAATATTCTTGTCTATTAAATTGATGGGAAAATTTATATATACATTAGGGATGTCTTATGATTGAAATAATAGTGAATCAATTTAAATGCTAGAATTTTTGATCATTCGATTCGTAGCTCTAAAATGCCAGTTGACTAGCTTTGAATTTTAAATGAAATAATGAAATTCAAAAATGGGGTGGTTTTCCACTGTATCCATTACTACTTCCTTATTTTCCCCTACCACTGTCCCCCCATTTCAACGCCAGTATTTAATGGACTCACATGACATGTGTGTTCTAGTGATCTTGAAAAGGTCAAACATGACTGTTTTGTATGGGTATTTTTTTCACTTTTTATTGTGTTTAGTTTTTTTTTCTAACTCCACATCTTACTACCCGTTTGGGTTATACACCTATGTACTAATTAAGCTAATGGGTTTAGGATGAGTAAGGTTGGATTTATAAAAAGTAACCACAGTTGCACGGAGGGAGAGTGGGAAATCAATTTAGAAAACCACCCTCAGTGCACTCTACCAATTCCCCCATCTATTGTAAGAGTGGCATCTTAGGCCATACAACCATCGAAGCGGGTAGTTTTTTAGCTAGTTATCAAATATATTACACTACTTTAATTGATAATATCAACTTCGGTGGTCTCATGGTCTAAGGCGCTACTCTTGCAAGAGATTAAACCAGGGGTCGGCAACCTAGTGCCAAGTGAGGCATACAAAACTATTTTTAACCAAACAATTGATGTGAATAATAATTTTAATAACATGTTTTATGTTTCAATGATTCAACTATTTTATTTCAAAATAATGCCTTCAGAACTTAAATTTTGCAAAATACATTTATAACTTGTATTTATTCTTTTTGTCTGATTTATATTAAAACATTAAATATTCAAAAAATAATAGTTATTTAATTAATTTGATATAGAATTATTGTTACAATCATTTACATTTTACAAGATTGACTTCAAATTTGTTTTAATAATTGTGCGTACCAGTTAACTGGTATAAAAATATAAACGATATGTTTGGGCTTAGGACCTTATGTTGGTTGGCACGCTGAGCAACTTTCAACTTTGCAATATTATTTCGGTACAACATTATTAAAAGGTTGCCGACCCCTCGATTAGACTGTCAGAGATGCGATCGGGTGTACTGAGGATGGTTTTCCAATCTACCACACAAATGCAGGTACACTTCCTCTAAATTCAACCTTCCTAATCCTTAATACATTAGTTCAATTAGTACATATGACCCAAAAATATATAGCTACTTATATATTTTCAATGTCAAGTTGGATGCATTGAAAAAATTAAGTTGTGACAATTGAGGAATCAAAAAATCGAGGTTGAATTTAAAATTATTTAATATTTGGACTCAAGAAAAACAGGATTCAGGACATCTCTAATAAAAAGGAAACAGTTTAATTTTATATAAATCATTTCATTTCTCATCAATGTTGCTGAATTTGTAAGATATTTTTTTCAGCCATAAAAATGTTATGACAAACATAATTACTAAGTTAACAATAAATAACAAAGAAAAATTTATTGTTTTTTTTTAAGTGTTCTTTTAATTAATAATACTATATTATCATGCTATGCCACTGCAGGATATTTTATACTTTTATTATTAAAGCAAATAAGGATTTATCACCAAATATAATTAACTTGCCTTTTCAATAATGGGAATATATCCTTTAAGAATCGAAGGCCACAGCTATTTATATCAAATGATAAGACCATATAAGCACATACTTAAAAACTGTGCAAAAAAAATCCCAGATCCTGTTCACCTGGTCTAAACTAACTCCTGATGAAACCTGCTTAAAGCAGTAAAAAAAATTGGTAATAAATAAAATGATAGAATATTAGGAAAATAGTAGAGCACAAATAAAAGTAAAAACACTTAACACATATTTACACACACATCAATATTTTTATGCTATTATAGCATCTTCCTCAGGAAATAGTAGAAGACTGGACAGGATGTTGTCTTCAGTAAGTCTTCAGTCTACTACTACTTCCTGAGGAAGATGCTATAATAGCATTGAAATATTGATGTGTTTGTGTGTAAATATGTGTTAGTGTTTTTACTTTTATTTGTGTTCTATCATTTTATTTATTACCAATTGTTTGTGCTCAATGCACTTTATTTCACACATATAAAATATGGGTAAAATAATTCTTTCCCAGCCTGTCTTACAAGATGACAAAAATACGAACTAGATTAATTTAAATGTAATAGGTAATATTTTATATAAGAAAATAAAAGACAAATTAAATCGAGTAGTACCACTGCACCAACTGGTTCAAACATACCTACCTTAGAACAATTATTAAAGGTCTTGTGAGTTGAGATCCAATTAAAATAACTAAGAAAAACTTAAAGGGCTGATTAATAATAAGATTATATTTATCTTATTTTGCCTCCTGGATTAAAGAAGGCGATTTTGGAATCTTTTGTCAATTTCAAAAGATTTTTTTTTTTTTTTTAAAGTTCTGCAATCCAAGCTTTCTATATAAAATGCAAAACAATTTTGAAATGTTATGAACCATGATTATTTCGAACTTATGTCTGTGGAGATATAATTAATTTTGTGAGTGCCTTCTTAGAGCTGTTTTAATTGAATGCTAAAATTACTCTAGCTCACTTAATATAAAGAAAGATATGGTATTTATTAGAATACACAAATATTTAATACTCTACATAGAAAGATCTTAAAGCTAATTAGGCTTTTAAGGTTTGATCCTCTTCTCTCCTTTGATGTTTTCAGTAACCGAGCCCGGATTCTGTGTAGGTCTGGAAAATATTCTCGATGGCATTTATATAAGCCGCTGCCTTAAGATCTAAGCCAAGGTTATATCTTTGTGCAGTTTTAATCAGGTCCTGAAACATAAAAATTATGCACTTCACACTGTGGCTACTGAATGAAGAGCTCATTTCACACTGTTCTTATTGAATGAAGAGTACACTTCACACTGCTACCACTGGACAAAGATATTGTCTGCCCTTTAAAGAAAATTTGATTTTTCGACCTCACTCTCTCAGCTTAGTTTTCATTCTATTATAACTTTTACAGTAAGGAAATTCGCAAAGCAACTTCCTTAACCCGTTTAGTGCCACAAACCGATTTGATCAGTTCCGCTTACTACCTTTAAAATTGCCATGATCCTATCTGATTGGCTCCGCCTACTACCGTTAAAAGTGCCAGAGCCGATGAGGTCGACTCTCCAGATTTGAGCTAACTCTCGCTTTAACTGATAGATAGTGTAGTAATGTCATATATAACTGGGAAGAGAACATTTCTCTCTATTATTTTATATAAGGCTGGCAACAAAAATCAACTGTAATTAGTTGTTATTGGAACTGGGGGTTAAGTACATTTACAAATGGACAGTCACATACTCAATGTGCTAAGTGCAAAGCCGGTTTACATATGAGCTGCATGGAAAAACCAAAGTATGGCTCACATTCATACTGATGTAAACAGTTTTCAACTGTACGTGTTAAATTGTTCTGAGTTTAGAAAAATATACTATTTAGATTTTCATGTTGTCATGTAAATGAAAAATTTCGTTACCAATGCAAGTAAATAGGCTCAATGATTTTATAAATCTATACATTTATTTTTTTAACGTGAAATTATTCACTATAAAATTCTTTTTGAAAAATGCATTTATTATGTGTGGTACTAAATATATTTTATTCATGAGGTAAGCAATATAATAAATCTTGCTGTAAGGTAAGCAATAATGACCCAAAAATATCAAATAAAAATTCCTGTGATTCCTATTTATAATCATAATCATATTCAAAACTTGATTTTGTTGTATAAAACTAAATGCAATACAGCAAAATAATATTGGAATGTATATATATTTTTTTAAATATGTTAATTAGCATTAATTTTGAAAAAAAAATCAAAATCAAGAAATGAAATAATTTTAATTAAATTGTATTAATTTATTGTTATTAAAGAAAAGTACATACTGATTAAAATGTTAGAAAAATCAAAATAATTGCTTCATAAATAAAGGTTTGGCAAATTTTCTTTCAAACCCTTACAAAAATGAGGAAATAGGTGTGGCATTCTTCACACACAAAACCTAACAGGCCTCTGACACTCTTTGCCTGCAAATTCTAGAATAGGCATGCCACTAAAAGGGTTAATAGAGGAATGAGAGAATAACTTGGGAAGGAATACCGGTCACCGTTTCCATGAAGATATGTGATTGTGACCCATGTTTCAGGGTCAAATTATGGTGTTTATTATTGAGGGTGATTTGATATTTTCATGCCAATGCTGCTGCTAAGGGCTATAACTAATGTATAGTCTTCTAGGGGTCTGCGAAGTTCACTTTTTCAATTCAAAGCGAACTTGAATCGAATATGTGAAATATTCTCGAAGTTCAAATATTATTTGTTACTTTTTCTATGCATGAAAAAATATTATATTGTGATTATTTAAATTACTTTATGCACTAAAACTGGCCCAGCCTCAGGCTGTAAACAGTTGATGATTATGACTAAAACTACTTGGAAAATGTTTATTGCACAATTGTTTGTAATATTTTGTTTCAATCTGATAAATCAACCTACTATCACAAGATGCATTTCATCAGATTTTTTTCCATATGAAAATTAATTGGTAATGTACAAAACAGCTGAGAATGGCAGTAATTGATCATTAATTGAATATTTTAGCTGTCAATATTTTTATTTACGAGTCTTTGAAGCTGATTTTTTTTTCCTGAAGCAAAGTCAAAGCTGATGTTTGTTTCAAAGTTTTGTACACACCTACAATCTTATATTCATACAAGTTTTATTTGTATTTATTAAATATACTATGCACTAATTTTACCTAAGTTCTGTTGCTGATATTACACTCTCACTTGATGCCAAATATTTTAATGGAATTGAAAGTTTGATTATCTTACGAGTTGTTTTATTGAAACGAGATGACCATATTTTCTTTCTAACAAGTTCAAAGGAAATTTATGACCACCATACCAATACATCCTGACTATGAAATTTCAGAAAGTACTGGGCTAAATATTGTTTGCAATGCACTCCGAACCATACCGATCCTCCCAGCAGCTTGAAACCTCTTTGTGTTCACTACTATCTTTGAAGTTGCTGGTCTTTTTATAGTAAGAAATGAACAGTAAAATGATGGAGTAACTTAAAACTTTACCAACTAGAAGGAAGAGTAATATTTAATAATATAGCATTAATATTGAAGTTATTTTATACAACGTATTTACATTACACAATATGCCTTACAAAAGACATCCTCTCCAGTGTATAGTCAAGTGCAGATCCACAATAGTTTGTTCAGATGCACCTTCAAGTTGTTTCCTGAAGGTAGAATTGGGTGTTACTACAATGGGACCTCCTGAGCGTCCAAACCTTCGTTCCAATGACTCTTGCACAGATCCTGAAAAATATTAAAAATAATTTACAAAATACCTTTTGCTTTATTTAGAAGAAGGTACAGGAAAGATGGATGGAAACATAAAAGGGAACAAACACATGGCTTTTACAATGAAAAGAACACACTTTACATTGCTGTCACTGGACAAAGAGTAAAGGCTTCCTCTTCCAACTATTATAAAATAGCTTTGAGTGTGTTACATTGTAATGTGTTTTTGTGTACCCTTCATTAGAAAACGGTGGAATTGGAGCCAGTGAAACCATTTATCCTATTTAAAAGCAAACAAAATTCAAAATTTTAAAACTATTTTACTGTTAATCAAGTGAAGAATTCAGTAAACCATACGTGTATGCAATTTCTGGTTTGAGTGTAGTTGTTTATCCAATACCATGGTTAAATCATAGGTACAATAGGTTCTTAAGCAACCTATTTTAATCTCAGTTGAAGTTAGCTGAAATTAATTACATACACTATGTTTAGGTGGTTCTATTTAAAAGTTGTCCTTAGGTTCATTTTATCAACTAAAAGTATAGGAATAAGAAACAAAACACTTCCTTTCCATTTTAATTCTTGTTTGTCATAATATTATTTTCTCTCTCTCTTCTTCCTATGCACATTCTATAATCTTTTATCATTTCGCTTTTTACTCTTTGATGTGTGTCTGTGTCCCCCCCCCCCCCCCCCCAAAAAAAATATATATTGAAATCTTTTGAAAGTTTAGTTAAAACAAAATTATGTTTATTTGGGTCCACATCCTCTGGCACACTTCCTTTCACAACACATTTTAGCACATTTAAAGATTTGGCAGCTAAACTATAAGCATGTGTATTTGTTTTTGAATAGTATAGTAGTGCCTCCTTGGGGATTCTGACTAAGCAACTCACGCAGTATCTCTAGTGTAGCGTCCCGCTCATACTTGAGGCTAACCCTGCCAAAAGACATATGGTTCAGGTTTTTGACGTACTCGAAGTAGGACATAGTGAGCCCGCCAGTGTTAATATAGATATCAGGGAGCACCAACACGCAGTGGTTATGAGCATCTGGTGGGCCGAGGGGGTAATGGATGCATCCGAGCCTTCCACCACTATCTGCAACACAAATATGTATTAAATTTACACACACATTACAATTCAGAAAACCTTTTTTTAATTATTTGTTTTCAAACTATTTACATGCATTAATTTTTGTACTTTAAATCCATTACTGTTTTTAGCCTATGACCTGGTCGTTTTTTTTATTTAAGTCTTATATTTTCCACTACCGGCTGGCTATGCCTCTCATAGTTTCATATTATGCCTTATAATTTAACTTTATGACTAGGACAGGCACAACACCTAGTCCCTAGCCATTAATTTGTAAATGTGAAAGGGTAAACCCATATTTCACCAAGGATAAATTTTTTGACCATGCTGGGAAATGAACCCGGGATCCTTGGCTCAGGTAGCAGACAGGCTACCGCCTGAGTTAAGCTTTTGGATTCTGTGATATTTAACAAATATATTTTAATGGCTTCCATCTTAAATTGTGTGTTATTTTAACCAGTACACCTTTAGTTTGAGATTGTAATTACAGTGGAAGGACAGTTGAGAAAATTCAAACTTTTTTTTTTAAGTTAACACATCTATCTACATATATAATTTCCTAATGTGTGTGTGTTCTTCCCATAACCTCCAGATGCCCCTTTAGCTTAGTTTATAGAGACCAAAAAAGTTATTTGCAAACAAAAAATCATGAGTTTTGATATTTGAAAGGGTTGTGTAGTTTGAGGCTCTAAACTATTTTCTGAGTTTTTTCAATATTATAAAAGAGACCATTTACTAACAACCTTTATATGAACCTTTTATTGTTGCTCAAATAGTTTCCAGTCTACAGTGGGGAAAGTTGGAGAACATTCGGCAAATTTCGAAAATGCTCGTTTATACCAGAATTTTTTAAGATAATCAAATAATAATAATTCATATAGACTCTTTACAACACAAATCAACTTTTAACCAACTCATTTCCACACCACCATGAGATAAGAGTTACCAGCACATTTTTTTAAATATGGTAGCTGCAGTAGGCCTAATCCACAACTACATTTCATCTAACAATCATTGCAATCTGTTTCATTTTGATGGTCCAGGTTGAATGAGATCTATTTATTCGAATCGCTGCTTCTGTGAATATCGCTCAAGTTGAAATCTTGGTTGTATTCACACAAGAGTAATGTTTAGCCGATACTTTCTGTTTTTTTCTTTGTCTTTTTCCTCGAGATTGTTTAAAATCTGTGGCGGTGTGTCTTCTTGCATAAAACTATCCAAAATAAGATATTTTTCCATGTTATAGACTTGCGATTTTATGTCTTCCAAGATGATGGTAGCTGCGGCTTGAATGAGTCACAGTCTTTCTTCACATTTTTCAGATTTTTTCTCCTTGCACCAGCTGGCCATCAGTATTTTATATAAATATTCTGGAAGCAGACAATGGAGGCTTGTTCACTGTTTTGAAAAGAGAATATTGTTGCACATCTGTAACAAGCGTGCCTTTACTGTTTGGATATTCGAGCGATAATCTTCTTCGATTTAATTTATCAAATTGTTGAGAGAGAATTGACATTCATCAGTATTTTTGCTTAGTTAAGAATAAATTGATTCCATCGCTTCATCGATGTTGCCACTGTTATTAAGTCCAGTTTATGAAATGTATAATATTTTCATGCATACATTATGGTAGTTCACATCCATGGCGACTAAATCCGAAACATAACATATACGGCCATCTATCATTCAACCCCATTCATTGTTGCTATTCCCTGTGACTTTCAAGATGGTGTCTTTGGCCGATAACTTTTTCACTTCATAGATTGAATTTCATACAGCCAAACACGTTTTGTTTTCTTACAAATTCTTCATTTATTTCGCCACTGCATAGTAAGCAGTGGTTTTTGAAACCAAATGTGCCAACATTGATGGCAGTGATTTCTACAGCAAGGATTGTGGAACCAGATCACTACCTCAACAATTAGCCACTGTAATCAATTTCTCATTGTTATAACGCTCTCGACACATAGTGTGCATGATCACTCTGTTAAAGTTTGTTAAGATGTGTTAATTTTCATAAATTATTACTTTGATGATGAGGCTCAAAGAGTCTTTACACCTCTCTCCTGTAGTTAACTACTTTGCCTTTATTTAAACAAAACAAACAGTCACTTTGGAAGCAGCCATAGATAAACGCACACCACTGTCATAAGCTATAGACATACTTAACATTAATTTCCATCTGAACCGAGGTAAAGGAGCACAATGGCCAAATGTTTAGTAATATGGGAGGTGTAGAAGGGATTGTGACCCTTTGACTGTCACTACATGAGCCAAAATTTAACATTTCTCTAGGATTTACGAATTCTCGCAATAATTTGGAAACAAGTGTAAAATAATGATTGAAAATCTTTTTAAAAAAAACTAGTAGAAACATGTCCTTTCTAAAACTCGCAAAATGTTCTCCATTTTATGTCATTGGAGGTCAGAAACCATTGGACCAACAAAATAAAACTGTTGGACAAATCTTTTAGGAAATTATTTCTATAATAATATTGATAATACTTATATTGATTGTTGAATTGACTTGAAAGGATATATTGTGGGGGAAAAAAAGGTTTAGGCCCCCATTTTTTCAAGATGGCAGAACACCAAGGTCAAAAAAATCAGAACATTATTTATAACCCAGAACTAGATGACCTTTTCACTGAGCTACTAGATATGACTTTGAAAGCTTTAACTTTGCACACTTCAAGTCTATACCATGGGACGGAACTTAGGATTTTCAGTTTTTGATATAATTTCCTGACACACCTTTCAGAAGCCCCTAAATGACCTAGAAAGATGAAACTTTGCACACTTATATTATATCTCACCGTACAGAAACCGATGGTGCCAAATTTTCCATTTTTTTCCCCCCTTCACTATATTACTAGTATTAGTCTATAGGTATTAATATGACCTATCAAATGTGACAGCTGCAGATCACATGACTCTCTTGAATATATGAAAATGCTTTACTAATTTTTAGGGCTTTTCGATTCCATCTTTCCTATAACATTTTTACTGTTTTAGTTACATTTTGAAATGATAAAAATATACACACTCAAAAATAAACGTTCGGGCTGGTTTTTAATTTGACACTTCCTTAAACCAATCAGTCACAATATTTAGAATTGTAAGTACAGCTAAAGGTGGGCCTACTAATGAATTTATGTTTTATAGGAGTTTCTTATGAGAACAATATACAGCTAACATAAAACATATTCCCTCCAGTCTTTGAAAATTCCAATGTTAAATAAAATTAAATACAGTAATATTTCATGGGTTACTTGTAACAACATTATGACCTCTGAAGATTGTACCTTGGCATGTATTTTACCAACTGTGACACTTGTAACAACATTATGACCTCTGAAGATTGTACCGTGACTTGTATTTTACCGGGTGTAACACTTTTAACAACGTTATGACCTCTGAAGATTGTACCTTGGCATGTATTTTACCAACTGTGACACTTGTAACAACATTATGACCTCTGAATATTGTACCTTGACTTGTATTTTACCGGGTGTAACACTTTTAACAACGTTATGACCTCTGAAGATTGTACCTTGGCATGTATTTTACCAACTGTGACACTTGTAACAACATTATGACCTCTGAATATTGTACCTTGGCTTGTATTTTACCGGGTGTAACACTTTTAACAACGTTATGACCGCTGAAGATTGTACCTTGGCATGTATTTTGCCAACTGTGACACTTGTAACAACATTATGACCTCTGAAGATTGTACCTTGGCATGTATTTTACCAACTGTGACACTTGTAACAACATTATGACCTCTGAAGATTGTACCTTGGCATGTATTTTACCAACTGTGACACTTGTAACAACATTATGACCTCTGAAGATTGTACCTTGGCTTGTATTTTACCGGGTGTAACACTTTTAACAACGTTATGACCTCTGAAGATTGTACCTTGGCTTGTATTTTACCAATTGTGACACTTGTAACAACATTATGACCTCTGAATATTGTACATTGACTTGTATTTTACCGGGTGTAACACTTTTAACAACGTTATGACCTCTGAATACTGTACCTTGACTTGTATTTTACCGGGTGTAACACTTTTAACAACGTTATGACCTCTGAAGATTGTACCTTGGCTTGTATTTTACCAATTGTGACACTTGTAACAACATTATGACCTCTGAAGATTGTACCTTGGCTTGTATTTTACCAATTGTGACACTTGTAACAACATTATGACAACTGAAGATTGTACCTTGACTTGTATTTTACCGGGTGTAACACTTTTAACAACATTATGACCTCTGAAGATTGTACCTTGGCTTGTATTTTACCAATTGTGACACTTGTAACAACATTATGACCTCTGAAGATTGTACCTTGGCTTGTATTTTACCAACTGTGACACTTGTAACAACATTATGACAACTGAAGATTGTACCTTGTATTTTACCGGGTGTAACACTTTTAACAACATTATGACCTCTGAAGATTGTACCTTGGCTTGTATTTTACCAATTGTGACACTTGTAACAACATTATGACCTCTGAAGATTGTACCTTGGCTTGTATTTTACCAACTGTGACACTTGTAACAACACTATGACTTCTGAAGATTGTACCTTGGCTTGTATTTTAGCAGCTGTAGCACTTGTCACAACATTATGACCTGCTGTAAGAACCAGGATATCACATTTCTCATTCTTCAAGTCCTTGCCTTCATACTGCCGAGCTTTGGGAAAGTTAACTATTGACCCATTTTGGTTCTTGTAGTCTCTAAGCTCCTGAAATCAAACAAAATATTGGCGGTTTTAGGAATTGAAGAAACTTTATTAGTAGCAATAAAAATAAAATAAAATCAATTTTGGTGTGAAATCTTGCTCATTAACTGAAACTTTGGAAAAAAGTTGTGTCGGTATGATGAAACCATCATGATAAAACAAAAGGTAGCTTGGTTGTACCCCAAGGAAGGGTCCTGGTTAGTTCTTACCTTGGGGATGATCCCGAGAGTGTTGTAGATGCAGTTTTCCCCCTCCATCACCCCTATACACTTGGCCCCTGAGTAGTGGAAGTATAGCATCACATAGTAGCCGACAGTGGTGAACCCCTGGATAGACAGACAACTGGTGTTTCACTGGTGGGGAACTAGAGTGGGGCAGTTTCCTACCCGCTTCAGTGACTGCATGGTATAAAGCGCTATTCTCGCAAGAGACTAGACTGTTGATGGCGAGGATATCGAGGTTCGAATCTCGCTCAAGTGTACTGATGGTGGTTAATCCAAAATTGTTTTCCAATCTCCCTCTGCACAAATGTGGGTACAATTCCTCTAATTAAAACCTTCCTAATCTCTAAAAAAATCTAATTAGTAATCAACTAATTAACTACTAGTTAACTAATTACTACAATAGTTTTTATATATCCATTATATTATTATATAAGGTGACCAATAAGCTTAATATTAAAACAAAAGTTTGTTAAGCGAGAGAACAAATTTGACTTCTAAACAAAGAATCAAACTGTATAAGTAATTTAAAACTTGCTTGAGCACCCTTAAGAATCCTCTGGGACACAACGCTAGTATAATATTAATGTCTGGAAATCTGTTAAGTGTATTGTATGGTTATTGAAAATTCAGTTGTTTTGTTTTAGACTAATGCCAAGAAATATAAAAGTCTTAATTTAGCAGCTAACACATTTATTCTTGAAAGTATTATTAGTAAAGGAAGTTTTTATTCCTGCTAAATTTCTAGACTAGTAGCTTATTGGAGTTTGAATACAATTTACACCAATTAGGCTCTAAAACTTCAAAAAGTTCTAAAGAAATATAAAGTTGATAAATATTAACAATCCTCTTCTGCTTGGGGGACTTTACCATGACTCTCCTTTGGTATTGCCCTTCCTTGATGCCAGCAAGCATGTATATTGTCAATTTTCCTTTTCATGTTAAAGTTAAACACCACAATATCATAATATTGTATACAACAAGAGTGGCAGATATTAAAATATATAACAAAATGGCAGTAATATTGTCAAGAATTTTGTCTACCAAGTGATGAGAGCCGCCATCTTGTCTACCTGCAAAATGAAAGTCTTGTTCTTCCAACCCGGGGGCACGTCTATGAGGCCCATGTAGCACTTATCGTGCAAAAAGTGATCTAGCCCCAGGTAAATGCCCCGGCTGGGGGCCTCATGTCTACCGTGGATACCACCCTGATTCAATGGTTTGCCTGTCACGCATGCACGCGCGTTCACGTCCTTGTGGCCTGTAACATGCATGGCTATAAGTGTAACATCGACACTAATGGGGTTGTACATTAATAAGAATTAAAATATTTCTTATAGTGAGTAACTTATTTAATGTAATTTTTTTAACAATTAAATTACATTTAACACCATGACCTAAAATGTCATTTCAAGAGGTCGTTTGTAAGCATTAACATGGAGAAGATATGGGAAAACTTATGTGTGACTTAAAATATGTCAAAATAACCCTCCGGTGCACTCAGCCAAGATTTGAACCTAACCCCCCCTGTCACTTTAAAGTAACTCCAGTATACTGCTAAACAGGACCCTCGGGCATTGGAAGGATTGAGCTGTAGCTAAGCAAGTGGATTATTGAAAAAAGTGAAGCCAGAATTGTTTGCCCACCTGAACTCCTGAGCAGTGGGCTATCTACACACCGAGGTGAGGTAACATGGTCACATTAATAGAAATGTTAGTTTAAAACATAGTTTCAAATTAGAAAGATTAAATTTATTGATTAGGGTATTTAACGTGCACTTTTAAACTGACTGATTATATCAGAAGAAGATTTGCAAATTAACTTAGACCCAACTCTAAAACAGAAACAACACCCTGTCTCTCACGTGTTAATATTATTCATCTCTGTGAAAGGGGAAGTTCCGATTTCACCAAAGATAAATATTCAAGCCATGCTGGGAATCAAACCTGGGACTCAGTAAATAGATGCGCTACCGACTAAATTAAAGTGTAGGACAAAAATTATCTGTTTCAAAAAAAAAAAAACATTACTCATGTGCTCTATGATACATAAAATAACTTTTTTGTGAGACAATGTTAATTGGACTCCAAGAATTAGGCCATTTTAACATCCAAGCACAAACATAAACCATTACCAAACGTTTTTGCATACGTGTCTGCGATCCAGGCCATCTCTCGGGGACCGCACGAAGAGCAAGGGCTGAAGATATCAACGGCAGGACCTGTACCCAATTGGGATCACCAAATAACCAGTGTCAATTTATGTCAAAACAAAACACATATGTACTCACAATAATAAACACATATATACAAGATGTATGACATCTGCTTTGAATGTAAAAAGGTTATTAAAATAGTTCACAGACTCCATCTCACATTCAACAATCAAACTAGTCTCTCAAATACCACTATTAATACACAGCCTCCATCTCACGTTCAACAATCAAACTAGTCTCTCAAATACCACTATTAATACACAACCTCCATCTCACGATCAAACTAGAAGCTCTCAAATACCACTATTAGTACACATCTTCCATCTCACGTTCAACAATCAAACTAGAAGCTCTCAAATACCACTATTAGTACACAACCTCCATCTCACGTTCAACAATCAAACTAGTCTCTCAAATACCACTATTAATACACAACCTCCATCTCACGATCAAACTAGAAGCTCTCAAATACCACTATTAATACACAGCCTCCATCTCACGTTCAACAATCAAACTAGAAGCTCTCAAATACCACTATTAATACACAGCCTCCATCTCACGTTCAACAATCAAACTAGAAGCTCTCAAATACCATAAGAGACACGCCACATTCAACCCACGTTCAATGACCAATCCAAAATATCTCAACTATCATTAGAAACGCACAACATTCTTCCAACGTGCAATGATCAGTCTAGAAGCTTCCAAATACCACTAGATATTCACAACATCCATCCTACAATCATCGATCAATCTAGAAGCCTAGAGCAACGCAATAAGCAGAAGACACTAGCTATAAGTTAGCGGTACCCCCACCTGCGAACCCCTTGCGGAAGAGCTCGAGGGCGAACCTTCGGACTATCCTCTCAATCTCATGAGCGTTGTACCTCTTGGTGTCAACCACCAGCCCGGACTTGGCGCCTCCGAATGGCACCGCGGCGCACGCTGCCTTATAGGACGTGAGCGCTGCCATCGCTTTCAGGTCCTCCACGTCGATACTGGCCGCAAGTTTGATCCCTGTGGGGGTCGTGACATAACGGGCTAGCAGACATTCACATGACATACTGGGCAAGCTGTGTTTTCCGTGTTGCTCTGTCCCCTGATCTGAGGTATGAGACTACAAATATACCTTATTTAAAAGGCGCCTTGGTTATTCCATTAGGTCAACCTCCTGAACCATGAAATGAAATTACGTAGTATACCTCCTTTGCAAGGTGCCCTGTGTGTGCCGTGCTGCACCCTGTAGCCTGTGAACATCTCGTGCCGGCCAGAGTCAAGTTGGACCGGAAAACAAACCCGGAGGACGTTCTTACAAGGTTGTATCAATCTCAGCACGTCCTGGACGTTCCTGATCCTCTCTGAGTCTGACAGGAAGTAGTCCTTCCTGAGCATCTCGACCAGGTGGTCATGTAACAGCTCGCACCCTCTGTGATAGTGAAAGTTCACCATGTCGATGACGCTCGGGTTTTCTGACAGAGAGGCATCGATTAGGTACTGGGGTATCCGATGTGCGGAATACAGCCTCTCCGTCAACACAGGCGCACTTTGGAAGATTCGACTCCGTTGGCCCAACAGACCCCCCGCAATACTGAGCGCTTTCATGAGGCTGACATTAAGTAGTTATTGTGGAGCAAAAGGAATGTGTCATGTCTAAAGCCATTCCATGAATATCTTGTCATTTATTTTACTGAAATTATACTTCAAATAGCATCAAAACACCCATAAAACTTACTATTAAAATCGTTTCACGTATCTTCGAAATATTTAAATCTATTAAACGATTATTGTATAGAGCTATTAAAAAAAATGGCTGATTTGATGTTTTTGACTTTCCATAGAGAAGTTAAAAACTCTCTTTCAAAGCAAAGAGAAAGAAATATCTTTCAGACGATGGACTTGTTCCTTGAGTTGCTTAAAAACCTTTAGGTCTATGCTCAACCATTTATATTGTTTTATGGTTTTTCAGCAGACTACCTACCATTAGAATACTGACTTACTTAGAGTCTAAAGGTACCTAATTAAGGTTGGACTAACTAGATGACTGAGGGCCTCCAGGGACCAATGCGGAATACATGTTAACTGGAGATTTCAAGTAAATACAAAATTCACACTATATTAGAGTCAGGAGGTCCTAGCTGTTGTAAATAATGTCAACCGTTTAGGAAAACAACAATACACAAAGTAATATTTATTTTTAAAATAATCTTGTTTTGTAACATTGAATTTGATGATCTGATGCTATTTTAACCTCCAATCAATTAAGGCTTTGTATTAAAACTAGCTCCCTTTTCCGAATAAAAAAAAATCCATTTTATTACTGACTGTCAGACCTTTATCTTGTTCTAAGAAAAATGTTCAATTAATTATTCAACCTATCGTCAGATAACGGAACTAAAAAATCTCTCGTGGGATTACCTCAAATGTTGCAGAGTCATTTTCTCAAATTACCTTTCGTTGATGGAAAAAAATATATAATTACATTTTTGGGCTCACACCTTCGTTTGACGGTAGAATTGATTCAAATATCGGATAGATGACCAAGCGACCGTCTCTAACAATCTCCACATAGCTACATGAAATTTAATAAATAAATGTTGAAATTAAATCCATGACCAGTTCAATAGCCCACTGGAAACCAATGTTATATTATGACTGTTTACGTAACTTTTTTATATGCTATGTTTGGACAATTTATGTTTTTCTATCTTCTTCAGAACCTATTATTCGTAACGGGTCGTTAAAAAACAGGGGCTTTCCAACCGTAATCCTTAATTAACGCAAGGGATTAGTGCGAGGCTATTCAAGTTAACGTGATTTCACATTAAGCTGGAACTTTAATAATGCCTAAAAATAATGGTCAACCATGGGCCATGGGAATTCCATAAGTAAAGGTCAGCGCATGTGGATTGTGCTCAACTGACGTCACAAGCAAAAGTAAAGGGTTCGGTACAGGGGCAATGGCTGGGTCTAAGGGAGCTAGAATATCAAAAATTTAAAATTACAGCTACGAGGTGCACATGTTTATGCAGAGGAACTACTTGTTTTTAAATTTTAGACCTCTTTCTGCGGTAGATATCGCGCAATGTGCATGTCAGACATACATACAGACAAACTCTCCATTTTATTAATGTAATTAATTTATTTATGTAATGTCCTCATTTGTAAACCAAAAAGGAAAGATGAGACTGCAGTTTTTATATATTATATGTATTTTATATTTAAATTTGGGAATTATCTTTATCTTATAATATTATTTTGAATTATTTATTTTCATTTTTTAATATTTAAGCGCTTCAGGCAGTTTGAAAATCAATACATTTATTTTATTTTAAATGTGCTGACTGGGTGCGTTGGACGATGAAACCAAAACGGAAAGAGCTTATTTTGCACTTCGTTTACGTTCTAAGATAAATACACCTTTTCCTTAGTACGGAGCGGTTGCATTGTCTAGCCAACCAGAAAGCCAAAATTCAAACTATTCTCATGTGAAAGGTCGATATTGTCAATCCACTCTGGTGCAATCATCGATGTCATCAGAATTTGAAAAATACACGCGGGAGGAACAAACTCTGACTGTTACACCAGAGACACGCAGTGACTGGGGTGGCGACAAGACGTGTTTTGCGTGTCACCAAATATTTAATTATGATATAGTGTATGGTGACTGGCGTAGGGACGGGTTTGTTGTACAAGCTGAAGTTGTAAATTGTTATAGTAATAACGTATAAAAGAATACGTTCTAATAATAAATAAATATAAAAGTGATCAAAGTAAATTTATCGTATAAGTGGGAATTTCCTTATATGATAATCGCGTCGTTAAAAGAAGCTGAGCTAGCCAGGGATGGATGTTAAAATTATAAGTCTTCGTTTCGTAGAGTTCTATAGTTGGCCATTTAAGTGTTCCTTTCCTCTTTACACGCTAATGTGGGTTGATTTCCTCCACGATAAACTAATTATCCTTACTCATTAGATTACGTCATCAATAGTCCTTGTGAAGGAAATGATTTACTCCTCCAAGCAAATGCGGGTACAGTTCCACGAAACTCTATCTTCTTCATCCTTGTATCATCAGTATACAAATAAGGATATCCTGGAAGTACGCAGTTGAAAAAAAATCGATCATATTTTGTATGAATGGTGTTTATTATTAAAATGTTAGGAATAGTCACCTCACATTAAGTAGCCGCACTTGGGAATTTTCTATTCAACAAAAAACTAGACTTTTTCTTCTATTCAGGCGATCCAACCATAAGAGTGGACACAAAGAATTAGAGCCAATTGTGAGGACGATGACATTTCGAAATTAAGAAGTGAATCTGCCGGATGTTCTAGTCAGACGTCCTCGTGACACCTGGGTAACATGATGAGAGAAAATACCTCCAGGGGCTCATGTCTATCAGGGGTTGTGAGCCAGCCACAATGAGAGGCGGTGAAGAGGATCACACACCTCCTATACTCCGCAAGTAACGAGGACCATACAAGAACATTTAATAATCATTATTTTCCCTGACCACATCAAAGAACATTATACAAAAGTATTTATTTGTGCTATCCTCCTGATATCCACAAGCAAGGACGATTGTCTGTAACTGTGTAATCCCCCTGACCTAAGTAAGCAAGAAGGATCATACACGAGTCTTTAGATGTGTTATCCTCCTGAACTAAGTAAACAATAAGAATCATACAAGATTCTTTAGCTGTGTTATCCTCCTGACCTAAGTAAGCAAGAAGGATCATACAAGATTATTTAGTTGTGTTATCCTCCTGAACTAAGTAAACAATAAGAATCATACAAGATTATTTAGCTGTGTTATCCTCCTGACCTAAGTAAGTAAGAAGGATCATACACGAGTCTTTAGATGTGTTATCCTCCTGAACTAAGTAAGCAAGAAGGATCATACAAGAGTATTTAGCTGTGTTATCCTCCTGAACTAAGTAAACAAGGAGTATCATACAAGAGGTTTTAGCTATGTTATCCTCCTGACCTAAGTAAACAAGGAGTATCATGCAAGAGGTTTTAGCAGTGTTATCCTCCTGACCTAAGTAAGTAAGAAGGATCATACAAGATTCTTTAGCTGTGTTATCCTCCTGACCTAAGTAAACAAGGAGGATCAAACAAGAGTCTTTAGTTGTGTTATCCTCCTGACCTAAGTAAACAATAAGAATCATACAAGATTCTTTAGCTGTGTTATCCTCCTGACGTAAGTAAGCAAGAAGGATCATACAAGAGTATTTAGCTGTGTTATCCTCCTGACCTAAGTAAACAAGAGTATCATACAAGAGGTTTTAGCTGTGTTATCCTCCTGACCTAAGTAAACAAGGAGTATCATGCAAGAGGTTTTAGCTGTGTTATCCTCCTGACCTAAGTAAACAAGGAGTATCATGCAAGAGGTTTTAGCTGTGTTATCCTCCTGACCTAAGTAAACAAGGAGTATCATACAAGAGTTTTAGCTGTGTTATCCTCCTGACCTAAGTAAACAAGGAGTATCATGCAAGAGTTTTAGCTGTGTTATCCTCCTGACCTAAGTAAACAAGGAGTATCATACAAGAGTTTTAGCTGTGTTATCCTCCTGACCTAAGTAAAAAAGGAAGATTATACAATAGTTTCTAACTGTGTTATCCTCCTGACCTAAGTAAACAAGGAGTATCATACAATAGTCTTTAGCTGTGTTATCCTCCTGCCCTAAGTAAACAAGGAGTCTCATACAATAGTCTTTAGCTGTGTTATCCTCCTGACCTAAGTAAACAATAAGGATCATACAAGATTCTTTAGTTGTGTTATCCTCCTGACCTAAGTAAACAATAAGGATCATACAAGAGTCTTTAGTTGTGTTATCCTCCTGACCTAAGTAAACAATAAGGATCGTACAAAAGTCTTTAGCTGTGTTATCCTCCTGCCCTAAGTAAACAAGGAGTATCATACAATAGTCTTTAATTGTGTTATCCTCCTGACCTAAGTAAACAAAGAGTAACATACAAGAGTCTTTAGTTGTGTTATCCTCCTGACTTAAGTAAACAAGGAGGATCAAACAAGAGTATTTAGCTGTGTTATCTCCTGACCTAAGTAAACAAGGAGGATAAAACAAGAGTATTTAGCTGTGTTATCCTCCTGACCTAAGTAAACAAGGAGTATAATACAAGAGTCTTTAGTTGTGTTATCCTCCTGACCTAAGTAAACAATAAGGATCATACAAGAGTCTTTAGTTGTGTTATCCTCCTGACCTAAGTAAACAAAGAGTATCATACAAGAGTCTTTAGTTGTGTTATCCTCCTGACTAAGTAAACAAGGAGGATCAAACAAGAGTATTTAGCTGTGTTATCCTCCTGACCTAAGTAAACAAGGAGTATTAATACAAGAGTCTTTAGTTGTGTTATCCTCCTGACCTAAGTAAACAATAAGGATCATACAAGATTCTTTAGCTGTGTTATCCTCCTGACCTAAGTAAACAAGGAGGATTCAAACAAGAGTATTTAGCTGTTTATCCTCCTGACCTAAGTAAACAAAGAGTATAATACAAGAGTCTTTAGTGTGTTATCCTCCTGACCTAAGTAAAAATAAGGATCATACAAGATCTTTAGCTGTGTTATCCTCCTGACCTAAGTAAACAAAAGGATCATAACAAGAGTCTTTAGTTGTGTTATCCTCCTGACCTAAGTAAACAATAAGGATCATACACGAGTCTTTAACTGTGTTATCCTCATGACCTAAGTAAACAATAAGGATCATACAAGATTCTTTAGCTATGTTATCCTCCTGACCCAAGTAAACAAGAATTATCATACAAGAGTCTTTAGTTGTGTTATCCTCCTGACCTAAGTAAACAAGGAGGATCAAACAAGAGTATTTAGCTGTGTTATCCTCCTGACCTAAGTAAACAATAAGGATCATACAAGATTCTTTAGCTGTGTTATCCTCCTGACCTAAGTAAACAAGAATGATCATACAATAGTCTTTATTGTGTTATCCTCCTGACCTAAGTAAACAAGGAATATCATACAAGAGTCTTTAACTGTGTTATCCTCATGACCTAAGTAAACAATAAGGATCATACACGAGTCTTTAGTGTGTTATCCTCCTGACCTAAGTAAACAAGAATGATCATACAAGATTCTTTAGCTGTGTTATCCTCCTGACCTAAGTAAACAATAGGATCATACACGAGTCTTTAACTGTGTTATCCTCCTGACCTAAGTAAACAAGAATGATCATACAAGAGTCTTTAGTTGTGTTATCCTCCTGACCTAAGTAAACAAAAGGATCATACAGATTCTTTAGCTGTGTTATCCTCCTGACCTAAGTAAACAAGAATGATCATACAAGAGTCTTTAATTGTGTTATCCTCCTGACCTAAGTAAACAAGGAATATCATACAAGAGTCTTTAGCTGTGTTATCCTCCTGACCTAAGTAAACAAGGAGTATCATACAAAGTCTTTAGCTGTGTTATCCTCCTGACCTAAGTAAACAATAAGGATCATACAAGATCTTTAGCTGTGTTATCCTCCTGACCTAAGTAAATAATAAGGATCATACTATGAGTCTTTAACTGTGTTATCCTCCTGACCTAAGTAAATAAGAATGATCATACAAGAGTCTTTAGTTGTGTTATCCTCCTGACCTAAGTAAACAAGGAATATCATACAATAGTCTTTAGCTGTGTTATCGTCCTGACCTAAGTAAACAATAAGGATAATACAAGATTCTTTAGCTATGTTATCCTCCTGACCTAAGTAAACAAGAATGATCATACAAGAGTCTTTAGTGTGTTTATCCTCCTGACCTAAGTAAACAAGAATATCATACAAGAGTCTTTAGCTGTGTTATCCTTCTGCCCTAAGTAAACAAGGAGTATCATACAATAGTCTTTAGCTGTGTTATCCTCCTGACCTAAGTAAACAATAAGGATCATACAGAGTCTTTAACTGTGTTATCCTCCTGACCTAAGTAAACAATAAGGATCATACAATATTCTTTAGCTGTGTTATCCTCCTGACCTAAGTAAACAAGGAATATCATACAAGAGTCTTTAGCTCTGTTATCCTCCTACCTAAGTAAAACAAGGAGTATCATACAATAGTCTTTAGCTGTGTTATCCTCTGCCTAAGTAAACAAGGAGTATCATACAAGAGGTTTTAGCTGTGTTATCCTCCTGACCTAAGTAAACAAGGAGTATCATACAAGAGGTTTTAGCTGTGTTATCCTCCTGACCTAAGTAAAAAAGGAGGATTATACAATAGTTTCTAACTGTGTTATCCTCCTGACCTAAGTAAACAAGGAGTATCATACAATAGTCTTTAGCTGTGTTATCCTCCTGCCCTAAGTAAACAAGGAGTCTCATACAATAGTCTTTAGCTGTGTTATCCTCCTGACCTAAGTAAACAATAAGGATCATACAAGATTCTTTAGTTGTGTTATCCTCCTGACCTAAGTAAACAAAGAGTATCATACAAGAGTCTTTAGTTGTGTTATCCTCCTGACTTAAGTAAACAAGGAGGATCAAACAAGAGTATTTAGCTGTGTTATCCTCCTGACCTAAGTAAACAAGGAGTATAATACAAGAGTCTTTAGTTGTGTTATCCTCCTGACCTAAGTAAACAATAAGGATCATACAAGATTCTTTAGCTGTGTTATCCTCCTGACCTAAGTAAACAAGGAGGATCAAACAAGAGTATTTAGCTGTTTATCCTCCTGACCTAAGTAAACAAAGAGTATAATACAAGAGTCTTTAGTTGTGTTATCCTCCTGACCTAAGTAAACAATAAGGATCATACAAGATTCTTTAGCTGTGTTATCCTCCTGACCTAAGTAACATAAGGTCATACACGAGTCTTTAGTTGTGTTATCCTCCTGACCTAAGTAAACAAAGGATCATACAGAGTCTTTAACTGTGTTATCCTCATGACCTAAGTAAACAATAAGGATCATACAAGATTCTTTAGCTATGTTATCCTCCTGACCCAAGTAAACAAGAATTATCATACAAGAGTCTTTAGTTGTGTTATCCTCCTGACCTAAGTAAACAAGGAGTGATCAAACAAGAGTATTTAGCTGTGTTATCCTCTGACCTAAGTAAACAATAGTGATCATACAAATTCTTTAGCTGTGTTATCCTCCTGACCTAAGTAAACAAGAATGATCATACAATAGTCTTTAATTGTGTTATCCTCCTGACCTAAGTAAACAAGGAATATCATACAAGAGTCTCTTTAACTGTGTTATCCTCTGCCTAGTAACAATAAGGATCATACACAGTCTTAGGGTTACTCTACCTAAGTAACAGAATGTATACAGATCTTTAGCTTGTTATCCTCCTGACCTAAGTAAACAATAGTATCATACAGAGTCTTTAACTGTGTTATCCTCCTGCCTAAGTAAACAAGATGATCATACAAGAGTTTTAGTGTGTTATCCTCCTGACCTAAGTAAACAATAGGTATCATACCAGATTCTTTAGCTGTGTTATCCTCCTGACCTAAGTAAACAAGAAGAGATTATACAGATGTTTTAATGTGTTATCCTCCTGACCTAAGTAAACAAGGAATATCATACAATAGTCTTTAGCTGTGTTATCCTCCTGCCCTAAGTAAACAAGGAGTATCATACAATAGTCTTTAGCTGTGTTATCCTCCTGACCTAAGTAAACAATAAGGATCATACAAGATTCTTTAGCTGTGTTATCCTCCTGACCTAAGTAAAAATAAGGATCATACTTGAGTCTTTAAATGTGTTATCCTCCTGACCTAAGTAAATAAGAATGTCATACAAGAGTCTTTAGTTGTGTTATCCTCCTGACCTAATTAAACAAGGAATATCATACAATAGTCTTTAGCTGTGTTATCGTCCTGACCTAAGTAAACAAAGAGATAATACAAGATTCTTTAGCTATGTTATCCTCCTGACCTAAGTAAACAAGAATTGATCATACAAGAGTCTTTAGTTGTGTTATCCTCCTGACCTAAGTAAACAAGGAATATATACAAGAGTCTTTAGCTGTGTTATCCTCTGCCTAAGTAAACAAGGAGTATATACAATAGTCTTTTAGCTGTGTTATCCTCCTGACCTAAGTAAACAATAAGGATCATACATAGAGTCTTTATGTGTTATCCTCCTGACCTAAGTAAACAAAAGATCATACAATATCTTTAGCTGTGTTATCCTCCTGACCTAAGTAAACAAGGAATATCATAAAAAGAGTTTTAGCTTGTTATCCTCCTACCTAAGTAAACAAGGAGTATACATACAAAGTCTTTAGCTGTGTTATCCTCCTGCCCTAAGTAAACAAGGAGTATCATACAATAGTCTTTAGCTGTGTTATCCTCCTGACCTAAGTAAACAAGGAGATCATACAAATATCTTAGTTGTTTATCCTCCTGACCTAAGTAAACAAGGGTTCATACAAGAGTATTTAGTTGTGTTATCCTCCTGACCTAAGTAAACAAAGGGATCATAAAATATCTTTAGCTGTGTTATCCTCCTGACCTAAGTAAACAAGTAGTGATATAAGTATTTAGTTGTTATCCTCCTGACCTAAGTAAACAATGAGTATCATACAAGCAGTTTTAACTGTGTTATCCTCTGACCTAAGTAAACAAGAGATCAAACAAGAGTTTTTTAGATGTTATCCTCCTGCCCTAAGTAAACAAGGAGATATCATACAAGAGTCTTTAGATTGTGTTATCCTCCTGACCTAAGTAACAAAGAGGATCAAACAATAGTTTTAACTGTGTATCCTCCTGACCTGCAAGTAACGAAAGATATACCAAGTTCCTTTATGCTTGTAGTTGCGACTCTCTGCCTAAGTAATCAAGAATGTGACACAATTTTATGCGTTATCCTCCTGACCTAAGTAAACAAGGAATATCATACAAGAGTCTTTAACTGTGTTATCCTCATGACCTAAGTAAACAATAAGGATCATACACGAGTCTTTAGGTGTGTTATCCTCCTGACCTAAGTAAACAAGAATGATCATACAAAATTCTTTAGCTGTGTTATCCTCCTGACCTAAGTAAACAATAAGGATCATACACGAGTCTTTAACTGTGTTATCCTCCTGACCTAAGTAAACAAGAATGATCATACAAGAGTCTTTAGTTGTGTTATCCTCCTGACCTAAGTAAACAATAAGGATCATACCAGATTCTTTAGCTGTGTTATCCTCCTGACCTAATTAAACAAGAATGATCATACAAGAGTCTTTAATTGTGTTATCCTCCTGACCTAAGTAAACAAGAATATCATACAAGAGTCTTTAGCTGTGTTATCCTCCTGCCCTAATAAACAAGGAGTATCATACAATAGTCTTTAGCTGTGTTATCCTCCTGACCTAAGTAAACAATAAGATCATACAAGATTCTTTAGCTGTGTTATCCTCCTGACCTAAGTAAATAATAAGGATCATACTTGAGTCTTTAACTGTGTTATCCTCCTGACCTAAGTAAATAAGAATGATCATACAAGAGTCTTTAGTTGTGTTATCCTCCTGACCTAATTAAACAAGGAATATCATACAATAGTCTTTAGCTGTGTTATCGTCCTGACCTAAGTAAACAATAAGGATAATACAAGATTCTTTAGCTATGTATCCTCCTGACCTAAGTAAACAAGAATGATCATACAAGAGTCTTAGTTGTGTTATCCTCCTGACCTAAGTAAACAAGGAATATCATACAAGAGTCTTTAGCTGTGTTATCCTTCTGCCCTAAGTAAACAAGGAGTATCATACAATAGTCTTTAGCTGTGTTATCCTCCTGACCTAAGTAAACAATAAGGATCATACTAGAGTCTTTAACTGTGTTATCCTCCTGACCTAAGTAAACAATAAGGATCATACAATATTCTTTAGCGTGTTATCCACCTGACCTAAGTAAACAAGGAATATCATACAAGAGTCTTTAGCTCTGTTATCCTCCTACCCTAAGTAAACAAGAGTATCATACAATAGTCTTTAGCTGTGTTATCCTCCTGCCCTAAGTAAACAAGGAGTATCATACAATAGTCTTTAGCTGTGTTATCCTCCCGACCTAAGTAAACAAGGAGTATCATACAATAGTCTTTAGTTGTGTTATCCTCCTGACCTAAGTAAACAAGGGTGTCATACAAGAGTATTTAGCTGTGTTATCCTCCTGCCCTAAGTAAACAAGGAGTATCATAAAATAGTCTTTAGCTGTGTTATCCTCCTGACCTAAGTAAACAAGGAGTGTCATATAAGAGTATTTAGCTGTGTTATCCTCCTGACCTAAGTAAACAAGGAGTATCATACAAGAGGTTTTAGCTGTGTTATCCTCCTGACCTAAGTAAACAAGGAGAATCAAACAAGAGTCTTTAGATGTGTTATCCTCCTGCCCTAAGTAAACAAGGAGAATCAACAAGAGTCTTTAGATGTGTTATCCTCCTGCCCTAAGTAAACAAAGAGGATTATACAATAGTTTCTAACTGTGCTATCCTCCTGACCTATGCAAGCCAAGAGAATGAAAATATACGTCAATAATCCTCTTTTCTTGTGAGTTGCGACTGTCATGGCTCCTTTAGTTCGTAGTGTGACACTTTTGCAGCGCTGAAGTTACATGTCTGTTAAATACTCTAGATTGTTGATTTACAGCTGTTGTCAATATTTATGATTATTTACTTCTTAAGTAACTTCACGAAAATATGATCCCATTATCCTTCGTAGTTTACATTTTATATAGGTAGTTTAAGTTTCTAAATACAATAAGCTTTCTTTGTTTTGGAACTTAGTTTTTTATCGAATTAACACTACTTAGAACTTGAACATTTATTGTCGCTCTAGGTACTTTGTGTCAGATGCAGGCAGCTATTTCCTTGATTTGTGACGTCACGTATTGTAACGCGTAGTTTCGTCATTTAAGAACCGCAAGTCAACGTTTGTATTCCACATTTTTAAACATAATATATCTGAGTGCTCTGGATATCTCCTCCCCCTCACCTTCCCCCCATCCCGAAAATTAATATTAGATACTCATCTAATTGTAATATAGCTTTATTTAACATAATTACTATTTTTTAGTTCTTGGAGGAGCCTAAATTTGATCCAATTCAGATTAAACATGTCGAGTATGTCCACAAAGTGTATAACGCTATGTATAGATAGACCTATGTAATATCTTCAAAAGGAAGTCTGAACACGAGCCCCCACCAAGTATCATCTATGTAATATCTTCAAAAGGAAGTCTGAACACGAGCCCCCACCAAGTATCATCTATGTAATATCTTCAAAAGGAAGGTTGAACACGAGCCCCCCATCAAGTATCATCTATGTAATATCTTCAAAAGGAAGGTTGAACACGAGCCCCCCCATCAAGTATCATCTATGTAATATCTTCAAAAGGAAGTCTGAACACGAGCCCCCCACCAAGTATCACCTATGACACATCCCTCCTGGTGGTGTAGCTAAGCGCACCGAGGTCCGGTTGTATCTTTGTCAAGGTCACGTCTTGTACGTGGGCAGTAGAGAGTGAGTGAGTAACGAACGTTATGGAGAGAGTTATAAGACCCGGCCAACTGGAGCACTGCTGCAGACACACATTCCGGTAGTCGCAGGTGAGTACTAAGTTTAACCTGCAGGTAGTTGAGAGGACGGAAAGCTGACTACTCGCAGCTCGGGTAGTATAAATTAAGGAGGCGAGCTTTAGGCATAGTTTTATAATTATGTGATAAGCTTAATACTTACTTGCACCTTTAGGTTACGTCTACCACTTTTAAATCCCATTTAAATTGTTTTCATAGCAAAGTGTGTTTTCTGAATTAACAACAATCCACAGAGATTTAACACACATTGTACGTGACATCCCACAATACTTTCATTGTGTGTGTGTGTATGTGTGTGTGTGTGTTTAATTAATACAGGTTTTTTAACGTGCGATACAATCGACTGATATCAGCATGTTATTTACAAACTAACTTCATTCTATAATAGACACAACTCTCTGTCGTCCGGCCCTTAATTCATCAATATGAAAGTGGAACTCCCAATTTCAACAATGATAAATGTTTCTTATATGTTGGGAATTGAACCAGTGGCCTTTATCTTAGGTTTGCGCTAGTAAGAAAACACTAAGTGGGCCTTCCAACCCTTGGAGCGCGAGTGTATTTATTTAGATGGGAATTAAGAAATATAAGCTTAACCTAACGCTGAAAAGTATATCGAGAAACTTAGCAGTTCATCTAAAGGGAAAAAAAGAAAACCGGCTCTGCAAATGTGATTTAGATTTAATCCCGACCTTACAAGGTCGGAGCGATGACTAAACCCAACAGTAAATTATATCTTTATCGGCTCCATGGCGCCGAGGAATGCAACTGGTTCTAGTTTTCGAAGAAGATCTGGTTAGTAAATTATAAGCGGCTTTGGTTGTGTTGACACTTTTCCCAACTTGGTACAGTGTTGCCACGTGGACACTATATCTCAGTTAAGTTCTGCCCTCCATTTCTTGTAATGACAATAATTTTAGACAGAGTTTTAGATTCTAAACCGTGAACAAAATTTTCTGACAAATTGGGACTACAGCCCGCAATATTTTTTTATCTTTAATTACGTTACTCTCTGCCATAAAGAGCTATTGGTCGAGTCCAGGGAATATAATATGTAATGTGCGCATTTGCAGAGAGTTGAAAAGATGTCACAGCCAAAGATAAGTCTGGTTGGACATGTCCTGTACAGTAAAGATGACTGCGCATAAGTGGTCTAATTGTAATAAATATGTTTTTTGAACATAATATAGCCTAAGAACATGTATAAAATTAGTTTATCTATTTTTCTAAACTTTTAGTGCTCATCTATTGTCGCTGTTTCGGATGCTGACAACATTTATCTTTGGCTGTAACGTAGCTTGACTTACGCTTTTACTACAGTGAGAACGTGGTAGAAAGACCATCCAACTTTTTTTTTCCTTCTGAATCAAATAGCCAAAGCTATTATTTATGCTTTTTGGTGAGGATTACTCCATCTGTATATCATATTCTGAACATTATTCACATTTTACTATTTTTTTGCTATTATTTTAGCAGTATTAATAATAAGTAACAGCTTCATATCCCATGACTTGGTGTATGAATATATGAAACGAATTTGAGTCACTTTGTAATTTCAGTTACTGTTTTCCCTACCGTATTCCTGCTGTATTATACATTACTGCGTTGGACTTGGCCAATAGCTTTAGGTTGTGGCTATGACGTCATTAATGTCAAAATGTTGTAAGTAATGTTGTTTCAGTTGGGTTTATGTTTGCTGTGTAGTCCAGGAGTAAAAATATATTACTTACTTAATCTATAGTTCATTGCCACTCTTACAAAAGTACGCCACCTTCTGATATCTTGAACTAGTTCTATCCAGTCCACCTCATTTCGCACTCTCTATTACAGCTCCATTCTAATGTTATCCTCCAATATGCATCTAGGTATTCCCAATGGTCTCTTCCTATTGGACTTACCAGTCAATACCATGAACAAGGTTCTAGATTCTCCCCTTCATGCTGTATGTCCTGCCCACTGTAATTTATGGGACTTGATTATCCTTACAATGTCTTGATATGTGTACAGGGTATGTAACTCACTATTATGTAGCCATCCATTCTCCAGTACAATATTAAAAAATATATTTTGTTGCTTAAATAAGGTTATTAGTGGGGCTGGGTCAAGTTGAAATAATTTTCTCCGTGCAAGTGTGGCTTTGAATACCTTCAAAATATTCAGATAATATTTGTAGTACTGCTTGTATGCTAAAGTCAGCTTAAAGCAGTTCGATACAATCGACGTTTCGATACAACGATACACTCTCATACATACTATTCTTAAACAAGCAATCAAATATACAGCAAACAGAATAGACACAATAACACAATGCGAGCAATAACAATTTTCTTCCAGTGATGTAACAATGTGTGCATAGTTTAAGGGTTCCTCGTGACGTTATTTCAGTACCTACCAGAGTAATGTTTGTCGTGTCTGAATATGTTGTATTGAGAATATTGCTATTGTAAACATATTTTGAACAGTTTATGAATGTGGTTCGTGCCAATGTGTTTACTAATTAGTTTTACCATTGTAATAAAATGCCCTCTCCACTACAAAGAAACAGTGAAAGCGGCTTTAGTTAGGTACAGCCTTTTAAATTGCTCTAATATGTCGTGACCAAAATTTGTTTGATTCAAGAATGATCTTCGACAGTAATTAGAATTGAAAACACAAATGTATAGTTAAATGAATGTATCAGATTAATAAATACATTTTAAGCACAAGAACAATTCAAAGTTGAAATCATAAACACAAAGTTGTCCTCGATATAATAAAAGTAGATAGTCATAACTTGATTAAAACATTTATAAAGTTTAAAACAAACATGTTACATTCAATAAAATCGAAACCATTAGACAAAAAGTTTATAAAAAGTTTTGAAAAATAAATAAATGAATTCGGTTATTTTGCCCATCGTACCTTAATATAAATAAATTTCATTTGTGATTTTAATTTCTAATTATTGTAAAAAAATGATTTATTGAAAAGTGCCTCAGGACAATAACCAAAGTGTTTTCTAAAATTGGTTCAGAAAGTTGGTTTCCAAGGGACTGTTGCAATGGAGTCTAACAGATGACCTCTCTCCTTAACGCCTTTTACCTGATGATGTGTAACATGTTTAACACAGGCCGTTCACAGAAATGTACTTTAGAGGGGGTAAAGTTGCCTAGCAGGAAATGACAGGATGAAAGAGAGACGGATGGGACCCTAAAAAAAGCCCCTCCCCCTTTTCGACACGCCCCTTGTTTGATATGTTATCATAGTGTGCATTGGACGATACAATGTGTCGAGTAAAATACTGTGGCAACACTGTCCAGTATTAAATGTCCTTTCGATCAGGAGGAGGGGAGGCGAGACTGGTCCAACTCACGAATAGTCTTTCTCCGACCGACCTGCTATCTGGTGGCGTGTTATAGGAGCTGAGTATTTCCAGAACACGAGTAACCATGACAGGACGTGCTAACAGGACACTGGTGTTTACAGTCCTTCTAGGAGTCCTCGCCACCTGGGCCCACGCAATCATTGTTGGAGGTAAGGACATTTTATATAGATATTATATATTAATTATTTCATCTAGTAACACCGTTTAAGCTCTAATGGCTTACTGTAAGATGTGAGGAAGAGGAGAGTGGTTTAGAGGAAATGTACCCTCATTAGCGTGTGGATGAGTTGGGAAAACCTTAAGTATAAGCCACATGTTGAAAAACACCCAGCTGAGATTCGAATTCCAACTTCTCCGTCACCAGCAATCCAGACTAAATGAGCCTGACTTTTATCAGCGCACTCACCAGTACGGGCTTCATGTAAATATCATCAGATACTGTAAATGATACACACGAGGATTTATGAGAAAGGCGATGAAAATGAAAACAACAAGCTATTCGAAACGCAGACCAGACCAGATCAACAGGGAAGGCAAATAAATAAAAACACGTTGGATGTATTATTAATATATTTAATAGTAGAATATTAAAAGCTTCGGTGGCCACATCGTCTAAGGCAGGAGCCAGTAACTTTTTTGGTATCGTGGGCCGTTTGGGTTAAAAAAAATTGGTTGACCAGTTTGAGTAAAATATTCTAACTTGATATTTCTCATATTGTAATTAGTTAATAGTTTATTTTTATGAACACAATAAATTGCTTGTTTGCTAACTCTTTTGCGGCCCGGATAAAATCAGTCGGTGGGTTGGATCCAGATTACCAATCACTGGTCTCAGGCGTCACTCTCGCAATAGACTGGACTGCCAATGACCAGTAGATCGGGGTTTGAAGTATTAAGGATGGTTTTCCACTCTCCCTACACGCGAATGCGGATACACTTCCTCTAAATTCAACCTTAGTGAACTCGGAATAGCTCGTAGGAACCCAGTTTTGTCCGTATGTTCGTAGATTTGTGTAATTACTTAGTATTAAGGCGACCTATAATCCGAACGGGTGGTAAGATGCGGTGCTAAGAGTATTCATGTCTATCCCCTGGACGCAAGTTGATACTATATGTGATACATATCCGTGCCACGTGTTGCGTCTATAGATATCTCACGGCGCTTTGTCTTTTGGGAGTCGCTTCAAGCACGAGAGGACAGAGGCTATCTTCTCGAAAACAGCGTTACAATTTGAGTCTGTTGCTTGGACACCTAACACATCGAACATGAACTATCAACTGGTGATCTTTATAACTATTACTCCCACAGTTTCTCTACACATAAGATAGTGAGGTTGTTATCACAGGGGATCCAGACTTAGTGAATTCGGAATAGCTCGTAGGAACCCAGTTTTGTCCGTATGTTCGTAGATTGAATTTGATTCCACAGGAATTCGAACCAATGTATGGGATGGTGAGAGTCACAGCCAGCAATTGTTCTGTAGTAATAAAAAAAGGGGAAGATAAAGAAGGCTGACAGCTAAGATTGACTCGCGGTCAAATCAATAAAAGCGTTAACCTGTGCATCATGATGTTTGCTTATGAAATTAATCAATGTTAGACTACGTACCAGTACGCAATAGGCCGTGTGTTGTGTAGCAGTTACTTAAAACGTTTTTGGATTTGAATATATATAATAATGTTAGGCGTGGTCCACTTTTCATGAGATGAACCTTATCTGACAGCAAGAAAATTTGCTATTATCTATTTTCATGTATTCATTTGTCAAGTCATGTGGTCTGTATAAGTCACTTTTGGTAGATATTATCAATAAATATAAAATAATTCTAATAATAAAGAAAAATGCTAGTAGTTCTGGCCACAAAATAATATATTTATATTTTCTAAATGTTTCTTCCTTTGAAAATTGGAATGTATTCCTACATGGACAGTGATCATTACATTCATTCAATCAGAAGGGAGTTTACATAAGTTTGAAAAGTTTTTTTTATTCGAACTTGCTTCTTTCTGATATTATCTATTCATTTTAATTAACTAAATAAAGGTATTGAAGAGATTATTTTAATTATGTTTTTATATTCTAATTAAATTGGCTTGATGCCTTTATAGCATAGCTTTTCTCAGTTAGAGGACTTAATCCCTGCATCTATGATTGTGTAACATGTGCATTGCACGTGCACTCGGAGCGTATATTATTTTTTAGACCATGGGCCCGGCTTAGTGTTGAGCTACTTCCCACCTTGCGGGTCAGAGTCGGTCTCACCAAACCCACAGTTGCTCCCCCCCCCCTTTCCCTGTGAGTTTAAATCCCACGAATACTAACGTGGAGTTGGAGGGATTCCCTGTTGAACATGAATCGTGTCATGAGCCGGAGACTTGTCATGGGAACATACTTTCCGTGAGTGTGTGACGTCATAACTAACTTTCGAGTCAAAGCCCCCATTAAAATATTTCCTTAAGAGGGTTTGATCCTTGTAATAGATCAGTTCTGGGAAAGAATGCTCGCGATTTGTTGGTTAGCATAAATATATTTATAGTGTTGGAACATTATCGATGAACTGAGAGATCAGTACATCACTACTTCCACCGGTGGACACGCTTATAAAGGCGTCGTTCTGTCTTATCTGGTTTTCATTTGATGGAGTGTGCGGTAGGGGCGGAAATGAGTGTTCCAAGGTCGAGGTATTTCAGTCTTCCTCCACGTATGTGGTAATACACTTTCTCTAAATTCTATCTCCCTCATACTTAACACATTAGTGTAAATGTGTGGACAACCCGGACAAAGTATCTAATGTTTTACACTTCATCAAAATTAAAGTAGAAAATAACGTGCTTTAGTACTCATTAGGATTTTTTTTTTTGTAATTGGTGAGAGATGTGTTCAAAAAACGAACAAGTAATTATGTAATTATGGAGTTATAAACTATAAGTGTATGTATATAAATAATTTCAACTAACATAAATTATTATTTTGCCTTGTGAATAATGATTCCCCACCCCCACCCCCCCATCCATTCTGCGGAGTATTTAGCTTTCCATTTCTGAACACACTTAAGAACAATCCATACAAACTAACTTAACCTTAAACATTTTACCTAATTAAACTACACATGCAGTCACTAATTGGATAGCAGAGCGAGCACTTAGATCAAGCGTGTCAGACTTGTGGTTCACTGGCTGCGTGCGACCTATACATGATTGTGTGCAGACCACGGGCCTTATGATGGGCCTTCATACAATAATAACAACGTATTCTTATTTGTATAAAGGTAAGGAAATACAACATTTTGTTTGGAATGTGATATTTGAGAATTTAACAAAATTTGGGAAATTGGCATACGAGGTTGGCGTGCCAAATATGTACTATCTCTTCGACATGGATCAATTCCAAAAAAATGGTTAGATTGGCGCACCAAATGCGTGCAATGTTTGGCAGCAGATAGTTTGTCAACAGTTACTCTCCCCAGGGAATGAAATAAAACCAAAACACTTGGTAGGTCAGGCTTACGGACACACACATTCGTCAACAATAGTAAAATTACTTTGGCATAAGATTTATAGCCTGAAATTAACACCGTTGTTGAAACATTTCAAACATTATTGTTGCCCATAAAAGGAGTCAAATATTTGGTGAAATTATAGCGTTAGTCTTATTGTTTTACATAGGGGGGTCTATTCTATTTTTAATAATAAGATACTAACCATTATCTATGCTGAGTGATTCTCAAACATTTATCTACACCCCACTCCATAACAGTTAAACTAAATTAATCCTCCCCCCCCCCCTTCTCTATTATAGTCTTTATGTGAATATTTCCTTTTTTTATTTAACTAGCTAAAGTACAACAAAATTAGCCCCGAAGCACAATAATGTTAAATCAGCGGTAGTTATCAATGACGTAGTAGTAAATATAAAAATGTAAACATATCAAACTTCAAACCATCAAAGTGACTCAGTTCACAGAATCAAGCAAAGCCTTAAAATGGCGCTGTTGGTGGTATGAGCAAATTCCTGGCTGCGTAATAGAGAGAGAGAGAGAGCAAATATTGGCGTTATTAATAGCATCAAATTCCTGCTGTACTAAGTTATGAACTGGCTGCTTATAAAATTTCTCTCCCACCCCCTCCACCCTCCCTCCTCTTACCAGGCAAGGACGTTGATATTCCCTTGAACTCCCCCACCCATGATTAAAATCCTCTTTCCTAAATATAAAGATGGACCACTATAATCTCTTAGTTACAGAGATGGCGCGCGCGGAACGTAAAAATAATCAAACTTATTCTGATGCCATATTTGGTTAGAGCTGCATTCCCTCAAAAGTCTCGACGAAGAAACTACATCCTCTTAAACGGTCATTATGTAATCGAGAACACAAAAACAGCTACAATACCCCCTTTCCCCATCCCTCTTTGCCTTATTTGAAAGCTAGTCACGGTTCACACAAAACGTGGTAGCTTCCAGCGATCTATAACACTGATTGTAACTATATAATAGTGGGTTGTTATACTTACATTTAGTTTCTGTACCTATTATATTTTTTAAAGGCTTTTTGCCCCCTTTGTTACAATCGGACCTGTATGGAGAGTCATTACAACGTAAGGTAGATTACCCTTGAGCAAGCTGACCTTGCAGTTGTGATGATGCATCGAGGGACCCGTATAGTAAGGAGAATGTTTTGAGTCTCGCCGAGTATCGGACGCGTAATAAACTGGGGCATGTAAACAAGTGACGTGAGCTGGGAGTGATTCAGAACAGGATATTTACACAGCTTCTTGTTGCACAATAAGAGATTGGGAGACTGGTCCCATTCTTAACACACAGTGGCTGAGCGAGCCGTGTGCTTGCGTGCACAAGATGAGCAACACATTATGTTCTACAGATGGCTGTTCCAAGCTATGTGAGCAACACATTATGTTCTACAGTCGACTGTTCCAAGCTACATGAGAAACACATTATGTTCTCCAGTTGACTGTTCCAAGCTATGTGAGCAACACAAAATGTCCAGTCGACTGTTCTAAACTATGTGAACAATTTAAAATGTTCTTTAGTTGACTTCCTGGCTATGTGAGCAACACAAAAGTTTCTCCTGTTGACTTTTATTAACCATGTGAGCAACATAAAATACCCTCTAGTAAACTGTTCCAAGCCGGTTTCGTGTTAATTACATTCCTACAAACGTTCGTAAAGGTCAACTGATGACACATTCAACACACACACACACTCTTTAGTCGACATTTCAAACCTCTTTTTTCTCGTAATTTGTAAGTAGCCTATGGCCAGTGTTGCCAACTCTATAGTCTCTAGCGATAGTACATGGACCTGGAATGGATTGTAATTTCTGACATTATATTGATAAGCCCACCGATTTTCATAAAAAATAGGAATTGATGTAAATTTTGTTACTTTATAGCAGGGTCACAGGATATTACTTTTAGAAAATATCCTAAAATTGGATTGTACAGTTGGTGAAATTATATTAAAAGTAGTATCCAGATCGTACAGCTGGCAGCACTGCCTATGGCAAGCTTAAGTTTAGTTTAGTTTTTTAATATTTTCATTCTGGTTTATAGCTTGGTTAAAAACTGGACTTTTTAAAGTCTTCTTTTAATGGTTTTATCCTTGTACCTAGTAAATTGTATTTAGTTATATTGAGGTGAGTATGGCTTAAAATGAACTGGTGTGTATGTGAGTCAAGACCTTAACGGGTTTCAACCCCCGCTAACATCTGGAGTTTACAATAAAAATTAATAGGCCTTCTGTCTTATTTACGGTTTAAACAAAGCAATAAGTTTTGAGTATAGTTATTTTAATGTTTAGGTAAACCCCTACATTTTAAAAATTGTTATTAATTGTGTTCATTATTCAAGCGATAAATCTTGATAAACTAATGGCCCGTCTACAACCAAACGCACCCGCTTGTCGGACTCGCAACTACGCAATAACGTAATTTTGTCTGTCTACAATAGCTTACGCAAACACAATCGTATGTCGGAACTGTCGGACCAGCTTGTCGGGAGGAGATGAACATTGTCCATCTCTTGCGTTTATGTAGTTGCGTTGGCTTGCGTTCAGCCAATCAAAAAACAAATATGTATGGACTACTAAAATCAAATAATTGGAAGTTATTTGGTCTATAACAAAAACGATTGGAAATGTATAGTAATGAATACAGGATTTCCAATTAAAATCATGTGTATTTATCAAGTTAAATATTTTTAAAATATTTATTTCTTATTTGAAAACATTAATATGAATTTGACTTATATAGTCATCATTGATGTTTGTTCCTATTGGTTGAAATTACGTTTTACGACTTTTCATTGTAGACAGTCTATTTTATATTTAATAAAAGCGTAATTACGAGTGCATTTGCGATTGCGTAGTTGCGAGTCCGACAAGCGGGTATGTTGGTTGTAGACTGGCCTTAAGTATGACAAAGGACATAGGAAGTATTCGTGAATGCATGGAGAACTGTGAAAGTTTCTTGAATATCTATCAAGGGTGTCCTGGAATTTAATGACAACTTTTTATCTTCATTTAAAAAGTTTGTTAGATAATGCATCATGATCATGAAAGATATTCAGGAACGTTCGGTATCACCATGTGAAGAAAATTAAACTCCATGTTTGTAATGAAGCAATATTTTATTTATTTTGACCAAACGAATATTTTGCCATGAAAACTGAAAAATTACTGGCCTTTTCTCGCGTCCCCTTCCATCCCACTTTAAGTAACAACAAAACCTTTCAATTTGAAACTATTCGAATATTAGTTCCGAGAACACGTCGCAAATAAGTTGTCGAAGAAATAAGGATGAAAGGGTGAGATAATATAGGTGGGAAGGGAGTGGGGTTTAGCTATCAACCTCCAAATAGCTTGCAGTCAGTACATTTGGTCAAGTTGGGAATAGCTTTATTTGGAAAATGTATAAATTTGGACTATGAAGTAGGGTTGACAACCTTTACACCAAGCACAAATTTTTAAACTTCTAACTTTATTAGAGAAAAACTAAATCATCTCTAAAATTATCCATGATGTATCATGAGCAGCATAACCTTGTGTGTGTATTATAGAGGGAGGCCAATCAACCAAAAAGGGATTTTGAGGGACTTGAACCCTCTCTCTAAGCCTAAAGAGTTATGCACCCTGCAACCCCCCCCCCCCTCCCCCGACAAAAGTTTGACATTTGGATGCCTTTAAACTCCTCTAGAATATATTTGGAGTGGCCTTCCTTATTTAAAAAAAATTTCAATGCCCCCAAAAGATATTTAAACCAGTCCTCACCTGAATTTTTTAATATTAATTAAATATCTTTAGAATTAAAAGCTATTTGGATTATTTTTCAAATCGAATCATATTCGACAATATGAGTGTGAAATGAAATAAATCTAGAGAGGGCATCCATTATTATTAAAGAGAAATGCCCCTTTAAAAAGCCAGTACTCCCCTGAAATTCTACTCCCTCGGTTCTGCCGACACTGTGTATGCCTTTTTTTTTCCAAATAAGAGCTCAATGTAAATTTTCAGACTTGAAGGAAGGACTCACTATGCATGTCTATACATTTTTAACAAATGTAAAACAGTTTATGTATTTCATCCTTGCCCTTAGTTACCATAAAAATTAGCTCCAGAGAACTTCAAGAAGCATGTAATATTCGTAAGTTTTCTTTGCCTGTGGTAAACCCCCCTGAAATGTTGACCTGGCTACGGTCTTGATGTGAGGGCAAATATAACTATGTATTATCTGAAGTTGGCAATAAGAGAAGTTCTAAGTGCCAATATCCCTACTCGCAAAATCTGTAAAATTAATAATTATATTGATAAAATAAACACTTAAGGTTGCATCAATGTAGATTTGATCATTTTTAAACTAAATTAATTAAGGGCCAATACAATTAAAATATTGACCATAGAGATTTTGATAGAACCAGGGTATCTAACACCTGGGAATAAAGCAGAGTCCCTAAAACCTATGATAAAGCAGAGTCTCGAACCCATGGGAATAAATCAGGTTTCCTAACACCTGGAAATAAGCTAGGGCATCTAACATATGGGAATAAACCGGTCTCCCTAACACCTGGGAATAAAACGGGGTCTCTAACACCTGTAAATAAACCAGGGTATTTAGCACCTAGGAGAAAACCAGGGTCTCTAACACCTGGGAATAAACCAGGTTCCCTAAAACCTGAGAATAAACCACGCTCTCTAACACCCGGAAATAAACCAAGCTCTATAACACCTGGAAATAAACCAAGCTCTCTAACACCCGGGAATAAACCAAGCTCTCTAACACCCGGGAATAAACTAAGCTCTCTAACACCTGGAAATAAACCAGGGTATCTGTCACATGGGAATAGACCAGGTTCTCCAACACCTAGGAATAAACCAGGGTCTCTAACATATGGGAATAAACCAGGGTACCTAACACATGGGGATAAACCAGGGTCTCTAACACCTGGGAATAAACTAAGGTCTCTAACATATGGGAATAAACCAGACTCCCTAACACCTGGGAATAAACCAGGGTCTCTAACACTTGAGAATAAGCCATGGTCCCTAACACATGCGAATTAAACAGGTTCCCTAACACCTGGGAACAAACCAGGGTTTTTAACATCTGGAAATAAACCAAGGTATCTAACACCTGGGAATAAACCAGGGTCTCTAACATATGGGAATAAACCAGGGTACCTAAAACATGGGGATAAACCAGGGTCTCTAACACCTGGGAATAAACTAAGGTCTCTAACATATGGGAATAAACCAGAGTCTCTAACACCTGAGAATAAACCAGGGTATCTAACACCTGAGAATAAACCAGGGTATCTAACACATGGGGATAAACCAGAGTCTCTAACACCTGATAATAAACCAGGGTATCTAACACCTGGGAATAAACCAGGGTCTCCAACACCTGAGAATAAACCAGGGTATCTAACACTGAATAAACCAGGGTATCTAACACATGGGGATAAACCAGGATTTCTTTCATCTAGGAGAGTCTTACTACTCATCCGGGATATAGGCCTGCGTATTTTAATTACTCTAGTGGGGTAGAGATGAATAAGGATGAAATAGGGGAAATGTACCCGCATCTACGTTAAGTGGGAAAATAGTATACCACCATAAGTACACCCATAAGAAACTCAAGACCCCTTTCACCAAATCACCAGTAAACCAGGTGATCCGGACGTTTAGTCTCCTTGCCCACAAATACAAATCATCTATAACCTTAGATCAATTATAATATATTAATTTGGACAAAGTAAGTAATTAGGTCCACGCTGCGTACTTATAAATGAATCGACCTAGTTTATTCCACTAAAATACACTTGAAACGCCACCCACTAGGATCCCTGGACAGTATAGACAGTATTGTTCAATGTAGACAGTATTGTTCAATTAGACAGTATTGTTCAATGGTAAGGACGATTCTATTCTTGTTTATCAACAATATCTGCCCAAACCTCTGCCGACACAGTCCTAAGAGATGTATTGGTAATTCAAACACCAAACAAACATATCTCCAAGGACTACCTGTCTGCTCATGTAACATGGTAGTAATGAAAAGGCCAAGGTAATCAGGACAATTTCTGTCTCAATATTTATAATAATATGTGGTATAGGCCTACAATTGCTAGAAGTAGTTTCTTCCAATGGCCGTAAAACAGTTTCTATTCCCGGGCTCGGAACTGTGGCTGCCAGGGCTGCAGTAACTGTTGGAATCTAAAAATAAACAAATTGATGTCCAGACCAGTGGCGGCTCGTAACTAAAATTAGTGGGGGTGCTGCTAACACGGGAAGCAAAACAGTGCATTTTTTACGTCACAGCCGCAAAGCCAACTTTTCCGTTGGTACCATTCAGAATTAAAGCTACAAATATATTTCTTGTTGTTGCTTTTGCCTGGCTGAGATATTAGAATATCAGGTGTTGAACGACCTCTTTTCTTAACTGTAACTTTCTCATGGAGAGATAGCTGTGAAAACTTAAGCTGTTGAAGTTCACTTACAGTCACAGAACTTATTTCTTGGGGATGCAAGGCCATGGTTAAGGTTTTCTGTTAAATAAAAGAACCGAAAAAATATATCAAATAGAATAGATGGAAGCAGAATAATAATTTAATTCTAAACTCTTCTACATTTTATCACATTCAAGAATATGGTACACGGTTTTTAAGCACAACACACGCTGAGTAAAAAAAAATCCCTTCCACCATCACGCCAGAGCCAAGCACTGCGAGAGGAACAGTGCTCTCTATGCCTGGCAGTCCCGCCTTCCTCTCCAAACCCTCCTATGTGCGCATGCACACAACAGTCAAACACCACGTCACTGGCACTGTGAAGCGCACAGTTCCATACAAATATTTTTATAAACTGGGGGATGGCTACTGAAGTACTGACATTAAGCTTAAGGAATATATACCGTACTACAAAAATAAAGAAAGAATTAAAGAAAAATATAACTCATTATATTAAATGTTATCGATAATATCAAGTGGAAATAGGGGGTGCTGCAGCTCCGTAGTGCCTATACACGAGCCGCCACTGGTCCAGACCTAAATATTACGACATGGATTTTGTAAATTCCGTGTGTTCTGTTGTTTGTTCTTGTCACAGATCACCCAACCAAGTGTCCTGTTTGTTCTTGTCACAAACCACTCAACCAAGTGTCCTGTTTGTTCTTGTCACAGACCATTCAACCAAGTGTCCTTTTGTTCTTGTCACAGACCACTCAACTAAGTGTCCTGTTTGTTCTTGTCACAAACCACTCAACCAAGTGTCCTGTTTGTTCTTGTCACAGACCATTCAACCAAGTGTCCTGTTTGTTCTTGTCACAAACCACTCAACCAAGTGTCCTGTTTGTTCTTGTCACAGATCACCCAACCAAGTGTCCTGTTGGTTCTTGTCACAGACCACTCAACTAAGTGTCCTGTTTGTTCTTGTCACAAACCACTCAACCAAGTGTCCTGTTTATTCTTGTCACAGACCACTCAACTAGGTGTCCTGTTTGTTCTTGTCACAGACCACTCAACCAAGTGTCCTGTTTGTTCTTGTCACAGACCATTCAACCAAGTTTCCTGTTTGTTCTTCTCACAAACCACTCAACCAAGTATATGTGTCTTGTCACAGACCACTCAACAAGTGTACTGTTTGTTCTTGTCACAGACCATTCAACCAAGTTTTGTTTGTTTAATCACAAACCACCAACTAAGTGTCTGTTTGTTCTTGTCAAAACCACTCAACTAAGTGTCCTGTTTGTTCTTGTCACAGACCACTCAACTAAGTGTCCTGTTTGTTCTTGTCACAAACCACTCAACCAAGTGTACTGTTTGTTCTTGTCACAGACCACTCAAACCAAGTTTCCTGGTTGTTCTAATCACAAACCACCCAACTAAGTGTTCTGTTGCCTGTTCTTGTAACAAACCAGTTAGTCAAGTATATTATTGCAGACAAGCCGGGACCCAACTATCAAGAGATGGAGCTGTGTCTGGGCTGCATCTGTGAAGCCACCACCAACTGTAACCTGACCATAGGGTGCAACCACCAGGGACTGTGCGGGCCCTTCCTCATCTCCCAGGAGTACTGGATTGACGCGGGAACCCCAGTTATCCGGGGGGACTCCCCTTACACCCAGGGAGGTAGGTCCATTCATCTTAATTCTGATTGTCATAAGATAGTCGAAAAATGTGTTCTTACAACAATATCATTTTATTTGTCTGAAATTTAATTTAGGCTATTAACATGCACTTTCTGAACTTATTGATTATATCAGAATATGAATTACACACTAACTTAATCCTAGGACAGACACAGCACCCAGTCACTCAGCCTTTAATTCATACCTGTGAAAGAGCAAGCCTTAATGTTTCTCATGATAAATTTGTTGGCCTCGCCGGAAGTTGAATCCGGCTGATCTAAGATGTCAGATCTGAGGTTTGAAAGTACTGTATTTATCCAGGGGGCTACACAGTTCACTATTCAAGCTAATGTCAGACATCTTAGCTTTGTTGGTATCACCTCTGTTTACAGAGCTGAGCTCTCACGTTTCAATTTCTGACAGAGCCTTCCCATTTCACAGTAATTGTTTGATGTAAGATGTATTGTGTCGGTTGTATTGATTTAGTTTGTAGGTCATGTTGTGATCTAGTCAAGTGGTTCAGAAAGTTCCCATAAAGCCCCCTTGACAAGAGATGTTATGATTCCAGCTTACCACAGGTGTGTGATTGAGCCATACTGTGCAGCCACCACCGTAAGGAACTACATGCGACAATTCAAACAGGTAGGTAGGCTGCAACTAATTTGAACACAATCTATCTCTATTTGCACCTCATAGATTAAATCGTTAAAAAAAACTCATGGGTTATAAACTAAACAACAGTCAAGTTCGATGCAGATGTCCCATTGAAGTGATACTCTCTGCAGTCTTCTTTAAATAACTTGAGTATGATACGAGTTTGTTAGTGCCTTCTATTATAAAAGTGGTATAACAATTTTCAAAATTCCTCTTCCCTCTTAAAGAGTGTAGAGAATGAAACCGCAATACAATTTTTGAGCTGAATTGATTATCTTAGCTATTCACATGCTCAACTTAAGATTCTTGACAAGAATGGCTCATGACAAATAAAATAATTCTTTTATATGATGTGCCCTGAATCAACATTATTTAATAGGTTCAGAGAATTTTTCATTGGGATCCAAAATACAAAACAAACTAAATAAATGTCCAGTACATATTTGTCACCAAAAATGAATTAACTTAAACTTTTTTAATGATGCATATTTATTTTATATATTTTACAATGAATATTTGAGCAAACATTAATAATATATGTTTAAAGTTTAATATAAAATGAGCCGATTTTTTTTTTTTTACAAAATTCTTGTATAACCAAAATGCTGATACTTGTTCCTCTTTAGGATTGCAATCAAGATAGCTTGTTCGACTGTGATGATGTTGCAAGGATCCATTACCTCGGAGGCTACCAGTGCGGTATAGACATCTCCCACAAAGGCTATTACAGAGTGTTCAAGCAATGTCTCAACAGCATCCGGCAACTGACCAGGACCTGATACCATAATCATAACAAAATTGAACACTTGGCCCATTAGAGCACAATGTTTGTTTTAAAATATTGTCAAGAAGACTTAACAGTGCCGATACTACCAGTAATTGTGCGTTAATTTTGAGTTGATCAGATAAACTCATTTTGAGAACCTAGGAAAAATAATTTATTAGGGGTCTGCGAGCTCAATTTTGTTTATTAAAGTTCGGCCCAAAAGAGCTTCTTAGAAACCTCCCAAGTATTCACTATCGAGTTGAGTCTCCAGTTTAATAACTATTTAACATTATCTTAACATATACATAAAAAAAAACTATTTAAAAAAATTAAATTAATATTTTGATATTTGAAATTTAAAAATATTTGAAATTACAAAATAATTAAAAGTTTCACAATAAAAATAAAATGAATTTGTTTTAAAAATATTCTTGGTTTGAAATTTTTTTAACTATAGTATATATTAAGATTAATTTTTAAATCAATCTGTAATGATAATGGTATAATATTATTATTTAATATGATATTCCTTAAATACAATAATTTAACAATATTCTTGAAAATAGGATTGTGTCGTGACCCCTGCACCCCCATAGGTTTGTTCTGTCAGAATAGCTTGCGGGAGGGTTAAGGCTGCAGGCAAGTTAAATGTGTGGTTTGATATATTATGTAGGTTTGTGAATTTTGGTTTAATATATATACAAAAAGATGATGTTGATCGTAAGATTAAGAATAAGAACACTGGACAACTGTGCTCATGGAAGGACTGAAGTTAAGCCAGCAACTATAGCATGTGCGTCCAATCGAGTTATGTAAATCAATAAAAACATTTTAATATTGCTTGGTGGTTATGACAATTGGGGGAAAATATTTAGCTATAAAATAACCCTTGATTATTTTTCCATGTGTAGTGCAGTTATCTTGGAACTGGTCTTAACACTTTCCAAGAGAGAGGCACAAATCTCCCTCCTATCAGAGAAGGCTTAAGCAGTATTTTTTAAGATGTATTCAGTTTGCTCTTTTCTATAACTAGTGTGTTCTTGATACAATCTTGTATGTTTTTTTTACTTTCCTTCGACCCCTCAGAGAGAAAGTATTGTTATCGTCATTAAAAACCGAATTCAAGATTTTGATAAATGTGGATGTTTCATGACCACCTGAAACCAAAATAGGGGTTTTAGCATTGCTGTCTGTCTGTACCTCAGGCTAGAGCCGAAACTATTTTACCGGTTGGGCTAAAACTTGGTATCTGGGATTTTTATCGAGTTGGATTTTTGAAATTATATCTCTAACCCTATAGTTAAGGGTAGTTTACTAAAGGGCAAAAGAGAGAAAATCAATTTTCTCAGAATTTGCTATAACAATTTTGAATAAATTTTACATCGAGACATAGTTTGCCATTATAAACAAGATTACAACTCTCATTGTCTGATGAAAATGACTTTGAGGGTATTTTATATGAAGAAAATTTTCCAATTTTCATAATTTCTTCACAACTATTTAAGATACGAAATAACTTATCATTATAAAGTTGTAGTACTATTAAAGGTAAAAATCTTTTATTTGAAATGTATTTTTATAAAACAAATAATTTTGGAGCTATAAACAAATATATAAATATATATACTTTTTAATAAAGACATTTGAAAATGATTTTAATTCTTAGGAAGGGGTGACCTGGTGGTCTAGGGGTACGGTGTCAAACTTCTATGCTGGCAGCCGGGTTCGATCCTCGGTCCCGGCAAAGATTTATCTGATTTCCAAACCCTTCCTACACCTCTGACAAGACATCTTGTGAATGTGTGGAATGCCAGGTCGCCACCGTGGTTCGGATTCCACGTTAAACTGTAGGTCCTTCATTTCATCTCACAATCACCCTACCATTACACATTAGCGTAAGTGCGTATAACCCGAACGGGTAGTAAGACGCGGTGCTAATAATAATAATAATAATAATTCTTAGGCTCTTTGGTAAATAAAGATGTTCCTCTTTTCTTGATTTTTCTGTAACACCATTCCTAGTTCCTAATGACATAAAGTAAGGAACAGTCTATATTATTTCATTTATGATCTTTGGTGTAGTGTTTCTACAAAAATGTATAAATAGACCTATTATTTCATTTCACAAATCTTATGAGTTTTTTTTAGTAAATGTCTATTTTAAGATAAAAGTGAGAGAAAATTTGTGAGGTGCACCATACCATTTATTTTGGGTATTTAACGTGCAGTTTATGAAGCAACTAGTATATCACAACACAACTTATAAATAAATTGAAATCTAGAACAAACACAACATCCATCTAGCCAATAATTCTTCATTGTGAAAGGGGAAACCTACATTTTCTGGCCATGCCAGGAATCAAACCCGGGACCTTTCTCCAAATCAGTAGACAGAGTTGCTACTAACTGAGCTAAAGTTTCGGGAAAGCAGAATATTACACCAGCCACACTAAGATATCCCATTCTATGTTTTTTTTAAATCTTTGCCTCCTACTCTCCTCCAATCAACAACCAGTTTTCTCAGTTGCTGACCGTAACTACATTCCTATGTCAGATGTTTGCAAACGCCTTTCCCCTTGTGCAGCTAAACAAAAATATTAATAAAAGACAAAGAAACAAAACTGATATGCAGAACCTGCCAAATCCATTCAAAAGCAGACTCACACAAATGGAATACCCCATGAAAGGCCACTATGACTTCCACTCAGAAAATTTTATATACCAGCTACAATGCAACTACTGCATTGGTCTCCCCACAGGAACACTCAAACAACGAATGAATGGGCATTGTTTTGATATCAACCACAAAGATCCTGACAAACCAGTAGCACTTCATGCCCAAATGCACAATGCAGATTTTGACTCATGCTATGATACTAGAGTAAAACGATCCCACCACGATAGTTACAATGCTTCCCAGCTTTAGAGGTGGGAACTTGCTTACCAATATATAACCAGATCCAGGCATCTGCCTGGTCTTAACCTTAGATAATCATCTTTCCTTTTTTTTTTTCAAGCAGGCCTACTCATAACAGTCAGTCATTTCTATACAAGCAATAATAATAATAAATAACTGATAATCTATTTGCTCAGAAATTAAATATAATACAACATTCTATCCATCTACCAAGAGTTAAGAGACAAGTTTGAACGGGCAGCTACAGAATCCAATCAAGAAACAGCAACAACACTACTAAGTGACCATGTTCTTCTACCTCTAGCCATGTTACCATAGTTTTTCTCTCTTCTGCTAAAGGAAACTGATCTAGCCCAAAAAATATCATAACTGTGTTTTTTGATGTTTTTAATTGTTGAGGCCTAGTTGTCTGGTGTGTAGGCCTCGCCCTTCTCTCCTCTTTTCAATGTTTAATTTAAAATATACATTTTTCCTTTGTTTAGTAGTAAATAGTGTACAATTCATAAGAAATATACTTATGTTTACATAGTGTTTGTCTTAACTTAAATTGATTGTCTTTTAGTAATAGAAAATGGCCTAACCTATAATATTCATAACTAGAGGTCTCCAAAAATACTTAAATAAAGTTTTCATTTGAAAAACAAATCAAACCATATCTTTGCAACTTAAATTAATCTAAATTTAAGTTTAGTTTTTTTCTATTAAATCAAATTTGATTTATACTTGGCTCTGATTTTATGAATATAATAGTAAACCTGCTCAATAACAGAACGAAAAATGTAACATTTAACCTTTTTTTTTTCAAACTGGTTTTGTTTTGTGATCTACTTTTTTCATTAATACCAACCATGAGCTACTAGGGGCTACATCCCCTGCATGGTACTATGGATATAAAAAAGAGCCATCTGCATATAAAAATCAAATACAATAATACAGTCAACAAAGAACAAAAATAATGACATTATAAAACACTAAATACATTTAAAAACAGATTGATTACTAATGAGAAGGTTTATTCATGTCATCGACCAGGCTTCCATAATCAGGTGTATACCGTGACAGGGCTAGTATAAACAAACCTTCCATTAGTTCCAATTAGTAAAATGCCGATTCACACAAATACATTGAACTAAAACAGAAGTGAAGCATTTCACCAAATGTTCTTATGTTGATATACTTCTCTCAGGAGAAGCTTTATCCATTGAAAAGATCATATCATAGTGATTTTTCCTGCAAGGTCCTTTGTGTCTAAGTTTGGTCTGAATGGGAAAGAAAGATATTGAAAAGTATCTTTGAGTTTTTGAAAGGTATAAATCTGGATTGAAATTCCTGTAGAATTTTGCCAATTTCAGCAACATATATATTTGTTCCTAACTAAAAAACTGGGTAGTTTTTCTTGTAATCTTGTATGTTTGGAAAGTGGTCAAAAAAGTTTGGTTGGAGGTAAGTGATCGTCAGTTGGAACGAGTTTAAATAGGTAGAAATTAATAGCATTTGATGTTGGATATAAAAGTTATTTATTTCTTAGAAGGCAAAATAAAAACAATGACTTATACATTAGTAAGGTGTGAATAGTAACAGTGGCACATGTTAGATCTTGTTGAAGGCAGCGATGTCCACTGATTGAACAAAGTCTTCAAAGTCTTGTATCTTCTCAACCAGCAGGTCTACAGACACCTTCTCATCCTCGACCACACACATAATTGTCAGCTTGTGAATACCGTATCCAACTGGCACCAGTTTAGCTGAAACAGACACAGATTTAAAATATATGATTACCCTTTGGCACCCAAATCCTGTTTCCAAAATTCATTCCTAATTAATATTCTCTAGTTAACATGGATTAATAGCACATAAATACTCTACTGCTAGTTCTGGCAAATAAGGACTTAGGAAATATTTTAAGTGATGCAACCGGTTTCTTAGTATCGGTACTGCAAAGAATCAGTTAAATATGAAATCAATCACAATGTCCATGGTTTTCAAACATGTCTAGTAGACCATTAATAATATGTTTGATTATTTTTACTAATGTTTAATACAAGTGGGATTATTTTCATCTGACCACTAACCAACCCTTACACAGTTTGCTCTTGTGTCACATTAAAACCAATTTTGAGCCTAGGTGAGATTTATACCAGAAATATTGATCAACTTAGAAAACTTAAAATTTTACTAAGTAAATTTCTTCACTAAAATTATTATATACAGCTTGAAAAAAAAAAAAAAAAATAGAAAATATTAATATCCCAATACCATTTTTTTAATTTCTTATTTTTTTATCAAACGTTTTACTCTTGTCACTAACAAAAACACAAATTTTAATATTTTATGTTTATAAAAATCGTTAGAATGAGAATATTTATAAAAATGTTCAATATAAAGGGCATCCATGGTTGGAAGGGTGCTATCTGACAACTAACAGAAACTTAGAGATTAAAATATATATTAATAAACCTATTTTGTTTTGCAGTTGTGGCAACTAGAAATATTATAGTACGTGAAATAATTAATTAAAATGTATTGTATTCACACTTATACCATTTTTTAAAAAAAAGTTTTCTAACCTACACCCTTGTTTCCGCTGGTTTGCCACATTTATTTCAAAAGAGAATTCCGCATTTTAGACGCTCTCATTTGAAAAGCATTTTTAAGGAACCAAAGACGCCGCTTTCACAAAAAAGAAACATTCAAATGGTTATTTCATATTGTGTAAAAACAATTAATAATTTATAACAAAATATCTGTTTGTATGAATATCCTGACTGCCAAAAGTAAAAATCAACAAATGGTTCGTCAGATCATGGTTTGACGAATGGATACATGGTAACTTTTCCTAGCTGTCAAATACCATGGTGTCTACTGAGTTGGAGAAACAAAAATTAGCGACTTTTTGACCACAAAATTTCTTCGGTAAACGGTTTGAACATTATGTAAATGCATATATATGCATAATGCACTCACACACAACATTAAACTTTAACTAGTTGGCGAATGTTAACCTGGTCCTTGGTATCATGATAAAAACAATCAGGCATCTTGCGGCCAACCCACGACATCATGGGTAGTGGGTGGCGCAACTTTCAACATGTTTGCGTTGTTACGATGTGTGGGAAATTCAAACAAAATATTTTTGTGACCTTATGACTAAAATATTAAAAATTCGTGACTTTTATGCAATAAGTGACTTTTGTGACCCATTAGACACCCTAGTTATCACCTTTCCTACTGTGGATACCCTATATTTTGATCTAAGTTGATAAATCAAGTTATTATAACATACAATTTGATTACTTGAGATTTTCGTCAAGTGGAACAATAATAGTTTATTGTACATTGAAATATAGCTAAGAGATAGGACCGCAGTGTAATCCAAGTTAAGACTGCTAGTGTAAATAACAGCACAGAATGACAAAAATTTAATGTAACTGTATATTTCGGCTGTTAATATTTTCATTGGCAAAGCTTCAAAAATGTTAAAGCAGGAATATTTTTCAAAGTAAAGTCTAAGCTTCACAAACCCCTAAACACCATGGAACATTCTACCTAAGTAGAGTGTACTTACACGCGCCCCAGATCAGCCCATCCATGACGATAGTCCGCACCTTGGCCTCCATCTCCTTCATGTCTGTTTCGTCATCCCACGGTTTCACATCCAAGACAATACTGGATTTGGCAATTAGCGCTGGTTTCTTCGACTTCTTCTCTGCGTATGCCTTCAGTCTTTCCTCGCGGACCTTTGCCGCCTCAGTATCCTATCAATTTTAACATTTCATATTATGGAGTGTAATAAATAATATATTAAACATGTTTTATATAAATATTGCTTGACAACCCTCCCTATAATTCTTAGAGAGTCACCAAGAACAAGTAATAAGGTAAGGGTGACAAGGTGGTGATGGAAATAGGAGAGGTTGGGGGTAAGATAGAGCCAAAATGGAGGAGAAAGAGAGGTGCAGCAAGGGTTACAGAAAATATTTTGCATCTGAATTCATGCTTCTGAAAGATAAATACTATTTAAAAGCATTTTCATTTTGGGAGTGGAACTACATTTTATGTGTATTTTGAACACACTTGTATGAGTGTGTTACCCACCAAGATCATTAAGGTCACACAAGAAGTCTACTTAAAGGGTGAGTGGATGTAGCGGCTTGTGAGCAAAAGAACGGGGTGAATATTTTGTTTTCCGCACTTACTTAGTAAGGCCTCAATGGGTTAAGAATGGTTTACTGGAAGTGGTGGATCTCAAGGTGAGAATAGTGAAAAAATTCAGGTGACTACACTTGTAAAATTCCCGACTTGACTTGTTTCTCCTTTGTGAATGGCTTCATTTTACTTTATTACATGGAACAATATTTTAAAAAATAGTTCTATCAACTATAGACATCAATATTCTTAAAAGTTATTTTTCTAGCATTTATTATCTTAGGTATTATGTAGTTGTGGCTCTGCATAGATGTGGTATAATAAATAAACACTGTACATCCATTTAGTGTTAAAACTAACATATTTTGTTAACACTGAGAAAAAAAATTCTCAATTACTACAATTAGAGTTACTAGTCAAGTATTTCAATTCATTGACTTTTTGTTATTTTTAATTAAAATTCCCAGACATTTCAGTTTTCTCCGATATAAAAAAAATTCCCTTACTTAAAGATTTTCCATTTTTTACCTTTATGTAGCCACCCTGCTTTGCAAAGCAGCAATTGGTGAATTAAAATAGTTTTAAACAATAACTTATTTAATTTATTTATGATATAGTAACATTTATTAGGGCAGTATTGCACTGTCACAATTATTTTATAGAAGTTCTTTGATAAAAGAAAGTTTAACCTATTGGCTACATGCAAAAAAATTTAAAATGTTAGTGTACATTATGAAGGCTGAAACTCCACACTTATGTGATAGGTGTGCATTTTTCTTTAAGAGTGTTCATCATAGCAGGCCCAAATCAGCTCCCGGCTTGCGTGAAGTATGGGAGGAAAAGAAAAGACCTACACTATGCCAGAAATGTGTGCAGTGCATTTATATTTGAATAATTACTCGAAATTTTCCATGGTGATGATGGTGGACAAGGTGGCAGGAAAGTTTCTTGTTAATAACTATAGTATATTCCATCAAGACAGAATAAAGATTTGTGCACAGTGTTTATCTGTGAAGGTTTTCTAAAATGGTCAAAAACGGCCTTTTCAATGTAGTTTTTATCCAAATATCATTTAATATTTCAACAATGTTCTTTATTAGGAACTTCTATTAACTCTTTATAGACTGGGCGCAAGAGGGAAGCGAGTATGCAAAATATGAGGACCGAATTCCGCCAATGGATTTTAGTTGAGAATAGCTCAAAAGATTAACAATACAGATTTTGCGTCCTTTTTATAGATCAATTTTTTTTATCCTCTTTCCTCTTTTTGTAAAGGAAATTTATATTATAATATTATTATTAACAATAATTATTTCATTTATTATTAGCACAGCTTACTACCCGTCGGGTTATTAGCACTTAGCTAATGTGTAATGTAGTGAAGTTTGGAGAGAAATGAAGACCTTCTCAGTTTAATAAGTGGAATCCGAACACGGGGAAGGCCTGCATTCCCCACATTCACAAGATGTCTTGTCAAGGTGAAGGGAAAGGTTGGTAATCAGAAATATGTGCCGGGATCGAGGATAAAAAACCCCGACCAGCCAGGTCACTTATTTAAGAGAAATTATGAATGTACATGAAAAAGTCTTTTAAAATATATATTTCAGCCATAAATTTAGTTCAATTTTAATGGAGGAATGTAAATGGGTTTCAATGAATTTTTTTATTAATAAAAAAATATAAAGCAACAAGCGATTTAAATAGAAATTTATTCAACAAGACAAATAATTATCATTTTATTTAGGACAATCATTATTGAAATATTCAAAATGAATTACAAAATGATCCTGACTTTTTTTCAACAATTTGACCTATCATTTACAAGTGAATTATTATTATTATTATTAGCACCGCGTCTTACTACCCGTTCGGGTTATACGCACTTACGCTAATGTGTAATGGTAGGGTGATTGCGAGATGAAATGAAGGACCTTCAGTTTAACGTGGAATCCGAACCACGGTAGAGGCCTGGCATTCCCCACATTCACAAGATATCTTGTCAGAGGTGAAGGAAGGTTTTGGTAATCAGATAAATCTGTGCGGGGACCGAGGATTGAACCCCGGCCGCCAGCACAGAAGTCTGACACCTTACCCCTAGACCGCCAGGTCACCTTACAAGGTTGAATTAATGACTCTGACAAAAACAACTTAGTCATTTGTTGTGGACGTAAGCTTTTCATATCCAAATAAACAATAATCAATGGGCTGCAATTGTGTTTGATGAGCATTTTTCTTAATTAATGTTTGTACTGTAGCCCTTAACAAATACAAATCATCCGACATGCATTTCACCTTCATTAAATTAAAGCCGAAACCTATGTTATGAGAAATCAGTCTACATCGGAGTTATCAGTAGTTTTTTTTAAGTGTAAACTAGTTCTAACTTTTAATTGTTCATTATTTATGTAAAGGTTTCCCAAAGATATAAGGACTATTTGTACAAAGCCCTCAGTTGCAGCTTTCAAAATTGTATTTTACTGCCAAATCTACTGGTAGTATTGCAACCACTTACACCATGTAATGGTGGCAAAATATTACATATGCTTTCACCCAGAGATTCAGCAGCTAAATGGCATCCTAGAAGATATTTCTTTGTACAAGAACCACTGAACCATATACCTAGACAACCAATATTTGCTAGTTCTTTCCAGTAATAAATGGCCAAGATGAATACATCTGTAGCCGCACTGAGGATAATAACACAAGTAGATTGAATTCTTACTGCATGAAATATGTGACAAAACATCCTTGAATCAGCTTCTAAGTGGTTTGATTGAAATTCAAGTATCTCATAAAATAAAGACCCTTGTAGCTTGAAACATTTTGTTGGATCATCGAATCCTCCACAAATGTACATCTAGCAGTCTTTGTTTACTTGTGCATATTTTGGAGCATTAGTGCAAAGATAACAAACAATTTGTAATTTACAACTCATTCCATGAATTTTTGTTGAATGACTCGAAATTATGATATTTTTAATAATTTGGCCTTTACTCTGCAAACTTGACTAATTTTTTTTATTGAAATGATGTCATATCTATTGAATATTACATATATTCTCTTCACGTCAGACTGCTTAAGAAATTGCATGATCTTTTTGAAAAAAGCCTTGGCAAAATCACCAAAAGTATTGAACTTTTTTAACTGAATTTGGTGAACTATGCCATACCATCAACAATATACATTTTTGGAGTATTTAAATCTATAATATCTTGCTGAGAGTTTGTACCAGTTATAAATGTTTTGAATTTCAAGGGTGAGTTGTGATTTTGGTGATTTCCTGTAAAATCTGTCGTTATCAAAAAGATACTTGCAGTAGTCTAATATTTCATACGATGCTAATATTTTTGTATCAAATCCATGTTGAGAAGCCACCATGAATGATTTTTGGAAAATTGTTATGTCTGTTACGTCTTGTAGTTTCTTGTTGGAAGTAATTTTGTTTGTTTTGACAGGAGTATCTTCAAAGTTGTGAAATTTATTTTTTATATAGGATCCAATAATTTCTTTATTTTGATGAAAAATTGTTCATTTTTGTATGTAGTTAATAGAGTCTTTCCATTTTCTTTAACATTAAGTAAGCATTGTTAAGTAGATTCTTCAGCAAGTGTACCGGTGAAAATATTGCGAAGCACACAATCTCCACTGTTGAATGGATTACAAGTTTTAAAACACTTAATGATATTTTCAATATCTTTTTCATCCTATTAATCCTCGATTGTGTCCATTCATTATGACTATTAATGTCACCTGTAGTGTCAGAATGTATTTCGAAATATGAAGAAAGAGTTGAGTGAACACTATTTTTGAAAGGATACAGAAGCAACCATCTTTGCATTGCTTCTTCATTTTTAGTGATACCAGTTAAGCCTCCAGTCACTGCATTGAATGTACCTGCATACGCTTGACAGAATGCATTCCTCTCTTCATATCATGTATGACCGCTGGAGGTAATTTTAACATGTCTTGTAAATAAAGTGTCACACCATAAATTGAATGAGTGTGATTCATAGAAAAAAAAAAGGTAAAATTTGTCGAGTAGTCAATAAATGTAGTTCATAATGATTACTTCGGTCAGCCATAATTGAATTCAAAAGAACTTCTACCATTTCCCAGTTATTATTTAAATATTTGAATAGTTCGTTTCCAGTGTTCATGTGATTTAAAAATTTAGAAAAATTTAAAAAAAATAAAAAATAATCTTCAACTACTATAGTTTTATGCTGATTATTTGTCGCTCAAACCTGAATGATCCTTACATACTGTTACTTCTCTTATCTTTTCAAGACAAGTATTTAACTGCTGTATTTGATCGTTAGAAGTTTCATCTTCAGATAAATTCATGTAATCAATAAATTCTGAAAACTGTATGCTTATCAATGCTTCATACATAAGTGTATGTGCTCTAATGCCTCTGTTATACTGAGTACCTATAAGAATTGACAACAAAGTATTAACACTGTAAACATTGGCTTTGATAAAAATGCTATCGAGTCCACTTCCTTCTATATATTGGCATAGCAAGAAATTTTTTTGTAGATGAAATGTTCTAATTCACAATATCAAACCTTGGAATTCTTGACTTCTTTGTTGGATATCTTTTACTATGTGATATATGTACATGTCGCATGAAAGAACAGCTATATTTTTATTCAATGATAGACACGAGTTAAAATTTTTTTTTATGGCAGTATACATAACATCTTTTGAAGTTGATGGCCGAGGAATTACCGGGCTAAATCCAGATATAGGTGAGTTTTCAGATAAAAGTAATTGTTGGAATGGAGTCCATCCTGGTATTGATTTCTTAAATGGCCAACATAAATTGTTCACCGATAGATCATATTCCAATCTACATAAAACTCAGAGCAAAGTATCAAATTGTGAATAATTCTGAGTGTAAGTTAAAAAACAGCTATTAAGAAAAGTAGATGTTGAAGGCTCCATACTTGCTTTGAAGTGAAGAATTTCTTGAGAGTTTAAAGCCATAAAATTATTCTCATACTGCTCAGCTATAAGTTTCAATTTAACGAGATTTATTTTGTTCTCAATCATATTTTTTTCTTGATATATAAGCATTGCTGTTACGTGAGTAGAGTCTTTACCGCTTAATGTTTCTTCATTGAAACCATTGTTATCCATAGCCCCATTAAGAAATAATGATGGATTTCTTACTATAATCTTAGGAATAAACAATTTTTTTTTCTGCATCTTCACAGGCAATTGAAATTGTTACTTCTAAATCAAGATCTTGTAATGCTTTATAGCTGATGCAATGTCCAAGCTTATTCAATATACTTATCAAATATTTTGACATAGTCAAGTGATGAATTGATTCAGCTAAAGCTATGTTTCAGTCTGTTTCTAAGTAACAGTAAAAAATATGTCATAAGACATGGATATTGCTCTTATATAATAGTTATCGCTAATTTTTTTGTTTTTTTGCATTAAAATTTTCCAAATTCGCGACAATTTTCCATTCTCTAGTAATTTTTGAGGCAAAGTTTCATCACGTAAATAGCCACTTGGTATTAGTTCTTTTTCTAATAATTCTTGCCGCAGTCTTTTGCACTCTCAATAATATGGTATTTTCAATTAATGCAACTAACATGTTCAATTACTTCCCCCAGTGGTATATTGCCCATAAACACTAATGAAGATTTTGAACTATCAGTCGGATATGAAAATAACATGTTTTCACCAAATTTATCAATGAGTAGTGATTTCACTACACGATTTTCGATCACTGCATCCTCTATATTAGTAAGTACAGCCAGCCGCTGAACTAAGAAGAGTACTTCAAAGGAATGAGTTAAAAATGTATCTTTAATTTCATGTATCAGTTTGTTACCTGCATTGTGAAATATTTCTTGGGGGATTTGATTAGAAGGTTGACCTGATGGATTTGTAGAATTTCTCGGCAATCTTAAATAATCCCGATAACAATGTTTGTGATACCGACTTCCATAGCAAATAAATCTTCAGGTCATTGACAAGTGCTAAGTTGGGTGAAAACATGGTCTTCCTTACTACATGCAATATTTAAAAAAAATTCCGCTGCTGAAATTTCGGAACACAAGTAAAGTTGCTTATCTTTGTTATTCGTTAATTTTCCAAATATCAAACATTTCAACTGTTTTTTCTTTACTACGCGTTCCCTACATGACGAACGAGAGTTTCAAGAACCTGACACACTTGCTTTGGAAGTTAAAGTAAACTCTTCGTCTTTTTTATGTAACACTATTTCTCGATGCCTTATTTTCTCCTCACTTATATAAATAGCTAAACAGCCTTGGAGCCATGAAAACTCTTTGTCTTGTTGAGTCTGAATTATACAGCTTTTCAAACTTTTCATAAATAATGTCCTTTCTTCTATCTGATGCTTTTTTAATACTGAGCAGCATGGTTGATTTTGGTTCTTTAACTAAATCATTTGTTTTATAACAAAATAAACCACATAATTTGTTTGGTATTTCCCCCCCGACATTTCTTACGTTTCTTAATAAAACATGCTTTAAATAAACACTCAAAAATAACAAAAATTGAATTATATTTCGCATATACGACACACACAAATTTCTAATGCCCCATGTTTTTGTGTCAATAGACGCAGAAACACACTGAATGGCGTAGTGCGCTATGCTTACCATAGGGCACGCAGAGGGAAGGGGAAGGGACAAGAGGGGACCACCGCAGCTGCCGGCAAGATGAGTTTTTTCATTGTTTGGTGTCTCTGGTATAAGAATCGGAACATAAGTTGCTGGTCCTCACATTTTGCATACTCAACTACTTCCAGCGCCTGCACTATTAGCTCCATTAATGTTTAAATAGAATAGTGTTTGTACCACAAAGTTGATTGGCATATTAATAAAGCAAATTTGGTGTTTTTTTTTTTTTTTAAGTTTCATGGTACCGGTACATTGGAAAATGTTTTTAACATAATTGACATCCATTTTTGTACTCACATAACTTGTAGAAACTTAGATGAAAATGCGAGGTAATTTAATAACGCACATTTTATCAAAGGTGGTGTCAAATCTTTTATTATGATTTATAATTTTATTTTTGTATCATAATCTAAATAAATATAACAGTGTGGTCCTTTGAGACATGCTATTGTTTACCAACCAAATTATAAAATATAGGGCCAAAAACTTTTTTAGAGATACTTCACTTTAAAATGGATTCATAAATAAAACACAAAAATTTAAATTTAACAAATATGAGGAGGCATGTTATAAATTACCCAAACAGGGTATTTTTAACAATTCACAAAAGGAAGTAGACGTTTTCGGGATTGATAATCTTATATTCATGAGTGAAAGGTTTAAGTTAAAACAAATTGAAAGTGCACACCACTTTAAGAAATAACGACTTACATCTTCTTCGTCTGAGCCAAAGAGGTCGACATCATCGTCGTCATCCTTAGCTGCAGGCGCAGGGCTGCCATTGGCCACAGCTCCAAGGGAGGATGGGATCTTTTTCTCTCCAGGCAGTTTCTTGCGCTCATCTCCCAGAGACTTGATGTGGTTGTACCAACGCAGAGCATGGGGTTGGACAAAGATGGTGCCTTCCCTAGGGTGTCGAATACTGACACATCAGCTTGACTCGCCTGGTAGCTAAACACAGTGTAAATAGCAAAAAATATACCCCCCTCAGTTCTTCTGGGGACTGTGCACACAATATTGGGTATTTTAGGCACTTTTTTATCAAACAAAATATTCATAAATTATTATCATATATTTTACTTGTGAAAAAATGATGGCCCATTGATGAGAGAGAGAAAACATCATCCACACACCTCTTTTAAGAAGGTCTGTAGGCCACACTCGCAAGCACATTGCGCACCTCAAACTATATTCTTGAAAACATTTTTTTTTTTTAGGAACATGCAATAGTTGTCTATAGCCACCCCATTTCCCCTTTACCGCAGAAAGTCCAACTCTTTCGAATGAAGTACAATATTGCCATAGTGTTCTGTTTAATATCTTGAATATCAACTAATGATATGACATGAAGTAAACTCACTATAACTTTCCATTACAACTGAACCAATTCAATGAGCCACACCCAAATGTAAAATGGAAATAATACCATAAATATAAAAACCCAAATTAATATTTAAAATAATTACTAGTGTACAAACCTTATTTTCAAACTTTTGATAATTTATTTAATCATTATGGTTCTTACACAACTAAGCTTAACCTAACCTTTCATGCTTTGATAAATTTAAAATTTACAATAATATTTATAGAATAAACAATTTAATTTCAATACTATGTTATGTCATCCAACATAAATAATCATGGGTAAACATTATAATGCAAACTACATGAATCAATGTTCACAAAGTTAACAAATAATTACATTTCTGTGTTTCGCTAATGGATAAGGTGAAGTGAATAAATGACATACTTATGAAGGTAAAAATAAGAATGAAGAATGATAAAGGATAAGACAGTGAAGGTGGTGCAAGTGTATGCTCCACAGGTGGGCTGCTCAGTGAAGGAGAAGGCGTAGTTTACAGAAGATCTGCAGAAGCAACTGGGAGTCTAATAATCATGGGCAAGAAATTCAGCATGTAGTCGACTATATGCTTGTCGATTTGCAATTGGAGAAGAATATAGCAGATGTGACAGACAGTGATTGACTGCTGGTGGAAACCATAATAAGAAGTCGAAAAAGGAAAAACTTAGGAGAGAGTTCCAGAAAATAATAGACCCGATACCAAAGGACAACCACAAAACAGGAGAGGAAGAATGGGGAAGATTCCGGGCAGCATCAGTGGAAGCAGCTGGAATGGTGTGCAGGAAAACACGAGGAAAAAATAAGAATGAAGGAAAAACCATGGTGGAACTCTTGAACAAAATATGCGGTCACCGAGGAGGACAGGTCCTTTGTTCCAAAAGAGAAAAGTGGAGGCCAAGGAGAAATACAAGACCAAAAAGAAGGAAGCAAAGAGAGTAGGGGAGGAGAAGAAGAGAAGTTGGATGGAGAAGTGGACAGAAAAGATGGAGGACAGTGTGGGTAGCATAAAAGTTATATATGGAATGGTCAGGAGTAAAAGAAGTAGGGAACAGGTCAAGATAGTAGACAAAAATGTTGTGGTAGAAAAGGAGGAACTCAGGAAAATATGGAGAGAGTATTCTCAAGACGATTAGCCACTTAGTTGTAAGAAAAGAAAATGGAGAAAAGAATTAGAGGAAGGGTGGAAGGAGGATATTGAGGGACGAACAGTATGGCTCCACACCAGACCAGGAAGGGCCACAGTATATTTAATATTCTCAGTAAAGTAGATGCAATAGACACAATATGAGTATGGGAAGGACCTGTTAATGGCCTTCCTGGACGTTGAAAAAACCTATTGACTGTGTGTGCAGATGGAGAGAATGAGAAGCACTGAAGAAGAAAGGAGGATTGAGGGATGCGACAGTAAGAAGAGTGAGGAATATGCACAGTTACAAAGAGTGTGTTAGCTGCGTGAAAGTGGGAGGGGAGAGACAGAGTGGTTTGAGTTGAGAAATAACCTAAAGCAATGAGTTGCACTCTCACCAAATGTACTATTAAGTTAACTTTTGATGGACAAAATAATGAAATAAGTGGTAGAAAAGATTGGGGAGGAAAGTAGGATGGTAATGGTGTTAGCGGATGACCTGATGATATGAGCTAATGAGGATGAAGTTCAAGTACATTTGGATGCATGGGATGAAATGATGTTTCAGTATGGAATTAAGTTGAATTCCAGTCTGGAAAATTAAATTTCTAAGAAGTACTATAGGAGTGACCAAAATGGTGCAGGACAGGGAAGTCATGACTAATGTGGTAAGGCTATGTGAGGAGAATGGGGGCAGACACAATACCAAAGAAAATGTTAAATATTGAAGTGGGGGGCAGGAGGCCAAGAATAAGACCAAGGGACAGGAGATTGAAGGGAGAGGACTGTGTTATGGTGGAGGAGAGGTGGTGGGGAGAAAAGATAGCTTGGAGAGGTGTATGCATGTTAAAGACTTGGTCAGTGATGGGAAGCTGTTCAAGATAAATATGATGATGATGATGATTAATCACTTGGATTCTATTAAGTTTTGTTTTAACTGTAGTATAAAAATTATTATTAATTTTCAAACTTGGTAAATCTTGGTATTATTTGATTTGCTGTCTCCATGAGTGTGTAATAATAACAATTTTTTAGCACCATGTCTTACTACCCGTTCAGGTTATACACTTATGTACTAATTAAGCCAATGCTTTTAGGAATGGAGAAAGTTATACTTAGAAGAAGTGTACTCACATTTGAGTAGAAGGAGAGTGAAAAACCATTTGGGGAAAGCTACCCCCAGTACACTAGACCGAGATTCAAACCTTGATCCCCTCATCATCGGCAGTTTAGTTTGACGTGAGAGAAGTGTGTTAAACCATATGACCACAGAAGTGTATAATCATAGCAATATATGTTAATGATATAACAAAGAAAAAGTGTCATGTGATTAGCATTACTGTCTTAATACTGTAGGCCTACCTTTAACAGCACTTACTATTTCAGTCACATTCAAGAAACACTGAAAAAATAAATGTGTTGTTTCCAATCATGTTGGTAGAAGGATTAACAGCTATAAAATTGTGGGGAAATTCTGTATTTAAAATATAGGGGAGAACTTTGTACCACCCTTAGTGACGCTTAAAAAAAGTAAAGTAAATTTTATCTATAAGACATATTATTCAATTGATTCAACAGTGCCAGTGTCTACAGCTGTGTGTGAACGTGGTTTCAGCTGTAAAATCTAGCCACAGAAGCATGCTAGTATTTGAAAAACATAATTTAATGACTATTAGTATAAATGGACCATTTTTCAGTGCCTTTGACCCAACAGAATGTATTCAAAACTGGTGTGTCAACAAATCACAATGGCCTGGCTATAAGCAGTAACTTAAATCAGGTGTGAAAAGTGAGTCTCTAAATATTCTGTGCTTATTTGCAAGCCTGGTCTAAGGTGTCAATATAATTGTTAGACTAGACTGCTGAAGAAAGGGAGACCAGGGTTCGAATCCCAGGTGAATAGACTGAGTGGTTTTTTCAAAATGATTTTATATTTTCCCTTCATGCAAATGTGGGTACACTTCAACTAAATTCAACTTTCCTCATCCCTAAATCATTAGCGTAATTAATACATATGCATATAGTCTGAACAGGTAGTAAGACGAGGTGCTAAAAACAAGTTAAAGAAGGGAGGACTATTGACCCTTTTCCATCATATTATAGTAATATATATTATTTTGATCAATAATAGGCCTACACACAGAAAGTTTGCAATAAGTTAATATAAGGAGTTTGGTCTAGCCTAGGTACTAAATCATCCAAGGTCTAACCTCTAACTGCTAAACCAAATTTAAAATTTTACAAAATACATGTGGCCTGAAGTACAGAGACTACGGTCACAAGTACAGCGGGATATTGCAACTTCAGACATTTACATAGAGGCCTAAGAAAAAAAAACTTGATATACCTAATTCAAGTTATTACTATTTAAAAATAAATGCATGAATAAAAGGGAAAATTACTCAATTTTTTAATGTAAAAACTTTGTAAATGCATTAAATATATAGAAAATTACACAGTTTTAAATTAAAATGACCCTAGGTGCAACAGTTTCCCCTATAAGCTAGGTCCAGGTTAACTTGTTCTGTAGGTTTGTAGAATCTAAATTTATTTTAATATTAAAACTAATGTGTAGGTAATTTGTTTTAGTTTGATAAAATTCAATACTATATCACGGAGTTCCTCAATTTCCACTAATTAATAGTTGACCTCGCGTGGGCGCAGAAGCTAAAATGTCTTGCGAGTACTAATTTCAGTGTATGTCAAAATGTGGGCAATAGTTGGGTATGTTTACAAAATTTCATTTATTGTACTCACAATTTTGGCAATTTGTTCTTATATAAATATAACTACAAATGGCTTGTCAATTTATATTAAAGTGTGAATTAAATGTTCCAACTTTATATAGTTAGAACCGGCCTGTGCTTACTAAACATGTGAATCAAAATCTTAGCCTAAAAACAGATTCTGATGGGCGAAACCTCATTAAAAATGTGACACTATGGCAACAACCATTTTAACTTCCAGATAAAAGTTATCAATTATTTAATTTAAACCTCCCAATAAAAATGTGATGGATAAATACATTTTATCTGGCAGTCATAAGACACACTTTTAACTTATCCCCCCGATAGAAATATTTATCTACCAGGTTAATATTTATCCAGGCGTCATAAGACTGGCCCTTATAGGTTTAAGTATTAGGTAGCTCATTAGTAGTGTGTTATAATAACAAAGACTACAATAAGAAATGAAATGAATACTAAAAGTTGAATAGACGAAAATGATGTAAATGTGTAATCAGTTTAATACCAGAGATTGAGCAATATACTAAAGTAAACAATGATATGGGATAGAAAGTGGACTAAAAATACTGTGTACAAACATAGTTGGCATATTTAAATGAAATGCAGGTCAGATTAAAAGTATAAAAAGTATAAATAAATATAGTTGATAGGAAATACATATAAGTGTTGACTAATTAAAATACACTTAAAATTAGTTTAATAGAATTAGAAACTTTAAACTCATTTAATTAAAAGAAAGAATTGACCTCTCGGAATCATCAAAAGCAAAATTGAATCTATCATATCGAAGAAATATCAAACCCTAAACAAAAAACTCAATGCAATATCCCCAACCCCGCAAGTTAACACAACAAATCTTGATACCGAGTTTCAATTTTACCCCAGATTTCTTAACTTGTCTAAGTTAGAACTAAATAACCAAGCTAAGGAAACCCTTCATAAAGGATACAAATTCAATCTTAAAAAGCCGTCTATTAAACAAAAAATCCAATGTTTAGTAATCGACAGTGAAAATGCAATTAATTCCTTACCCTCAGATGATAAAAACCTCATCAAGAACATGGTCGCCAACCAGATACATAAGATCATTACTAACCACAAGCAAGACATGAAGAATTTAAATCACCCTATTTCAACCCTCAAACAAAAACTTAATTCAAATGAAATAATCAATGTTAAAGCCAATAAAGGCAACACCATAGTCCTCTTAAACAAGGAAGATTACATATCCAAAACCCTCGATTTTATTCATAGTAACAACATTATCGAAATTAAAGATGACCCTACCAACAAATATCAGAGGAATTTAAAAAATATCTTGAAGGTATCCCCTTTAATCATTCAACCATCTGACTCTTTTAAACTTATTAATATGAATCCCAATGCCCCAATCTTCACTTCACTACCTAAAATTCACAAACCCAACATCCCGATCAGACCACTCGTTAATTACCAAAATGCACCTGCATACAAACTTGCTAAAAAACTATCTAAAATATTATCTACAAATCTTGAACTTCCCAATCTATTTAATATAAAAAGTTCTATCCATCTTACTGAAAAACTTAAATCCATTCCATTCAACCAAAACTCTAAATTCATGTCCCTGGACATATCCAACCTATACACCTTTATTTCTGAAACAATCAATATAATTAAGGAAACCTTAATTGAAAAAAACTTCAATAAACAGTATATCGACCAAATTTCCAAGCTTTTACAAACAGTCACTGAACAAAACTACTTCCAATTTAACAATAAATATTACTTGCAAAAAGATGGACTAGCAATGGGTTCCCCAATTTCCTGTATAATGTCAGAAATATTTTTACAGAAATATGACCCTATAATCTTCAATAGTTTAAATAATTCACTCAGCATACAATTCTTTTGCAGATATGTTGATGACATTCTCATGGTTTTCGATACGACATCCCTGCAATTACCAACATCATCAACAACATCCACCCCAAACTGTCCTTTACTATCGAAAAAGAGAATAATAGCAGTATTAATTATTTAGATCTCCATATCACAAAAAGCTGTCATAACAAACTTATATACAAAATCTTCAGAAAACCTACTCACACGGATGCAATAATACCTCACAATTCAATCCACCCCATCTCTCATAAACTTGCCGCATTCAACAGTTTAATTCATCGCTTACTTCACATCCCTCTTAATAAAACTAATTATAAAATTGAACTCAACATCAACAAACAAATTGCTACCAACAATGGATATTCCCATTCCACTATATACAAGATTTTACAAAACCAAAAAAAGAAACTCCATTCTGATAACTTCTTCACTACCCTCACCAATAATAATGTAAACCCCACTGAAAAGAAGAAATTGCTCAAATTCAACTACAACGGTCCGGAAACACATCGCATCACCAATATCATCAAAAAATACAATCCTAATATTGCTTTTACAACCAATAATAATATCAAGAAAAACCTCAACAATAGTAATATTAACAGAAGTGACATCTATAAGACAAACGGAATCTATCAACTCACTTGCGAATGCAACAGCATTTACATTGGATAAACTGGTAGAAACTTCAGAACACATTACAAAGAACACATTTCTGATTTCAAATACAATAGAAACAAATCAAAGTTTGCCGAACATCTTAAATATTCTAACCACCAACCAAGACCCATTGAACAATGTCTCAAACCCCTTTATTTCGCTCACAAAGGACCCATGTTAAACACAGCTGAGAATGTTTTCATTCATGCAGCTACTCTTCAGAAAAAACCCATTCTTAATGAACAACTCCAATCATCCAACCAAATTTTAGTTAACACATTAAAACGGTTACCTAAGCATATTAAAGTATCTAACCCGTCATCCTGCTCTACCCTCCATCGTAGCTAAATGGCCCGTTCGAGCCGGAGCCGAGAAGATGTAGACCACTCTCTCTTCCTCAATCCCATCCATTTTTCTGGTTATTTTACTCTCTTACACCCCCTTTTTTTAAACATTATCCCACACTCCATCATTCAACTATTTTTCTAATCAGGTTGGCTGTACTGATTTTTTTAACTCTTTTTTTATCATCGCCACTCTCCACTGACTTCAGTCCGCTTCCTAAGTTCGCTCTCATTGTGTCCCACCAACCTTCGGAGTAAGTTTTCTTTTTTTCTTTTTCTATCTTTTTCAATTTTGGTCCAATTTACTTCATATAATTTTTCTCACGTCCCTACTTAACATTGCTTTTATGTATTTTATAGCAAGTCTTTCAATTTTAATTTCAGCTCCATGATTATGGTGCGTCTAATTGTTAGCACCGAAACATGTCGGTAAAATAGAACTTCTGTAGACATCATCATTACAGGAATATCAATAACAAAGGAGTAAGGGAAGTCAATCCCAACAACAAGACTGTGATAATTTTTACATATATTTATATTCATTTCATGTTACTAATGTTTTTATGAACTTAGATTTAGATATTTTGACTCATATTTTTTTCATAATTACTTTTTAATTAGTCTTCTCCCCTCTTAACTTCTTTAATGTTTATGCAACTTATCCCCTACTTTAATCCTCAATTTTAGTATGTTGCATTTTCATGAATTATTTTTCCTTCTTCATAATTCCTAAATTTAATTTTCAATCTTTTCTTTAATTATGTTCACTAATTGACGTTTTCTTTTTTACATTATTCGTATTACATTTTAATTAGTCTGCTTATTTTCACTTCACTTATATTAATTTAACTGCATTACATCTTTGCAATTTAGTATTTAATCAAGGTCAATTCTTTCTTTTAATTAAATGAGTTTAAAGTTTCTAATTCGATTAAACTAATTTTAAGTGTATTTTAATTAGTCAACACTTATATGTATTTCCTATTAACTATATTTATTTATACTTTTTATACTTTTAATTTGACTTGCATTTCATTTAAATATGTCAACTATGTTTGTACACAGTATTTTTAGTCCACTTTCTATCCCATATCATTGTTTACTTTAGTATATTGCTCAATCTCTGGTATTAAACTGATTACACATTTACATAATTTTCGTCTATTCAACTTTTAGTATTCATTTCATTTCTTATTGTAGTCTTTGTTATTATAACATACTCTAAACTCCTTACGAAAGATTATTTTTAGAATGTTTTCTAAAATGTCATTAGTAGTGTCTTATCTAGCTTACGATATTGTTAGAATGTTTCAGTAATAAAAGGATCCTAATCTCCCTAGTTACCAAGGTGTCCAAAACTAATATTTTATCTGGTTTCTTTGACAGGAGGATGAGGTTCAATGCCAGTGTTGTGTAGCTCTTTGCAAAAATCTCCAGCTGTTAAGCTAGCTAATGATATGTTAATTGTGTAAACAGGTCAAGCCCAGCTGCTCATGAATTTGAATTTATTTTCTAAAATAGCACCCTGATTTTAACAATGTTTTCCAATGTCCTTCACTCTTAAATTGTCAAGGGTTGCACTAAGGTTTGACCAGCCAGTCAGCCGAGCCACATTAAGTCAGTAGAAAGATAGAGGCATCACATTGTATGGAAAGGTTTGGGATCGACAAATGAAAAAAAAACTTAATATGTAGACATTTAATCAACTAGATAACTTAAATTTCCAGAAATTAGAGATTGGCAGTCTTCCCAAACATGGAGAACACGTGTCAAAAATGTAAGAATTCAAGTGAAAAGAAAGTTTTCTCTTACCCTTCAACGTAACTACGGTCAGCGAGAAAAGAATTTAAAGACTTCACACCTTCTTCGGTTTTTAAATTGCCTACAACCATTATGAATCTGTTAAATTTGTTTTTTCCACACTACTTAACGATGGAAAATGTATTTATTTTAGAGCTACAAAGAGGAAGAAAGAAACTAGTCAAGCTTACTATTTAGTTAGGTAATGAAATAAATTTAGAGTTACTATCTATGAATACTAATATAATTATAATCCTGAGAATTTAAATGGGTTACAGACTAGGCTATCTATCATAAATAGGTAGAGTGGAACTCATTAGTTTCTTAAAGTTGACTGACGTAGTATATTTCTTCGATTTTCCTGACATCTATCAGCTGTTCGGGAACTCAGATAATAGGTAATAGTTTTTGGAAAACTAATTTTCTCAAAATAAATGAATACTCACCGTAAATGCTTATCATATTATAACGGACTAGTAAATAGGTACTAGCTTTACTGTTGTTTAAAGTTTCAAATTTATTCCAATATTCTCTGACTACCTACTAAAGTTGTCTTAATTGTTCTTTTTATAGGTTAAACATACTATTTATTATACATAATCAATTACATTTAATAATAAAAACGAATGTATTCGCATTCTCAATAAAATTGAGGGATTTACTCACGGATTGATATGGAAATAATTTAGGTTTAATTCCATAATCTTATACTTTTATTTTTTTAAAGGGTACCTAAATGTACCCTGTTTTAAGACTTAAGAATTGGTTTATTGTGGTAGTTACACAAAGGCATTAGGTTCATATGGGTGCTTAGCACAAGCTAACTGGTGCAGGTCTACTGTCAACTGATTTTACCTCAAATATCTTTTAATTAAAGATAAGTTTTCTGTATCCAACCCTAGCTAGGCAAGCTTAACATTTTTTTTATACCAGGAAATTAGAACTATCCCCCATATCAAAATGTCACATCATACACTAGCAATGTAATAATTTGTCCATTTTGGTGATTAGTTGGATCTTATTACCAAAATTATATAGTCTCCAACCAGCCAGGTGCTCAAATCAAAACTTATTCTAAGCTATTTCTTTAAATAAGATTTTCGTTAAATTACTCATTATAATTTTTCTTGTGTTTACACCTTTAATATGATACTAGTTAGGACAACTTGCTTTGGCTTTGTGCTAGATTTTATTACATTTCCAGCAGTTGAATTAAGCCCTACACTATTTTGTAGCATACAGTATTTTGCTAAACCCAACACATAGCACTCTTTAAAAAGTAATTGTCTAGTAAACTATAAACAAGCTGCATAACTCGGGAACTCAAAAAAAATTTAATAAAACCAGTACCTAATTATAGAATATAAAATTTTATATATTTATCATTTTTCTTTTAAAATGATCATGGGTTTGTGAAAACAATATTGCCCAAATATAAACCACAAATATTTTAGTAATGGATGCCTAGTATAATTTATACCATACAGATCCTTACTATTCCTATTAGGGTGGTACCTACTACACTCTCGCATTTCTTTGATAAAGATATGAAGTTTGATGATCCATCAAAGATATTTTATAAAACTTATTTTAACTTACAAATATTCTATCAGAGATTTACATTACAGCCACTGAACATAGGCCTACTCTAGGGTTTTATCAAAGAAAATGACAATATGAAAGTTTAACCTCTACATACAACGCAATTAAAAATAAAGTTTTTCAATATAAAGAAACAAATTTCAAACTTTTCCTTAGTAAAATAAATATGATAATGTGATGCATGTATAAATATGTGCATATTTCTATCAATAATATGCTTCTACTTGTCCTCATCACCAAGGACTTTAGGAGGCCAACCAAATAACTGTTTGATTCTTAACGCTATTTGAACGAGTTAATTAAGTTGTATCACACCTGCCTCTGCAGTTGAGTGAAAGCGGCTCTTGTGTACAGTTTAATGATTAAAAAGTACACATTAGATACACCAAATATCAAGAAAAGTATCAAAAATGTTCATACCTGTATCAGTGGTTGCATAGTCTAACCTGTTATACTGGATTGTCTGTGACCGGGAGATTGGGGTTCAATTCTTAGCCGGGTGTACTGAGGGTGGTTTTTCCTCAAATGTTTCCCATTCTCTCTCCAACTAATGTTAGTAGGTATATTTCATATCAAATTTTACCTTTCTTGTCACTAACCCTCTACCATAACTGATGTATGCTTATAATCTAAACAGATGCAGTATCAATTTGCAATGCAATAAACTAGAATAGAATTTTCTTCAAACACTAAACACTACATTAAGGTGATTTGCATCCTGTACAACTCATGCATGTTTATTGGAAATGTAGGCTAATATTGGATGTCACGTTTATTCCTATTATGTTTTACTTTTTTCCCAAGTAGTACAATCAGCCATGTTAAGAATCCCTCTCCTCCGGACGGCCAGCTTGCCCAACCTCTCTCTGCTACTCAGGGGGACAGCCACTAGCGTTGCAGAGAAAATTGAAGTGTTTATCGATGACAAAAGTGTGCTCGTTGATCCAGGAACTACAGTGTTACAGGTGAAGCCATTTTATAAACTTCAATCTCTGTATCGACTAATGTACAGTACTACCTAACTTATTTAAAATGTATATACTAACACACCACAACGAGCAGAATTAATTTTATTTAGATAAATCTACAAATATTTAGCTAAGGAACCACCCTGTTGAAAATCCAACCACTTTGCAGCTGGTTGGAATAATTTACCTGCATGCTAGGTTGAAGTCAATCATCCTAACTCAAGACAATTCTTCTAGTGTATGTTCACACATTCCTCTAGTTTCTAAGATGTAATTCAAATTATTTTAAATAAGCTGCTCTCTGTGATACACTGCCTTCTGGAGTGTTGAAACGCTTGGTAGACATTCAGCTTCTTGTAATATTTGGGCCCAAATATAGGTTTATTATTTTAAAATATGATATCTGCCTAAATGGAATTGAAATATACCATAGCCATCATTACATTTTACATTTTGATTTCCCGGTCCCGGCACAGATTTATCTGATTTCCAAACCCTTCCTTTACCTCTGACAAGACATCTTGTGAATGTGGGGAATGCCAGGCCTCCACCGTGGTTCGGATTCCACGTTAAACTGTAGGTCCTTCATTTCATCTCACAATCACCCTACCATTACACATTAGCGTAAGTGCGTATAACCCGAACGGGTAGTAAGACGTGGTGCTAATAATAATAATACATTTTGATTTGAGTAAATTAAAAAGTTATATGAACATTCAAAAATTAACTCAATTTGGGGGACTTTTTTGCAAAGAATTATTAGCTATGAATTTAAAATAGGGTTTTAGGAAACCATAGCTAGCCTTCTTGAACACATTTATTTGTTACAGACACAACAAAATTCTAATATGTATTTTTGAATACTTTTTGTGATTTTGGAGTGTCAAAAGTGCCATTCTCGAAAGAAGCACTGCAGTATAAAGATTTTTAACCTTCAATAATGTGGTGCCCTTATACTAGAAAAAGGCACTCTTCTAATTGCTGTCATTTTCAGGCAGCCGCTTTGGTCGGTGTGGAAATCCCTCGCTTCTGTTACCATGAGCGGCTCTCTGTTGCGGGAAACTGTAGGATGTGTTTGGTAGAAGTGGAAAAATCTCCAAAGGTAAGGTTTTAAGTTATTTAAGAGTTTTATAAAACTTAAGAAAATGTTATTTCAATGGTATGAATATGTATGAAATAAAGTGCATTGAGCAAAAAAACAAAATTGTAATAAATAAAATGATAGAATATTAGGAAAATAAGAGTACAAATAAAAGTAAAAAACACTAACACATATTTAAACACACACTTCAATATTCCGATGATATTATAGCATCTTCCTCAAGAAGTAGTAGTAGTAAACAGGATGTTGTCTATTGGGAAGGATAAAAACTTCTCTTGTGGAGTTGAAATTCTCTAAAGGTTACTCTTTTACTCTGTGGATGGGAGGTGGTTATTAGGCTGTTCCCATTTTGTTGGATTTATTTTATGGCTTGGCGATGTTCAGGAGATAGATTGTGGGTTATGGGGAGCGTTTCGTAGAAATTGGATCCAAAACTTGCTGAAGTATATCCACAGGGTATTAGAGGAACATTTAGAGAATTTAAACTCCACCAGAGAAGTTTTCATCCTTTACAAACAAGTTGATATCATTCAAGACAACATTTGGTTTAGTCTTACTATTGCTACTTCCTGAGGAAGATGCTATAATATCATTGAAATATTGAAGTGTGTGTAAATATGTGTTAGTTTTTTACTTTTATTGGTGCTCTATTATTTTCCTACTATTCTATAATTTTATTTATTACAAATAGTATCAATATATCTCTATAAGGAAAACCTCTTTTTTCTTTATGAGGTAATTGTATTATATTTGGAAGAAGGTATAGGAAAGGTGGATAGAAACATATAAAAGGGACAAACACAATATGGCTTTTACAATGAAAAGAACACAGTTTACACTTTACATTGCTGCCATTGAACAAAAAGATGATGGTTGCTTCTTAAAGAAAATCGATCGTCATCGTAATTGTAAAAGCTATATTGTGTTTGTACCTTTTATATGTTTCTATCCACCTTTTCTATACCTTCTCCCAAATATAATAAAATGGTATGAATAAAAATTGTTTTTCCAAGATTTATTTAGGCTTGTGCTAGCCTCATATTCATTAAATACCTCTCTAAAGATACCAAATTTAACTACAGTAAATTATACAAATTTTTATTTTTAAAGAATGGTTTAAATTTAAATAATAGGTGATACATTTCTAGTATACATACAACTATTTTGGAGACATTTGAGCATCCATTTTTAACCTTAATCTATTAAAATAATGTCACAATTTTTATTATAGAAACTTATTTAGCCTTTATATAAAAGTATCACATGTCGATTTTTTCTTCAGCCAGTAGCAGCATGCGCCATGCCTGTGATGAAGGGCTGGCGCATCAAGACCAACTCTGACATGACAAGGAAAGCCCGTGAGGGTGTTATGGAGTTTCTGCTTGTGAACCATCCCTTGGACTGTCCCATCTGTGACCAGGGGGGTGAATGTGACCTGCAGGATCAAAGTATGGCCTTTGGTAGTGACCGCAGTAGGTTCACCGACATCAACTTCTCTGGGAAACGGTCAGTTCCTTTGATTCCATTCCCAACTATATATAAAAGGCCCTGTCAATAGCAGAAAACCCAACTATTGATATTTAAATTTTTAAGTTTATTTGAATCAAATTCCAACCAAATATATTAATCAAGAGGACTTTACTATTTTAGGTATTGTGAAGCAGTTAAGTGGCCTACTCCCCCCTACACAATGAGTTTTTCATGTAACCTCTCCTCTTGGTTTTGTAGTGCAGTGGAAGACAAGGATGTGGGGCCCCTTATCAAGACTATTATGACTAGGTGCATCCATTGCACTCGATGCATACGTTTTGCCTCTGAAGTAGCTGGTGTAGATGACTTGGGGACAACAGGTCGGGGCAGTGACATGCAGGTCAGTTGGTATAAGTGCACCGTCAAAGTAGTGAAATTTACATTCAGCCAATTAAAGGTGGATACACAGATAGTGTAAAATTCAGAAGTTTCACTGCCATGGTCGGTCATATGTTGTTCTTTTTAGCACCATGTCCTACAACCCTTCCGGTTGTACACATATGTACTAATTATGCTAACAGGGTATTGATGAGGAAGTCTAAATTTAGGAGAAGTGTACCTGCATTTGCATGGAGGCAGAGTGGAAAAGCATTTAGGAAAAAACACTTCAGTACACTCTCGACTGGGATTCAAATCCTAATCTCCCCATCATCGGGAGTCTAGTCTATTTTAAAAGTGACGGCTTGGACCTTGCAGCCACCGAAACGGGTTTGGCCAAATTGATAAATATGTGAACTCGTAACAGAAATAGGTATTTCAATATTGGCTTGTTAAAGTATTTAATACACTTACTCTAAAATTTTCTCTTTTTCAGTCCATAAGTGTAAATATGCAGGTAAACTGGTAGTGATTGTGGCTAGATTATAGATGAAATAATATATTAGATGTTTATGCATGATCTATTCACTTTCTAATAACAAATATTCTAAAATATGAATCATCTCTTTAAGGAAAACCTCTTTTCTCTTTTTGAAGTATTTTATTATATTTGGAAGAAGAAACAGGGAAGATTGATCTACCTGTCCTGTATCTTTTTTCAAATATAATAAAATATGAATAAATAATCAAATTTTGTAAAGAGATTTAATAACTTTTGAGTGTGGTTACAGGTGGGGACGTATGTACAGAAAATGTTCCTGTCAGAGCTCTCGGGCAATGTCATTGACCTATGCCCCGTGGGGGCACTCACATCCAAACCATATGCATTCACGGCCCGCCCGTGGGAAACCCGCAAGACAGACAGTGTGGACGTGCTGGATGCAGTCGGCAGCAATATTGTAGTGACCACACGCACAGGGGAGGTGCTTAGGGTGCTGCCCGGCTCAATGAGGTAACCCTTTACACTTTCTTTGGAGCTTTGAATCATTTAATCTAGTTAGGAAGGACAGTTTAATGTTATTGGAACTATTTTAAACCGTAAATTGATTAAATACCACCTTATCAACAGGTTTGTGACTTTGTACCATTACACAGGTAATGTATTCATCACACCACGTGGCTCATTTTTATCAGGCTCTCTTAAGTATTGTTGTCCTGTATTCTCTTGGTTTTTAAGGGAAGTAAATTGAAAAAAGCTTACTATTTAAAAGTGCATGTTAAGCATAAAATATGTGGAGAGCAATTATTATTAAAAATAAGTTGAATTATTTATTTTAAACTCTAATCTAAGTTTTTATATGGATGGCAATACTCATTACTATAAAATGAAGTCAGGGTGGTCATTGTTCAGAAAAACCCAGAATTAAGCATAAGTTTTGAAAATTATAGGAAAAAGTGCCTGCATTTTTTTTTTGTCAGAAATTTATAAATATTAAGAACCTCTTTTCAAAGGCGTGACCAAAATAAATTTCATACGAATTTTCCTAAATTCGGTTTTCTCCTGAGCTTCTACGTCAAAGTCCTTATATCTTTTTGTAAAATCACATTTTTGTAATAACTTGTAGTGCTATTAATAAACTCTAAAAACCAAAGCCTTCTATAAATTACGAACCCACACATCTATTTGCCATCGTCTCTATCCTTCACTGCAAGATATCCTGGCAGATTAGGCCTGCAGGAGTGGGGGTAGCAACAATATTAAATCTCCAGAAAAATCACACTATTCAACATTTTTAGTACTAATACGGCTACAAATATGTCATGTCTAGTTAGTTAAAAGGCAATTAGCATTCACACTTATGGTTGGATTCATAATGGAAGACAATTTTTTGATAGTTACAACATTTACTAAAATAATTTTAATAGATGTATGTCAAGTTTTGTGATCTGCATCTGTCACTTTAAAGAGATTGTATCAATACCTATAAACTAATACTAATAATATCAATGTTGACTGAAAAATAAATATTTGTATTTTATAAGTTTCTTTATTTTGACAGAATGCTACAAAATTTTGTGTTGCCATTGCGAGGCAAGCCAGGGAAAGTGGAACTGAGAGCATTACCCCTCCCCCTAACTTTGATTAATTTGCCATTCTTTCCCCAGGAATAAACTGTAATGATATAGAATTATATATCTCAATAATTTATTATTCGCATCTATATTCAAAATTACTATATTTTAAATGAGAGCGACTAGTAAGATTTATTTGTGTTAAGTTGTCAAGTTGCAAGGTATGGTGACATCCTTCTACGTCTCTGTTTAAAAAGACAACGCAGTTTTGTGGACAGAAACACACCTGGATGACCACACCTTTTTCACCTTTTTTCGTTTAGGAAGCTTCGAGAATGAAATGTCGCTTGATATACCCCTTCAGGGTATGCATCTCTTCACTTTCCTTCCTGACGAGGAGCCGTGTAGGTAGAGTCTATGACATCTTAATCTGTGTTCTAAATTTCACTTGTCGGGAATTATCATGCATATAAAGTAATAGTCTGGTTTATATTAAAATATACAATGTGTGAAACATTTAGCAAAAAACTGTTTATCTACATAAAATAAAAATAACTATAAATCACTAGAACTTTTAATTTATAAAATAATACATCATCCCTTTTTAATTAATTATACAGAACAGCAAACTTGAACCCAATTCAATTGTAATATCAAATCTCACCCTAATGGTGGCGAACAAACATTAAAATATCATGCTAGCTCTTTTAAACGTTACAAAGTTTGTCCCTTTTAGATATAATTCACTTCCCTCTGATAGTCTAGAATATTAAAATGATAGATAGCCTTTCATCAAACGCCAAAGAGTTTCAAGAGGCATCAAATTTTAAAAAATGTAGGGAAGGATTATTTTTAATACTTCTAGAGACATTTATTCACATAAGTTTTAGGTGGAGATCTTTATAAATTGCTTCTAGAGACATTCAGTTTTAAAAAAAAAATTCCAGGAAAGGACCATTTCGAATAGTTTTTAAAAGCATTTAATTTTTGAAATATTTCCAGGCAAGTAGAATTTAAAATAATTTTGGAGGCATCCTATTTTCATGAATAGACTAGGAGATTGCCACTCCAAATAGCTTATAAAGTCATCTAATTTAAAAAAAATCCAGATGAAGACCACTCTATATGTCTTCTTGAGGCATATAGTTTTCAAAACATTTCCAGGTGATATTTCTTAATATCTTTTAAAGGTAAATAATTTTCAATCTAGAGCATTCAAAATTGGCCTGAACAAGAACCCTCCAAATAGCTTCTTGATAAATCTTATTTTCAGAAAATTTCTGAGGCAGGACTACCCTAAATATGTTCTAAGGGTATAAAATCATTTGTTCAAAGTTTTACAACAATAGGAAAAGCCCTTTAAAAATTGAGAAAATTATGGGTCTTTTCCTCCGGGATAACAGAATTATGGGGGAATTATATTCTAAAGTTCAAGTCGCCTCCATAAGCTAGGCTGTTCCTGCATAAACATTCTTATAACCGATTTTTTTTATCTACAATATTTACATTGATATAAAAATTGTGTGTACTGGTAGTTCATTGTTATAATTTAATGATTGTTTAGTTGGTTTAGTTACTTTAAAATTTGAACTAATATTTAATCATCACAAATGTTGAAAATTTTATTGAATACAGAACGAAGTCTCTAAATAAAATCTACAAATTCTAGGACATCAACGAGGAATGGTTGTCTGACAAGGCAAGGTTTGCATGCGACGGATTGAAGCGCCAACGACTCATCACACCGCTTGTGAAGAACAATAAGGGGGAACTGGTAGCGGTGGAATGGGAGGATGCCCTCATCACTGTCGCCAAAGCCATCAAGTCTGTTCCAGGGAACAGTGTGGCTGCCCTTGCCGGTGGGCTTGTGGATGCAGAGGTAAGTTGCTCATTTGGAGGACCACTTAAGATAATGTCTATTTAATACCAGAAACTGTGTGGCCATTATTGAAATAATCCTGCTGAAGATTTTTGATAGTGATAGTAAGCACTTGTACTGAGTAGCCACTGATCATGAAAACAAGGAATTATATTTGAATTTTGTGCAACAAGGAAAACTCATGAAAAGTACTTGAATTTTTCCATCTGTTGGGAATTTAAAGGTGAGGACCACTTTAAATAGCTTCTAGGGGACTAATTTTTTTTTTTTTTAATGTATGGGGGTGGATCATTTCAAATATATTTTAGAGTAATCTAATTTTTTTTAAATCCATCCAAGGACCACTCTAAGTAACTTTTAGGGGTACACAAATTAAAAAAAATATTGTGAGGACCACTTTATCTATCTTGAGTCTAATTTTCAAAATTTGCTGGATGAGTACCTCTCAAAATAGTCTCAGAGGCATTCAATCTGACTCTATGGTGTTTGAGTGGCTACCCTGTTTTACCTCAAGATTTTGTCACAACAGGATTCTTAAAATATGCTAAAAATGCTGACTAGACATCTTTGTCAGGTGACAGTTGTCCTGATAGGCTAAGTTTCTATTGAACACATTTAAAAAAAAAAAAATATATATATATATACACATAAAAATATTAAAATACTACAAATCATAATTCAACACAAATTTTTTTATAAATTTATTTCAATAAAATCAATGTCAAGTTCAAAACTTGATTAACGATTATGCTATAAAAATGTGATGTTTGTTTGGTTCAGTCATTGATTGCTCTGAAGGACTTTGTGAATAAGCTAGGATCGGAACTGGTCTGCACAGAGCAGACATTCCCTCTGGAGGGCTCTGGGACAGATCTTCGCTCCAACTATTTGCTCAATAGCAAGATAGCAGGTAAATCACAACTCACAGATCTTGGAGCTTTGCTATTTTTCTTTTCTATTAGTAGTAACCACAAACATGTATTCTCATTTTGAAGGAACCGCTGTTCAGCTTGAAAAGTTTGTCCTACTTTAACTAATATATTATTTTATATTCACATTCAATGTTCTTTGTCTTTGTTTGTCCTTAATATTATTCCTTTTACATGCTCCTATCTAAGTGTCCTATCATCCTTTACCAATTTTCTTTTTCTCCCTTTTGTGTTTTTTTGGTTTCCTCTTTTAGGAATTTGCATTGCATGTTTTATACTCCTCCCTGATGAGTTCCATTAGAATGAAACCTAGGTCAGGGGATTGGGCGGTGACATTCATTTTTTTTAAAGAGGCAACCGATACCTTTTTGTCCAGTGGCAGTGATGTAAAGTGTAAACTGTGTTCTTTTTATTGTAATAGCCATATTTTGTTTGTTCCCTTTTATATGTTTTCCATCCACCTTTCCTGTGCCTTCTTCCAAGTATATATTTTAACTAATATCACTATGACACCTCATATAGACAGATTACACCGTAGGGACAAAAAGCAAGTTAACAGATCAAACTTAAAGTATTACACTGTGGCCATATCTTATTAGCTACATTTTAGTCGAACCAATCAAGGTAGCAGTCTTACATATACTAATTACACTATAACATTGGTTTTCAACCTCAGGGTTATGGTATGTTTCAGTTGGCGTCACAATACTTGTTGAAATCATAGCTTTATGCTTACTTTTTAGAGTTATTATAATGATTATTGCTATGTGTAAAATTCAAATAGAAACAATGGTTAAAATGATTTTTGTTAAACTTAAGTTACTGTTTAGTTTTTTTTTTTTTACTCAGCTCTCAGAGTTGTTTGCTGACTTAGTTTGCTGTAGTAGTCATGTGATTGGGCGAGTGACACTGTGACATATCTTTTAAAATAACCATTGAGCTTGTTGATTCTCTTTTGAGACATCTTAGCCACATTCGTATAATCATTATGTAACCAATTTATAATAATTAAATCAAGTACACAGGATTAACGTCGTGCTCATTTGGTTTGTCGGTGATGAGGTCAGGATTCAAGTTCATACCAGGGTACTGAGGGTGATTTTTCCTAAAAGGTTCCCCCCTTCTCCCTCCATGCAAATAAATATACATTATTTTAAATTCTATCTACCTCACAAATGTAATTAAATTCAGATAGCCCGGATGGGTGGTAAGATTTAATTAAAATAATAATTTAATAGAAAATTGAGGTCAAACCCTACAAAAGGTTGGAAACCACTGGACTTTGACCCTATCATAAAAGCTACAACATAGGGCAGTGATTCCCAACCAGGGTTTTGGAGGTCATGGGAATGATTGTGAGGAGCATGTTAGCTGTCATGAGGAAAAACAAGATTAAGAATCAAGTCATCTGGAAAATAGTTATGTTACAGGGAGTACATGAGATAGTAGAGGAAGCAAGACTGAGATGGTATGGGTATGTAATGAGGATTGAAAAAGAGAGGATGCCAAAGAAAATGTTGGAAATGAAGTATGTAGTTAAAAGACCACAAGGTAGGCCAAGAAAGAGATGGAAAGAGCAGATAACAGAAAGTGTGCAAGTGAGAGGAAAAGATAGGAAGAAATTAAAGGATGATAGTGGTGGAAGGATAGAGGAAGATGGAGGCATTTTACTCAACTGACCTGACCACCGGCTGTAAACAGATGATGACGATAATGATGATGGTGGTGGTGGTGGTGGTGGTGGTGGTGGTGTTGTTGTGTTCTGTGAGCCTGTGGTCGAGGCTCTGCGAGAATTTGCAAAAGCTCGATTTTTGTTGGTTTATCCATAATATTTGGACATTGTGAAAATATGTTGAGGGAACTTGTGTATCTTAAGAATATGAAGAGAAGATTTCCAGTAATAATGTTAAAAGTGAGGTTAGTAAAGATAGTTTAAAGCCAAGTTCAAGTAGCGAAGGCCAGTAATTAGTAAATAGAAATAGACAATAAATAATCCTAAAAGATTTCACTCAGAAGTACATATACTAACAAGGTTTACACATACATTTTGTAATTTACACCTGTCGAACCTTACATGTGTCAGCCACGTAAGGGATCCCTGAGATTTTACAAAATATTTTATGGGTTCTTCCAAACAAAAAAGGTTGGGAATCACTGCCATAGGGTAACCAAGCGAGCTAGCAGTCCTACCTTTACGAATTCCACTATGGCCTTACTTTACATACAAGTTACATTCAAGTGGAACCAAGCTATTGAATGAATCGCCTTACCATGACGGATGACACATTAGCTCTATCTAATAATCTACACCTTTGTTGTTCATAGAAAATAGAGGATACACTCCATTTACCCTGAAAGGTGAATTACACTATGGACTCAACCTGTAAACTATGCAATGTAAGCTAGCTACCTTTCAGGGTAAACGAAGTGCACATGATTATATAAATAATATAAGGTACATGAAAAATTTAAAGGCGTACAAAGAGGAACAAACACATTCCATAGTAAAAATATCAACAGTGAGCAATGTGAACTGTCATTGGTTCTCAGGTGTGGAGGAAGCAGACCTTGTGTTGCTGATAGGGACCAATCCCAGGTTTGAAGCGCCATTGTTCAACTCCCGGATACGCAAGTCATACCTCCATAACGAACTGGACGTGGCTCTCATAGGTCCCAAGGTTGATCTCACCTACGATTATGAGGTATTGTGCCCTGTCATAACTTCTTGTAATAATCAATAATACTAAAGCATTAATCTGGAGTGCTGACTTGTGGGGGGAGGGGGTGCTCTAGAGGACTACTCTTGGATTACCAGTCGATTGAAGACTTCATGCTTGTCGTTGATATGCTAAGTGCCAAATACTGTGTTGTCTTACACTTCCCATGAAGCACTAATATTCGACTAAGTGAGTCAATTTGATTTTTTATAACTGTCATTTGTTTATTCGCAGCATCTTGGAGACACCACTGATGCTCTTAGCCTGATCGCCAACAACGACCATGTGTTTGCTAAGAAACTAGCAACAGCTAAACGACCTCTGATAGTCCTTGGGGCAGACCAACTTACCCGACCAGACGGAGCGGCCATATTGGCTCTCACCCAACAGATTGCTCGAAACTTGACTCTAAATTGTGGGGTAGGTGTAAAATGACAGTGTCTTTAACTTTGCATAGGTATAACAATGTATTCAATCACTGGCCATTCCCTTTATTAATATTTTCTTATACCAGTACTGTTAACAAAAAATATATATTAACACAGTAATCCTAGAATAAGTAGTCTTTTTGACATTTAAATTAGCATTTTATTGGAGGTGTGTGTGAAGCCCACTTTTTCAATTCGACGATAACTCGAATCGAATATATGAAGTATGGTTGAAGCTGAATCAAATTTAGAATATTATTTTCTTAGTTGTTTTATGATTGAAAAAATACTATATTGTGGTTATTTATAAAACTTTATGCACTAAAATTACTTGTAAAATGTTTTATTGTACAATTGTTTGAACTATTTTGTTTTATTCTGATAACGAAAGTTATGATCTCAACATGCAATTCAATTCAGATTTTTTTTCATATTTGTAATGTATATTCCAGCTTAGAATGGCAATAATTGACCATAAATGGAGTATTTTAGCTGTCAATATTTTTATTGCTGCTTTATAATTGACAAAGCTTTGCACACCCCTACATTTTAGCCTAATAAGAGATACAATATGAAATGGAAAAGCAACTATTCAGAAATAATTTAGGGCTGGGGCTGATGCTGATCAACGAGAGAGATGCTCGTTGGCAGATTATGGCACAATAAGCTGATGATGAACTGATTCTTAACAGCAATCTTTTTAACTTATAGACACTGCCATCGTTTATGTCCAGTACTGGTGACTCATCATTGTTAAGCTCTTGGCAGACTGTCTTGTCCTTTGTTCTGCTGTAGGAGATGGCTGTGAGGGTGGCTGTTAGTGTACTTTAAGTAGACATTTATATTTACTTTCTATAACAAGAGATTGGGAAAGGAGGAGGAGGGTAGTGCTGAGCATAAAAATTTCAAAAAGGGAGGCAGCGTTTTTGATTGAGAGAAAATAAGTAAGATAAGAGTTACTATAAGGGGGAGTGTATTTGAAAGCTCAACCAGCAAAAACACGTCTGAACCATGAAAGGCATATTAAAGGGAAGCTAAAACTAAAGAACCATATTAGGTCATATATTGGGTTTCAAAACTACATAATGGATACAAGACTTATCTTTATTTCAATGCTTAAATTTATTTTTGAGTTGATTCATACAAAATTGTTTTGAAATTAAACAACTTATAAAAATGTCGATTCCATAAGATTTAATGAACAAAATATTTAGTTCTGTTTTTAGTCTTATCTTTTTTTTATATGCACTATTGTTCACAGCCTATGGCCTGAGTCAATTTTTTATTAATGCCATATATTTTCTGCTACCAGCTTGCGAGGCCTGTCATATCTTCATATGCCTTATAATCTAACTTAAGACTAGGACAGGCACAACATCCAGTCCCCAGCCTTTAATTCATCACTCTGAAAAGGTGAACCTAAATTGCACCAATGATACATTTTGATGACCATACCAATAATCAAACGCAGGACCCTTAGCTCACTAGACAGACATGCTACCGACGGAGCTAAGTTTTGGGATAATTAACTTATACTAATTATCTTTAAAATGTGGTAGGGTCGATGATAAACTAAGATATGCTTAAATTAACACTGCATTTTTCATTTTATTTTGTATTATTACTGCACATTAGAAAATAAACCAAATGATCGACAACAAATAAATGGCATCGTCAAAATAGCTGGTTGGCCCAGTCTAAGAATAATTTCCCCAAACTCATGTTATTATAGCTTAAGCATATTTTATAGACACCCTGGACTTTTCACTTTTGTTAACTGTTGGTGGGAAAGAAAAACTTGGTTTGAATTGCGAGGTCCAGGCAGATTAGTTGCTCTAATGATTTTGTAGATTGGCTCCGTAGTGAATTGTGTAGCTGTGTTCTTTGGTAAACCCATGGTCAAGGGCGTAGAAAGCTATTTTTTTCTAGAGGGATGGGGTTTTTCCATTATAACATTTTACTATATCCTTAGCCAATAATTTTTTTTTATATATATATATATATATAATATAAAATTTACAATGTATAATTTATTGGCTAAAGGTATAGTAAAATGTTCTAGTGAAAAAAAAAAATTATATATATATATATATTATATATATTTAACCTCTAGGGGAGTTCCATCAAAGGAGCGTTCCGAACTCCCCCGACATTCGCCACATCCCGAGATCTCCCCTCAGCCCCTCATTTTTACACCCATTCACATGGTTCACTTCCTTGTGAATTGTATCTTCAAGTCAGCATGTGTAACATAGGTCATTTTGCTTAGGATCAGCAGCTCGGGAACCTTTGTCGGCCCAGAAAGATAATCATATATTAATTGTTCTCAAGACTTGATTGGGTCTTATGAAATATATTTATATGTGTTTCAGGTGCAATCTGATTGGAAGGTCCTAAACATCCTCCACAGGGTGGCATCACAAGTGGCAGCCCTGGATTTAGGGTACAAGAGCAGTGTGGAGGACATAAAGAGGGAGGCTCCCAAAGTACTGTATTTGTTGGGAGCTGACGAGGGGGTCATCACCAAAGCGGACCTCCCTTCTGACACTTATATCATCTACCAAGGTGAGGTTCAATTCTTTGGATAAAAGTTTTGTTTTTATTGGGTCTTTTGTAGAATCTTTATTATGGCCTGTGCTAGAATAATAATTTTCCTCCAGAAATTTTACGGGTGGAAAATGCTATTCCCTACACACTGTACATATTGTTATGTTTGTGTATTCAGGACACCATGGGGATGCGGGAGCTGCCATAGCGGATGCCATCTTACCCGGGGCAGCATATACAGAGAAGCAGGCATCATACGTCAACACAGAAGGTAGGGCCCAGCAAACTCTGGTGGCTGTCACACCCCCTGGACTTGCTCGTGAGGATTGGAAGATCATCAGGGCTCTCTCTGAAGTAAGTGTTACACTTTAATTGGTGTATAATACTCAATGACCAGAACCCTTGGGCCTATGGTTCTCCTAGAACCAAAGGGACACTTTCATTAGTACTTTAATTGGACACCTGACACAATGAAGCTCCTGATCATGGAGTCTTGAACCACTTTTGGTGTATGAGAGTCTTGTCATTTATTCTTTATATTATTTTACCCTAACCATGCTTAACTTTGTTTATAATAAATTTCTAGATCTCCACTTATAATCATAAAAGGTCCTGGCTTCAACAGTGAGAGTTGTGTATTTTTTTCCGACTATGTACAATGTACATCCACCTCTGAGAAACTTTAGTTTTAAACCTGACAGAGATTTAAGGTTTATTTTTCCTTTATATTATTTTTCTTTCGCTTGATCAATAGATTATTGGCAACAGGCTCCCCTATGACACATTGAGGGAGATCCGGGATAGGCTTTCGGAAGTATCGCCAAACTTGACTCGCTACGGAGATGTGGAGGAGGCCAACTATTTCCAGCAAGCCACGGAACTGTCCAAGGTAATACAAAAACGAGATCATTGTAGTTGGTCCTGCTTATTGCAAGCAAGTTTTCCCTGTCATTTCATCATGATCACAATATATGACAAAATATAAACCAATTGACTACATTTAATCACCAAATTATAGTTTCACCCTTGACAAGGACTCAAGTGTTATTTCACTTTGCCAGCTACAACATCACAGTCATTCATACGTGACATTTTATCTATATCTAACAACGGGAAAGCAAAACAAAACACTATTTTATTTGCGGTACCTAATGTGCATTTTCTGAACAAACTTATATCAATCAGCACACACCTTAAACTTTAACTCATTTATAGACGGAATTCATCCAAACAAATCTTCTGTAATTTATAGGGGTGCGGGCCTTAATGACCTCACTGTGTCGACAGTCCTCTAAACCTCACTAATAATAACAACATAAGGGTGTGCAAGTAGGTATTCTTGACTTCAAGTAGAGTTTTAATTTAAACACGTATTTTTTCAAGTTTGAGTAGTATAGAACAATATTTATATGAGAAATATTTCAAGCTTAATTTACAAACATAATTTTTATAGAATTAATTTTTTTTTTTTAGTGAACAAATTTATAATCACACAAATTCAAATTTTTAAATAAATATAATATAATTTGTACATTTTTTTAAATTTGACAAAGAGACACAGTGAAGGACTCCTTGCTATGAGATTGATTATTAAAATTTAATAAAATTAGTCAAACTAGGAATTTTTGAAAAAGATTGAAAATTCTGAGTACTCAAATTTTGAAGTACTCACACACTCCTAGTAATTTAGTGCTCATGGGAGAGAAAACAAAAATAGTAGTTTGGATATAATATTTGTAATGCTTAATGGGTTATTTTGTACTTATTAATAGGGGTGTGCGAAAATTTGAGAATTTGAACTTTGAATATAAAATTCTAAAATTTTGTATTTTCAAATACCTAAAAACAAATATTGGTCAATTCAATGTCACCACACATTTTTATATAATGTTTAGGGATGTACAGGAATGACATTTTTATATCAGGACAAGAATAAGAAATGAGTCACAATATTGATATAGGGACGGGATTGGGAAATTATAAAAATGACACCTTAGAATAATTCTAGATAAAAAATATACACTGATTTCTAAACTAATATGGTTATATTTGTTATTTGTTGTTGTTATTAAATATAATACAAATAATAAAATACTATGTCATAGTATTATATATAGGAGTGTGCTAATAGCAAATTTTGAACAAATATTTAATAATACAAATTAAAGAGGTAATGTTAATACATTTTTGGTCGAAATTATTTTTATTAGTTTATCTCTTTTGAAAATGGTGCTGTATATTCAATCATTGAAAGTCTCTTTTTTTCTTCTTTTTTTTTTAATGTCCCTTAGGTTTGAAACCTCTTAAATCTTCTTTATTTTAACACTATTTAAAGTGGCCCCATGGTCTTAAGCGTCTCTCTTGCAGTAGACTAGACTGCTGATGACAGAGAAATCAAGGTTTGAATCTCAGTCTGGTGTACTGAGGATGGTTTTTCCAAAATGGGCTTCCACTCTACCTTCATGCAAATGTGGGCACCCTTTCTTATCCCTAAAATAACTAGTGTAATTAGTACATAAGCGTATAACCCAAACAAGTAGTAAGACAGCGCTAAACCCCTCTTAAAGGTTATCTAGGTTGGAAACCCCTTAACTGTTCCCTATGTTTGAAACACCTTTAAGTGTTTTTAAGTCAAAAATTCCATAAAAGTTATCTAGGTTTGAAACCCCTTAAATATTATTTAGGTATGAAACCCCTAAACTATTCCCTATGTTTAAAACACTTTTAAAACCCCATAAAGGTTATCTAGGTTGGAAAACCCGTAAATATTCTTTAAGTATAAACCCCCTTAAAAATTCTTTAGGTATAAAACCCCTTAAATGTTCTCTGAGTTTTAAACTCCTTAAATGTTCTCTAGATTTGTAACCCTTTATTATTTTAGCGCCACATCTTACTACCTGTTTTATTGTTTGTAACCCTTTAAATATTCAATGTGTTTGAAATCTCTTAAAGCTATGTGTTGAAACCCTCTTAAAACTCCTCTCTGTTTGAAGCCACTTTAATGTTTTATATAATTGACACCCCTTAAGGTTTTTCTATTTTAACACCCCTGTAATCTCTACCTTGTTTAGCTAACAACAGGGCTGATCATTCATAAAAAGTGACCTTGGCAAGCTACTTCCACCTTCTTTCATTTCCATGCTCCAAAATATGAAAGAGTAGAATATATCTGTTCTCTAATTCTTTCACACTGTCTCACTTGCTGAATCTAACAAATAACTATTGATAGAGAGATCACAATGTGTTATGCACTTCCCCAATTTTTCTCTCTCATCAGAGGCCATAAAATACCCACCCCCTTTCCCCTAGTTTGTTACACAACAAACAAGATTACTGTCTACAATAGAGATTCAGCCAGCAGTAGCTGCTGAAAAAAAGCACGCCACTTTGTTTCCCACCCAAACCTTTGAGGGGAAAGGGTCTTTCCCGCCTGATTCTCCAGAGAGAGTTTGAGGTCCCAGGGATCCTGTCCACCCCTAATAATATGCAATGATTATTTGCAGTGCCATATTTATTTCAGCTATTGTAAATATTTACATAACTTTATTTATTTGTTATTCGTTTAAACCAATTAAAGATATCTTTTGATTTTTGGTGTTTGTTATTATTTCATATATTGGTATATTGTTTATATTCGAAAAGAAGTTGACATTAATAATAACTTTTTGTATGCTTTTGATATTTATTTTTATTCACATAATTTATATAGTAGGCTATAATCATGCTAACTAACAATTTGCAAATATTTGAACTATTAATTTCAATCAAATTTAAAGTATTAGTATTAACAGGGAGAGCTTGAAATTTAATAAAATGTTCAGACAAATATCTAAAATTAAATATCAAACAACCATACTAATTTGTTGAGCAGGCCTTATGTAATTAATTGCTATTATGTTTGGGGTCCTACTTCATTTATAATTCTCTTTAAACTAATAGCAATGGTTTAATTTATTTTTTGTTTATATTTTATGGTTGTTTGTTGTTATTTTTAATAACAAACCATTTCGAAAATTTTGTATAAATTTAATATATTTTAAAACCTACTTCAGTGGTTGTGTGGACTAATGTGCTAATCTTGTGTTGGATTAAACTACCGAAGATGGGGAGATCAGGGTTTGATCCCAGTCGACTGCACTAAGGGTGGTTTTCCCTAAAAAAAAATTCCGCTCTCCCTTCACACAAATGCTGGTGTACTTCCTCTAAATTAAACCTATCTAATCCCTAACTCGTTAGTGTAATTAGTACATAGGTGTATAACCAGAGCAGGTAGTAAGATGCAGTGCTAAAAAAAAAGTTTAACTGGGAATTTGCAAACTATAGTTAATATTGATTTTAATATTGAATAATCTAGAAAGTAATTCACCCGCCCCCATAATTTTGCTAATTGTGTATAACATTATTCTGAAAGTTTTGAATTCAAGTGAGAATATCTTTAACATGACTTTATTCAAAATTATGCTGGCCATATTTAAATATGTATACCAGCTATACCTAGATTTTATTAACTATTCGAAATAAAAATTATTTATATTATATTTAAAATTTTCACTATTCGATTTGAAAATAGTTGTAATAAAGGAATCATCATTCACACACTCTCACACACCCATACTTTTCATGTTAAATATCAAGGCTATTAATGGCTTAATTTAGAGGACAGAATTATAAAAGGGAACTCGGTAGAAATGTGTCACGCTCAATTAACCACAAGCTTAATTAGAAATGTTCTTAACATCTTGTCATACATTATATTGAACTGCACGATTAATAAACTAAATAAAGTGTTTTTCTGTTTAAAACGTATGGGAATGGTACATACTTTTTCCTCGGAATTTTGAAAGAGTTTATAAATTTGTAGATTATGATTGTTAGACTCTTATGATTGAGCACCATTCTGTGTCAAATAATATATAATCTTATGTTGTCCAGTTGGTCCAGGCACAGTTAAGCGGCACCCCTCTTGACGTGAAGCACCATAAGCTAGAAGACTTCTTTATGACAGACAGCATCAGTAGGGCGTCTCCTACCATGGCCAAGTGTGTGCAAGCCGTTCTCAAGCAGAAACAATCCAAATACTAGTTCTTGGTATAGTAGCGTCACTGTCGTTAGTTATTAGCTCCATCAGCCGGCGAAGACGTTGGGAGCCAAGGGTGGATAAGGGAAGGTTTTTTTTTAATCTGTTAGATTGACCTGGTTTACTAACACCTGGAACCTTCAAATTATAATGTAGGGTGAACCTCGGTTGAGGCTTCTTTGCTAACAATGCCCATTTAAAGTACTCATTCGGCCAGTGTTCCAACAGCTCTCTCACTGCTCCAGACAAGAGATATTGGTATTTTTGCTCATAGCAGATGCAGTAAACATGTGTCTCTACCATGACTTAGAAGTATATGGTTTTAATCCCAGCTGTTGATTTAAGGTGGAGATATAATATCTACTTCTCTACCGCCATCAGGTTTCCTTCCAAACCCTTGTCAGGCAGGCTAAAACACTGATTATCTTTTTATGAGGAAAGTGAGGACAGAATTTGGTTTTACAGCTTTCTGTGTAGGGTTGAAATAAACTAAGTATTTGTTGTAAAACATTTTACTGGATTTAAGTTAGCATAGTGATAGGAAGAAAAAATTACTTTATTGATGTAATAATATGTGCTTACTTATACATTGTGTTCCAAAACAAGCTTCAAATTATTAATATGAAGTGAATAATACATAAATAATACAAAAATAATTTTACTCGACGTTATATACTGTAATTTATTTCACTTGGACTTGCTGTTTTTGTACTAATTTCTATTTTTGTCTTTTCATATTATGTTCCTCTCTGTGCCCTATAATTTATTTACCATTCATCTTCCCTCCTATAAAGTTCTGGTAGGCTAATGGACTTCAAAATAATAGTTTACTTTCTTCAAGAAGCAACCAATACTTGTGCTAAAAGAATAGTGCAAACTATGTTCCTCTTTTCTTAGAGCAAATCATTGTCTTTTTAGTATCATTCACAATTTTCTAAACCTTTAAACATATAAAATAATGTAGCTCAAAAGTGAAAATTTTCTTTAAAATAGAATTCTAGAAGTATCATAAATAATCTATTTTTTATTTTGTTGCAACATATTGTTATATTAGGTTTCCTTTACATTAAGAAAGTACAATGACCTAACCAGACGGTAGTGGAAAATACATGGCCTGAATAAAATACAGACCCAGACCACAGGCTGGAAACAATAATGGATATATAAAAAAAGATTACTATCAGCAAAGTATCAGTATTTGGATATGACAGAAAATGTCAAGATACAATTATGATCATGTGATATAAATTACAAGGTTGATGGAGTAAGGTGTGTTTTTACCATCACGAGATTTGTAAATATTGTGTGTGTAATTTTGTACACTATTTTCTGTGATGTAATGTTTAGAACAGTTGGAAAATAAAACTTAATGTAAATAAGGAATAAACTGTACAGTATTTTGTTTAAGGTATAATTGATTTAAACCCCCCCCCCTCCCCCTCCCCACTTTTGTAAACATGTTTTTGTCAGGAAGAGAATGAATCAGACATGTGATTGATTAATATCCATTGTTACTAAAATAAGCTGAATCCAAATCTTCATTTTACTAATATATTTCAAATTCTTATTAATAATTTATAGATAGGATGCTCGAATCCTATGGTATTTGAAAGATTGGAGATTCATAAAAATCTTGAAAATGTATCTCAATTTCAATTATAAAGAGCTTGACTTCAAATAACAATTTTAAGCCATTTGTTAAAAGGAATTATATAGAACTATATATTTGAGAGGGTAACTAAAGAAAACTAAATGATAAAATTGTGTTACTAACCATTTTGCTGATTATTAATTTTTACTTCTTACCCTTAGAAATGCTTTGTATATGCTAATTATAATTATTTTTAGGGCATGCAAGAGCTGGGACTGATGAAAATAATGGCGCTAAGACTGACATCCGCAAATTACCCTTAAATTAATTTATTTTAGGAAATGCTTTCCCATATACCAATTTTTAACTATCATCCATTTGTAAAGTACCATTTTATTATATTAAAAAAAACAAGTAAAAATTTATCTTTTTTTATATTAACATAGTGATAGTGCTGCACTCTAGTAAATATGTATTTATTGAGCTAAGTAGAGTCTCTGCTGCTGCCATCTACCAGTCAAGTGGCACCACAATTAAATATATACAATTCAGGATTTGGTGGATATAATGCAAATAATCCTAGTGGATACAAATCAGATTATTTATCTGTGGTGTTTGTCTATGAAAATGTCTGAATGGATACAATTCAGGATTTTGTGGATATAATGAAAATGAAAACAAATCAGACTTTTTATTTATGGAGCATGTTTAAGAACTGTCTGAATGGAGACCGTCTCGTCTTATTGATATCAAAATAAGGAGTTAAATTACCAAATAACTAGTCTAGCTTATTTTCATGAACTTTTTTTATATTAGAAATGTCAGCTAACTATAGTCTGATATCTTAACTTGGTCAGAAACGTGTGAACTGTCTACTTAGCTAAGGGTCCCGGGCTCAATTCCCGGCATGGCAAAAAAATGTACATGGTTGCTACAAAACATATTTTACAAAATTCCCTGACTTTTCCAGGCTACTTTTTTCCAGTTTTAATGGTTGATGACTTTTGTTTATTATTGATCATATATAAAAAAAAGTTTGTATCTACTAAACATAAATGGTTTTATCAGTTATTTTAAAAATTAAAATTTTATTTAGGTATTATTAACTTTGTTTTAGTGTTTGGTTGTGTAATTTATGGGATATTTTAGACATTTTTATTCCCTGACTTATCTTATTTTTAGTTAAATTCCCTGACATTTCCCCGTTTTCCTTGTCATCCATAAATTCCCTGATTTTTCCAGGTTTTCCCTATCTGTAGCCACCATAAATGTATCATTGGTGAAATGTGGGTTTACCCTGTCACAGTGATGAATTAACGACAGGGGACAGGATGTTGTGCCTGTCCTAGTCTAAAAATAGATTACAAGGCAAATTAAGCTAAGACAGGCCAGCCAGCCAGTAATGGAAATACATTACTTGAATAAAAAATACTGACCCCGGCCATAGCCTGGAAACAGTAATGGATGTAAAGTAAAGTTAAAACTATATATTAAAAGCAATGAAATGTCTAGCTGTGTGTTTTACTTATATCCTCTGATCTCGGATATCTGTGCTCTGACTGCTCCAAAGTAATATGCAGACAAACTCCTACAAGAAATTAAATATTGACTAATTTTCTGTTGTAGATGACTTCTTGTCTTGTACCTACAATATTAAGGTAAAAACAAATTTGTATGTGTGTGCAGTTTGGATTAAAATTTAAAATCCTGCCGATACATTATTTAAAGGTTTACCAGGAAACTTTCCTTTGATCATTTACAGGTTCTTGTGCTAACATTTGTATAAAATCAAAGAATTTATTAATTTTTATCTTACCTCAGATATGCTATGATGTAATATACATAGGTTTGTGGGGCCCCCTACACTGTATGCTGACCTGAGAACCCAAATACATAAACTGGCACTGATTACGGTACATATCACCAGGTGGGCACTTATACTTTTATGCCCAACTTGTAAAATAATTTTCATTTGGAAAGGACTTGTGAGACCTCTAAATCTTTCTTAATGGAGTTGAAATTTTACAAATATTGTTCATTCCCTGTATTAAATCATATAAGATGACACTTGCATTTTTTTAGGGTTACCCTTGTGTGTTTTAATTCTCATATTAAATTTTACCTGCCCTCTAAGCTGTCATTGTGTATCCTAGCTTTAGGTCTAGTTCAGCGGTTCCCAAATCCTTTAAATGGCAAATTCACCCTAACAATTTCCATAATTTGGTAGTACCATTAAGAGAATTATGAATATTTACTATTTCATTACATTTTTAATGTTGCCTAGGGATATAATACAGACTGCGCCAGCTGAGCTTGAATCAATGGTGCCACCCCTCCAACCACTGGTTAAATCTGTTTTACTTTTGGTTATACAAAGTTCAAATATATCTATAGGATTTAATGAGGCCCTATCATTTTACGACTTTAATTTGTTTGTTTTGTTTGGCTTCTCAGGGCTTACCACCAGGAATAATTGTATGTACCACTGGTGTTATGTTTATCATAGTTTGAGAATCGTTGAATTAGGTTGGTGCAGATCATCCACCTGTCAAAGTAGGCAATGACTTCTATTAAAAATACTACAGTTAAAATACATTAAAAAGTACAGCTTAATACATTTATTCAAACAGTAAAAGTACAGTTTCATACAAACACAATGATTTATTCATGCAATGTTCAATAAAGTTGAGTGTAACACGAAAGAATGTCGTAAATATTGTCAAACATCTTATTATTCCTCTATTAAATTCTCATCACCATGTGCAACTACTATAAACTCCCAATGTTTAAATGTAGTTGGTAAAAAAAACAAATTTTATTCATACACAAAACATATAAATATTAACATTTTACCATACAAACATAAACTTACACGCACAATATCACTAGAAAATATACACTTTCAATTAAGAATACACGGATGGAATAAACACTTCCTTGCAACACAAGTATATATAGATTATATTAGTTTTGTTTCTCAATAATTCATGTTTTGTTATGTGTTAATGTCCATAACTATGGTCATTTTTTTTGTTTGCCAATATGCTGAATGTACATATTTTGATAGCTTGGTTATTAATTACAATGAAAATATACAAAATATCAGCTTAATCTAATGACTTATTTTCAATATTTGTTTCGTAAATTTATTTCAAATTTTTACAACAGTGGTTTTTTATTCCAATTATGTTTAACTTCATCAATATTTTTACTTTAATAGTAACAATTTTTAACTATCAACATATTTACAGTTAAACGATTAAACTAAATCCTATTCGAAGATTAGAAACACAAATTCGTTGGCACTGACAGTTTTAGGTTTTAAATTATTTTAAAATCTCGGGGTAATATAAATTTATCAAGTTGGCAGGGGCAACTCATGATGCACTTCCTTCAAATTCACACTCTTCATCTAGTTTCTTTAGATTGTTTCTGGCTGTAGAGAGTACATTACAAAAATTCTCTTTTAAAAAATTTAATTTTGTACTTTTGGTACACTTAATTACAATTATTTATGACCAAAATGTTTGCAATTAATAACAAATGGCCGAGGAATTATACATATATTGAAAGGATATGGGTTCAAGCTTGTGTCTGGATGAAATGATTAATGTAATCTAAAATCACTTTTATATCACAATAATGTATTTGTTAAATTTATGTGCAAAGTGGCCACACTCAAGAGGAACATCACATACACTGGTTTTAAATTAAATAAACTTTTATTTAATTTGAGTGCATTACTATAACAAATGAAGTTCTTCATTATTTTGACTTCTTAAACATCCTTCTTGATTTTGATATAGGTTCTAGTGAGAGAAATTAAGATCTTGGAACCAAAGAAAGGTCTATGATTTTTTTTGGCCACCCTGATCAAAGAAGCACAGTATATAACATAAATGTATTGTTATTGACTAAAGGTGCAGTGCATCTTTGTGGTCATGGGAGTTAATTTTAAGTACAATGTCAACATAAGAGTTACTTACATGTAAAGGCTAATTTTATGTTTAATTCAATGCTAAAACTTGTTACATTTTTAACTAAATATTTTCTTAACAACATAATTAATACAATCTAACTCCTTTCTTCAATTATCTCTCTAAATTAATACAATCTACAAACATAATTTTTTCTCCAACCTGTTACACAGTTCCAACAAATCAAATAATAAAACTTATTTGATTCTAAAGGGCATTTAAAATAAAAATGTTAAGACTTTTATGTTAACCGAAAAGCACACATGTGAAATGTAATATCAAACTTTGATTACATTTCAAATGTTATAAAAGGTGTAGTTTTATAGAAGGTATAAAAAAATACGGGTTATGGCACCTGGGATCTGGTTATAATGAACTACAGACCCCTCATGTTAATACCCGCTTGAAGTCCTCTACTGGGATTCAAACAAAGACCTTCAGGGGACTCTCAAAAGGTGGTAGCAATATTGATGTCCAAGTGGCTTTGGACATGGCAAGGCCCTAAGATAGTGTTATTGTTTTTTGCTTTGATTGTACTTTTTTTTTTTCACTCACATTTGTATTAAATTTATAGATTTCCCATAAAATATTATTTATATGCTTTGGAAATGAAGAAAAAGTTGAATAAAACCACGACTTAAAATAAATATGGTCGAATACTATATTATTAGAATCCAAAATTAATTTTCTTTTAAATTCCTAATCCAAATTTGAATCCACAAATCTTTAAAAATGTACATTTTTGGTTAAAAGTTAAAATATTTAAAATTTAACAGAAATAGTTGTTTATGGTTTGGTGCCACTGACAAATGATATTTTGTTATTCTAACAACTACACACACAAGTTATATAATTCCTTTTACCAATTACTTAAAAAAAAATTTGAGGTTGAGAAACTTGGACACTTTTACAAATCTTGAATCTCTCAAATACCAAAGGATTTGAGGAATCAAAGATTTTAAGCATACCATTTCTACTTTAAAACCTTATAATTTCTAATTCCTCCTTAAGGCCTTCCTTGAGTAATAATAAATGGCCACTCTTAATTCACACCTTGTTCTGGAGTAAAGCAGTCTTGAAGAACACTGAATATTGTGAGGCTAGAAATAAAACGTTACAATTTTTGTAACACTAAATTAATTTAAAAATTCTTGGTATCTTCCATAGATTATTTGAGCTTCAAGCAACATTCTAAATTCATTGCAATTCAGCCTATGTCTTACAAGCATAACTTATAACAGCTATTACACATATTTACACCTTGTAATGAGCTTCATATCACTCATGCAAAACACACACTCTAATACGAGATGAACAATGAAGCAAGACACTTTCTGGAAATTATTTATAGTGTTTGGTAAAATATTTGTTTCATGATGATTGAATAGAAAAATGTAGTTACATAATTATATAAATTGTAAAAAAAAGTCTGACTATTTTAAAGTAATATTTTTTTAGAGCTTTAAACTTTCAAGCTTATATATGATAATCAATTTGCTATCCAATCACAATATATTTACTTACCCAGAAAATGACTTACCTCAATTTATCTGCAATGCAATTTACATTTGTTGATATGTGTTTTACTTTTGTCCAAGCTGCCGTTCTAGCAAATATGACTGACTTTTCACTTAAAATTTTACAATAAGGAAATAGTCGAAGAAATCCCAAATGCCCTTTATAGGTCTTACAACCTCTGTTGGTCTTAGAAGCTATGTCACCCAAGCGAGTTTCACATTTTGTGGCTAATGTGACCGATGTGAGTTTCACAATTTGTGTTACCTAATGATTATTTTATTTAATGGTAATGTCTGTGAAATTTTGCCCCATGATGCTAAGTTCTTATTAGATCCCAAAACTACCAGCAAAATTTAGAAATTGAAGTTGATTATTAGTTTGATTATTAGTTAAAAAGTGGCTTGCTTTTCATTCTAAGCACCACTCCAGGTCGGATATTTATTGTGAGTGGTACAGTACTTTAGTTAGTATTCATTAAATTACTTATTTTACATGCACTTAACAACAAGTGGGGCCATCAGTAATTGACTCCACACTTACTAGTGGAAAATCTTGCAGTCCACATGCTTTTGTATCATGTGATTTCACCAGATTGGAATCCAAATATCTCAGAAATGGTTTAAGATTGATAAACACAATCACTCAATGATTTTGTTATGTATGATAACTTCTATAGTTAAATATACATATTTTTAAAATATAAATCCTTTTAAAACACAATTTAGGTAACACAATATTATTTACTCCTGTAAGGGTACACAGGACTTTGAATACATCTTCAGGTACCATTCGCCTAGCTTAACCAAGCACATGCCCTGCAATGTTCCCTAGCAATGGATGTTGCACAATTCTCGCGGCTAGTATAATTGACACCTCTTTCACTAGAGCTCTGTTGTGGTCTCCACCGGAGACCTGTCCCCAGGTACGTGAATCCAGATGGGAGTAGTCCTTCTTCTCTCTGAACATCACATTCTCGTTGGTTGCACTGGCATTTAGGTGACCTGGGTCTTCTTCTGATGATCTGCTGTAATTGAACAGTGAAATTATAGATACACACGACCAAACAATAGCTACCTATAATTGCTTAGAATAATATGTTAATTTTATAAGTAATCGAATGTGGAAGCTCTACATTACCTAAACCAAGCTGATCAGAAATTAATATCAAGATTATACAATCAAATAATGAAAGGGATGTGTTTATAAAACCAAGTTTGTGTTGAAAAAGGACTAAAAATAGAAGTTTTCCAAAAATGATTTATGATTGAGAACAATTAAATCTTAAATGTTACATAATTAGAAATGAAGATTCATTGTTGATACAATAGTATTGAGTTTTAAGAAAGTACTTGTTCTCCCATACACAATCCTTTCTTATGACTAGTTAATAGTTATTTTTTAAATTGACTTCTCCCTCAACATATTTTCAAAATTATTGCTTAGTTCTGGCATAATGTTTTATTTAGTATAGAGATGCAAATTTAAATTAGGTAATGATACTCAAGGAAAACTAAGGGCATGACCATACTGCACAACAACTGTCTAGCAAAAGTGGCTTAGTCGCAAAAGTGAGTTTCTTGAGTCAGCCATATAAATAAAGTCGCTTGACGTTCTACTATCCTGGTCGCCACGACTATAACTGTGCCCTAATGTAGTACATTGTTTCTGGTGAGTCAGCCTCCTTAGAAACAGTAAATCAAAAACTCACCTTTGATAAACAGGGTTGTTCACTGGTGAGTCCAGCCTCATCAGGTTGTTATCATGCTCGCTGTGGTTCATATTGATATTAAGGTTGTTCCTGGCGTTTGCATCGGCCACGCTTGAGGCTCGTGCTGTGGTGGCTGCGTCAGAGCTCACTGGACTCTGCTGACCTGCCACATCATTTAGATGAATATAATAAGAGAGATGGAAGTAAGAATATATGTGGTTTTTAGTGGTTATTTTCTTGATATAAAATAATAAGTATTTCATTAAATTAAATGTGTCATATTTGCATTTAAACATCTGAAGATAATTTGCAAATTAAAGTTTATATTTGTGACTATTGGCCGCTGGCTGGATAACCAGCTGGATGAAAATGACAATTTTTTTGTGTGACAGGAAAGTGATGAGAAATGAGTCAAAATATTGAGATTGGGAACAGAAAATTATAAAAATTATGCTTTAAAAGAGTTTTAGATTAAAAATACATATTATTGATTTACAAACTAATATGGTAAAACTTATAAAAGATATAACATTACTGAACTTAATATAAATAATGATAAACACCATAAAAACAAATATAGATAACAGTTTGTGAATAGAACTTTTTTTTATCAAATAGCAAATTTTTTTTTTACAATTCCAATGTAAATTATTTTTATTAGTTAATTTCTTTTGAAAATGTTGTTTTCTGTTTAATTATTTGCAAAGTGCAAAAGTACTACAAAAATAATGTGTGACACATATTCAATGCTCTATAAATTTGAAACTGCAAAATGTTATCTAGGCTTGAAACATCTTTAATGTTACTCAGGTTTATTAAAAGCCCTTACATGACACTTAGTTTATTAAAATCTCTTAAATATTATCTAGTGGGTGTGTGCAAATAGCATTTTTAGTCAAATTTGATAATTTCAAAATGAAGAGCCAAAGAATGAATACCGAATAATATTAATTAACTAGTTATTTTTATTGAAAATTGTGTTTTATGTTTAACTATTGGCAAAGTGCAAAAATAAAAAGATATATTTTATACTAACTTCTAAAGTGTTCTCTAAGTTTGATGCCCCTTAAAAGTTATCTATATTTGAAATCCCTTAAAGCTTTTTAGTTTAAAACCTCTTTAATTTTTACTCCAACCTGACTTAAGGTAATTGGTGAATTCTCGACCTTTTTCCGGGTAGATCGTGATTAAAAATAAGTAAATAAAAGTAAGAAAGACACACACTCACTGGGTAATACTGAAGATGAAGAACACAAATAAAGATACATTTAGATACTAGCTTTCACCAATCACATATTACTTTATCGAGAGTTGAGATCAAACTGCAGATTGAGAATTGTGGTCGACAAAGGCATGTGTCTTAACGTTTTTTTAATTTGTAAAAATAATATAATAATATAATTTCTTTCAAATTTGCTCATGCATATATTCTACTGAGTAAATAACTCAAATAAAAGTTGTTAAATAGCAGTGTCCTGTATACCAACCTGCACTGCCATTGTTCTCCTTGGTGATGTAGCTGACATTATCGAGACTGAATGCATGGTTCTTGCTGCTAAAGTCCAGCTGGAGATCATTGTAACTGTCACTATCGTCCAGTGGTACACTCATCTGGAGCACCTGAACAAGTAACATGACAGTCATTAGCATAACTAGCTTCCTTTCAATGTCTGAATCAAATACACAGTTATTAAATTATCCAATAGCTGTAGACAAGAGAAATGAACAGATTCAATATTAGTAACAGATTCAATATTAGTAATAAATTAATACATTTATATTTTATACCTTTTCGACAGGATGATACCAACATGTATTATCTTGTAATATGTATAATTTTACATAATAAATACAGGGGTGAACTGGTGGGTTTCAAGCAGCCTGGGACTACATTGTTTCATTGTAAGCTGAAGCGGTAAGGTGAAGTGTCTATATTCTAATGAGTAAGTTTAATCCTTGTTTCATGGGTTCTTATCATCCAGCACAGTGCATATTCAAGTTGCAGATAGAAGATACTACTCTCAGATATAAAGGATGGTTGCAAGTATACTGAATAAGCAGTCATGGACAGGAAGTTTACTGGTTTTTCTTTATGGGTGTGAAACACGATCTCTTACTTTACGCGACAAAAAAATTTTTGGGTGTTCATAAACAAGGTGCTTAGGAAGACGTTTGGTCCAAAAATGGATGAGAGTACTTGGGAATGAAGGAGGTTATATAATGATGAGTTACATACCCTGTACTCATAACATGACAGTGTTAGGTTAATAAAGTCTGGTAGATAATGGTGGCAGGACATGCAGCACAAATGGGAGACTATTGAACTATGTTCAGGGTACTGACTAGCAAATCCAATGGGCAATGGGAAGAGACCACTGGGAAGACCTAGACGCAGATGGGAGGCTAACATTAGAATTAACTTAAAAGAGTAAAAGTGAAATGGGGTGGACTGCAGCTCAGATAGGAATAGGTGGTGTACTTTTCTAAGTGGGGCAGTTAGTTTTTGACTTCCTAAAAGTAAGTAAATTTAATCTTGAGGCCATTTCAACTATATTAATGATGATTTTTTGTCATTCAATCGACTTAAATAAAACATCATCTTATAGGCTACTGTCTACTAACATGAGCAAAAATGCTTCTAAATAATTGTTAGGCAATACAATAGCTAGAATTTTTTTTTTATATTTAAATTTACAAAATGTTCTCCACTCAATACTTTTGTATTACAAGGCCAGTAAAAGTCAGTATTCACTAAACAAGTGATTTTACTTTTGGCTTAAGAAATTGTTTATTAACAATACCAATAAACCATAAACGGAACAGTTTTACATTTACTATCATTGTAAATCTTAACAAATATGTATTCTGGGCACTCTCAAACTTACTCATTGGGACTTTTGATCAAAATTTCACAAAATCATTGGGAATTATGACTAAAATTTCATTAAATTATTGGAACTTTTGATTAAAATTTCATAAAAATTATCATTTAGAATTGAATAAATAACTCTATTTTATTTTTTAAGTATTTGTGGCAGAATCCACCCCTGAGTAAACATATAAGTTTTTTAATTTATCAGCTTATAAGCTGAACTGGTAATAAGATGTGGTGCTAAGTATTACTTTAATTTATGATGCGGTGCTAAGTACTATTTTAATTAATCATTTCATACAATACATTTATATTTTCAAACCAGCAAACCAAACATATAATTTGTTTTCAAAATGGATTTATTGAGGCTTGTAAGATAATAATTACCATTTAACAGTTTGTTGATAATTTCCATTACAAGAGATTGTTCTTTACTAAACAAGAATCAACGTTTTCCACTCAAATAAAGCCAATAAAATTAGATCAATTTGATGAAGGGTGACATTTCCCACGAATACAAGATCATACGAAATATTACAAAGTATTGAAATTAAATATGAAATATACTATACAATAAACTCACTTGTGTTTCATATTCCTTAAGGTTGGGTTCTACGAAGACAGGGTCATACCGTGGCACGACATACATGCGCTGCATTCTTTCTTTGTAGGCCTTGTACCTGAGGATAAAACATTTCAATTCAGAACAAAGGAATGCACCTATGGTCCTTTGTGAGCCAAGCATGCAAATATTTGTGATCTTATAATTTAGTATTTCACTAACTTTTCTTAGTATATTGTTTATTGACAGTACCAGTATCTCATTATCTACTCTATGAGGTACAAATTGTATATGGAAGAAAGTACAAGAGAAAGGAATAGTAACAAATAAATGGAATAAAACTTTTACACCGCTGCCACTGATCAAAGAGGAACATTTTTCATACAAGGGGAAGGGATTGATCAGTTAGTTATAACTGATTTTACTTAAAAGTCAGTCATTACTGCTTTGTCCAGTGATGTTACTATAAAGTGGGAATATAAGTTCTTTGTGTCTAGGGATAGAAATGTAAGGTGAACTGTGTTCCAATTGATGGTGAAAGCTATATTTAATTTGTTTCTACCTCTTTCCTACACCTTCCATTTATAATTATCGGCAGGAAAATTGTATGTTGATTTAATAAAATCGTGCTTGGAACATTTGAACTCATTTAGATAGGTTTTTTTTTCACCTGGACCAGGATATGCAGATATAGATGATCCCCACAATCCCCACACAACAATGATGAATGCAATGACTATGAGTGCATATGGGAACACTTCCCACGAGATGGCAATGGCTTGCACAGGCTTGGCAGGGATCAGGGGAGCGTGGATCTGGCTTGCCGTTGCGTGGACGCGCCCACTCACATCCCTGAAGATCTCAGAGACATGATCCATCAAAGATCTGCAGAAGCAACATAAAAAGGAGGCTTTGAATATCGTGAAATATAAACAAATTTTTGGAAAATATCCTCTGTTTTTTTTTAATACAAACTTATATTCTAAGCCAAATGGTATTTTTGACTTAGAACTCTAGATTATATGTTAATTATTTTACATGCAATGCAACTTACTATTAGTCGATGCTACCTGCAGTTTACACCTATGGAATATGGATGAGGAAATGTAATTGTATTGGTGTATGGAGATAGAATGATAGAGAGACACAGAGAGATTATTATTAGCACCGCGTCTTACTACCCGTTCGGGTTATACGCACTTACGCTAATGTGTAATGGTAGGGTGATTGTGAGATGAAATGAAGGACCTACAGTTTAACGTGGAATCCGAACCACGGTGGCGACCTGGCATTCCACACATTCACAAGATGTCTTGACACAGAGAGATATTGACTATTTAGGGGGGGAAATGAAGGGTGTGTGAATTCTACTTTTTCCGTTTGGAGTTAAGTCGAAGTGAATATATAAAATATTTTTGAAGCCAAATAAATGTTTAAATATTTTAAACAGCGTCAGCATGGCTCATCTTCAGAGCCTCGGCTAATTTCATAGGGCCTCCCACAACCCATATCAATCCAATGTAGTTTTATTATAAAATTTAAAAATAAATTACTAATGACAATTTGTCATTAGTATTGTATCCCATAATTTTGATACACTCCTGTCAAAACAGAATTAGGATTATTAACAGGGGAATAACATCCAATATAATATAATCAAATACAATTTTTAACTGCACTTACACAAACTAAGCCTAAAAATACCTAAATAAACTGTCAAAATTAAAAACTAGAAATAAATATTCAGCTGATCGAAATAACTTTAGTTCACACAGTTAAAAATAAATACAAATGTACAGCTTAGTAAAATGTAAAAAGAAAACATAATACATCCCATTAACTATGGCAAGGATATATTTATTAATTAATCATTAAAAAGTTGATCACTCTGGATTATATTAAAGAGTATACAAATGAGTATATAAAAACTTGTTTTTAAAGCAGTTTCAGAATGTATTACAACAACGTGGAAAGTTATACCTTTTGCGCTGTAACAATAAATTTTGAATTTTTTCCAGTTGATTTACATTATCACCTATGCTAACAGTACCAAATTATAATCTATAGTCATTGAACAAGAGTTGAGAGAAAAAATAACTTTTTATTGGCAAAGTATTAGCTTAAGCTCTTCATTGGATACGGCTATTTCATCTATTTTTCATATTTGTTGAGATCGTGAAAATAGTATTTTTCAACATACACTAACAAGAGTGGAGACAAAAAAAATTGGCCTATTTTTGAGAACTTAAAGCTTGGAGAGGGGGGGGGGGGAGAGACCCCCTCTCACACGCTACTTGTGTACACAGGCATTACAAATCTGAAAGCAGCGGCATTCAGGTTAGTGAAGAATCTGGATCGCGCTGATGTAAAACAGAAAATGCTCAACGTTAAAACCTAGAGCATTTTTTGAGGCTGGAATGTTCTTTCATACAAAGTTCGAAATTAACATCTTGTCCTCGTCCTCGTCCTCATCTTTAGACTCAGTATACCCAATATCATTGTAGGTTTTATGGAGAAAAGCTTTATATTCGCTCTCTGTGTCAGTTAAGTATTGCCACATCTCCTCTCTTTCAGTTATATCGGAAGGGGGTTTGCCGGGGTAAGAAGGAGCTACTGGCAGCAGCATAGTTTTGAAATAAATGGTTTTGTATTAATGGCGAATTTCCCATCATATTTTTATATCTTTTTTATTGGAATTTATATTTCAGTAAAATTGTTTTGTATATTTACAAGAGAGTTGTCTTTAAAATATTTTGAGCAAATGTTTGGCATTTTTTGAGGCGTTTTAAGAAATAGCATTAATTTATTTAGCTTTAATTTGACCCAATAATGTTTCAACTGTGTGCCACACTTTTAGACAATTCATAACATTTGTTTGTAAAATTATTAAGCCTAGAACGGTCACAGAAAATAAATCTAAAATATTAAGTGCCATATTTACATTTTTAATTAGTTTTCATTTTTTAAGTAACTTATTGACTCAAAATTTTGCTTTGAAGAAAAAGCTACCTTGCTTCAAATCTACTAAATAAATAGTATGATGCTAAGCACACACTTAATATTTTATCTTAAAATAGAAACATATCTTATTAAAAACTTGTAGGATGTGTAAAACGAAATAACATATATTGTTGCAGAAACACTCCACCAAAGAGCATAAATGAAATAATATTTATACAGTGTTACAGAAAAATTGAGTAAAAAGGAACATCTCTGTCCGCCAAAGAGGATAACAGTCAATTTCAGATTTAAAAGACCAGAATAAAATTATTTGATTATAACTCAGAATATAAAATTATATTTCAAATAAACCATTTTTATTTTTAATAGCAATACAACTTATCAATGATATTTCTTTTTTATCTCAAATAGCTGTAGAGATATGATCAAAAGTGTATGTTTCTGCCAATGTAAAGTACCCTCAAAGTAATTTTCATAGGAAAGCGAGAATATGTAAAGTACCCTCAAAGTAATTTTCATAGGAAAGCAAGAATATGTAAAGTACACTCAAAGTAATTTTTATGGGAAAGAGAGAGAATGTAAAGTATTCTCAAAGTAATTTAATTGGGAAAGTGAGAGTTGCTTTTTTTTTTTTTATAATATCAAACAGTGTGTAGATACAAATCTTGATCAAAATCGTTACAGTGGATTTTAAGAAAATATCTTTTTTTTAATCTTTTTTGCTCTTTAGTAAACAACCTTTAATTTTAAAGTTGGACGTATAATTACAAAAAAATGTCTCTGGGGTAGCCTCATGAAAACCCTAGATATAATGTTTTGGCCCAATCAGTAAAATGGTTTCGGGTTTAGGCCGAGATACAAATACAGAGAGTCAGCATCGCGAAAACATTTTCGTATTAAGGGGGACATGAAATGTTGGCATTTTTAAAATCAAAATCTCTAGATCAATTCTTTTGATGAGCATAATACTTCTCTCTTCGAGGGGCTGAGAGAAAGTAAGAAGTAACCATTGTTATGACTCTACTGGATTCACTCTGTTTCATTAAAATCCATGATAGAGCCTTATGTTTACTATTAATAGTTAACATTTTGAAGGATTTGCCATCCTCTTTCCAGGTAAATGCATGTGTGTTTCTTCTTTTTACCTTTTTTAATGCTTATTTTTTAAGTAAAAGGTATTAATGGCCTTGTGTTTAACAAGTATTTCCTCCTAGGCTGAAGACAAGGACAGCGGGAGACTGGGTCGGGTCGAGTACAGTGTTATTCCCAGTGATACGGGCTCCGACTACTTCTCAGTGGACCCCACCTCAGGGGTTATCAAGAGCAAACGAGCTTTGGATGACATTCAGCTAAAAGTCTTGCCCTTCAGGTTTAGTGTGAACGCCCAGGATAATAGTATACTACTAACACTTGGTTCCTATCTTTTTTAAGAGATCTAATTTATCACGACTGTGGGAGTTTCGCCCCTTAGTATAAGATTATCACAGTCATTTTTTATTGGCATTGCTTAAGAATGAGGTTTACTTGCAAATAACATTGAAATGACCTTCAGATTTAAAGGCAACTTGTAACTGGTGGTTAGGTAGTTTATGCCTTGAAAGGTCTCTGACCCCCCTAGTTTTGTGGACAACTGAGAAGAGAAAGAGAGAATGAATTGGGTGGGGATGTTGAATTTTGGCATTGAGCTACAGTTTATTAGTTTCATGGAAATACCTGAAATCTCTTTCCTTTTCTTGAGGATAGACATTTTACCTACTTGTTAACTTCCGGTAAAAGAAAAGAGTAATATTTATATTAGATATTCATTCATACAAATTTTTCCAAATGTAATCCATATTTAAAACAATGTAAGGACAATAGTTAGGTATAAAAAATTATTTTTTTAGTGGTTACGGAACTAGTGAAGCATTTATTCATTTAGAATGTAATGTAACAAACATGAATAATACATTTTTATTTGATAAATTTTGCTATACATTTAAATAACTTAGCCAAAAACTAACCACAAACACACATGTTTGTTTAGAAAGTACAAATAATTTCAAACACACTATTAAAGTAGCTTATTACATATAATTAATTGATTAAAAATATACATTTCTTTTTTGTTTAATAATTCAAGTGAGACAGGTTCACTTTGACATGTTTATTGTCCAGTTTGATACTTTACCAAAAGTAAAATCCAGTTCAATTGAATCAACAACAGTATTTTTGTGTTTTTTCTTCCAAATTTGTACTCAATATTTTGAACCTTTTTAAACTCAAAATATCCATAAAATCTAATGGTTACATTTTAATATTCATTGCACACAAAAATGTTTTAACAAATAGTTTGGTCCCATAAACTAGTAGTTTTTTTCTATGAACGCCTAAATATACCAAAAATAGCTGCTAATACTTGAAATGTAACCACTATTGATGAACCAGATTTAGTTTAAAATTTAACGAAACAAAGTTTTGTGTCAACCACATTAAATATGTAAGAAAATGTTAAAGTTTTTGATATTGTTTATTCAGTTAGTAAGAGCAGCAAATAAAAATCAATAATTTTATGACTATAACTTATAAGGCTTAACTTAAGTATTCTGAATGTCCTTTGGATATGATAATACAATCTTTCATCCTTGGTACTTTGTGGCTCAGTTTCACAGAAACTATGACTATAATAGATCGCAAGAAATGGATTTAAAACAAATTTAAAAAAAAGTGTTTTAAGACACATGATTCTTAGATTTTCTGGCCTAAATCACATTCTCATTTTTAATTTAGAGTCCTCTAAATTATATAATTTGCGAAAATGTCTGAAAATATCACAAAATATCCGTTCTTATGGACAATATTAATTTTTAAACGCCTCTATTAATACTTAAAAATCATACTTTATTTAAACTTATTTTATACTGTAAATTTGTGGAGTTTCTACCCTCCGCCCCACCCCCCCCTCCCAAATGCTTTGGATACACTTAGCTCTCTAGATTTATGCCAAATATAAACAATCGTAACATAACCATCACCTAAGGTAATGCAATTAGTGGTTTGAGTTACGTTTAGATTATTTTTATAATTTAATTGTTTTTAGTAATTTGGGACAAGATCTAACTAATATTTGTGGCCCAATAAATATGTTTCCCAGGAATTATTTACTATAGGCTACTACTAATAGCTAGTAAATACATATGCTTAAATCACCTCAGCCAGAACTACCAATCTTAACCAGAATTACCAACCTCAGCCATTCTCAACATTTTTCTTGCTTGGGGCTGTAGTCGACTTCTTTTTTTTAGTTAGCTCTGCCTCAATATAATCCGTATTGTGGATAGGCATTGAACATGGATAGCGTGGGTCTACTAGTTCAGGCAGTAAACAATCAAAATAAAATGAGGAAAGCTTAGTCACCATTTCTATTTCCCAGAAAAGATCATCACATTTGATTCTTTCATAGCGTATGTATGGCATAACTGGTGTCCATATAGCAAATATGCAGTACAACCGGCGTGTTACATGAAGCTGACCTTGGACTTGATAATAGTACTTATAACGCCTGTTTATTCCATTAATCTTTTTATATTTGTTAAGTTTCCAGAATGTCACCTTTCGTTTCAAAATGGTTGACTAAGGACTCATCTGTTCAGCTGATGGACATTTTACCTCTACTATGCCATCATTGTCGATTAGGCCATCTGGTGTAGCGCCGAGGAATGTCAAATCAATCAACAAAGTAACCACAGCGTTCAACCCGAATTTTCAAAGTTTCTTCCAACTTCGCTATGGCACGTTCATTTGCTTTTCCGTATGACAATGAGCTTATGTGTTGGAGATCAGAATATAATATTTGTTTGACCAAATTTTCACAACCAGTAGATGGGAGCTTGCAACAAACTTGTCCAAAATTATACGCTATTAAACGTTTCCTCCTTTCTTCTAACCATTGTCCAGATTCACTCTGATTTATGGTTTGACGTTCAAGGTTTCGCAATTCTTCTTCGGAATGTTGGAGGCTATTTTGCATTTCTTTTTTAAACAACATAAAATCTTTTTCTGTTAAATCTGGGCGTTGAGAGTTTGGACCATAGTCAGCATCCATTTTTTTTTGGGGGGGGGAGAATGGTTTGCTTGACCGGGTGAGCTTCGAGTGAAGTGAATCTTCTCGCTTTCTTCGGGCGAGACATAATTTTCGACGCTTGCGTGCTTCTTCCAACTTTGTGAATTTTCCCGGGCTTGATTCATACAATTTTTTGTGTAGTTTGTAATGGAGAGCACCAGAATTGTAGCTTACTACAGCAGCAGCACATCGCGCTTTATAGGATCCTCTTTGTGTTAAATTGATGCGTTTGCCACCAGTTTTTTTTTCTTACAATAAGATTTTTCTAATTTTCTTTTAGTCCTGTGCAAAAATAAGGAGCACAATGTTGGTGGTCTCCGAATATATGATTTGGACTATTCAAAATGTAATCTTTTAATTTATCAGTGCGCTCGTGCAACTGTCCCGCCTCATTCATTTTAAATTTTGCAGCTTTCATCACTGCCCCACGTAGTTGCATACTTTTGGAACTGATTTTTTGTCGGAGATAAAATGGTCCATTCTTGTCGTTTTCCCACAAATCTTTCAACTTGTTGAGTAGTTCCGGAAAAGATGATTACGGCACTCCAATTTTTGTACCGTCAAATTTCTATATGGACGAGCCTCAAGAAGCCTCATGTATACGCTACTGTCACCATCAGTAATGAGAGTACTGTGTCGTAGGCCGTACATTTCTTCGCTCTTGCAAAAGCCTCGACAATAATAGCTGCTTCCATACTTGACGAGCTTTGATCCTCTCCCCAATTTTTGAAACCAGTATGCTTTTGAGTTTTTTTTCTTTCAGCGCTTGGTCACAAAATGTACAATATTGGTTTTTAACTTCTATGTACAATACTTTCTTAGTCTTATGCCCCCCAATAGCAGCCTGAAGGAAACAAAACAAAAAATAAGTATAGTGGCAGTACTGAAAACAGAGTATTAAAACGCCTAATTATTGTTGTGAAAGGCACAAAATTTTCTCAACAATGCTTGGGTGCTTCTTGAAAATAAGAACCAAAGTAGTTTAGTATTATTAATATCAATGGGACGAGTGTAATTTTTCCCATGGTGTACACATAGAGTAGTGATATAGTATTGGCGCGTTACAGCCAAGGATGCTATGTTCGTTTATCATGATTAGGTTTACATTTTGTATTCAGGCAGGGATAAAAATTATCTAGGTGTTTTGTACACTTTAAAATGTACATTACATTCTTTTTTAGATTTTTTTTAGCACAACGTCTTACTACACGCCCAAATTATACACATTATGTACTAGTTATGCTAGTGTGTTTGGTATGAGGAAGGTTGAATATGGAAGAAGTGACCGGCATTTGCGCCCAGGGAAGTTGGAAACTACTTGAGAAAATATACCCTCAGTATAGCCATTCAGGGATTCGAGCCCCTTTCTCTCCATCATTGGCAGTCTAGTATATTGTGTTACCTTTAGACCTTTCGATCACCGAATTGAGTTAGGGTAGTTTGAATGCATTGTAACAGGGATGAGGTGAGAGGTTTATGGAAATATAACAGTAACATTTGCAGGATGATAATTATTCCCAGCACAACTGGCTAGGTTTCGAACCTTGACCTCTTTGTTAACGTTGACCAATTCTAAACCAAGACTGATGTATTAGAGCTCGCGGGGATAATATTTACTTTGTTGTTTTTAATTTAAAATTCAGGCTTTTGGCATTGGTACGACGAGTACAATCTATTGTGGTTGTGTCTTGACTTGTAAAGTTGAACGTTCTGGAACCTTGAAGTTATCGATTGACATTATGGCCTAATACAAAAATAATAAGTCCTTTTTTCTTACTATATACCACTATATAGTAGATTTTTGATAAGAAAAATGGCTTCTAAGACAATAATTCCTACAAAAATGAGTGTATGACACTTGTGTGGAGCGCTTTAGTTTACATTGAGAATTTCATACTACAACCGAAACCTCTAAGAAATTAAACTTTTTTTTAATGTTATGTTGTTTATTAATATAAATTAAGAAGATTTGGATTTTTTTTTATTTGGCCACCATTTTCATTAGAGCATATGATTTTTCCGGTTAAAATATTATCAGATCTAATATTCTAAATTAAAAATAAATAGTTATTGTTGTCCATTGTTTTATCTGAGTTTGAATCCGATATATTTTTTAACTGATTTCATATTAATTAAAATCCTTGGTATTAAAGTATTGTTTTCCGAGTCCATGTAATGATTTATTTAAAAACAAATATGAATGATTATTACTATTAATCATTCTAACTGAAAATTATCTTGGATTATATATGATAAGATGTAATATAATATAAGTCACATTATGGGTTATACACTGGTTACGAAATACCCTAGACTTGGAACATACACTGTAAACAGTCAAAGTATATTAATGGTCAAGCGAACAAGTCACTCATATTAACTAACCTATGTGAAAATATTTATTATTTGCTTAATAATTTATGATAAAATAGTTTTATCAAACGCTGATAGTTAATACTTCCCTTGGAATTACTGAATTAACAAAACTACTGTTAGCTGTCATCTACCACCATCCTACGTTGAGTCGACTCTAACAGGAATGTCAGTACTCGAATCCTAGTCTGATTTAGCAAGTGTGGGTATCTGAAATTGTATCCCACACATTCTCCTTCCTTCCAAATGCGAGTACCCTTCCTTTGAATTCTACCTTTCCTAAATTATGACCACCCCATTTGTGTAAAGAAACAGATAAATATAAACTTTATTTCCTAAATGGCTTTCTATGAAATGTGGGTACACTTCCTTAAATAATAACCCCCTCATACTTGACCCATCAGAGTAACTAGTACATATGCGTACAACCCAATCGGTTAGACAGACCCAGTGCTAATAAATATATTGGTATTAATCCTCACTATTGCCCACGCTTAGCGTAATATTGGACAAATTATATAAAATAAATATCTTTAATATAAGAGTGAAATAGTTTTAATGATTTTTTACTTAGGGTCTATCATTTTATATATAAGTAGTTTTGCTTTTGTAATAATATGATTTCAAAACATTTTTTAAATTTATGGTGGTTATAACATATTGAATGTTTAAAAACTCTTCGGATTTATATCGACTCTCATTTAAATGCCATTAATGTTTTATAAACATGTAATTAATTTAACAGATTATTTGAAAATTGCAATTTACAAAGGTTATCTTACTCTCTTACTCACAAACAGTTTTCATTATCAACGTGAACATGGTTTTAGTTGCAGTTCCCCCCTCCCCCCTTCTCATCTTACTATCCTTTAGAGCTTACCTGCATATTTACATTGGCTGTCCACACCTTATTCTTTGGTCATTTCCATATTTTCTAATTTGCAGCTCAGTGGTTCATGTTCTGTCATTTTACTGAGCGATTTTAAAAAGTAAGAAAGTTATACAATTCTTCTGCCAGCTATTCCAAATGTTATATTCTGATTATGTTGATGTTCTGGGGTAAGGTTTTCTAATATTAATTTGTATTCATTAAGATTATATTGATTCTTGTCACAAGTTTCTTGCTGTACACAAACTGTTTGCTCTACTTCTACGGATATTATCTTTTGAGCTTCTCGATACTTTTTAAAATTCAAACCTCTCTGTTTGTTTGTTTTTGTGATCAGAAGGATGCTTTCTCCCATTCTTTTTCACAATTTTGAAAAAAATCCGCAACAAATTATTTAGTACTACTAATATTACATGTCCAACCAATACAGCACTAGCACCTGACGAACTTTGTGTCGGTTATAGCTTGTTAGATACTTTTCAGGTAAAAGATTATTGAAAGATAACCGAGCCCTCCCCCTTCACCCTTCTGTATCCAACCAAGCGTACTTAATGGGGTTTTGACAAGAAAAGAATGGAAGTAAAGTGACCTATCTCCAATGTAATATTAGCTCGAATAGGCATGCAAATTGTTTTTTTGGGTTTATTCAGTTTTTTCATATATAAACACCCAATTATAATCGTGCTGTTGCAAGTGTAAACTAGTTGCGATTATGAATGCCTAGTTAAAAAATTAAGTTTCCTTCTCAATTAATAGTTTGAAGCTCAAACACATTTATTAATTTATATATAATTTTTTATCTAATTATTCAATGGTTTTATTAAATTTTGGGTCTGGCATTATTGTTTGGCATATTGATACCTTAGATTTGACACAATAAATATTTTATTATCATTCATGATAGTTGAGATATCATCGGAATAAGAATAACCTTTGGGTAAATGGGTGAAATGCTGGTTGCGGGTAGCCCCTTCAATTGTAAAGCTCCTTCTTAATGGAGGACTCCCAAGACTAATCCAAACAAATTTATGACTGTGTAGATTAGGGAGGAAATGTTTATATTTAAATCGGCTTGAATCACATCGCCTTTATACTACCCAGTCCATTAAATGAACATGCAAAAATATTTGCAATTTAAATTCCAAATGTGTTAATTTCTGAATAAATAAATCTACACAATTTTTTACTGCGAGAATCATCTACTACTATTAATTTTAAAATTTTAATTTTAAAAATGGTTTTATCCTGGAAATAAAATTATATTGTTTTTGATAAAGGCAACAATGCCAAAATATTATTCTATTTGTATTAAAATGTGTGTGACTACTTCTACTATAGAAGACAGAAGAAAGGAAGAAGATGTCACCTTTGTGCATTGGATTCTTCCCACATTTTTCCTCCTTCCTAAGGTGGGCTTTCTTCATCAAATTTACTCCTATTAGTTTATTTTCCCTTTTTCTTTAGTTTTATCAATTTACATTGTTATCAGATTATTTAGCCACTGGGCCACCTCGTTTTTAAACATTAAACTAATTAATATAGCTTAAGACATTAAATATTATTTATAAAGTGATAATTGTGAAATAGTTAAAAAATATTTTTTCTATCCTAAGCTGATAAATCAGCTATTTCACATAATTTAATTTAATTTATTTAAATGTATTTCATATACAAATTAATTTCCAATAGTCATATTGCACAGACTGGCATTATTTGAACATAAATGTGTATATTATCTGTCAATATCTTTAGTGGTGAATCATCATAATTGCCGAAGCCAGATTTTTTACTTTCAAAACTAAATCGAATCTCATAAATTATTTAACAAAGTCAAAGTTTTTGTAGCTTTACAGAGCCCTAGAAAAAACGCATTTATCTACACCTGTTCAAGATTTGATCCTAACTTCCCCATTACTGACAAACCAGACCAGATGAGACTGACCTCTTGGTCGCTATACCAACTAGTGTAGGCCTAAGTCTTAAGTGAGTGTGTTGTGCTTCAGAGATTGACAAACCACCGAGAATGTGATTCAAATCTCAGTTGTTGCAGCTTTTAGGCTTCCCATAATGCGAAAGAAGGCACTATATAAAAGCTCACTTGAGTGCAGTCTCAGGAACCATGTGCCGATAATAATACCAGCAATAAATATCAGTAACATACGAAAGAAGTATTGAAACACAGTACAAGAATGCAATGTACATGATGGTGAAAGAAGCCAACCTGAGAGGATAATTAGGCTAGGTTTTGATCAAAACAAATAAACTTCGCTCTCATTTCCTCATACACAATTCACACTTACATCTTCTTATCACTAAATTAAACATTGAAAGGAGGATAGAAAGGAAAAGCCTACAAACCTACCAGAAAACTTTAGGCCTCAAATTTCACAATTAAAACACAACAAAACACATAACTATGTGCTTTTCAGGGTATATCAGTCCCCTTCTTCAGCAGAAGAGAGTAAAACACAGACTGGTTTCTTATCACTTTCATAGTTACAAATTATTTTTTAAATTTTGAATACTATTTTTTATTATTACAAAAGATAGAAAAACAAAACAAGAAACTCAAATAAATTGCTAATTATATACGATTTCTATTGAGGCTTAACCCAATTAAAATTTCAGTTCTACTTCTTTGCTATCATTTAGATTTCATTATTGTACAGTGTCTTCACACGTTTAATATATCTTTAGGTCACTAGGAAATACCTCATTTAAGATCTCAGCAAAAATCATTTTAAAGTAAAAAAGAGCATTAAAGTTGGTCATAAGATGATTTTGCTGCACATTATCTTGATAATTATAATCACTGTCAATCAGTCTGTAAATGACAAATGGAACCCACCTCTGCACCCGCGAGCTGTTTCTGTCCAGTATGAGCTCGGTGCTGGGATCCACACAGTAGAACCAGACATCGGTGCCTGTATTGTCTTGCTCCACTGTGTTGTTGGTGCTTTGAAACTGCCGGGCAGCAACCTTCTCAACGCCAACCACTAGTCCAGAATGCTCTTCCAGGACCTCTCGCACCTGCGTCACCGAGTCCTGGATCTTGTCTGGAGAGCCATCAGACACCACCAGGATCAGCCGGTGGCGGTCGGCTATCAGGTTCACCTAGGAAAGAGTTTATGGTGAATTTTCTTATTAGTCTCTGCCTTAAGCCATGAGTGATGAAAGAGAATGACCCTCGTTGCGTCACAACTTTATTTGAACTTTAATTAAAGGGTATGTCCTTGATCACGGTTATTTTACATAAATAAGCATATAATCAATTTATCATTTGATATATTATTCTAGCTACATGTTAATCTATTACACTTATTCAAATGATTCTGGGTGACTCACCCAACAAAAGTGTCTTCACGCAACCAGTGCTTTATCCAGTCTGACTATCACCTCACCTCTCGGCTCGCTTCACAGCCCCATTACATGGGTTTCTATCCTTGTCATTGTTTGGTTTATCAATATTGGTATATATTTACTATTCTATTAGCCATAACTAATGACCACTCTTCCATCAACAACTATCGACTAAGTGTCACTGCATCTCTGTATTCCTTACCTTGACAACTTTATATTATAACTATAGAAGCCTACATACATAAACTTAATAAATACTTAAACAGCTTTGATAATTTTACATAATTAATGTATTCATAATCAGAAACCTATTTTTGTTAAATTATAAATACAATCCTTAGCCTGGTAAACAAATAGTACCAAATTGGTTCTTTCACCCTGAGCACAGAACAAATATTTGATAGTTCATGCAATGATAGCAATTTTCTTATGCTTTTTTATTATAAATTAAATATTCTATTTTAATTAGTTTTGATTTATTCTATTCAATTTAGTTAATGCGGGGTTGGTCCTGAGAGAAAATTCAACTATTTTGTTGTTTAATCTTTGTGTCACCAGCAAGGCCTGCAGCAGGCCTATACCTTGTCACGCCACATCATTGTAAATTGTTGCCTTAGAATGATTTGGGTTTTCCTTAATTTGATTCACTTTGTCGGTAAATAATGAGCTTAGCTATGCCTTTGATTGGCGGAACAATATTTGGACCATCTTGATAAAAGACACAGTCAAAAAGATAATATAACTTGAGCAGCATGCCTCATTCACTCTATCTCAGGATCTTGAAATCATAACAATTGTCTGTTTTAAGATAAAAATTATCAACCCTCGGTTTCAAAGTGATAAAGCATTAACACATATTTGAGTGTGGCTTTCTAACTCAGTCCAACACGTTAGCTCTGTCAGTAGTGTGTTTGCCTACTGTGATAAGGATCCCAAGTTCAATTCCTGACATGGCCGAAAATGTATCATTGACGAAAATATGGGTTTACCCTTTCATGTTGCTAAATGATGGTCGGAGACTGGATGTTGTGCCTGTCCAGATCTTAAGTTATATTCTAAGGCAAATGAAGCTACGACAGGCCTAGCAAGCTTGTAGTGGAAAATATATAACTTGAATAAAAAACTGAGCCAGGCCATAAACTGGAAACAGTAAAGATGTAATGTAATTTCTAGCTCAATTTCAAGATTTTAATAATATCATGTTTTAAGCAATAAATTGTGTTACGGTAAGTCACAACACTTTTTAAATGTGCTTTTAAGGTAATAAACTATCAAAAGAACATGGTAGAATGTTGGCATAACTAAGGGTGAGAAGTATGTAACTTCAGAGAAGATAGAACATTACACTTATACTGAGACGGCAAGTCAAGGGTTGCAGGTTTGACTCTCATACTTAGGCATAATTATTTAACTAAATTGAATGAAAAAAAAATCTGGTTCATTGTCATTTTGGGGTAGGTCCCAAATGTTAGATTTTGGAAATTTGTCAATGTCTGGTTAAAATCAAAGATAGTTCACTTATTGGAAAATCAATTACACAATGTAACGAACAATAAATCCATATATAATTATATGTTGGGAAAGACTTCTTTGCTCATTAAAGTTGTTCCTACACATATTATAAGAGTAAACAAAAACAAGCCTAGCTTCTTAGTAAATTTCTGGCATAACAACAGTGTGACCAACTTTGTATGGAGTCTAGTAATCAAGAGTGTGTGCATGCTAGAACTCACCACAACAGGTGCTTGAGTGCTGTGTGTGTCAACCTGTGCGCCTGGGTTATCACGGGCGTTCACACTAAACCTGAAGGGCAAGACTTTTAGCTGAATGTCATCCAAAGCTCGTTTGCTCTTGATAACCCCTGAGGTGGGGTCCACTGAGAAGTAGTCAGAGCCCGTATCACTGGGAATAACACTGTACTCGACCCGACCCAGTCTCCCGCTGTCCTTGTCTTCAGCCTAGGAGGAAATACTTGTTAAATACAAGGCTATTAATACCTTTTACTTAAATAAGCATTAAAAAGAAGTAAAAAGAAGAAACACACATGCATTTACCTGGAAAGAGGATGGCAAATCCTTCAAAATGTTAACTATTAATAGTCTCAATGCAATATAATATATATATATATATATATATATATATATTTAAGTTAAACTATATTGTGCTGTAAAACAACAAATACTAAAATAGTTTGTTGTTGTTTGTTCCTTATGTTTTTAATCAACCTTTCCTGTACCTTCTTCCAAACATAACAAAATAATTTATCATTAATTTATATTAAGTTTTTTAAGAATATCTTTGTTGAGCCCCATTTATCTTTTGGCATGTCAAATTAGTCACTTTTATTTGACTAATACCTAGCTAGCCAACATTAGAGAGCAGGATTAAGAAGGTGAGTTTCAAAAAACGTTATCAGCCTTTGCCTGGAATTAGAAAAGGAGATAGCCAGCTAACCCCCAACTATACCTTGACCTGAAGAACAGAAGTCCCAATCACAGAGTCCTGTGGGATGGCCCCAAAATACTTTCCTTTGGCCACCTGGTTGGACGATTCTGGGAAGATGAAATGGGGCTCGTTGTCATTGACGTCTAGGATATGTATCTTCACCTGTGAGTAGAGGATAAATGTGAAAACACTGGGTTACTCAACCTCTGGCACAATGGGATAGCCAGCATTCACAGCGATTGACACTAGTTGTACTTAAAAGTGCAGCAAGTCTTTGAAAAAATACAATCAAAAGTGGAAAAGTTATTTTCTTTGGCTGAAGAAGGGACCGCCTTGCTCTTGCAGTCAGTGCTTATTCAAATATGAGTATATGTGTTAGGTTAAAATGACAACATTTGAGGTTCCAGGGTTGATGATGGGTGTCATAACCATAATGTGTGTGATCATGTTAGAGATTTAGAAAATCAAGCACAAATAAAAGTAAAAACACACATCAAAATGTTTAAGGGTTTGTAAATGTGTGTTAGTGTTTTACTTTAAGTTATGCTTCATCTTCTACGATTATATCATATTTATTTAAGGACATATTGTATCATACTTAAGGCACTTTATTTTATATGTGGAATGGAAGTATGCAGATTAGTTGAACTGACCATGGTGGTGTTCCGATCGGGGTTGACTAGTCCTGAGAGTGTGTTGAGTCTCAGTTTCAGAATATAATTGGTTTGGTTCTCATGATCAGTTCAGCCTTCTTCAGTCTGAGCTCACAGTTGCGGTCCTCCGTTACATTCACAAAGAACAGACCTGGGAACAATGTAATACATTGTGAAAACTTTTAAACAGTGGTTTTCCCGGTGTCGACCTAGAGGTAGGCCCTAGTGTGGAGAGTAGTTGATGAAATATCTGCCATGTCATGTGAATTTTTGCTTACGCCATTCATTCAAAGCTAGAGTTATAATTTACATTACTTAAATATATTTTTGCCAACAATTTGTTGTTGTTGCCATTAACCAAAATATATTCTACTTAATTTATGTAGCTAAAGGATGTGTGGTTAAAGCTTGTTCATATTATAATTTTTTTATATATTGTGGAGAAAAAAGCTAGGTAAATAACTGCCAAGTTAGGGTATGTTGCCAAAAGAAAGTAACAACAAGAGTTTTGTTTGTCTTCAAGTATAATCTCATTACTTTACATTTTAAAGAGGGTACGTAGAACACAACATAATACCAAACAGCCAACCAACACAAGCATTGCAACCTAGTTTGAATTCGATTGTGGCTTCTGTAGACCCGAAAAAAATATCAAAGTGGTGTGTATTTTTTCAAATATTTCTTATAAACTACTGTTATTTTCAAGTTGCAGTAAGGAGATAGTGAATGCCACATTTTTAAGGAAAGGTGAACTAACAACTATTTTTGTATTTTTAATTGTGAATAAGTGGTGTGATAATATGCAAAGAAATTTTGCAGTTTTTGAAGAAACAAAATTTTGGTGAATTTCTTAAAAATGTATCCTTTGTCTGTCTATTTTGATTATTTTAGGTGCACAATAAATATAAAGAGTGATAAATAACACCATGGTCATGTGATTGACTCACCTCGTTGATTCCCTTCCATGATTTCACATGTGAGTGGGATGGCATCGTGATGAGCTCTGCTGTTGATGATTGTCAAGGTCTTGATGAGCATGTTGGCGGTGGCGTTCTCTGGCACCTCCACGTTATATGCATCATCAGCGAACCCTAAACCTACCTCAGGGGGCACAGTAGCAACGTGGCGTATGGAAACAGGCACCACTGTCACTGACGACAGCTGGGGATCTCCTAGGTCATACGCTTTTACATCAATCTGGAGGAAAATATAAGATAATAATTACAGTGCACTTTCCAAAGAAAAGTATAGTATTAAATAAACATGATACAAATTTAGAAAAATGAAGCACAAATAAATGTTGAAACACTCAAATATATTTACAAACTCTTCTATATTTCAATGTTAAGGTGACTATTTGTTATAAAGAGCAACACTCACCTTTTTTATAATCTGCAAGGGTGGGCAGGTAGACTAAGGTATTGATCTCATATGGTTTGGTGTACTGACAATGAGGGGGCGGGTATTTGAATCTCAGACTGATTTGTTTAAGTGGTTTTTTTTGTTCATAATGGTTTCCCACACCTCCTTCACACAAATTTGAGTGCATTTTCTCTAAATTATATATTTTTCTTATCCTTGCTCTACTATTTAAAATATGAGAATAATTGGGATCTGTTATAAGATAGAGTAAAAAAAATAATAGAATTAACCTCCCACACCTTTTAGGTAGTAGTAGAGGAGGACATACCTCATATTTTGTGGCTGTGTCTTTACGAAGATCATCTCGAACTTGAATCACTCCAGTGTCAGAGTCAATCTGGAAGAATTTGCTGGCCTTTCCTCGAGGTATTAACTCATACCGCACCTACAACAGCAACAGCAACAGTAATAATAATAAATAGTAAATAATAATAAAAAATAATAATAAAAATTATAATAATAAATAAAAATAATATTAATAAATAATAATAAAGATAATAATAAATAATAAATATAAAACAACCATAATAATAATCATAATAGATATATAAATATATATTTATCATTCCATACAATGCAATACCGTATTTAAAAACAAAATATCAATAAATATAAATTAAATGTGACATAAACACAAGACATGGACCCCAAGTCCTTTGGCATAGAATGTCAAAGCTCTCCCCAAGATTGCCTCGTGATCAGGTTAGCCCACACAGGTGAGACCAGCAGAGTTAGGTATAAGTTAATGTACTGGCTCTTGACTATTGAGGCTTTGGTTCTCTCCTATTAAAGAAATAATAGTGTTTTTTCCTTCTTCTAAACTATAGCATTCAAGTAAATGTTTGTTTAATTACCTAAAATTTCTCAATTTTCCTCCTTATTCTGTTCCCTAAGCTTAAACGGTTTTTAAATGGACAAAAATTGCAATAAAACATGCCAATAAAAAAACAAACAAAGACATGATAAATTAATTTAAGCCCTTAGTCATATGAGCACCTTGTTGTTGGGAGCGGTTCCATCAGAGTCTGTGGATATGAGTTTGATGACAGTGGTTCCTATCGGCACATCATCGTCCAGGGAGATGATCTGCGGTACAGTTGTAAACACTGGTGGTATGTCATTACGGTCCTGGTGACAAGTTGAAATAGCACAAATACACATATGGATTAGTAATTTAATTAAAGGGGTACATATAAGATTTATTTTTATTTAGCATGAAAGAGAAAGAAAAGAGCTAAGATAATAAGGACAGAAAACATATTTAAAAACGAAATATGAATTTTTTTAAATTAGTAACAAAGTATTATTGGAACTGGTTATTAACGTTGTAGCATTATGTTTACAGAACTGAATTTATTGTGAACCTATCAACACGAGTATTTGATTTGACTTTCCCACTATATACAGTATTAACTTTCAGTACTACCAGGATTTAAACTGATCAAGCTCAAATATAGTGGGTAATTGTTTTAATATAAACCCTCTTAACCAGTGGTGGGGGGGTCTATAGGGATAAATGATAATTATAATACTAACAACATAGAATTAAGATTGAAATATTGATGGTCAAGAATAAAGTTCTTGTTTAAAGCGAGCCATGCTTGTCCTCACCACGACGTTGACGATGACCCTAGTGGTGGCTCCCGGCTGTGTCCCTGAGTTCTCCAGAGTCCCCACCACAAGGATGTACTGGCTCTCTCTCTCGTAGTCAAGTCCTCGGGTGGTGGTGACTACTCCAGTACGGGGGTCTATGGCGAACAGGTCTGTGGGGCCCTGTTTTATCATGTATGTTATCTTCTGGTTGGTGTCAGGGTCATCAGCCTGGAACGTTAAAAATTGTGTTTGGTGAATAGTTTTACTCAGTAAAAAATAAATAGTAATGACCCATCTAAATGATTAGACAACAGGATGAGTAAAAAAAATATATTTTTTTGGCACCATGTCCTACTACTTGTTCAGGCTATCTGCTCATGTAATAATTACGCTGAATATTTTAGGGATAAGGAAGGTTATATTTATGGGACGTACATCCATAGGATAGTGGAGAACCATCTTAGAAAAAAAAACCTCAGTACACCTGACCGGGATTCAAATCTTGATCTCCCCATCATTGACAATCTAGTCTATCGCAAGAGTGACACCTCAGATCATGCAGCCACCAAAGCAGGTCATTAGTAGTTTAGAACCTACACACATACAAATACTAACCACGACTATCCAAGTGCATTGATTCAATTGCTTTAGTCACAAAAATATGTGTGACCCACAAATATGTAAATAAGTTTATTTGAATAATTTTTAAATAGTTAGAAGGTTTACTTTCAACTCATAGCAAAGACCCATTTTTTCAAATATTGCACTAGCAAATTTTATTTACTTTACATCTTTTCAGAAGTAAATCTCATCTTATTTATTTTGACAGATTTTTAAAATGTATTTGTATGGACTTTTTTTAAAGTATTTTTAAAACATTCGGTAATTTTTAAAGGAAATTTTCAAACGGTTTAGATGTTTTCACTTTTCAGAAATCTTATGAAAAGAGTGCTACAGTTGTGTATTATGAGTAACTAGACAAGTTCCCAAAAATATGTTTATATAGTGGTACAAAAGAGAACCCACAAAGTACTCGAATGTCACCTTGACTTGTGTGACGATGTAATCTGGAACATTCTCAGGGACGCGTGCCTCATAGCTGAGCAGGTGAAAGATGGGGACCTCATCGTCAATGTCTAGCACCTCCACTGTGACAGTTGCTGTAGACAGCCTGGGGTCCGGGGCCCCATCCTTTGCCGTAATCACAAACTTGTACTCCTGGGGACGAAAACACAAGAGATTTATGTGGACCTTGGATCAAGGTTTGTTAGTTTAATATGCGGAATAAGTTAAGAGAGACAGAAGGATATGAACAAATAAGAGTGTCAAATACAATCACAATAAAAAAAAGTAGATACACAGTTCACAATTTGTTGTTGTTTGAAATTTTCAATTTTAGCTGAGCTCGGTAAAAAAAACTCACATGCTATAATAGTAGCTATTAAAAAAAAAAGTACTCAGGTCAGACTGCAAAGGCCAAAATTCGCTTTCATCCAATTTAACTCAACTCTAGCCAAAACACTAATTCTGACAAGTCTGTAATACAAATGATGAGATATGGGTGGATTGCATTGATGCTCATGACAGTAGAGATATGGGTGATTCCACTTTTACTAAATTTTAATCTCTATTTTACCTATGAACCCTGAATCTCAAATCCAAATAAAAAAAAATGTAGGAATAATATTTAAATTTTTGACATTAGTATGATTATTTTTTAAATTATGATTTTGTTGTTACTAAGTGGTAATTGAATGATCTGGACTCTCATTGTTAAATTCATCCTATAATTATGTTAGAATGAACTGCTATTAATTGTCAGGATAGCTATAAAAATTAATCATATTTGAAAAAAACAAATATATATATACACACACACACACATAGGCCTATATACATTCAAATTTTCAAGTTTCCTAGTTTAAATTATTTGCTATAGCCATTATGACAGTTACTGAGTGTGTGTATGTGTTTGTGTATTGTAAATTATATATATAAATAATATAAATATATATAATATATATAAATTAGGAATGGATCCTCGAATTCTTAAGGGTGCTCAAGATTTGAAAAAAGTGTTGTTTGTTTTCAATTCTACAAGTAAAATTTGTATTAGCACTCTAGTACTGCTTATTGGTGGTTCATAGCCAACATAATTATAGGACAACCTTAACAACAAGGGCCCAGAGCAGTAATTTAACACTTAGTTTAACGTATGAATATTATGAATGAATTATAAGAAAAAATGTTAACATTTAATTACTATTTGTATTTTCTATTAATCTACTATATTTATATTTATTCTTACGGTCAACATTTTTTCTAAGATTCGGATTCAGGATTCGAGTGTAAATTTGAGATTTGAGTTCAAGACTCAAGAGTCGTAGAGTCTACCCAACAATAATATAAATAGTTTTAAAATGTATTTTTATTTGAATACATAAATTTCAGATAACTTTAAGGATTTGAGGATTCAATGAATCCATTCTTGGTTTTAGTTTATACAAATAAGGCCCATTTTCATGACACTTAAATATCCTGACCCCACTATAAGCTCCTCATTCAAATAACATGAGCTTACCATTTTATCCTCATAGTCGAGCTTAATCTTGGTACGAATCTCTCCAGTCATGGCGTCCACAGCAAATGGTATGTCGTCAGGGAGAGAGTAGTAAATTACAGCATTCTGGCCTTCATCCGCATCCACCGCGTGGACGCTGCCAACCTGACATATAAACATATCTTAAAGTGCTCAGATGTAAGAAACAACAAAGAAACATTTTCTACATGTTAGTCAAGAACTGTAGTTTGATACAATCTTACATTCTAAGAGGAAGAAGGTACAGGAAAGATCCAGCTTTCCCGTGCCTTCTCAAATCTAAAACAAAATATACTTTCACATAAAAAGGAGTTCTGTAAAGAGATAACTTATATTTTAACACGTTAATCAGTGTGTCTGTAGCCTACCTATGTAATATTATATGTAGATTATTACACAAAGCGGTATTTTGTATGTAATTATATCTCAATTAAAATGAATATACAAATGTAACCATGCTATTTGGTAATTGGGTTGAACCTGAGTTTTGGAAGGAAAAAACGGCTCGTTCCTAGTTCATTCTTGTTACCTAAAGTTACTTATCATGAGAAACTCTTAGTTAAACTTATCTACAAATTAAAACCGTTATCGATTCTACTTTTATGTGTCTATAAGTTAAGTCATAAGTTAAGAATTAATTGTCCCTTTTGACAAGTGTTGCCAATATCAATGTTCCATTTTAAATCTTTCTTTGTGTTTTGTGTATTTTATATGGGTCTCTTTATATAGAAAGGGAATATTTCCGAAACTTAAAATAATATGTAGTTATGAAAGTGTGAAAGTGTAAAAGTGTAAAAGTGAAAAAGTGTAAGAATAAAGGAAGAAAAAAGTGTGTATGCTTCTATCTATGGCTAACCCAACTATCCTTTCAGGTTGGGTTTCTTCACTATCACTTACTTCACATTAATGGACAGTGTTTCTACACTGACTTATTACACATTACCAAGTCATTAAACAATAATTCATTTTATTATCAATATCAATGTTGGGTACTTTTACATTAGTTGTGTGTTGTGAAAGGTTGATATGACTATAGCAACAGCCAACAGCTAGGTGAGGAAAGTAGGGATCAATATTCCTCAACATAAATTCATATTATAATATTATCTATTATACCTTCTTGTTTTCCTCCCCCTCTCGAACCCTGAACACGTACGGCAACCCGACAAACTCGGGGTTCTTGTCATTGATGTCTGTGACTCGGATGTTGACGGTGGCGGTGCTAGACAGGCCACCTGTGTCTTCTGCTTTTATCAACTACAGGAATATTATACAATATTAGTTGGGAACTTTTGGGCCTACATTTTTTTGTTAAGTTTGTATGTGTTGCACTTATATTCTCCACAGATGTTTATTAAATAAAGCCGCTTAGTGATGCTTTTTATTTTGTTTAATATTAACACCCCATAAATTAGACTGAGAACTAGGAGGGATTTTGTTTGCAAAATATGAAGGATGCATTCGTTCTTTTGGAATGGGTTGAGAAGGCCATTGGCGTTAAGAAAATGCATGTTGCCAGGTAATTTTTTGGTTAAATAAATGTTTACAGTACATACCATATGATGCTAGAGCCATGACTTAAGAACGAACTTTGTTCAAGTGTTTTAATAAAAAACGAGTGTGCATGCCTTATAAAAATGTACTTTTATGGCTAACAGCATAATATAAATAAGGTTTAAGTAATAAAACAATTATCTGTACAGTTCTGAAAGAAGTAATTGGGGAAAAAATAATCAAACTGAATCTGTCCAGCTTCAAAGTTTTTACAGTTTTCCTCTGAACATTTATATAAACTTATATACAATGTTTCAAATTTTCTACAACTAAACTATTTAGTATCACACGAAGTTTTACATTTACATGGTTTAATGTCAGCTGTAACTGGTATTTGGACATGAGCTTGGGATACAGGATAGAATGGTTTTAAGCTCGTATACAAACTCTTCAAAATTTAAGGGTTCAAATAAAGGAAAGTATGCATTTTTCCAAATATAAGTTTCCACAGAAGCTCTGCAACAATGCAAATATAATGCATCAGAAGTGCAGAGTACTCGTGATAAGTTCACGCTAAAGCCAATCGCTTGAAAAATTGGTCTGAACCGGACCTCATCTGCTGAAATGCTTTTTTTGCTTATAAGATATGAACATACTTTTTCAAGCTGATTTAACTTTTCTGGCGTAATGACATTTTCGTTTCCTCGCAAAGAAAGTGCTGAATGGATAGACGGCAAATGAGGAAGATTCAAGGCAGTTATTTTAACACTTAGGTGTCTAGTTGAATCACCTCTGGTCAAGGCATGTAATGCCGGCAAGTTGATACTAACTTCTTCTCCAAGAGAGTGTGCGGTTGGTTGAATGGCATCCTAAAATCAGACTTTTTTTTTCGCTGGACCTGAATGAAACCATAAAACATTGCAGTTGTAAGCCTCTTAAAGCTTTAGCCAAAAATGAACTCCAAGTACAAATACATCAGTATCTGGACTTTGCACAGTTATTTCTGATTGCTTCAGATATCGAGCTGCATGAAATATATGGACGTAGGCCTAAGTCTAGAATCTCCTTCTAGCTGATTTGATTTTAAATCGAAAACTTCATCAAAAACAGAATTCTGTAGTTTATAACACTTCATAGGATTGTAAAACCCGCCACAAATCTAAAGTTCTTTATCATCTTCAATCTGAATATTTGTTTCAACATAGCTGCAGAAAAAGTTAACAAGGCTTAGCTTATTTTAGATATTAGCGAAAAAGATTTTACAGATATTTGGCACATTTGTAAAAGACCCCGACATAATGACTTTACTTGAATCTTTTCTCTAGAACCTCAATTCATTTACAACAAATTTAATGAATATCTCATATCTATCAAACACCACATCTACTCTTAATACAGAGGCACTCTAAATAAAAGATATCACTTGCTTGAAAATCGCTTCAGTAAACTGCCCAAAAGTTTGGAACTTTTTTAACTGAATGTAGTAAGAAAGTGTAATTCCATCAATAATACAAGCCTTGTTACTTTGAGCATTTATAATACATTCTAGTTTTAAATCAGGTTTATAAGAATGTTTAGTTTATATTTCGTTCATCAAACTTCATTTCTGACTTTTATAACAGATACCACTGTTGTTAAAAAGATATTTTATTAATACTATTAATCCATGGATGTTAAGTTAGGTAAATAAAATCCACGCAGGCCTGCTAACATAACTAAATTCTGCACTTCAACAATTTCTTTATAGTCGTCTAGTGTTTTATTAACTTCGCTGTCTTGCTTCAATTTAGGTGTGTAATTAAGATTAAGAAACTCCGTCTTTTCCATTGGCTTATCGCTTGTCCTCCATTAAGTTTTACTGCAAGTAAACATTGTGCTTCGCTTGTCTCAGCAACTGAACCAGTATAGATATTGATAAGCCCATTTTATCCAAGATTGTTTTTGAATGGATTATACTGAGCCAAAAGAGCACTTAGGCACTGGATATTGTTCATCTTTATTAATTATCGTCTGGTTCTACTCATTGTGAAATGAAGAATTGGTATCACTACTAGCATCCAGCTCACAATCAAGAAACATCAATAAAGCCTGATGGATCACATTTTTAAAAGGATACAGAAGAGGCCACCTTTGTATAGCATCCTCATTTTGAGTTATTCCAATCAACACCCCACCACACCTGAAGAGCGCATTTTAAATTGTTCTAATGCCAAATTGCATGCCACAGAATTAAATACTCCAGCTTTTCATTTCACAGAAAACTTATATTTTTTAAATCCATTGATAAGTTCAGCTGACCACTCAGAAGCACTTTGAATAGTCATAAAAGTGTTCGGCTCTGGTTCTTGCACTATAAATCTTCACTAGTGTCATAAAATAAACAGTAACACTCATCACTACATTTTCTTTTTCGGCCAACAACTTCTACAGATATTTTACAAAATAAGGCCATGAAATACTCACAACAATTAGTGGACGTTTGCTAGATAGTAACACTATAAAGCGACTGAGAAGCGCTAACCCTCGAATGCCCTACAAAATTTAGCTAGTGTGCAGGGAGGGCGAACCGACCCCTTACCCAGTTGGCAACACGAATTTCCATTGAAACTATCATCCCAAGTGGACAAATCTGAAAAGAAATTATGACCCTCATATTTTGCAAACAAAATCCCTCCCAGCACCTGCACTAAATCAAAAGATTGCTGGGAAAAATTTCAAGTTGAATAGACATAAAAACGTTTGACAATAACCAACAGGAAAATAAATGTTTAAAAAATATGAAAACAAGGGAAGACATAATGAAGCTAAAAAGTAAGCTTGAGCAAGGTCAAATAAGAAGTTGTAAGTGGTTAAATCTGGTGGTTTTACATCTTCTCATCAGGTGAATGAATACATCTTTAACTCCTTGAAATTTACATGCCTTAACATGATTTCCTAGATGAGATAGTTTTAAGTTGCTTATATTAAATAGTCTCTATATTTCCTAATTTTAGAACACATAAGAGGCAAATCGGAGCAAAATGGAGTGGCGTGAATAGAATTTTGCTATCGTGAGTTTTTCAATATATGGCTGGCTAGCTTGAGCTCAAGTTGACCCACCACATTAAATGTTATCTAAAAGGCCCAGATAACACAAATGTTCATGTTTGGGCATATATAAGCATAAATAAAGCACAAAGGATTGAACTACAATAAATATTAGTTTTTAGCAACTTTGTGGGGTTTTGTGGGGGACCAACTTGAGTTACATTACTTGCAGCTCCCCAGTATTCAAGTGTACAAAATAAAATGGGAAACTACAGTGAATAATACCTTGTGGAACCCTTCCTACCTGACAAATTTGAACCTTGGAGCTTTCTATAACTGGCAATGAAGTCCATTGTCTTGACATTATTTGGGCCACATAGAGAACAAATCTTGTATATTTCTTAGATATTTAAACCAAAGGTTCCCATAGGTCAGCGTTTGAAGGGCAACAATTCAGTGTTCATCCCCATAGAGGAGGGCAAGAAGTATCAGTAATTGATAAACTTGATTTTATCAGTTTATTGATTTAAAGTGGTTGCACAGTGTGAGATTTTTACAATATGGCAATATTTAATGTTTACACTATATTACTTTTCAAGAATTATTGGTCAAAGTCACTAGATATCCTTTTAAAAAGAGTAAATAAGAGCACCAGATACATAAAAATGTAAAGCACCAGATGCATCAAAATGTAAACACCATTTACCCCTAAAGGTAACAGTCTTACCCTGAACGATTACAGTATGGTCCTATCATATAAACTACACCTTACAGTTAGAACAGACAAGGCTAGCTTACTACCTTTCAAGGTAAATCAAGGGTGCTTATTAATTTTGGGTCAACCAATAAATAACTACAAAAATATCTTCAGTTAAGACAACATTCTCAACACTAAAAACTCAACTTTAGCTTAAGGAATTTACTAGTAACAATAAAACAACTACATCAGACTAGATAAACCTAAATGTAGGCTAATCTAGTCTGATTTTCCGGCGTCACGGAGGTCTGGGTTTGAATCCTGGCTAGGTGTGCAAAGCAAGTGAGGGGAGGGGTTTCCTAAAATGTTTTCCAATCTCTTTCAACGTAAATGTGGGCAGAGTTCCATTAAACTCTACCTTCTCCCTCTCTAAGACATTAGGTTCATTAAAATGCTAATTGCTCAGACTTGTATTAAGACATAATGAAAAAACAACAAATCAATGCAATGTGAACTCACCAACTGGTATCTGGTGAGGTCCTCTCTGTCAAGTTGTCGGATCACAGTGATTACACCAGTCTTGTCGCCAATAGAAAACTGTCGTAGGTCATTCCCTGACACAATGGAGTAAGTGACAGGGTCGTTCTCTGGGTCAACAGCCTAAAAAAAGTATTCGTATTGGCTAGTTTCACACCTTGATAATTTACAATATTGCTATCAACTCTCTAAAAAAAACCTCTTTCCACTTTTATGAAGAACTTTATATTGTAATTGTAAATATAAACCACTTTTAAAAAAAGAAACCCAAATGAATAATTTTATAGAAGTTAAACACTAAAACAGGTGAGGTTATTTTTTTCTTGAACATAAAGTTGTATTTATTACTAACCTAAACATGTTTTTAATTAGTTCCAAGTCAACCTTAATTAAAAAGTAAACTGAAAATGTCAACTACCAGTAAAAGAGCCCAGCTCATATGGTAGCTCTACTGGCAAAGTTAAGGTTTCAGACCTTAGCTTAGGTTTTTATCACTGCATTTTACCTGTCTATTTAGGTTATACACATCTTAACTTGGTTAACTTATACTTTCACCCAATATTGAAACAGGAGCCTGTAATCAATATCTGTGGACGAACCTTGAGATTAGCTACAGTTGAGTTGATAGAGGCACCTTCGCTGACCTCCACCTCGTATACGGACTGTTGAAAGACAGGGCTCCTGGTGTTGGGGCCAGGCAGTACAGTCACTTCCACAACATTCTGACTGTACTTGCCACCACTGTCTGTTGCCTGCAATACCCCATACATTTAGCATGTGCCACTCCCATACAACTCCCAGACAATGATATTCATTAGTGTCTAAGGGACCACCTTGATATGTTTGGAAATATTGTTTGAACAGAAAAGATATATACATTACTGCCCATAGAGTACACACATTTCTACTGTGAAATATTTCTAACGAGAACATTTTGGACTGGTAAAACATTTTTTATCATTTTTCATTTAATACTGGGATTGTATTTCATAAAGAACATATCTTTAAGTTGAAAAGGAACCAGGTGCGCACAAAGAAATTCTTCTTAGGGGGGGTCTAAAATAAAGAAGATACAAATCAACAGTCAATCCAATCTATTACTCATATACGATTCATACTTTGAACAAATTACCAATTACTTTATGAGACTATATACAGATTATACAGTATAACCTAAAGCGTCGTTACATCTAGCTATTTACTGTAATGATAAATAAATAATTTCAATAGATTATACACATAATCATAACATAAAGGGGATATAACATTGTTGAAACCCCCCACTGTCTGCGCACCCCTGAAAGGAACATAGAACATTCATTGCATCAGGGGATTACAATAGTACAATTATTATTGCCATTTGTTTTATTATAGTGTTGTTATTAGTAAAGTATAAGGAAGAAAAGTGGTATGTCTACACAGCATAGAGCAGGGCCAACATTGTAATTTTATATTGGAATAATCTAGGATTTGAAGAGAAAATGTATGGGCCTAGCCAACCAAACATGACACCAAGACCTACCCGCACAGTGATGCTGTATTGTTCCCCAGCATTCAACTTCCCAATTGTCTCAATGAGTCCAGTCTCGGAATCAATCTTGAACTTCTGCCTACCATTGTTGGAAACATGATAGATACTGTACGTTATCTTGGCGTTTTCCCCCAAGTCATCGTCTGTTGCCTCAATCTATAAACCAAAGGTTTTCTGATATGTACAGGATTGTTAAACAAACTTGTTCAAAACCCAACATTTTATTAGGAACAAATAATTGTATTTATGAAAGAAAAACAAGAAATAATTATGGGAAAAAATAGAAAGACAAACATAATATGTCTTGTATAGTAAAAAGAGGAACACAGCTCAAACTTTACACTGCTGTCAATGGACAAAGATAAACATTGTTCACTCTTTAAACTGCTACCACGGGACAAGAAGAAACACAGTTCACACTTTACACTGCTACCACTGAGCAAAGAACAACGAAAAGTGTGATTTTTTTTTTTTCAGTTTTACTAACATATTTTCCCGTGACTTTTTTTTTATAAATATATACTTCAAGGGTGATAGAAGGGTATGGCCTACACGATTCTCACAAAACTGTAAGCCTCAAAGTTTACAATTGGGTTTTAATTGTGAATTTTGAGGCCTACAGTTTTCTTGAGAGCATATAGGCCTTGCCATTTTATCCTCCTTTCAATGTTTAATTTAATACAGCTACTTAATGCTATTTTTCCTCTGTTTTGATTTTTACTTCAAAATTAAAGAATTATATTTTTTAATGAGCTTAGAATAAATAATCAACTTTTATGGATGACTCTAGTTAATCTAGAGGGAAAATGGTAACATAAACAGTGGGATTACAGCCTAACCGCCCAGGCCCAAATCCTCTACGTCTTTGTGAGAACAATCTGCTTAGTAAAATGATAAGGCTTGTTCAGAAGGGATCCACATGAATGAAAGATTGGCCTAACCTTGACAATGGGCCTTCTGCCCTCCCCGGCCTGCACTTGGACTGGGGGGATCACTGGGATCTTGGGTGCATTGTCATTTACGTCGTTCAGAGTCACAGTTAGAGACAGAGGAGCACTCGCTGCATTACCAGGGCTCTCGCGGGCCACCACCTAGGGGTTTATAGACACAATTGATTACCAATCTAAATAACTTCTTAAATAGCAAATTTAACTATAGGTTGTATAAGATTACTGAAGGTTTGTTGATTATTTTGCCTATCTTAGCTTGGAGACTTCACATTCTTAGCAAACATGGTTAGACATATATAAATGATTGAAATAATATATATATATATAAGGACCAGGTAAGATAAAAGCATAACAATTACTATTTTATTTTCCTGCAAAATTTTGACAAAAAGGATAAAAGCTTAAAATAAGGAACTAACTTATTTTAATCCTAAAAAACTACAAACTTAAACATCATAATATAAATTATATTTAAGTTTATAAAAAAAAACCAAAGCTTTAAATATAATTGTCACAGTGTTTAATTTAAATAATGAAGACAAGGGTTGTACCCTAGGGTCTTAGTTCCAGGGGAACTTGGGTATAGGGGACTAATATCCTAAAAGTTTTGTGCTTTGAAATTTTAACTAAATAAAATATAATTTTCTTCTCTAGAAAACAATGTTTGAAAATAGGTTTTGTGTCTAAAATACTTTTAAAGACGGTTTCTTATAAAGACTGTAAAATGGGTGTTCTTAAATTATAGACAGCAAGATATATTTTTTTACCTTTCTGTTAATACTGATAGACATGGGGAGAAAAACAAACAAAGTGTTAAAAACAGTTTTCACAATATTAATTTCAATATTTTACATCTTTAACTTAACTAATTTATATCTAAATCAATGTTTTTAAATATTGTTTTAATATGATCTTTATAAAATAGGGTTTATTAGACCTTGTAACCTCAACTAAAATTAACTCTGAACCACTCCTACCCCTATATGATGGTGAATACTCTTAGAAACAATAATGATCCAAACAAAAGTTTTTAAAATATCCCAATATTGTTTGTGGGATGAAAACACTGTGATCATTAAAATCCCTGGGGTCTTTTTTTGGTGGATTAAATATCTAAGCTATTATATTTGTTAATTATGGTTATGGCCACATCTAAATATCATATTCTTTAACTTGAAAAATGACACCTGAACACGAGAATCGAACTTGGGACCTTTGGATTAGTACGCTAATACTCTAATTATTGAATTATCCAGGAAACACCCTGTGCCCAGGGTCATTATTCACTCATATTTTAAGGCAGTCTATGATGGACATGTGAAGATTGTCAGCTACATATGAGTGATCAATTAAGATCACGAGCTATCAAATAATGCAGCCACCTTCGACTCGGAAGGGCTTTATGCTGCCTACATTACAATGAAGATTGTACAATGACAATTGTAAGAATTTGAATATAATAAAAATAATTTCTTAGTCCAGCAGGCCAGGACTGCAACCTGACACACAGAGCTAATGATACAGATGTACCAATTTCTCACCTAGCTCTGTCATTAAGTTATTAGATGCATCATGTCAAACTGATCAAATGATTCCAGTCCTCATTGTTGATTGATGGCAAACTACTATCATTATTATTACTATTACTATTACTATTATTATTATTACTATTATTATTATTATTATTTCAAAGGCATTACCTGGAACCTGAACTTTCCCGGACTTGGGGGGTCCCGGTCAAGGTTCTTCTCATTCACCACCAGAGTCCCATTGACATCCACTCGGAAGAAGTTGGTTGTCAACTCAAAGGAATAGCTGGGCTTTGGATCCTCAGGACCCTAACAGTGAATACAGTCAATTAAGTGGTTAAGTGTGAGCAAAGGCATTTTCCTTAACTTTATTTTAATTAAGACCATATTAACATAATTCCTCAATAAAATAAACAGTACATATTGTAATTGAAATATAAGGATGGGCACAATCCATTTGGGTGACAAATACAAAACAAAAAAAATTCAGTATGCCCAACTTTAAAAAATATAACATTATATTCATAATTACTTAAAAACAACAAAGATGACAAAAAATAACATATGGACATGGATAAGAACTTAGTTAATTCAGCTAGTGGAGCAATGCTATATTAGCGCAAGGACCCATCACTGTTAAAACTATCACAAAAACATATTAAAAAAAGGGTGTTAGTGGTGAATTTTAAAGCTTTAATTTGTTTCATTTTTATAACATGGTTAAATTAGAAACTATCACAAAAACATATTAAAAAAAGGGTGTTAGTGGTGAATTTTAAAGCTTTAATTTGTTTGATTTTTATAACATGGTTAAATTAGAAGATGACTTAGAAACAAACTCAGGCTACGAAAGATTGCTTAAAATAAAATTCTTGTTCAAAGATCGTTTATAAATCTGGATGTACTCATAATTTTATAGAAACTTGCTTTCCTCAGCGAGTGGTGGAAATTATGATTTGGGCTTTTAACACAGTTTTATTAACAGAGAGGATATATAGAGGGCTACAGGGGCCAACCAACTCCTCTCCTCGAATAATTACTAAACATGTATTTTTAGGGGTGTACCGATGCAGATACCAATGACTTTTTATCGGGCGATTATTAGTGCATCAGCAATTAATCATAATAAGTGATTATTATGTCGATTAATCATATTTTTTTAAAGTAAAATTTTTATCAAAATTTTCTAGGTAGGAGATTAGTGATTAAAAAAAAACTCATACAAACTGCATCTGGGTTGTGAGCTATGCAAATATTACACAACCAGATAAAGAAATATAAGTTCATACCATTGATAAAAATAACAATCTAGTTTCAACTTTCGCTGGCTATGCATAAAATATATTTTTGTATGCAAACAACCTTTTGTATTAATTACATTAACTGTTATCATTCTCTTAAGTAATTTCCCAATAGTTATTAATAAATAATTGATAATCGGAATTGGTCGGTGTAAATAATCTTAGTATGAACAATTATTTTAAACAATCGTTAATCAGTAATCAGATTTACTGAATCGGTCCACCTCAAATATTTGTGTGTATTCCTCCTTAATGGTTGAGCAAATAGCTTATTGGATTCTAATAAAATTCATAGCACTTACAAACCCAACTTTAAATTGCTTCAAGAGGTATTTAATGTTAAAAAAAAACAATCTCCTGGTGAGAGGGATTCACCAAGAGCAGTATAAACATGATAGTTGGGTCAAAACGGCTGTCAGAGAGTTACTTACCAGGTCAGCGTCTGTGACATTAAGTACTATGGGTTTCCCTTCCATGTCAATGACTTTGGTACCAAGAGGAGCGTTCTCATCGGCAAACCCATCCAGTGCTGATGCAATTATCTCTGGTGGGTGACTGTCCACCGGCTTCACCGTGATGAGGAGTTTGGCTGTCGTGAACCTCCGCATTTCAGACACTTCCTCTGCCTGAAGATTTTGTTTCATCAGAAAAATATTAAATTTTAATTTAGCAAGATGGGTTTATTATATAGGTCTAACCCATTTGGACATTCTTGATTGTATAAATCTATCAACCATTTTTATTAGTTTTGTTAATGCTAAAAATGAAATCTCCAGTCAATTGCTAATCTAACAGCAATACCCTGAAACAGATTGGTAAATATGCAGGATAAATCTCAAGCTTAGACTGGTTGTAAGATGACAAAGAGGTTGAGTTTAAATACAATTAGTGTAATGAGAGTAGGTTTTCCTGATTGGTTTTCCACTATACCTCCATGCAAATGAAGGTAAATTCACTAAATTCTACCTTTCTTATTCCCACACTATAGTATAGTTAAATGTGAATAAACTGAATGGTTTTTAAAACAAGTAGTGGCTCGTGTATATTAGCACATGTGCATGTGAATACCATCCCCATATTTTGACATAAACTAATACATTTAATTAAATTGATTATATTTTTACAAATCCATATATTAATTTATTACTCCAAAAAATCCCTTTCCTCTATAGCAATAATTGTGTAGTTGTCATTCAGGGCTCCCGAGTTTAAGTTCTACTGTACAGTTTAGTAGCAATATCTGTGTGCAAAAATAATTTAGCAATATGGGCTCCATGCACATGTGCATGTGCATGTCACAATGACAAGAATTGGAAATTTAACATGAGGAAGGTGCACACATATCTCAGGGCTCATTTCTTGTGAGTGTTGATAAGTTACCTCATTATTTCCATTTCACAACACTTGAGCTGATCCAAATTGTCTGATAAATTTGTTCCCCTGCAATTTTAAGACATTCTAGCATAGTCAATAATTTGGGTGAATCAATTTAAATGAAGGCTTTGTTGAAACTAGATAATTTGCAATTAATGTTTATTTTATTTATGTAACTTTGAAAATACTTTAGCAAATATAGAGTGGTTTTATAAATAGGGCTAAATGCAATAGGCTGTATAATTTGGGGTAAGTTTAAGCCTGGTGCGTGTTTTTATGCAGAATGAACAAAGCACGGTAACATGGTAAATCAAGAAAGTCAATAAATAAAGAAACAGTGAATACTTGATAGTTGTTTTTTAAAGTTTTAATAATACTCACATATTGTTTATATTCACGGAAAATAAATTTTATATTATGTAATTTAAAAGTATGATATTAAGTAGGTACTTTTTTACACTTAAAAGCACACAAGTACTCTAATTATTTCTGGCTATTTCATGTAATTTAAGTATATTTGTTTTTAAAGTGTCTAACAATTAATTGGCAATATAGGATTAAAGGAAAGAACTAACAAATTAAAATATAAACTTTTATTCTTCTTAGTATGTACTGATTTGAAACAATTTTGTTTTAATATTTCTAACACGTGTAAAATTATGCTTCATATGTGTGTAGAAACATAAATACCTTCATGTGTGTATGTATTAATGACAAATAAAACATTTTATTTTATGATACTGAGCTAATTAAACCCTGATTATATAGTAACTAATTTCTCCTTTTAATTTAGTAAACACCCTAGTTTTTACAACATAAATTACCGCCGAATCAGATGCAGAGTGTACTAATTGTTCCCTGGAAAAGCTTGCTAGCACCCAGAATTTTCATCCACAGTGAAACCATATTAATTTGTTGAAAATATATTCTCAAAAGCGTAAGTACCTACCTTGACAATGATCTCAAACTTCTTGGCGACACTAGTGTCAACTGGCCGTATCTGCTTGACAGCCCCTGTCTGAGGGTTGATCTCAAAGTAGTCCCTGTAGGTGGAGGGGGTCCCACTCAGGAAGCTGTACTCTATGGGAGAGTTGATCATATCCATGTCCACTGCCTGGATCTTTTCTGGAGAGATGTCCAGGATCCCTGCCAGCTTTCCACTCGACACCTGGAACATTCACTGCTATGTATACACTCTGTCACAGGAAGATATTGTTGAGACAGTAAACTCTAGATTATTTGTAAGCAGGTAATCTAGCTTGTGGATTATCTTTATGATCATTTAAAATTATTTTTATATCTTCATTTTCCATTTATATGTGAACTATTCTTGCAAGTGAATCAGAATCTCAAAGGGTTGCTGTGGACCTTGATGTTAGATAATACAAACTATTTATTTATATGCGTGTTTATCATGGAAATGTTAATTTGGTATATGATGGGAACCATTAAATTGGATAGTCACCCACATAAGAGGTTAAATGGCCTAAGCCCTAAGGCATCAGTTTCACAAAATACTGTATTACTGTGACAGGCTGGTCAGGGTTTGAACATCAGTCAAGTATACTTTTAATAAATGTTTTCCAACTTTCACTCTACACTTCATATATTATTATTATTATTAATATTATTACTAATATTATTATTACTACTATTATCACCGCGTCTTACTACCCGTTCGGATTATACGTACTTATGCTAATGTGTAATGTAAGGTGGTTGTGAGAGGAAATGGAGGGCCTACAGTTTGATGTGGAATCCGAACCACGGTGGAGGCCTGGCATTCCCCACATTCACAAGTTGTGCCCACGACACACAAAAACATTTTATTTTAGTTTTTTGTATATCTGTGCAACTTCTCCTTTCGCCAACCCAAATAATCGAGAGTCGTGTAACCAAAGTAGAGTATCTACCTCTGATCTTGCAGCAAAGCCAAGTACTTACGGAAACTGTGTATTCAGGGTTGATACAGACTCCGTCCATGAAGATGCATCCTTGGTAGATGAAAGAAGGATCCTGGTCATCGTCATCTTTGATGTCAACGGTGAGTGTGGTTGTAGCAGACAATTTCTCAGAAGCATTGCGCGCTCGGTCCTGCAACATTTAACCCCACATTTGTACTAACAATATTGAAAGATTTACACTCAAAGCATCCCAATCACATACAAAATACGTAAATCAAAATACAATACATCTCTTTAGATTGTCAGCCACTTTAATATGCTTGGCAAACTCTGTGCATGGATTTAAAAAAATTGAGGTCTTTAACATGCTAATTCTGAATCGAACTGATTATATCAGCACATGACTTATAAACTAACTTAAATCTTGAACACACAACATCCAGCCTCCCAGCCGTTAATTCATCAATGATTTTTTTTTTTTTTCATTTCCAGGAATCAAACTCTATACCCTAAGCTCAGTATATAAACACGCTATCGACCGAGCTAAGGTGTCGGACCTGATGCATGCAAATCATAAAATACTTAGTTTCTTGGCAATCTTTTAACACAGAGTTGGACCATTTATTAGTACTTAGGACCATGCTTAGTGTTTCTTACTTGGTCTGCCATATTAAGAATAAATGTCAGCCAGCAACAGGATTCAAACTAAAGTCTCTTAATCTTGTTATTTTAATTCTTATCGGGCTTAAGGGTAGGTTAAGTTTGTTAATGCTATGAAAAATAACAATATAACCTTTAAAGTTAGTTCGGTGTCCCTACCCCCATCTCTATATTCCCAAGATTCCATTCTTCTCAGAAAAATATCAACTAACTTGGTACTACACACATCACTGCAGGATACATAGCCCAAAACTTCTCCGCTAGAGCTCACTCACCAAATTTCCTCCAGTTCTCCCTGTGTAAGCTCTTGTAAACCTCGTCAATGATGATGCCACTGATAGTGACACCGGCGCTGTTATCAAAGTCGGTGAGGTACAGTAGGTGTCGAGGATGCGTTTAGGTCTGCCAAGGATAGATTTACCGACAACATAGATACTGACGATGGTGACGTTGTATTAGTGTCAGACCTTGGTAGTCTTACTTTTGTCGTGATGGGCAATGTCACCGGGGCCTCAGAAGTCTCCAAAGACGTGAGCGGTACCCTAGATGTCAAAGATGCAGGCGTCTCTTTACCTGTCGCGCTCACAAACTCTGTAGCGTGCTCAGTTGAAAATGTCGTCATTGGGGATGATGGTGTTTCAATCAACGTCACTGAAGTAATTGGAACAGCTAATGGCATGACTGATTCCTCCGACAAAGAAGATACCCCTTCATTTTCTAGGGTTGTAAATATCAATGGACTTGTCTGTGAAAAATAAGTTGTTGAAGGTAACAATTTCGGTGACATCGCCGGCTTTGTTGATTGACGGAGGACTTTTGACTGTGTTGATGGTTGTGAATTACGATTTTTTGGGAGTAGACACCTCGAACTGTATTGTCGATGATAAAGCTTCCATGGGTTTAATCAATGTTGATGTCGTGACTGGTGTTGTCAATTTATCCAAAGCTTCTGATTGGGTCGATGATGAAGGATCCACTCTTCTTCGGACGCCGACAATTTAAACCTAATTGTCGATGTCAACAAACTTTCTATAACTTCATTTGAATAAGATGATGTCAATGGAGGTAAAGGGGAGGTAAAATTGGACGGAGGAGATTTTAACATCGTCGGGGGTTCAGGGTACGTCGAATTATATGGCGAGGATGTTGACAACGATACAGTCGACGTCGCGACGGTCAAATAAAGCAACGCGACCTGGACTGCGCCGCTCAAGGACGGTATATTCCTCCTCTCAAACATTTTGTCGCAGCACAGTGCGTGCGACACACCCGAATCACTTGTTTGTCACTGGCGTAGAGCAGTAACGACTATCGTCACTCGAGGTTCGCATGGCAGCCGCTTAAACAGCGGCAGACCTTATCAACTTGTTGACTTTGATGGACGATTTTATTGTATTCCTAGGAAAGAAGTAAAAAATTGAACGAAATTTACAATTGCTTCTCATATCAACAAGTTTCCTTTGCTCTTTCCTCATTTAGAACAATAGGATCGTTAAATGAAGGTTAACAACCGCAACTTGTTTTAATTGTATTACATTAAAAATCAAAGTGACGTGAAACATAAGAATGCGAAACTTTTTAATTTTCAAAGAATGTTTATAGCCTACTCATTCTCAAGGATGTATGTGAAACGTTCAGAGGGGTTAAATGTATACAGGGGGAGAGGGGGCAGTACGGGGGTAACTTTTACTTCCCCCAAAAATATAAGGGGGTATAAAGTATAATTTTACCCCCTCCCGACCAACAAATATAGAGTAAAATATTTAAATAATGAAAAGATCTTGTTGAAGCAAGATACAAAGTTCACACCAAGTTAACATGGTAAAAATAAAATGTGCTTGGAGCACACACTGAAGAGATTTTGAAAACTCTGATAGTGATACCAGCTACATAAGCTATTAAAGAATGAACATGAAACATGAACATTAGATAATTTGCAATGAATATTTATTTTATTTATGTAAATTTTAAAATACTTTGATCAAATATAGTGTGGTTTTATAAATAGGGCTAAATGCAATAGGCTGTATAATTTGGGGTAAGTTTAAGCCTGGTTCGTGTTTTTACGCACGATGAGGCAACGTAGACTAAACCACCTGTGTCTGCTTAATGCACACCCTGAGAGATTCAACAAAATTGAAATTATAAAACTAGTTAGTGGTTTTATAGCTAGTAGTGAAAATATAGGGCAAAGGTGTATGGAAACCTACTTTAATTTTCAGTTAGCCGCATCAGATATAATTTTTCTTAATTTGTTTTCTGTGTATTAATTATAATGTTTGGCATGACTAAAATAAATGAGAAAAATACACAATGGGATGGTTAAACACAGGTATCCTCGTTATACACGATCTCCTTTACGCTTTCTCACTATAGCACGATTCAAATAATAATAATAATAATAATAACTCTTGGTAAACTGTAATCTCGCAGTCACCCTGTGCGGGGTGACGTGACCTTGTTCACGCACATTCCAGTGAGGACAATGATCTTTACTGTACAGTTTGGAGTGAGGGGTGGTATTGACAACATTGGAGATGCAGGGGCATAAGTTAGGAATAGTTCTGTATGAAGGGAGTTTGGAAAAATATTTGGCCTGAAGTTTTGATTCTCATGATTTTGATCCTGAACACGAGCTTTCCAATTCAAGACATGAAATAGTTGACATAGCAGGATGTTGGATTTTAGGACATTACCAGGCAAATATGGATGAATTCATCCCACTACATCCCACTCAACAGAACTCACCAATTAAGATCTTCTAGAAATGCAGAACGGCATAAAGGATGAAGAGGAAGAGCCCTATGTTGTTGAGCTTATCAAACGACTTTCAACAAAACAATTTGCTGATTTTTTAAAGCACATTGACAGTGCATTAGAATCATTGAAGAGAATGATCCTAACATGGATAGAAGCACCAAGTTGCCAGAGAGATCCAGAGTTATTTGGCTTGCTACAAAGAACTCTATATAGAGAGAGGAAGAATGCTGCCCGTCAGTTGAGTCTTGACCATTTCATCAAAAAAATTGAAAATCGTCAGTTTAAAAGCACAGGGTTTTCAAGCGAGCAAGAGCCTACATCCAAGAGCCTTCAAGAGAGCAAGAATCTACCGTCCAAGGGCCTTCAAGAAAGCCAGAATCTACAGTCCAAGGGCTTTCAAGCGAGTAAGAAACCTACCTCCCAGGGCCATCGAGCGAGCAAGAGCCTTCAAGAGAGCAAGAGCCTACCGTCCCATGGCCATCGAGAGAGCAAGATCCTACCATCCCAGGGCCATCGAGAGATCAAGAGCCCCATCAAGGCCATCGAGATCAAGAGCTACATACCAAGGCATCGAGAGAGCAAGATCCTACCCTCCCAGGGCCATCGAGAGAGCAAGATCCTACCGTCCAAGGGCCATCGAGAGATCAAGATCCTACCATCCCAGGGCCATCGAGAGAGCAAGAGCCTACCATCCCAGGGCCATCGAGAGAGCAAGATCCTACCGTCCCAGGGCCATCGAGAGAGCAAGATCCTACCATCCCAGGGCCATCGAGAGATTAAGATCCTACCATCCCAGGGCCATTAAGAGATCAAGAGCCTAACCATCCCAGGGCCATCGAGATATCAAGAGCCTACCATCCCAGGGCCATCGAGAGAGCAAGATCCTACCATCCCAAGGCCATCGAGAGAGCAAGATCCTACCATCCTAGGACCATCGAGAGATCAAGAGCCTACCATCCCAGGGCCATCGAGAGAGCAAGATCCTACCATCCCAGGGCCATCGAGAGAGCAAGAGCATATCGTCCAAGGGCCTTCAAGAAATCAAGAAAGTGATGATCTAGATTTGCCAGATCCAGTTAATTTATCATGTAATTGAAGATTAACAGTAAGTATACCTGTAGCAGTGTATTAGATTGATTAAAAATTGCATTTGTTTACAAATTTCAGGGGATTGAAGATTGACAATTGGTGTAGGCTACCCAAAGTGTTGTACTAGTTAGATAAATTAATAAAAATTGCCTTCATTTACAAATTTTAGGTTTTTATTTACTTTTTCCGTATCTCACCCATGTTAAAATTAATTCCCTACATGTTTTTGTGCTATGCGATTATTTATCAGAATCAATCACTCGCGTAGTTCGAGGGGCAGCTGTGTTACATTTTCCTGTTTGTTTTTAAATCTCAAAAATGTTATCTCCTATAAGAGGACATGATTATTTTAGCCCCTCCCTCCCAAATAGAAACGTTCCTGCACCACTATTATATATATATATATAATATATATATATATATATATATATATATATATATAATATATATATCCTACACTAATGGTGTAGGGATGAGGAGAAACGTAGGATTGAGGGGGATTGTACCGACATATTCATGTAGAGAGTGAGAAACAAAACCTGAGGACATCCGACCAGGATTCGAATCCCGACATCCACAAACCATTCTCTACTAGTTCCTCTGCCCCGTCTAAAGACTCCAGCCCAAAACTCCTGGTAGTCTTTATAAAAGAGTGTCAGTCGCGCAGACTCGTAGAGTATCCAGATGGAGATTACAATACTTAGCGTGTCAGAACTAATCACAAGGTTGTATCACAACACACGGCTTACTAACTAACTTAACCTTGGACAACAACACTTTCTTCTAGAACAATAATGAAGAAGTACCAAAGGAATAACTATCTCGGTGGTAGAATTAATTCATCCTCAGTCATTTCTAAGACCGTCGACTATTATTATATGTGCAACCATGGCCGTACTTGAGGAGGGTGAATGAAGGGGATGAAAGTGGGTGTTTTCGTGAGTTTATATCAAGGCCATAGTCAGGAGGTGGCAGTTGGGGGTTTACCCCCCCCCCCCCCCGTCCCCAAATTTTATGAACAAAATACACATGGCTTTATTTATGATTCAAACAATATCAAAATTAAGTTACAAGTACAAATTAGGGGGCTGTATTACCATAATGAACACTTCAGAGAGCTGAGGTGCTTAGTATTTAGAATTTTTGATATACTTCGGGTTATGTTGCCCTCACTTCAGATAGTTTCTAGAGGTGTTTAATATTTAGAATTTTTCCTAGCCTCCGGCAGTTAGGGGGTTATACAACTTAAGAAAGATTCTAGAACTATATCATTTATAATTTTTTCTAGCCTCCGGAAATTGGGGGATGTGATCACCAAACCTCCCCTGAAATTATTGGCTGGCTATGGCCTTGGTTGATATATATATACCCTCCTTACCTCTAAAGTAGTATTAATAATATATGTTTGTATTCCTCCCCAATGGTTAGGCTAGTAACTTACTGGAGTCTTAAACAATTTATTCAATCACTTTAAGATGGATTTAATCTCCAAAGTCCTAGCCTTCTGTTGGGGGACTTCCCCACGAGCCTTATAAACAACTTGTTCTCTCAGCTCTTTTAAATCCCACAAGACGTTTCTATGAAAGCACCTACATAATTTTTGTCTCTTTCGAAAACACGTTGTTTTTTTCATTCAAAAAAGGATTTTGTCTTTTCATAGAACATATTTTTTCTTCTTCCAAAAATACTAGTTCACTTTTACTGATAAAAGTAAGTAAAATTAAACTAATTAGTGACGAAATCCCCCAAGAAAAAGGAAAACATGTGGGTAGAATCCCATGCACAAAGGCAAAATCTTCTTGTTTCTGTCTTCTGTAGTTTTAGTATTAGTAATAGTAGTAGTCCTTGTCACCTGCTTCGGTGCCCACATAGTCTATCATCACTCCCAAATTGACTAGACTTCCGATGGGGAGATCGTAGTTTAATCCCGGTCGGGTGGACCAAGGGTGGTTCTGTCCAAAATGGTTTCCACCTTCCCCCCCCCCCCCCTCCATAAATGCAAGTACTCTTCCTCTAAAATCAACCTGCCTCATCCCTAGCCCATTAGTGTATCAGTACATAGGCGTATAACCTATTTAGAGAGTAATACAGGATGATAAAAAACAACACACACAAACATTGAAACACGTTTTTTTTAATCTCCAAGTCTTATTATCTGTTTAGGTTATACGCATTTATGATACTCTAGTGGGGTAGGGATATGGTAGGAAGCATTCTAAAGATAATCTAACCACATTTGCGTGGAAGGAGAGTGGCAAACCCTTTAGGAAAAATCACCCTCAGTAAACCCAAACGGGTTTCGAGTTTCAGGCTCCTCGTCATCAGCAAGACAGTCTAACAAGAGAATGACGTCTTTTAGACTATTCGGACTCTGACACTAGTAACCTAAAGAAGGTTAAATGTTTTATGTTTATCACTTGATAAAGATTAGCGTTTTTGACGAGACGAAATGTGTTAGTTTTCCTACACGCAATGATGGGGAATATCTAAACAAATAGCACTTGTGACTGCAAAAATGCATCATTTACAAACTTTAAAAATACAGTTGCCTAAAATTTATATTCAAGCCCGATTATAGCCTCAAAATTTTATCATTTTTTTCGGGGAACCCCCCTTGCCCCCTAATAACAGGTGGTGGTGGTGGTGGTGGTGGCGGTATTCCGTACCCCCAGAATCCCCCCCATGTTCACAACTTTGCCATTGTCACCTGGTCCCGTTTCCAATTTTAGAACGCCTAGAGTTGAGAAATTCAGTTTGAACCCCCCCCCCCCTCTCCCCTGTGTAAAAAGTGGGGATGTAAAGATTGACACTTGCGTGAGATAGCTGATCCCCTCCCTCCACCTCCTTTTAAGTGAAGGCAAGTGTCTCTCCTACTATTTTTTGTAGGAAACAAGAACATGTTTCGATTACAAGGTGCAGATAACTTGTATGAGTTATGCCGCAACATGAGTCACACGTATAGCCAGTTCTTTCCACCGTGCTTCGGCTCTTACCACCCGTCCAACACCACTGAGCTAACAAGGAGGAAGGTAGAATTCATATAAAATGTGCCCACATTTGTCTTGGAGGGGGAGTGCATTTTTGTTTCAGGAGAAACGACCTCAGTACACTCGACTGGGATTCGAACCTCCAACCTCCTCATCACCGGCAATCTCTACAAGACGAGTAAATTAAGGATGACAAGGGTTGTTAGAGAAAACGCACCCACATTAGCGCAGATATGGGAATGGGAAAAACCGCAATAATGAATTACATGTATAAAACCATCACCAACAAACCCGGCCGAGATTCGAGCCTTGACCTCTATTGGGAAAATGACGACTTGGATCCTATCTACAACCACCCCGTGACAAAAGTTGTGTGTCGAGTCGTGTATGTACTTCCTGTGCGGAGTGTACCAGTGTCACAATGGAACAGTGGCGGCTGAACAAATAAACAACTGGAGCGTCTCTCCACACTCTCAGGTGGGCTTAGTTGTAACCTGCACCAGCGTAGGGCTTGTAATATATTGGATTGCCTGTAAACGTGGGAGGGCCAGGTTCGAATACGGAAGGGTAGTAATACGTGGAGGATGGGGAAATGGATGGCAGGATGTAGTTTATCGACGAATGTGTGTCATTTTTCGCAAGTGTTTCAGTTAAATCGTATAAGATAGATTAATTTTCATGGTCAATCAAATATTGGAACAGAATGGTATCAGTGCTCATTATAACGCATACATACCAGAGACGAATTATGTTGTTTGTGAGCACTTACATTTTCCACTACCCGCTTCAGTGGTTAAACGGTCTAAGGCGTGTTGGACTGGCCTGATGATAACGGGGAGATAGGGGTTCAAATCCAGGTTGGGTCAACTAAGGAGGATTTTTCCAAAGTAGTTTCCCACTCTCCTTCCACGCAAATGCGGGTGGATTCCCGTGTTTTGACCCTGAAGTCGAAACGACATGACTGTGCGCCAAAACTAAATTGATCTAACCCTCCACCGCATACGTGCACACGCGGAATAAATGTCAGGATCGTCTAGTCTGGTTTGCCAGTGAATGTAAGGTCCAAGTTCGAATCGCGTTCGGGTGTAGTGAGAGGGATTTTTCTTAAATAATTTTCCCCTCGCTCCACGCAATTGTATGTATATTTTCTGTGAAAGGCGTAGTGAGTGGAGGATCATGTTACAAGCTTCAGCTATTGTATATTTTCTGTGAAAGGCGTAGTGAGTGGAAGATCATGTTACAAGCTTCAGCTATTGTATATTTTCTGTGAAAGGCGTAGTGAGTGGAGGATCATGTTACAAGCGTCAGCTATTGTATATTTTTGTGAAAGGCGTAGTGTATATTAGCACGCGTCTTACTACCCGTTCGGGTTATACGCTTTAAGTACTAATTACTCTAATGGATTAGGAATTGGGAAGGTTGTTACAAGCTAATTAGAGGAAGTGAACCCGCATTTGCGTGGAGGGAGAGTGGAAAACCATTTAGGAAAAACCACCCCCAGTTCACCCGACCGAGATTCGAACCTCGATCTCCCCGTCCTCAGCAGTCGGGCTCAACACGACAAGCGCGTTAGCCAACTACGCCACAGAGGTGGGTGAAAGGCGTAGTGAGTGGAGGATAATGTTACAAGCTTCAGCTATTGTATATTTTCTGTGAAAGGCGTAGTGAGTGGAGGATCATGTTACAAGCTTCAGCTATTGTATATTTTCTGTGAAAGGCGTAGTGAGTGGAGGATCATGTTACAAGCTTCAGCTATTGTATATTTTCTGTGAAAGGCGTAGTGAGTGGAGGATAATGTTACAAGCTTCAGCTATTGTATATTTTCTGTGAAAGGCGTAGTGAGTGGAGGATCATGTTACAAGCTTCAGCTATTGTATATTTTCTGTGAAAGGCTTAGTGAGTGGAGGATCATGTTACAAGCTTCAGCTATTGTATATTTTCTGTGAAAGGCTTAGTGAGTGGAGGATCATGTTACAAGCTTCAGCTATTGTATATTTTCTGTGAAAGGCGTAGTGAGTGGAGGATCATGTTACAAGCTTCAGCTATTGTATATTTTTCTGTGAAAGGCGTAGTGAGTGGAGGATCATGTTACAAGCTTCAGCTATTGTATATTTTCTGTGAAAGGCTAGTGAGTGGAGGATCATGTTACAAGCTTCAGCTATTGTATATTTTCTTGAAAGGCTTAGTGAGTGGAGATAATGTTACAAGCTTCAGCTATTGTATATTTTCTGTGAAGGCTTAGTGAGTGGAGGATCATGTTACAAGCTTCGCTATTGTATATTTTCTGTGAAAGGCGTAGTGAGTGGAGGATCATGTACAAGCTTCAGCTATTGTATATTTTCTGTGAAAGGCGTAAGTGAGTGGAGGATCATGTTACAAGCTTCAGCTATTGTATATTTTCTGTGAAAGGCCGTAGTGAGTGGAGGATCATGTTACAAGCTTCAGCTATTGTATATTTTCTGTGAAAGGCTTAGTGAGTGGAGGATAATGTTTACAAGCTTCAGCTATTGTATATTTCTGTGAAAGGCTTAGTGAGTGGAGGATCATGTTACAAGCTTCAGCTATTGTATATTTTCTGTGAAAGGCTTAGTGAGTGGAGGATCATGTTACAAGCTTCAGCTATTGTATATTTTCTGTGAAAGGCTAGTGAGTGGAGGATCATGTTACAAGCTTCAGCTATTGATATTTTCTGTGAAAGGCGTAGTGAGTGGAGGATCATGTTACAAGCTTCAGCTATTGTATATTTTCTGTGAAAGGCGTAGTGAGTGGAGGATCATGTTACAAGCTTCAGCTATGTAATTTTCTGTGAAAGGCGTAGTGAGTGGAGGATCATGTTACAAGCTTCAGCTATTGTATATTTTCTGTGAAAGGCTTAGTGATGAGGATAATGTTACAAGACTTCAGCTTTGTATATTTTCTGTGAAAGGCTTAGTGAGTGGAGGATCATGTTACAAGCTTCAGCTATTGTAAATTTTCTGTGAAAGGCGTAGTGAGTGGAGGATCATGTTACAAGCTTCAGCTATTGTATATTTTCTGTGAAAGGCGTAGTGAGTGGAGGATCATGTTACAAGCTTCAGCTATGTAATTTTCTGTGAAAGGCGTAGTGAGTGGAGGATCAAAGTTACAAGCTTCAGCTATTGTATATTTCTGTGAAAGCGTAGTGAGTGAGGATCATGTTACAAGCTTCAGCTATTGTATATTTCTGTGAAAGGCGTAGTGAGTGGAGGATCATGTTACAAGCTTCAGCTATTGTATATTTTCTGTGAAAGGCGTAGTGAGTGGAGGATCATGTTACAACTTCAGCTATTGTATAATTTTCTGTGAAAGGCTTAGTGAGTGGAGGATAATGTTACAAGCTTCAGCTATTGTATATTTCTGTGAAGGCCGTAGTGAGTGGAGGATCATGTTACAAGCTTCAGCTATTGTATATTTTTTGTGAAAGGCTTAGTGAGTGGAGGATTATGTTACAAGCTTCAGCTATTGTATATTTTCTGTGAAAGGCTTAGTGAGTGGAGGATAATGTTACAAGCTTCAGCTATTGTATATTTTTTGTGAAAGGCTTAGTGAGTGGAGGATTATGTTACAAGCTTCAGCTATTGTATGAGCATTTATAAGCATTTTTGCTCATGCCAGTAGAACAAAGATACTGATCATCGATAATGTAGCTGAAATGGCCTCGGGATAAAATTATTTAATAATAAAAATATATAAATACTCCACCTCACCACTACAGCTTAAAGTGAAACATAATTAAAGGCCATCATATTTGTGGCCCCGGGCCGCTTGGAGTCTGCCAGTCCACCCCTGCGTAGAAAGCTCTTTCTTCTATAGGTCCTCTAGAAAGTTGATAATATATCGATATCGTTTCTATGTAACAATATATGTAAGGGGGGGGGGGGGGAGATAGAGTGTGTATTACTCAAGCTTAGTATTATATTTTAGTAACAAAAATGTTTTATTCCTTTTCTCGGAACCACCAACACGTTTCATTATAGAACACACCCTTGATTCTCTGATACTATTTGTAAGTACAGTACCAAAAACTTTTTTTTTTAGTACCGCGTCTTACTACCCGTTCGGGTTAGACACTTATGTACAAATTACAATAGTGGTTTGAGGAATTAAGAAGGTTTAAGTTAGAAGAAGTGCACCCGAATTTGAGTGGAAGGAGATTGTAAAACCATTTAGGGAAAACCACTGTCAGTGCAGCTGATTGGGATCGAACCACACTCTCGTCTTCGGCAGTCTAGTCTAACAGGAGAGTGGCACGTTAGACCACTCGGCCATCGAAGCGGGTCAATCTGTTATTTGAAACGTTCACAGAAGAGCTGTGCTACAATAGAAGACTATTAATAATGTATCTTATAGGTAAATATTAAAATTATTATTATTTAGTATTTTGTTATTGGTAGGCCTATATAGAATGAATAGTAAAATTTAAAAAAAACTTTATTAAAAGTTTGTATTGCGAGAGTATCACCTTAGACCATGCGACCACCGATGCGAATAACCCAATAATAATAATTCTTTCGACTGTTGGAACAGTTCTTACCGACTGAGCGTAGTCCATCTAGTGAAAAGGTTGGAACATTCTTAAACTTTAATCAAAAGTCCCTCAGTCCAAATATTCATTTCCACACGAATTTTATACCAGACACAAAAATACCCTTAAAAAATGTGCCTGTTTGTATATCCTCTACCCTTTCCCCTTTTTTATTGGTTCAGTTAGATCAAAATCCCCCCGCCCCCCCACCCCCGTTTTTAGAAGCCCCCATGCGCGCCAGTTTGTTGCCAATAGCATTAGAGTGGTGACCTTGTGTTCAATATATCGCAAGAGAACTACCGTACTTTATATTGAGTGCAAGAGCGTACTAAAATGTCTGGGTATCAATTTAGAGGAAGTAAAACCATACACCTTAGCTCCATCGGTAGAGCGTCTAGTCGTCTTCCTACTGACGTAAGAGTCCCAGATTCGACTCCTGGTAAAAAAAAAATCGATGATGAAATTGGGGTTTTCCGTTTCAGAGTAATTAACTGTTCTAAAATTAAGCTTGTCTGTGAGTCTTCTTCTGATTTAATCAGTCCGTTCAGACCTGCTTCAGTGGTCACATGGTCTAAGGCGTCACTTTAGTTTTAGACTAGACTGTCGATGAGAGGAAGATCGGGATTCGAATCCAGGGCCGGGTGTATTAAGGTGGTTTTTTTTCCGAAATAGTGTTCTCCCTCCACGCAAATGTGGATACACATCCTCTAAATTCAATCTTCCTTGTCCTTCGCTCATTAGAGTAATTAGTACACATGCGTGTAAATTGAACCAGTAGTAAGACACGGTGCTAAAAAAAAAGGGGTTGTTTAGAAAGTGCGCGTCAATACCCCAATATATAATTAAAAAACTCTTTAATGTAGGGCCGTACTAAACACTTCCTCAAAGCAGACCCAGTAGATTTGAGAATTGTCAATCAAGTGATGAGTCAGCAGTGCTGGTCAGTGATCACAAACTGCACGTCCAGGCTACGAGCCAGCCACAGACAAGTCACGTCACTCAATCAACGAAACAATGATTGTTTTTAGGGCTATGTGCTTATCACTAACGTCCTTTCGATTAGTTGTGAAATGTAAGTTGATAAGACACGTCACTCGATATTAATTTCATTTAAATGTATCAGTGTGAACATAAGGTTATTAACAGATTAAACTAAAGAAAAATATGAAGGTACTGGGATTATCTTGGAAAGAGGATGGAAAACCAATATGAGGAGGGGAATCTAACGCCTGAGAAGCTGGTCATAATCGAACCCAGGGCAAGCTTCCTTATCATAGTCGGGCTCACAAGTTTTCTAACCAAATCTCAGCAATGTAGAGAAAAGCAAGCAAGCAACTCGACTAAAGCGATAAACATAAAAATGTACTAGTGAAAAAGTTAATGGCTGTCAACTAACTATACCTACGTCTACTTTTGATAGCGGTTATTAATCCTGATAAATACAACGCCTATTTCAAACCTCAACAAGAATAAGTAATAATGTAACTTTACTTTCGGTTTATTTAAATGGGGAGAAGATAAGAGTATTTTAACTTTTTTCTCTGTCTATTGAAAAAACCCCACTCCCTTGAACTATTTTGACACCCATTTCGGTGGCCGCATGGTCTAAGGTACTACTCTCGCGATCAATTAGACTTCCGAAGACGAGGAGATCGGAGTTTGATCTCAGTCGGGTGGTTTTTTTCCCACTCGACCTCCACGCAAATGCGGGTACACTTATTATAGATTCAACCTTACTAATCTCTAACATATTAATGTAATTAGTGCATATGCATACAACCCGAACGGTTAATAAGACTAGGCGTTACAAAAACTATTTTTAAAACTTTGTATTTTAACATTTTTTTAAACTTCATCTTACTAACCATTTGGGTTATACGATTATGTACTAATTACAATAATGGTTTAGGGATGAGGAAGATTGAATGTAGAGGAAGTGTACCCACATTTGAGTTGAAAGATAGTGGGAAACCATTTAGGAAAAAGCCACCCTCAGTACACCAACTGGATCAAACCACGATATCCCAGTCATCGGCAGTCTAGTTTATTGTGAGAGTTGCGCCTTAGTCCATTCAGCCACCCAAGGGTTCTAACATATTGTTCAAGAGGGTATTATGCAGCTAATATGGACTAGAATATGTCATAGCTAAAATTACACGTTGAGCCTCTAACTAAACTTGATTCGTAATCATTGTATATAATAGAACAACAGTTTCACTACAATCTTGCTTGATTTTGATTTCGAAAACTATGATAGCAAAATATTTAATCAAGTAAATTCACTGAAATCAATACCGACACTATAATACAAAACTGTCGTTTTAAAACAAATTTTAACTTTTATCTCTCCAAAACAGCAACAATTTGGAAGTTCACATAGCAAACACTAGGATACTTTTCTTTTGGGACGATTCAATAAGGAACACAAACGTCTATTCAAACACTTTCCGACGAACATTGTGAAATTGTCACTATAGCAAAAAGTTAAAACAAAACACACACGCTCACGAGGACGATACGGTTGACAATCGATGGTTAGAGGGGGGGTGCTGGCTCAGAACTGTCAGCGAGAGGACTGTGCGCGCAAGTTAATTTAGCTGAGCGTGACGTCACTCACCTGTGTGACGTCACCAAGGCCACTCGCTGACGCCGAGGGGAACCAAATGAGTGAAGAGGGTGTTTAATATAGCCATTATACCGTGTAAGGCTCTACCCTATGAGGATTTAGGCGTAAGATGAAATGCTGAATAGACTTTGACATTCCACACTGTTGTCTATCCACCAGAACCCCTACAACTTAAATCTTCATAGGGTTCAGCCACGCGCCCTCTACATACTCTGTAATTTGTCATTTGTACTCTGCAAGTTCATAACGCTAGTGGTTATTACAACTAGTAGACCTACACAATTTCATGGAATACATAATATATTGGTAATAAAGTAGATCATCTTACTAAGGTCATCTTAAGAAGCTTGAAACACAAAAGTGATTTTGGTTTTCCTCAGATAATTTATTACTCTTGGAATGCGTGTATAGACAATCCAGCAAGTGTTAATAAATGCAACCACGCATGATAACCATCTAGATAGACTGCACCCGGCATGTCCGTGACTTTACTTTCTTTCCAGTTACTGTAGTTCAATTTCCCTTAGAATATGTGGAGTTACAACCCAACCAAAACTAAATGAACGTCTGCAGCCAGTATAGCAGCCATCTTAGGAGACTCAGTTAACAACTTGGTGAATTAAAACTCCCTCCACCTAGTTAGTTCGTTACTTTTTGGAATCCACCCACGAACACGATACACCGCGTACAGGTGAATGTGATTAAAACTGCCTTGTTTCTATAAGCGTATGTAGGTCATTGATACATCAGATCGGCACACACACACACACACACGCGCGCGCGCGTGCTCGATCAAGGGCGTAGAAAGCTAATTTTTCTAAGGGGGTTTCAATAAAACAATTTATTATGATTACCTTTAGATAATAAAAGTACTTTCAATATACATATACGGATCCCCTAGGAACGTCCATCAGATTGAGGAGGGGGGGAGGGTGATTAAAGGGAGTGCCCGAATCCCTAACCCACCCTTTCTAAACATTTAAAGCCTTCAGCTCCACATTTGCAAGGGTGTGGAGCCTGAAGGCTTTAAATGTTTAACAACTGAGTCGATAAAGTTGCTGATACAATGTTCGAGCATTGATAAATTATTCTTGAAGTAAATTAAAAAAAATTGTAATAAATGATACAAAACAATAATTTACATTATTTATTTATTTATTTGAGGTAGCCTATTTAACGTGCACTTTCTGACCTGATTAATTAAATCAGTACACGAGAATTTCTACTAGCACGAACAATTTTGCCGGGAAAGGTATTTTCACATACCTTCCACGGTTATTTTGAAACCATAATCAACGTGGGACCAATGACTTTAACTCCCCTCCAAAGGAATTTGTGCTACGGATTTTTATCTTTCAAGAAAAATCGGTCAACCACGGCTGGGTTTGAACCCAGAATATCGGATCTTGATTTAAGCACTTTACCCCAAATCCTCCAAGGTCAACTAAATTACCCATAAATTAATTAATTTTATGTCCACCATTTGAAACAACCCTATTATATACATTATAAACAAAATCATTAGAGAAATTTTCTATAAACATTAATTTTCAAAAAATAATTTTTAGTAACCTAACTTTAAGTGAATTTTCTTCCAAAAATGGGGCATATATTACTATTTATCATGTCAAATAGGCCTTCACCTCAGATATACATTTTAAACAAAATTGTTAATGCCATTTTAGGAAAATTTCCAATTTTTCAAAAATAGTAATCAATAAACAACTCTTATTTTAAGGGCTGGAATATCAAGCTTGAACTAAGTCCATCAAATCGTTTCAGTTGTGGCACCAGGTATAACAAACAAACCGAGGCACAGACAAAATTTCGAGATCCACTTTTTGGGGTTTGGAGGCATGTTAAATGTTTATAATAATCAACATCATCATCTCGGGGTCGAATGAGAATGTAAAAATAGATTAAAATAGGTATGTTCAAAGAGATCGAAACTTTCTTGAACAAAATTATATAATAATAATGTTATCTTAAAACTTACACACAAGCGAATATAATATTGTTAATACTAGTAACAATGACATTATTCCTAGCCACATCAGTGAGCACATGGTCAAGTTCATTTGTCTGGTCCGTCAGTGACGAGGGTGTCGGGGTTTGAATTCCGGCTGAGTGTAATGAAAGCAATTTTCCTAAATGGTTTTCCCCAACACCCCACCCACACACAAATATGGCTACATTTCCTTTACATTCTACCTTTATAATTCGTAAAGCAATAACGTAATTAGTAGCCTACTTACACGTATAACTGATTGGGTAGTGAAACACAGGGAATTAATCATCTCACTTGTATTGGTGTCTCGTTGAGAATATTTTCTGTTAGTGGTTCTTTTACTAGCCAAGTGTCAAGCGTTTATCAACGTGTATTACTTTCTTTATCCCTACACCTCAGAGAGAAAGTATTGTGATCGTCAAAAATCAAACTTAAGATAGAAAAATATCAACGTTTCATGACCCCCTGACCCCCCAAAAATGGGGTTTTTTGCAATGCCATCTGTCTGTCTATCTGTGCCTCGGGCTTGAGACGAAACTATTTTACCGATTGTCCAATAGTTGTGGAGAAATTATGAAAATTGGAAACTTTCTCAGTACTCTCAAATTCATTTTTATGAGAAAATGAGAATTGCCATCTTGTTAATAATAATAATAATAATAATAATAAATAATAATAATAGTAATAATGATGATGATAATAATAATAATAAAAGTGTTTAGATATCAAATCTGGGGTTTCCATAAGGTCCCCTTTGGGGTTTATGGAATTATATATCAAACCCTAAATTTATGGATAATTTACTGAAAGGTAAAGAGAAAAAAAAACTAGATTTTATCAAAATTAGCTTACATGATTTTGATTAAATTTTACATCTAAACACTGTTTTATTATTATTATCATCATCATCATTATTATATTATTATTTATTATTATATTATTATTAACAAGATGGCAATTCTCATTTTCTCATAAAAATGAATTTGAGAGTACTGAGAAAGTTTCCAATTTTCATAATTTCTCCACAACTATTTGAGATATGAAATAACCTATCATAGTAAAGTTGTAGTACTATTAAAGATAAAAAAAACTTATTTGAAATATTTTTTTATATACCCAATCATTTCTGAGCTATAAGGAAATATATATACTATTTAATTCGGGTTTTTAAAAAAGAATTTGATTCTTATGCTCTTTGATGGACAAAGATGTTTCTCTTTTCTCAACTTTTCTGTAACAATGTTTCTAGTTCCTAATTCTAAAGAGCAAGTAACAATGTATATTATTCCTACCACTGATTCCCTTCTCCTAACACATTCTTTCACAACCTTGTAATAACTAGCAATGCTGTTTAAAAATTTGTGTAATACTTTAAACTTTTCATAGTTAAAAAATAATGTTTTGAGTAAGTAGGTGTGGTGAAAGAATGGCTGGGGAAGGGTTATTCTTTAATTTAAGTTGTTCTTTCCTCTACTTGTTAATAGATCTCACAAATGATAACAAAAATGTTTGTCGCTTTCTTGGACTCCACTTAGCGGTATTTACAGAACACCTTGTTTTCAATCCATACTTAATGTAGGAATAAATACATCTATATTAATAAAATAAGAGTGTGTTTGTCTGTCTTGAGAATTGGCGTATCTACCACATGCAGAGATCTGAAATTCAAAAATTAGTATCTTGTGCACAAACTGCGAACTTGAAGTGGATTAAGATTTTTGATTAGATTTTTTTATTTATTATAAAACTGGTTTGGAATAACTAAAATGAAGAGATTTTATTTCTGTTTGTTTGAAGTAAATAAAAGCGTTGCCTTGGGTAACCATGCAATTCATTGCACGGTTACTCCTTGTCAAATAAATACTACATGCTTAATGAATATAGTTTTTTTTAAACTAAAATAACACTTGACAAAGTAGAACAATCTTATAAGAATGCGGTCCCCACAGGAATTCCTACCCAATATTTCCAACCAAATAGCGGACGATGTTGGCAGAAGACGGTATAAAGATTTAAAAAAGTTTGGCCCAAGATAGAAAAAAAGTGGAGAGCTGTAACAAGCCAGTCACAATATTGATGACCAAATGATGCCGATCCCCAACCAGAGTTTACTATCACATGATAAGGACGACACTCAAATTATGTCAAACCGTAAGCAGGATTTTGGCATAAAACACTTTTATAAAATAATACAAACATATCAGTTTTGCGGTCAATAACGACAATATTTTACAATCATTTTAGTGTTAATTTATATAAGTATTGATAATACTATCAAAAGTAACAGCTGCAGATCCATGACTTGACGTATGAGTCTGTGAAAGTAGAGCTTTCCTAACTGTCAAATAAAGCTATTTCTATAGAATGTACTTCCAACAAATGTCAGCAGCTTGGCATGTACCCACTATCAGGTTTAGTTCTTATCATATTCCAAAACTACCAAAGTTATTATGGCTAGGTAATGATGCACTTAATGTAACTAGCCATTATCAGTATGACCCAGTTGTGAGGTAGCAATATTACTGGACGATAACACAGGCCTGCGAAATTGAAGTTTTTGAAAAATACAAGAGAAGTTTTTGCGGAGTTTTATATTATTTGGTGTGCTGATTTCGAAAATGACCTCCATTTTTTTCCATCACGTCAGGATTTTTTGTAAAATCGATATAAAATTTTTGCTAAAATCCTATTTGAAAAGGAATCCTCTTGAACAGTTTTGCATGTTCTAACTGGCAACAGTGGTTTTTATCCATTTAAATCTATGTAAAATAATCGACTCTTGGTGAGGCAAATTGATTTTTCAACAATCGATTAATTTTTATAGGTTTAAATAGATGAAAACCACTGTTGCCAGATCGCACGAGCCTCCTCTGGTCGAGAGAAAAACCAAAAGTTCCCTTGAGTTTAAACTTTTTACATCAAATTATGGTGCAGTTTCTAGAATAAAATCACCAACATACTATTTTAATTTGTTTTTTTAAGGCAACTTACATAATATAGATGATTGACCAAGAGGAGCAAACATTACGTATGTGTACATGAAAGTTTGAAACTAATTTTAAACTGAGCAAAAAACAAAACAAAATTAAAAACCGTTTATATTTAAGTACACACTTTTTTCATTTAAAGCTTCTTTTTGACGTTCTTCTTTTATGTTCAATCTCAGGCCTATCTCGTGTTAACATCCAAAAGTAGTCGGCGAGCATGTTCTTGTCCCATCTTCCTTGATATTTGCGCTCCATATCTTTGATGTCTTGGTGGAACCTTTCACCCTGTTCTTCGCTGACTGATCTTAAATTTTCGGGGAAAAAGTCCACATGTGAATGAAGGAAATGTATTTTTACACTCATGGAGCAACCCAACACTTGAAATTTGTCCAGCATATTCATAACAATTGCTTTATAGTCAAGATCCTTGTAATTACCCAGAAATTTACTGACGACATCTTTGAAGGCAACCCAAGCTTCTTTTTCCTTTGTTGTCATGCTAGTCTCAAATTATTTATTCTTCATAAGCTTTTGAATATCTGGACCAACAAATATTCCCTCTTTCAACTTGGTTTCGGATAAACCTGGAAACTTTTTGCACAGGTATTTGAAACAATCGCCATCTTTTGGAATAGCCTTGACAAACTGCTTCATTACACATAATTTGATATGCAGAGGTGGTAACAATACTTTTTTTGGATCAACTAAGCTGTTCCAAATCACATTCTTGGTGCCTGGTTCAAGATTTTGTCTTTTCGGCCATTCTTTTTAGACCCAATGTTGAGTCTTATCACGGCTATCCCACTCACAAATGAAACATGGGAACTTTGTATATCTGCCTTGTTGACCAAGAAGCATGGAGATAACTTTCAAACCACCGCAAATGGTCCAACCATGGTCGGCATATTTTATTTGGTTGAGGACGAGAGCCAGGTTTTAAAGTGTTCTTTTAAATACACCGAGTGTTCAACTGGTACAGATGCATACTGGCTTCCGTGATGAAGAAGGACAGCTTTAAGGCTCCTTTTCGATGAATCTATAAACATCCACCATTCCTCTTTATCGTATGCGATATTAAATTTGCTCATCACTCCGGGAACATCAGAACAATAGACCAGGTTCTCTTCTTCCTCAAAGTACTTAATAAATTCCTTTTCTCGATTCCTGTACCAATAAAAAGAAGTTCCTTTGGCCAATAAGTTTTTTCTTTCAATCTGGAGCCCAACCATTCAGCTGCCTCTTTCGAAAGGCCCAGATCTCTAGTCAGATCATTAAGTTCAACCTGAGAGGAGGGCTGAGGTGAATCGCCTCCAGAGGGCTTATGTTAGGTATCGAAGCCTTGAACTTCTGGATTTTCCGAGTCTGAAGACTCTGAAGAGATGACTGGCAATTCAGTTGGAGGCAAAAGCTCTGGCACATCAACTCCATGAGGAACGGGACGTATGGCCGATGGAATGTTATCAGGATAAGAGATTAGCTTTTTATTTTTGCGGTTATACCCACGGACATGGCAGGAACAAAAGTAACAATCATCAGAGTGGTTTTTGAGTTCCCTCCATGACATAGGAATTCCAAATCGTAAAGCAGTCTTCTTTCCTTTGAACTATAAGCGTATATCACTGAGACATTGCACACAAACTTTATGAGGAGCCCACGATTTGTCCTAGTCTCCGAGTTTCATGCCAAACTACGCAAGATAAAGTTGTCTTACATAGTCTGTAATGCTCCTTATGCGAGTTTTATTAACACTATATTCGCCGCATATGTAACAAAAGTCATCTGGCAAATTTTCACAACGTTTTGAAATCGAAGCAATTTTTCGCGAAACACACAGAGAAAAGCAACCGTTAAAATTGTTTCTGTGAGGAAGTTTCCACTTTTCACTGTATCAACGCACGCACGACACTACACATGAAAGAAAAATTGAGACGAACTGAAAATTTTCACGTCTTTTATCTTACTACGAACATGGTAAGTATCGATCTTAAGTTGAGTCCCTCATGAGGACATCTCTTTTATATCTTTTCTGATAGCTCCAGAAAAGTAGAGAGAATTCAGTCTTTAATAAAGATAACACGTTCAGGATCAATCCAGATAAAGCTCGAAAAAATAGAAGGTGACTGCCGATTACCTCGCTTAGCGAGCATTCCTGCGAGGTCAGCAAACCAAGATAAAGAATTGAGATAAGGATGCGCGCGACGCTATTGGTAGAGAGGTTGCGACGGGAGGGAGGGACGGTGACGGGGAGGTGTCACAGAGGGTTATTCTGTAGGTTTCACCACGGTAGAATGATGGTCAGGCAGGGAGGGAAGAAATTCAACGCCGAATTTTATTTTATGGTAAATGTTGATAAAAATCCAAGTAAAATTGAATTTTCCAAGAAAACGTGATAGAAATTTTTCATTTTTTTAAATCAGCACCAAAAATACATAAAGTTCAGCTATCAATTCCTTGTGTTATTTTCATCACAGGCCTGTGTAATATATGATAAGAATGTGGGAGAAAGGGCAATGGTACATGTCGATTACAAAAGTTATTAAAACTATTTAAACAAATCCATATGTCAAAGCATGTGTTTTGCGACTGTTACTTTAGAGAGGTATTATTCATACATAAAATAAAATGTGGACCGCGATATAATATAATCGTAATTCTTCCTGAATTGGCCTTCCAATATTCCTTAGCTCCACTAAGGGCTACCCATGAAGTGTCGAACTAATCTTTCAGATATAATGAAGACTCAGGATACAAAATGGCCAAACTAGTGATGCTAGGTTTGTGAAATTTTGATTGTGATGCAGTAGATCTTTTTCCAAACCGGCAGAACAAGTTGACTGCCTATGAGAATATTTCTTGAGTTCTGGGTCAAGAAAGGACGAAGTTTTAAAAAGTGTTGTTTTTAATAAAGTTCATTTTACAGCTCAGCTATTAACACCTAGGACCTCCTGTTTGTATTAAACCCAATACCCTCGAAATCATCTAATCATCCAGTATACCACAAGTAATAATTCGAAGACCCACGGCCTACAGGTCATAGAGAGGGGTAATCTTTGTAGATTCATACCAAATTCATATAATTTCGTGAGAACCTGAAGGGAAGACAGTACTCACGGAAGGCCACGATGGTCACCAGGTATCTCTGTGTCTTCTCGTAGTCCAGGCTCCTGTTGACGGTGACTTGACCCTGGTGGGGGAGGTTGATGGAGAAGAACCCTGCTCCGTCCGCCACGTTTAGCCTGTCCCTCCCAACTCCTCCATCCAGGCCTAGACCAACACCATCTCCGGGCACCACATGGTAGTCTACCTGCCCGTTCACACCTGCATCAGGGTCCTCCGCCTGCACGCCTTGGAAGATGGTGGTCCCCACGGGGGTCAACTGAAACACAACAAGAGACCATTAAGATGAGCACTTTCACCTGGGGATGGAACAAGCACAAGATATACACTGGTGAAGGTAGACCTTGGATTTATATTGGCTACGATTTACTTAAATTATTACAGACTTAGCTAAGATTTGTTGTGGATTAAATTGTTAAAACCCGTATTGATGCCACAAGGTCTAAGCCTGTCTCTAAATATACTAGATTGCTGGTGACGAGGAGGTCGAAGTTCGAATCTCGACAGGTGCACTCTTTTCACTCACCCACTGACGCGGCTGCATTAATCTAATTACATTTCTCAACCCATTCAATTAAATAAAGCCATTAATAAATTTAGTTTTTCTAAGCTTAACAATGACATAATGTTTAAAATATTAATTTGTTGATGTATACAATTCGGGTAAAATATCGCCAATCAATTAAATACATTCTATATTAAATGTTCATATTTTTAGGCCTTATTTTCGTGGACAAATTAGTTTTATAGATACAATATGTGAATTTGGAACAAACAGGTTTGATACTCATTGGACAAATAAAAATTAAACACATTTCAACGTCCCTCGTTTTATCTTGAACAAGAATAGGTTCAAGCAACTTTGTTGATGGCCCCGTGTGGGGATATAATCCCCTTAAGGCTGGACGCTTTCAGCCATAGGATGGGATTGTTCCTTGCTCCAAGACAGATACGGTCAAGTGGCCTCCCCGGGCGTTGAACCAAGGAACCAGGACACACCGAGTGTGACGGGGCGCTAGAGTGTAACAGATACCTTCGGCATCCGTAGCTGCTCCCTCTACGCTAGTGTTAGCTATTTCACTATTAGTGCTGGCTAGTTGTGGTATAAGCTTGCTAACTTTAAGTGTTACCTATATTATCCAGCTACACTAATGTATGAATGTTTGTTTTTTCACTAATACACACATCGTTGGTCACGAGATGTAGGGTGTCAGTCTCGCAATAGCTTGGTTTGCCTCTGATGAGCAAGTTGAACGTCAGCTACCGTCGGCGTTAGTTGTAAGCTACCTTAGCACCATCTATAAACACTGACAACAACATTTTCAAACTACCACACTCTAGTTCAATTACAGAGATCTCTGTAAGCTACAACAGCTCAGTTTTAACTCACCAGCTTAGTTATAAACTACACCCAGCTCTAGTTGTAAATACACCCAGCTCTAGCTGTAAATACACCACTCTAGTTGTAAACTACACCAGCTAGTTGTAAACTACCCCAGCTCTAGTTGTAAACTAGCCAGCTGTGTAACTCACCAGCTCTAGTTGTAAACTACACCAGCTTGTTGTAACTAACCAGCTCTAGTTGTAACTACACTGGATCTAGTGTAGCTACCACCGACTATAGTTGTAAGCCTCAGCCGGCTCAGCTCTAGTTTAATTGCAGACAGATCTAGTTTTAAACTACCACCAACTCCAGTTGTAAGCTATTACTAACTCCAATTGTAAACTATCTTCAGCGTTAATTGTAAACTTCAGTCGGCGTCAGCTGTAAACTAGCGTTAGTGTAAGTAATTGTAAACTACCGTCAGTACCAGTTGTAAAATCTCGCCAGCTCAATTTGAAAACTAGAACTAACACAAAATGTAAATTATCCTCAGCGCTAATTTACAACTATCCCGAGGAATGTGCGCGCATAGAGTAGACCGGAAGGAGTAGAAGCTTGTTCTCCCGCCCGCTAGACTCAGGCACTGCAGTTCCGCTCCCAGAGTGAAATACGTACGGATAGCGGATATCGAGTTTTATTCCAACAGACAATGCCAGTTCTTTGTACAACCTGGTCAAACAATGTGATACCTTCCCAACAAGATGTACAGCCAATGATGTAAAGTGTGGGAATGTTTGTCCTAGCGTGTGTACCTCAAAAACATATATATACATAGTACATTAAGTCTGTTCTTCACACTCTTACACTATTATTGGACTATTATCCCTTATGACTTACCGACAGCCATGTGTGTGTCTAAGTACCAAATAACATACCCCCTTATTGGTATATACTTAGATAAGGCTACTCCCATACATAATTGGTTTGGTTTTAAATAGATGCTGGGTTACCAGGGACTCAGGACGACTAAGGTTTGTTAAAAACACCTCCGAAAATCTGGTGTAGTGGGGTGTCGTGATGAGTATGGTTTGTAAGACTCACCTCCAAGACCCTATTTTGGTAGGACCCCTGACGTTCAAGGTTTGTAAGACTCACCTCCAAGACGCTGGTTTGGTAGGACCCCTGACGTTCAAGGTTTGTAAGACTCACCTCCGAAACGTTGGTTTGGTAGGACCCCTGACGTTCAAGGTTTGTAAAACTCACCTCCAAAACGTTGGTTTGGTAGGACCCCTGACGTTCAAGGTTAGTAAGACTCACCTCCGAAACGCTGGTTTGGTAGAGCCCTGACGTTCAAGGTTGTAGACTCACCTCCAAGACGCTGGTTTGGTAAGAGCCCTGACGTTCAAGGTTAGTAAGACTCACTCCGAAACGCTGGTTTGGTAGGACCCTGACGTTCAAGGTTTGTAAGACTCACCTCCGAAACGTTGGTTTGGTAGGACCCCTGACGTTCAAGGTTTGTAAGACTCACCTCCGAAACGTTGGTTTGGAAGGACCCTAACGTTCAAGTTGTAGACTCACCTCCGAACGTTGGTTTGGTAGCCCTACTTCAAGGTTTGTAAGACTCACCTCCGAAACGCTGGTTTGGTAGGACCCCTGACGTTCAAGGTTTTAAGACTCACCTCCGAAACGCTGGTGTGGTAGGGCGTCTTGACGAACACGGGAGGGTTGTCGTTGATGTCGGACACACGTATGATCACAGGTATTGTCCTCTTCTTATTGGTGGCCACAACAGTGCAGGTCAACTGACAAACAAGTACACAATGTAATTAGTGGCGATCGGCCAGAATATGTCTCGTAAAAACAATACCAAGGAGATAGCCGTGCATTGCATTTGGCATCGACTGAACTCCAACCTTCCGAAAGTGTATTAGGAATCTAAAACACTTTAACTTCAAATAGAAGACCAGCAACCAATTTTTTCAACAGGGCGAGTCTGAAAGATAAATTAAAACAAATATCTTTCCTCCTGGGAGCAGAATTTAAGTCAACTTGATCTGCATTCAACAACGCGATAATAAACAGAGAAATTTAAAATAATAATACCATCTTGTTATCAACTCTCTAACTAGGTTAGTGGACTTGATAGGGTGCGCCAAAGTACTTGCTGGAAGGTTGCCTACCCCACACATGATGCCACAACAAGATACTTAGGTTGCTGGAAGATATTGAAGTTGCACCAAACACCAACTAATGTCAACAAAGCATGATTTTATTGGTTTGCTCTACTAAACCCAAATGATCTAGTCCTACTACAGACAGAATGATGCTTGAAAGGTTGCCTACCTACAGGCACCAAGAATGATGCTTGAAGGGTTGCCTACCTATAGGCACCAAGAATGATGCTTGAACGGTTGCCTACCCACATGCAACAAGCATGATTTTATTGGTTTGCTCTACCTAAAGACACAAGAATTATGCTTGAAGGGTTGCCTACCTACAGGCACCAAGAATGATGCTTGAAAGGTTGCCTACCTACAGGCACCAAGAATGATGCTTGAAGGGTTGCCTACCTACAGGTACCAAGTATTATGCTAGAAGGGTTACCTACAGGCACAAAGTGGGTTTTATGTTGGATGGGTTGCTTTCTTAAGTGTATTTTTTTATTCATTACCGCGTGTTTGTTACTACTCATTCGGTTATATGCTTAAGTACTAATTACGCTAATGGATTAGAATGGGGAAGGTTGGGTTTAGGATAAATGTACCCGCATTTGCGTAGAGGAGCTGTGGAAAACCATTTAAGAAACACCATCCCCTCCCAGTACACCCGACCTAGATTTAAACCTCGATCTCCCCGTTCTCGACAGTTTGGCTCAACTCGAAACAAGCACCTTAGCCAACTACGCCATCGGGGCGTAAGAGTCCTTCTCATTCCAGGGATATCGCGTAACTTAAGTTGGTAGGCATTGCTTCCTATTGCGGTACTATGTAGTCTTCGTTTGAAAATAATGAAATTGAGTCCAATAAAACCATGTTTCAATTTTATTTTTAATGCAACAAAGTTGAATCAATATTAACTTTTTTTTTTACTGATCCAGTCTTACTATTGGGTGAAGAATGCAGAAATATTCTTTCCGATGCGATTCCTGGTTCAAGAATGTTTCTAATATTCCGGCAACTCGGGCGTGAGAGGGGTGCAGGTGCTGGACCCTAGCGGGTCATGGACCGGAAGTGTGGTAAACCAGAGTAGACATCGTTATCTCGGGCGAACGCTGTGACCTCGAGTCCTGCAGAGCGAGTCTTGGCTCAGACAGGAGGAAGCGAGTAAGACCGCGTGGTCAGAGTGTCTGGCTTGGATGGTCAGCTTCCGGTCGCAACACTTTCGCTTACAGCACTTTCCTTGGAGAGCCACCACCTCGGTGCTCAGAGGTATACACTTACAAGTTGTGATACAAAGGTAGTTAATGCTAAGTTGGGGATGTAGGGGACGCGAGAAAAGGTCAGGGTTTTTGCATTGTTTATAACAAAACATTTGTTTGGGAAAAATAATCAAATACTGCCCGAATAGAAACATAAATATTAATTTTCTATATATGGTGATATGTTCTTGAATATCTATCATGAGCATATTTTAATTTGATAAGCTTTTTAAATGAAGAGATAAAGTAGTAAGTAGATTTTAGGAAACCCTCGACAGATATATTCAAGAACTATTGATATCACCATGTGAAGAAAATTAAATTCTTATGTTTCTACTGGAGAGTTTATTTATTTTGGCCTAAAAATGTTTTTATATAAAAACTGCCCTTTTATTGGGTTCCCTTCACTCCCACCTTAACGTTCCCCTTTTTTTAACGACTTTCAAACCAATTTATGGAATGAAGTGTGTCCTCACCTGGAAAACGATGTGAGACAGATTCTCTTCATCCCTGTCTAAGGGTTTGAGCAGTTGCAGTTTCTTGCCGTTCAGGATAAACAGTGGCAGTCCCTTGGGGAACACCAGCTCCAGGACAATCTCGGAGAAGGGATCTCCCACAATGGGCAGCTCAGCTGGACTAGTGGCCTGGTTCAACTCTGTCGATAAAACGGGAGTAGTAGGACTGTACTTGTTTGTGCTGGCGGAGTGTTAGATAACTAAGAATGTTGGGTAGACGTAGCCCTGGCGGGCTGTTTGTTGGTAAAGAACTAAGAGGATTGTGTAGACCCACTCCTGGCATAAAAGGGCTGGACAAGACGTCTTGTTAGAACCCTATCTACTCTAAGTACCTAGTCACCTGATGTCCCTGTTATCGTCTTCTTTTAGACTCGTTGAAATCTCCTTTTACCATTATAGATGTTTCGTCCTCGGTTGGTTAGAGAACCTAGATCTCCTTCTCTACGTGGTTAAATACTGTAGGGGCAAGGAGCGCAGGATTTTATAAAAAAGAACAATTAATTATCACTGCAGGATAAATAAACAAAATTATAGAGTGACCGTTCTGGGGAACCTTACGACATCACATAAAATCAGGGCACGAAATAGGGGATATAATATTTACGATTCCTTACAACTAAAGTCAAACCAACAGCTAGAAAGGCAGTCGGTGACTGAGGGAGAAGGGGAAATGGAGGAAAAAGGATGAATCCAAAATAATGGAAGTTCTTCAGCTATCAAGGCTAGAGGAACAGCATAATTTGGTCGTAAGGTCAAGTCTCCTTAGCTATTAGAAATTATGGCACTTGCAAGCCTTTTTCACAAATAAATTTATATGTTTAAGAATAAAATAAAATTAAAAACAAAACAAAGGAAAATTAATATACATATGAAATGAGCTAGAGTTAAGAGACTAAAAACACCTAAGCACTTTACATCTACGGTAACACAGATGGACAATCCCAGATATTTTAAAGCGGAGTTCCCTCATCACTTAACCTATCAATATTTTACCCCCTTCATTAAATCATGAAACTGTTCCCCTCGCGAGGTCGGGGATGCCACAACACGCCTACAACGCAATGCTGCTCATTACAGCCAATCACAGAGCACCTCAAACGTGTTATAATAATGGCCAATCAGCTGAAAGGTGTTATTAAAGCTGATCTACGGGCTGCGCAGCAAACACGCTGGTATTTAGACACGAACTATCAATGAATACACGGTACACTCTCTCCCAAAAGCATATTAAACGTACAGTCTAATCAACTAAAGCTAATACATTATTTATTAATTATCTCCACCTGCATTGTGTGTGTGTGTGTGTGTGTGTGTGTGTGTGTGAGAGAGAGAGAGAGAGGCTTAGTGTCTTAACACTCGTCCAGCTTATTTGCATGTTTTACTTACGCTAATGTGTAAGGTAGGATGATTGTGAGATGAAATGAAGGACCTACAGTTTAACGTGGAATCCGAACCACGGTGGCGGCCTGGCATTCCCCACATTCACAAGATGTCTTGTCAGAGATGAAGGAAGGGTTTGGAAAAGGTGGAATGTTTGGGGAAAATGATCGCATTCGCTTGGAGGGAAAGTGTTAGAACTTTTATGATTAAACACTTTAGTATACCTGTGGTATTTGAACCCCTACCTCCCCATCACATATAATTTAGATCAGACGAGAATTATACTTTAGTCCACGTTCCCATGGTATGGGTCTGCTAATTTATTTGCGTAGACTAGGGGTCCCCAACCCTATGGCCACCGAGTCTTTTACGCCTGCCCGCCACTTTTTGACCACAACTTGAAAGTTCTTGACTAATTATTTTAATCTGCAGTGGTGTATTCTGAGAAAAATAATAGGTATGCTGTATTCTAAAAGTTGCAGCGGAGATTTGGGGGCCTCGGACCCTCAACCACCGTTGTCCAAGAAAGTCAAGGGATTATTTCAAGGGATATATTTGAAGCTGTGTCCATATAGAACATTGGTTCTCGAACATTTATTATTTCCCTTCAACTGTATGCTATCTTAGGAAATGTTGAGCCTCCCTCCCCCACACTTGCATATTCTCTCTTCTTTTATTTATCCATAGCGATGATTACCATCCACTCAAAAGTTAATAAAAGTAACTCCATGTTATCAGCCCGCATTCAGGCTATACCTACCAAGTGGCTATCATACTGTTTGGCGAATAAGTGCAGCTCTTGCAGATAGAGGGTGTCATGTGGTCAGCACAACGAAGACTCTAGCTATTTAACTTGGCTTTCTATACTGGAGCCACTACTACTTTATTCGAGTAGCTCCTTATTTATCCACTCTAGGCTGAATATAACCCGTTCCAGACCCACTGCTTCCCAGATACTCTGGACGCACCGGGAATCAAACCCGGTACCTTTGGGTTCATAGCCAGAACCTAAGTCAACTATACCATATAGGCTGTCCTCAAATTGTAATGATATATACATGGTTAAAAATTTAAGTAAATATTATGTCGGGGCTAAAGTGTTATGGGCACATTTCTGAATGCATAAGAGAGACAGATCCTATTTAATTAGCCTAGTGTAATTAAAAGCACACAATTAGCAATACTCAAAGCAAACAATCATAATAAGAGTAAAATGAAGTGATACATCGATCAAGAGTCCATCAGATCTTGGTGAGAGGGAATCAGGTGGATTGTCCAACTCACGTTGCAATTAAAACCATTTCTTAAAGCCTAATTTATCACACACAATGCTGCTTGGAAACAAACGAGTCTCCCAATTTGATAATTTATGCTCCAGAAACTATTTAGATGTGTAAACTCTGACTAACATAGGGGAGATTATCTCGGACTATTAATACTCCATCGCTACGTCATTGGTTTATTGCTAAGATATTTACACATATCTTTTGCAGTAAGCAGTGGTATACCCAAGGGGGAGAGGGGCAAACGGGATATTTGACCTCCTCTCCCCTCTTTCTCCAACACCACAAATAATGTTAATAGAAATTTAAATAATATTAAGTATAACTCAAATATTTAGCATTGAAGATGTGTAGAATGTATATGATTCATTTTAAGACCAGGCTTAAGACTTAATCCTAATAATCAAAGGTTTACCGTTTCACACAAAATTAACAATAGAAAAAAATATATAAATAATAGCTTCGATATCATTTGCATTATTTAAATCTCTTAATTACCATAAAACTACTCCAAATGATTTATAAAAGCATTTAATATGTCTGTATGAATATTCTCGGCCTTCAGGGCTTAGGAGGCTGTGCAACCCCAAACCCGCTCTCTCCATTCAAATGTCATTCTTGCTACAGCCTTGATTGAATGCCTCCCCCCAAAGTAAATGGCTGGGTGCACCACTTACTAAGTAAATTATAAGAAAATATATTTTATTTTACCTTTTCCTTCTAAATCATCTTGAAATGGTGAAATCACTCTTCTGACTTTTGTGATTATTTGATGTATAATTATATAAAATCACAATGACTAATAAGTCATTAATGTAAAACCAAAACTGAAAGAAAACTATTAAAATTCCACGATCCTTTCTATTAAAGAAAAACAAGAATTACCCTCAACTACGGTTGAAGAAGCCTCGTCACCCGGTCCCCTCTCCCTTTCCCAACTCTATCAGTGCTGAATTCCCTAATTTTAAAGAGTGGTTAAATGTGTTTGCCAATGACATGATAATACATGTGAATAGATTACCTAAACATAACTCAATGTAATTAATTAGTGTATAATGTAAAGCTTGTTACGCATACTATTATTTTACAATTAATTTTATATATATTTTATGTATTCGTAATTAAACTAGACTGAATTAGCTTAATAAATAAACATTGTGATCTTGAATCTTTTTTCAATAATTGGCACAATGCTTAGCTTGCTTCACAGGAACAGCATGACCTGGGTTGTGAAAACCCGAGCTCATTAGCCAATTACTTATGGGCGAGCGGAAAGGAATGTGTTGCCACCCCTTAGACATTGGGCAAGGTCATTAGAGCCTCCCTAGCTTACCTTTCGTTTTTCAAGGAGCAAGCCTTGGGTTTCCTATTGTGCTAAGTGCTAAGAACCTTTTGGAAGAAGAATTACATAAAACACAGTATTATTGGAATATGAACCAATATTAGTTTTAAAATTGAATTAAACAAAAAACTAGTCCATATCATTATGGGTATGCCGCGCAGGACTAGCATACCCAGAGAATACGCCACTGTTAATCGTCACTTTTCCCACAAAAATCAAGTTTGTGCTTATCTCCAGGTATGCTGTTCTCAAGAAGTTGGTGAATGAACCCCCACCCCCTCTTACCAATCCCTCTCTCTCATTACTCTGTCTTTGCCGGCTCATTTACAAAGTGTACTTTATTACTCGGAACTAGCATTCTACTCACTAATACCATGCTAATACTTGTATTTCCTTTGTAAATATCTTGACATTGGTCTACCCAGCTTTGTTGCCTGAATAAACGCAGAATAAATATATATTTTAAAAACATACCTAAGCACCAAAATGGTGGTGAGTAGTTAAATTATTTCCTTGTGTATTTAGTTTGGTCTTGCTAAAATCATTAATAAAGCAGTTTTTTTTATTGACATTGACGTTTGGTTTGGTAAAAATTGTTTCAATTGTTAAAACTGGTTTTGGACTAACTTTGCGTGAGTAACATTTGCGTTATTTTATATGCGAATTTAAAAGAATTTTTTTTAAATTTTAAATTTTAAACTCACAATTTTTTTAATAATTTGTATTTTTATATGTGTTTTATTTGCATTATGAACTATGTTCGGCTATAAATATACCTTGAAAAAGTGATTGGTGCCGCCGCACTACCGTTAGTTTTGAATGTGCTCTGAGGTACAAAAAGGTTGGGGACCTCTGGCGTAGACTATCACAGTTTGGTGTGCACTGGTGTTATTTACTTTTACCCGAGAGGTCAGGGTTTGACTCTCCGATAAAATGGTAACTTTAAATTTAATCCTTTCTTATGATAAATGCTTACCCATATAATTTTTATCAGTAAGCTTATCACTAGCTTTACTAATAGCTTAATCTAAGTGATAGGGAAGAAAAGGGTTATTTAGAGGAATTGTATAATTATTATTATTATTAGCAACGCGTCTTACTACCCATTCGGGTTACACGCACTTACACTAATGTGTAATGGTAGGGTGGTTGTGAGATGAAATGAAGGACCTACAGTTTAACGTGGAATCCGAACCACGGTGGAGGCCTGGCATTCCCCACATTCACAAGATGTGATTAATACACTTCTTGTCAGAGGTGAAGGAAGGGTTTGACAATCAGATAAGTCTTTGCCTGGACTGAGGATTGTAGAGGAATTGTAAGCTTACTAGTTTCGAGAGAAGCTTAGTAACTAATCATCGTGATTTAATCAAAAATAAAAAATCCGTTACAGTGAACGAGGCCGAGATTTGATCCTCGAATACTTTCACTGGCAATTCAGGTCTATCGTGGGATTGACCATCGATGCGGGCGTACACTTTCTTAAAATACACCTTCTTCCTCCTGTTCTTAAATAAAATAATTTGAGCCATCAATGTATTAAAGCGTATAAAAACATATTTTTCAAATAATAGACTGTCTATGATACAAAGATTTCGAAATTTATCAGAATCGAGCTGGAAGACATCCCTGCACGCGGCCATACAACAAGTGTATATTATGTTAATGAGGTACTTGTAGAATGAGTGTTCTCTGTAAAAGTGGGCGTGAGCTATAAACAAATTAACTGTCCCGTCACTTGCCGCAAACACAAACTTAGGGCCCCACGTTGCTCAGGAGGTTACAGACTAGAGATGGATGCACGAGCAGCAATATCTACTCTACCAGTCTACAGAAAAAATAGTTTATTGAGTATTTTAACAGCCATCCGGTAATTAAATTAGGAAAATCCTTGTTTATTTTTTCCAGTTTTATGCTGCACAAATGCATTTTCTCACGGTGAAATAAAAGCAACACAACAACTTTTACGTTTATTCACAAACACAATTTAATCTGGTTTTTATGGGTTTTGTTTGAAAAAATTAATGAACTATATCATTTGTAATTAAAATAAATATTATTTCCTTGACGTTAAAAAAGTAAGCTAAAAGAAATATATAACTATTATGAAACTATTGGTTACTATGAGACAAGAATTAATTAATTTTATTTTGAATTGTGGTCTTTTTTTAGATATTTTATTGAATACTGTAAAATTTCAAATAATTTAATACAATTATCTGTAATTTTACTTCTTCCCAAAGAGACAATATAGTATTGTTAAAATATTCCACCTCGAGATTATGATGGAACTTGTCGTCTACAATGTTCTACCAAACTCAATATAGTCAGTTTTACAATTCTGTGTGTATGTCTACAGCAGAAACGGTCTCATTTGTTTATTCAAATTGATAATTAGATGTTTACAGTTATACCACGAAACGAAAGCATGATTTAAATTTTAACCCTAAAAATAAGGGTAGTTTACTGATGGCTGATTTATGGAAATTCGAAAGTGTTCGAAAATGATAACTATTTTGTTTAAAATAGGTTTATGTGGAGTGTTTCACATGATAAATAATACTGAAAATACTTGTTTTCCGGAGAAAAAAATAATAGGTTAGTTTAGTGATGACCGATCTTTGTAAATTTTGTTCCAAAATATAATGTACAGTACCTTGTGATAAAGTAATATGTTCGATTGTGTCCTACAATTTATTTCTCACTTTATCCTGCCCTAGCCAGGAAGTGGGTGTGTTTTTGTAAGGGAGTGTACTCACGCGTGTCCCTGCTCTCTTCCATGTCTAGGATAATACTAGACTGTCCAGTGTCCACCTCGCATAAGCCTGAAACAAACAAACAAGGGAAATATGAGGAATATTACAGATAAAAACGATTAATTAAATAGCCATGTGTAATCACACAGCCTAAATTGTGAGGCGTGTGTTCGTTTAGCATTTGTTGTGTTCTGGATTGGGAATGACATAACGAGTATTACGAGGTGTTGTGTGATTAGCTTGTAAACAAATAGAACATATTCGCTGAAAACATAAACAGTGTGTCAGCATTCCTTATGGGAAACTAGGCCAGGAGACAGAATAAAAAGTTGTGTATCCATCTAGCAAGGCTGACTAATCACCATTGAGTCTAGGGGGGTCAGTCTGCCAGTTTTGGGGCTACGCGGGTTAAGACGCCGGAACATCAGTACCTGTATTAGAGAGCTACCATTCAAGCCCAGGGTACTGGGGTTCATCAACCATGTAGGATAACCTAAAGGTCAGTCAAGCCATGGGTTATTCCTTGTAATACTACGCTCTGTCACAAGTTTCTGAATAATCTTTTAAATTCTTTAATGTACAATATTTTAATATATCTTATCAATATCACTTGTAATGGACATAGTAGTGCAAATAAAAAACACAAAAAAACAAATCCAAACGTAAATTACAAACCCACACAATCATATACCCACTTAACCCCCTATCCTCGGACACATCACATCCTCACTGCCATAGGCCCACATGTGAAACGTAGGGGGGGGGGAGGGGGGTGACACATGTTATTATATTTATCAATTACGGCTATAGCCGCATCTAAATTAGGCGGCCCGTTAGTTATAAACGGTTGGCACAGCAGTTCACAAGGTTTTACTTTCCCAGCTCTCTTCCTTAGCAATGGCACCATAGATCAAACAAGAGAGTCGCTGAGTGCATAAAGAACAAGCAATATTTTCTTAATAAACATAGTCAGGGTGAGAGGAATAAGTACCTTCTCTCTTTGACACCACTCAAAATATAGAATTTCTCATTTCTCGACGTGGAGTTCTTGATCAGTCGGTTCAGCACGTGGTTTCCTTGTAAAGAATTACCTAGCAACAGTTTATTGCACCCACGCACGTGTTGCTAGAAAGAAGTTTCGTGGCAGGGAAAAATTGGAGGAGGGGCAGAAGAAACGCGTTACGTCATACTGTTATAGCCTGTTTTGAAGCGCGTATAGCACCGCAACTATATATGTCCCTTTCTGCGTCAGTGTAGTCTACACATTGTACACACGTGTATTGCGGAGAGTACTTCAGAAAGTATCAGGGGCACGAACCATTACAGGAAGTTAGTTTGAACGAAGTACATTTTGGTTTTAATTTATACATAGCCCCCATTCATGTAAAAGTGTTTATCTTTGTTGGTGAGGAAAATTTGACTTAAATATACCTGTGAATGTTATTGTAGGGCACATATTATACATAACAATATTTAAGTAACTCAAATAATAAAATATACGTGTATTTATATTTGAACGAGATATTATTTTCACGGCTTTATACTCTTCGGGACTTATGTGAGAGTTAAGGTGTTAGATTTTCTCTAATGTAATCATACGCAAGAACATGTAGTGTTTGACAACTTACTGTATATAACATAATGTTTTATTAAAGTGTTAATTAATACGTTTTAATACAAAGATAGTTAAAAGGATGTCCAGAAAAAACTTTATTTTAAAATTCCCTTACTTTTCCTTGCTTTATAAATCCAATACAATTCTGACATCTCCCTGTTTTCAAGTTCACCGTATACCATATTTAACGGCTTAATCTATTGATAAGGTTGAGTCGGATATTTTAGAAGAAGAAGGTGACCTGGTGGTCTAGGGGTAAGGTGTCAGACTTCTGTGCTGGCGGCCAGGGTTCAATCCTCGGTCCCGGCACAGATTTATCTGATTACCAAACCCTTCCTTCACCTCTGACAAGACATCTTGTGAATGTGGGGAATGCCAGACCTCCACCGTGGTTCGGATTCCACGTTAAACTGTAGGTCCTTCATTTCATCTCACAATCACCCTACCATTACACATTAGCGTAAGTGCGTATAACCCGGACGGGTAGTAAGACGCGGTGCTAATAATAATAATTTAGAAGAAGAGAGGGGAAGCAATAGTGATTGATCACATGTATATTGAAGGCCTTACACCGTGGACCATGAGACCACCATGCATGTTTTTTTTAAAGAAACTCTCGCAGCTACTCGCTAAAGTAATGACTCAACCAACATCCATAATCTGATCACACGTTTCTCAATATTAATTTAAAATAGTAATAATTGGTCAAGAAAAGGTCAAACTTATTATTCCCAGCAAAGTATTGTTCTTCCTGTGACCCTGATGGTCCCTGCGTCATGCACAAACTTCAGGAAGTAAGCTTGGAACAATGACTCTAAGGATGCCATTCCAAAAATCTCTTTTAAAGGGAGAGCTAATTGTCTAGAGAAACTTAAAATGTCACATAATATTTTAGGTTGGCCTTTGAAAAGTCTTAATATAGGCCAAACACTTCTCTAAACACCCAATAACGGGGGGAGGAAATATAATAGCCAACATAAAAATAATAAATTAGATTTGGTCTCACCATCATACTCCAAAGGATGGAACCAGATTATTCTTGACACAAAGTCAGCCTCCCTGACCACTCAGTCCCGAGTACAGGCAAGATGGAACCAAGGAGTACTAGACATAAAGTCATCCTCCCTGACCACTCAGTCCCGGGTAGAGGCAAGATGGAACCAAGGAGTACTAGACATAAAGTCAGCCTCCCTGACCACTAGGTCCCGAGTAGAGGCAAGATGGAACCAAGGAGTACTAGACATAAAGTCAGCCTCCCTGATCACTCAGTCCCGGGTAGAGGCAAGATGGAACCAAGGAGTACTAGACATAAAGTCAGCCTCCCTGATCACTCAGTCCCGAGTAGAGGCAAGATGGAACCAAGGAGTACTAGACATAAAGTCAGCCTCCCTGACCACTCAGTCCCGGGTAGAGGCAAGATGGAACCAAGGAGTACTAGACATAAAGTCAGCCTCCCTGACCACTCAGTCCCGAGTACAGGCAAGATGGAACCAAGGAGTACTAGACATAAAGTCAGCCTCCCTGACCACTCAGTCCCGAGTACAGGCAAGATGGAACCAAGGAGTACTAGACATAAAGTCATCCTCCCTGACCACTAGGTCCCGAGTAGAGGCAAGATGGAACCAAGGAGTACTAGACACAAAGTCATCCTCCCTGACCACTAGGTCCCGAGTAGAGGCAAGATGGAACCAAGGAGTACTAGACATAAAGTCAGCCTCCCTGATCACTCAGTCCCGGGTAGAGGCAAGATGGAACCAAGGAGTACTAGACATAAAGTCAGCCTCCCTGATCACTCAGTCCCGAGTAGAGGCAAGATGGAACCAAGGAGTACTAGACATAAAGTCAGCCTCCCTGACCACTCAGTCCCGGTAGAGGCAAGATGGAACCAAGGAGTACTAGACATAAAGTCAGCCTCCCTGACCACTCAGTCCCGAGTACAGGCAAGATGGAACCAAGGAGTACTAGACATAAAGTCAGCCTCCCTGATCACTCAGTCCCGGGTAGAGGCAAGATGGAACCAAGGAGTACTAGACATAAAGTCATCCTCCCTGACCACTCAGTCCCGGGTAGAGGCAAGATGGAACCAAGGAGTACTAGACATAAAGTCAGCCTCCCTGACCACTCAGTCCCGAGTACAGGCAAGATGGAACCAAGGAGTACTAGACATAAAGTCAGCCTCCCTGATCACTCAGTCCCGAGTAGAGGCAAGATGGAACCAAGGAGTACTAGACATAAAGTCAGCCTCCCTGACCACTCAGTCCCGGGTAGAGGCAAGATGGAACCAAGGAGTACTAGACATAAAGTCAGCCTCCCTGACCACTCAGTCCCGAGTACAGGCAAGATGGAACCAAGGAGTACTAGACATAAAGTCATCCTCCCTGACCACTCAGTCCCGGGTAGAGGCAAGATGGAACCAAGGAGTACTAGACATAAAGTCAGCCTCCCTGACCACTCAGTCCCGAGTACAGGCAAGATGGAACCAAGGAGTACTAGACATAAAGTCAGCCTCCCTGACCACTCAGTCCCGAGTACAGGCAAGATGGAACCAAGGAGTACTAGACATAAAGTCATCCTCCCTGACCACTCAGTCCCGGATAGAGGTAAGATGGAACCAAGGAGTACTAGACATAAAGTCATCCTCCCTGACCACTCAGTCCCGGATAGAGGTAAGATGGAACCAAGGAGTACTAGACACAAAGTCAACCTCCCTGACCACTCAACCAAGGGAAATCCCAAGCAAATAAGACCCTAATCTAACTATAAAATAATGGGCATAGAAAGCACTAACGTATTTCTTGAGAAAGCATAGTAAGAAAATCCTACATGTGAAAAATTTCACGTGATGTTAAATCAAACCAAGTACTCGCGCTTAGAGTTAAGGCATGTCAAGCGTGCGACCTGTCATTGTGAAGCATGCTTGATGGAAAGGCCCCCTTAAAAACCTTGAAGTATGACAACAATACGTGACATAATTGAACAAAATGTTTTCTAATTCGTCAACTTTCTCGAGCTTGTTCCGCTGCAAGAAGCACGCACGAGGCTTGCTAACTTTACATTGATATATCACTAAACAGACTTGTTGACACTCACTTTCAGTATCAGCTAAGGAGAATACACAGTGGAGAGACCACGATTTGTACTTTACTTGGTGCTAGCTTGAAGCAGGGTCTAATAAGACACACATTGGAATAATAATATTTAGCACCGCGTCTTACTACTCGTTCAGGTTATACGCTTTAAGTACTAATTACGTCAATGGATTTAGGAATTGGGAAGGTTGAATTAGAGGAAGTGAACCCGCATTTGCGTGGAAGGAGAGTGGAAAACCATTTAGGAAAAACCACCCCCAGTTCACCCGACCGAGATTCGAACCTCGATCTCCCCGTCATCAGCAGTCGAGCTCAACACGACAAGTGCGACACACACTGGAGATACCACGATTTGTACTTTACTTGGTGCTAGCTTGAAGCACGGTCTAATAAGACACACACTGGAGATACCACGATTTGTACTTTACTTGGTGCTAGCTTGAAGCAAGGTCTAATAAGACACACACACTGGCGATAATGTCTGTTCACTGTAGGAATTGACTTCTGAAAGGCCTTTTTCCCTACCATAAATCTATTAAATAGTAGGATATTGGTAGGAAAAAAGACCTTTCAGAGAGTAATTCCTACCGTGAATGGAATATACCTCAATTTGTACTTTACTTGGGGTTAGCTTGAAGCAGGGCCTAATAAGACTCACACTGGAGATACCATGATATGTGCTTTACTTGATGCTAGCTTGAAGCAGGGTCTAATAGGACACACACTGGAGATACCGCGATTTGTACTTTACTTTATGCTAGCTCGAAGCAGGGTCTAATAAAGTTATTATTGTAAATGTATGGGTGGGTGGCAAGATATTGATTACTAACACACATAATAATAATAATAATAATAATAATAATAATAATAATAATAATAATACTTAAATATCGAGACTTTCAAAACATAAAATATATAATTTTCTCCAGGAGGAATTTTCTCTTTGTTGAATATTTTAGAAGTAAGAACGGCTTGAAATAATTTGTAGTCCTTTCATTACTTGCTCTCATCCTATTGCTTTTCAATTCCTCTTCGCCTGAAATCTCTTACGCTATTCTTATTCGCAACTGTTTTATCAAAATTAAAATTATTTTATTCAAAGTTAAAATAGTATGTTTATTACCCGAAAAGGTTTTATTTATTTTTACGCTTTGAATTTGAACACTGTAGCCAAAATCTAACTACTATATAGAAAGTTTAGAAATGATTAAAAATCAGGGGCGTAGTATTAGTGTCCTGAATGAAACAAAAACTTTTTAAGATTAACTTTAATATCTTAGGGTATTTTTGAAGAAGACGTTTTCGAGTGTTTGCCTTTCGGAAAGTTTTCGAGTGATCCTGTTGCTAGAATGATTGCTTGCCCCTAAGGTTGTGCTCAGTTTTCGAGTGACCCTGTTGCTAGAGTGATTGTTTGCCCCTAAGGTTGTGCTTAGTTTTCGAATGTGCCTGTTGCTAGAGTGATTGTTTGCCCATAAGGTTGTGCTCAGTTTTCGAGTGACCCTGTTGCTAGAGTGATTGTTTGCCCCTATTATTGTGCTCAGTTTTCGAGTGCCCCTGTTGCTAGAGTGATTGTTTACCCCTAAGATTGTGCACAGTTTTCGAGTGACCCTGTTGCTAGAGTGACTGTTTATCCCTATGATTGTGCTCAGTTTTCGAGTGCCCATGTTGCTAGAGTGATTGATTGCCCCTAAGATTGTGCTCAGTTTTCGAGTGCCCCTGTTGCTAGAGTGATTGCTTGCCCCTAGGTTGTGCTTAGTTTTCGAGTGCCCCTGTTGCTAGAGTGACTGTTTATCACTAAGATTGTGCTTAGTTTTCGAGTGTCCCTGTTGCTAGAGTGACTGTTTGCCCCTAATATTGTGCTCAGTTTTCGAGTGACCCTGTTGCTAGAGTGACTGTTTATCCCTAAGATTGTGCTCAGTTTTCAAGTGCCCCTGTTGCTAGAGTGATTGCTTGCCCCTAAGGTTGTGCTTAGTTTTCGAGTGACCCTGTTGCTAGAGTGACTGTTTATCCCTAAGGTTGTGCTTAGTTTTCAAGTGTCCCTGTTGCTAGAGTGACTGTTTATCCCTAAGATTGTGCTCAGTTTTCAAGTGCCCCTGTTGCTAGAGTGATTGCTTGCCCCTAAGGTTGTGCTTAGTTTTCGAGTGACCCTGTTGCTAGAGTGACTGTTTATCCCTAAGATTGTGCTCATTTTTCGAGTGCCCCTGTTGCTAGAGTGATTGCTTGCCCCCAAGATTGTGCTCATTTTTCGAGTGTCCCTGTTGCTAGTGAGATTGCTTGCCCCTAAGATTGTTCTCAGTTTTCGAGTGCCCCTGTTGCTAGAGTGATTGCTTGCCCCTAAGGTTGTGCTTAGTTTTCGAGTGACCCTGTTGCTAGAGTGACTGTTTATCCCTAAGATTGTTCTCAGTTTTCAAGTGCCCCTGTTGCTAGAGTGATTGCTTGCCCCTAAGGTTGTGCTTAGTTTTCGAGTGACCCTGTTGCTAGAGTGACTGTTTATCCCTAAGGTTGTGCTTATTTTTCAAGTGTCCCTGTTGCTAGAGTGACTGTTTATCCCTAAGATTGTGCTCAGTTTTCGAGTGCCCCTGTTGCTAGAGTGATTGATTGCCCCTAATATTGTGCTCATTTTTCGAGTGCCCCTGTTGCTAGAGTGATTGCTTGCCCCTAAGATTGTTCTCAGTTTTCGAGTGCCCCTGTTGCTAGAGTGATTGCTTGCCCCTAAGATTGTTCTCAGTTTTCGAGTGCCCCTGTTGCTAGAGTGATTGCTTGCCCCTGAGGTTGTGCTTAGTTTTCGAGTGACCCTGTTGCTAGAGTGACTGTTTATCCCTAAGATTGTGCTCAGTTTTCGAGTGCCCCTGTTTCTAGAGTGATTGCTTGCCCCTAAGATTGTGCTCAGTTTTCGAGTGACCCTGTTGCTAGAGTGATTGTTTGCCCCTAAGGTTGTGCTTAGTTTTCGAGTGACCCTGTTGCTAGAGTGATTTTTTATCCCTAGGATTGTTCTCAGTTTTCGAGTGCCCCTGTTGCTAGAGTGAATGTTTGCCCTCAGGAATGTGTTAGAGTCTGGTCCAGGTGAGAATTGGTCCCGGAGCTAGGGACGTGACTAGAGGACCGAGCTAGGACGTGAGGCAATAACAATCTTTACAGAGACTCATCTCTAATTATACCTTTTCCACAGAGTATAGTCTCCTGATCAAATAAACAACGACTTTGCTTAGTGGCCAAAACGCGCTATCGGGGCTACCAACCCCTGTGAATGTGCAGTTTTTGGCCCTTTTTCTCGTTAAATTAATTAATACGTGTTTACTTACATGTTTAGGCTTACATTTAATAGGTAACTTCAAACTCATCCTGCCTAATTTAAAAATAAAATTGTTTTTACTAGTTCAATAATTTGTTCTAGATCGTTCTACAACCAATGTATGGAGCATTTTTATGATAAACTTTCATATTCAATATTAATATGGGAACTGGAACAATAAACCTCCCTAATAAAAAAAATCATGTTCTAATGTTGTTGTTTTTTTGTTTTAATATAATTTCGAAAAACGGGGTTAATTTGCTTTGTTTTGTTTCTTTAAATAGTAGTCCAAAAATCAATAATAAGTGTTGCTTCTGGTCCGGTTTTATCACAGATGCTTTGCCTAGAACAAGGGTCAGCAACTAGTCGACCCGTCGATCTCACGACGATTTTCGGTAGATCGTATAAGAAAACTACTTGGTTATGAAAAGATTATTATTATTATTATTATTTTTATTATTAGCAGCAGCACCTAGTCTTACTACTCGTTCGGGTTGTATGCAATTATTAAAAGTACATATTTAAGTCTCTTAAGCTCTAAATCAAGTTATCAAGTTATTTCAAATACTATTTGAGGTGGACCAAAATTACTTTGCTTGGTCATAGTTAGTGATGTTTCGAGAAATTTAAATGGTTTGATATAGAAAAATTCATGTACAATCTATTTTATATAAAGGAGGAGATATGAGTATGTATTTGAGGAAATAGTGAAGATAAGAAATAAATATATGTATAAAAAAATTTAGAGTGAATATAAAAAAAAATAGATGAACGTGGGACCTTTGATCAGTTTTAAGTCGATCGGGGCAAAAAGCTTGCCAATCTCTGGTCCAAAGCATTTTAATATATTGACAAAACATTAATATAACGTACACCCCGTTTATCCAGAAAGGTAGCAAGCTCGCCTCGAAAGATTACACTATGATGCAGTTTATAATATAGGGCCATACTGTAATTGAGTAAGGTAGAACTGATACCTTTCATGGACAACTAAATTTACACGAACAAAGATAAAACAACAACAAAAACATACTCTCTTACATCATACACGTTATTCACGTCTTACTATCCTTCTTGGCTACAATAATAGTTAGGGATGAATAAAGTTTAATTTAAGGAAAATGTACCTGCATTTGTGTGGAGGTAGGGTGGGAAACCATTTAAGAAAACACCATCCAACCGGGATTGAATCTCCAAACTCCTAGTCTACGACTAGCAAGTTCAATGTGAGTAATTAATTTTCTTTTATCACTCGGCTACAGCCGGACATCTTCTCGGCAGGAAAGTTTCCTCGCTCGTCAAGTTGCGTTGTTTACGCAACAGTTCGAGGAAATTATCTTTACACGCGTTACCTACTTTGAATATTTTATCTGCTCCTAAGCTCATAAGTTGTATTTAATTGGTGATTATTGCTGGGTCATTAGCTCCTCCCCCTGGGTCAACACACGAGACGACACACTAAACGATGTGGGAATCATCGATATCCGTTTACTTGAACTTGTGATTCCTTGTCGAGAATTTTGATGTTTCAGACGTAAAAAGGATCATTCACACCTGGAACTTAGAGTAGTCACGTGGTCACGTGGTATAAGGCATCATCAGTTCCTAAAGAGACTGGATTGTCAGTGACGGAAATATTATACTTAGAAACTCGAACAGATATATGGAGGGGAATTTTCCACATGTGATTTATTACCGGTTTAACACACCCTTTCCCTACGCTAATACAAATGTACTTTTTCTAAATATTCTTCTAATGCTTTATCCTTTAAATTGAATACTTTAAATTAGATCTAATAACTTTTCTGTCTAAATTTTTGGCTCTTACTGTTGAAATGGACTGTACCAATTGTGTCACTAGTACTTTTAATGTAAATGACTTATCCAAGTACTAGCCACGCGAGAACTTGCTTTGCTAAGAGTTTATATATTTATTTTGAGAATTTAATGGTTCATTTTAAATTAATAATCAATACTTAGATAAATTGTATGATCACCCAAAGTGATATTACTTATATTTTATGATTTGGTCTGAAAAATGATTTAATTTGTATTGACGCAGGGAAAAACAAATTTTACAACAATAGTATAAGGACAGAAGCGGCAGTCTCGTCTCGTCTACTTTGCCAATTACAAGGAGGACGTTAGTCAGAACCCGGTCGATTTTACCGAGTAAATTTTTACTTGATGGTTTCCACACTCTCAATTTACGAAAATGCGTGTACATTTACTTTAAATTTCTTTATCATATTGGTTTGGTTCAATCTAAAATATATAAAAAGTCATGGATGAAGGTAATTTTTCTTTAAAGTAACATATGTAGAGTATCCTTTTATGATTCATCCATGAAGAAACACGCCCTTTTCAAAAATAATGGGAAAAGGATGACACCGTTAAAATATAATTTGTATACCATTTTTCCTGTTAAAGGAACAACTACGCAGTTTTTGGCAAATACACCAATTCCCTATATCAATAAGAAGCTATTTTTCACAACACCTGTCGCCAGGAATCTTTCTATTAGTTAGTTTTTACACTGTTAACAAGGGAAGTAAGAGGATAAGTAATTAACAGATGTCATTTAAATAAACCGTGTGTGAATAAACAGCCATCAACAGTTCTCTTTCTAACATTTAATTAATTATACCGTTCTAATTAGTGCTCGACCACGGAGCAATTAACAGCTGGTTAAACAGTATCTTTTCCGTACAGTGATGATAGGCGCTCGACCACGGAGCTATAGACAACCTAAATATCATTACAGCATTATTATATCAAGGAATTAATCCGTAGTATTTCAATCGACGCCCAACGCGGGGCGATTGAATCAAAAGTGTTACAGGGTAGTAACATCTTGTGAATGTGGGGAATGCCAGGCCTCCACCGTGGTTCGGATTCCACGTTAAACTGTAGGTCCTCCATTTCATTTCACAATCACCCTTCCATTACACATTAGCGTAAGTGCGTATAACCCGAACGGACAGTAAGACGCGGTGCTAATAATAATAATAATAATAATAATAATAATAATAATAATAATAATAATAATGATAATACAGGGTAGTAAGACACTGATCATGCTATCTAAATAGTTTACACTGAACTGAAGTTAAGCTAGAAAATGAGTGCCTTTTTTGTTCACCTCGTCTTACTAACCGTTTGGGTTATACGGTTATGTACTAATTAGGCTAATGGTTTTAGGAATTATTAAAGTTATATTTATAGGATATTTACCCAGATTTGTGTGGAGGGAGAGTGGAAAACTATTTTTTTTAAAACCTCAGTACACCCGACCGAGATTCGAACCTTGATCTCCCGTTATCGGCAGTATAGTCTAATGCGAGAGTAGCGCCTTAGATCATGCGGCCAACGAAGTGGGTTATTATTATTATTATTACTATTATTATTAGCACCGCGTCTTACTACCCGTTCGGGTTATACGCACTTACGCTAATGTGTAATGGTAGGGTGATTGTGAGATGAAATGAAGGACCTACAGTTTAACGTGGAATCCGAACCACGGTGGAGACCTGGCATTCCTCACATTCACAAGATGTCTTGTCAGAGGTGAAGGAAGGGTTTGGTAATCAGATAAATCTTTGCCGGGACCGAGGATTGAACCCCGGCCGCCAGCATAGAAGTCTGACACCTTACCCCTAGACACCAGGTCAAAGTGGGTTATTGAAAAATTACTTCTTTTTTTTTAGCACCGCGTATTACTACCCATTTGAGTTATACGCTTACTAATTGTTGCTTTGGTACCCAAGATGGGGTAGGGTTTAAAACGCCGCATTATATGCCCAATACTACGTGAAGCACACTAACTCAGGATTACGTTGTTACTAAGTGGGGCGCCTGCCGGAGCGCTGAGAGACGTTGCAGACGTCAAGATATCTCGGCCGTTATTGAATAAGTCGTTTGCTATTTCAAAATAATGCTTTAAGCCAAAATAGACGGGAAAGATATCAAAATGTCCTTAAAGGAGCTTTACATTTTACAATTTTGTAATTTTAAAAAAATCATGAAAAGATGAAGTTATCTCAATTTCCTCTGAGCGGTCAGAGTTCTGAGATCAAAGTAAATGTTTATAAACATAAAGCTAAACGTCATAAAAAACGTATTCTTTAAAAGGCTTACAACACAACATTCTAAAATAAATTAGGACTATCTTAATGGTTAAGACTCTTAAAAACTGTCCTTCCCATTGTAAGTACATTTCCCTTCAAACAGGCGGCGCCTTTAATCAATCCATTAAACATGAATATTATATTTATGAGTTCAGCCAAAATGGATTTGAAAATTCGACCACTGGTCTGTTTTCTAATTTTATGGATACTACAGTAGCCCAATGGCTTCTTTGGTGCTGACTGACAGCTGACGGCTTTGAAAAGTTACCGGACCAAATTATGTATCACTACGCCGAACCATATGATTTGCAAAAACATGTGTTTAGCAGCTATCACTTCTGACAGTCAAAATTTAGGTATATACTTAAATGTTGACTGTCAGAAGTCAGCTGTGAGCTGTCAGTCAGCACCAAAGAAGCCATGGGGCTACTGTATGTTAAGTTACACCCAATATAATCTCTATAGAAAAGGGCTAGGTATAGAAACGCCACTCTAATGTTGGCAAGTTGAACCACATCGCTGGTGCTCACGGCGTTAGTGGCGCGAACAAAAAGATTCGAAGCGGGACTTTACACTTGGGACACAACGCATTTTCTATTGCGGTATATCAATTAACGAATTATTTATATTGGATTCAATCAAATGTAACTAAATCCATTATTTTATAAATAAACCACATTATAAAATGTAAAATCTAGAAAATATACCTAGAATCTTTCTTTAAAATAAACGCCAAATTGCTAAAAAAAATAAAAATTAAAAAAATGACGAATTTTACATAGATTTCTTCTCACCTCCTTTTCTATGAACTTCACGTCCACGTATGTACATTTCTCTGTGACGTCATTGCATGTTGCTCCTAGCGATAGTGCCTCAAATTAGTTTACGGATAAGCTAGTCCTATAAGAGTGCCCACCCCATGATCATTGCTGAGGGAACTGCAGGTCTTATAGAGAGAAGCTTGATCTTCCTTTTCTCTCAGTTGATTGTTGCCAAAACTCCTCACTTTTCAGTTATGTCTGAAGGTGGTGTGCTGGGGTAAGAAGGAGCTACCGACAACCTCAACTATCCAGCGTTACGAGAATTGTCTTATATTTGAAGGGAGAGTGACTACACAAAAAAGAGAAAGTGACAACGCTGTTCCCAATAGTAACCATGCAGTTGCCTCAGTGATGATATCCAGTGTATACACATACGGGTCTATGTAGTTTTCAAAGGGTCTACGATTATTAGACTAGAGCGTACACGATTTACAATCATCTCAAACCTCAAATACCCTTCCCCCCCCCTTCTGCTCGGACTTGTATAATATCCAGAAACCGTCACTGGCTCGCCACCATATTGGGCAAAACAGCACCTAATTGCTTTGGATTGGATCAGCTTCTGTGTTTGATACGCCCGTGGTCACAAAGTCTCAGGTAGAGTGATGCAGAATGTTTTCTTGCTGAAGATTTTTTTTTAACTAGAAAACGATGTAGTGCGGTAATAAAATAATGCAATTGTATGGTTGTTGGTGCCAAATTACAGGAACATAAACAACTTTTTTTCCCCCAATTGTTTTTCAATAGTAGCAATTAGTTTAGTTTCATTCTAAATTAGTAAAGTATGTTCAGGTCTAATTAGCTATTTGATCAAAAGGAAAATGTAGATGTGTGATATAAAATGTTCAATATTCAAATAATATTTTCATAAATAACTTAGAAAAGTCCTTAAATCCTTAACTAGTTCGTACTTTTAAAACATATCACATCGGAAGTATGGATATTTTTTTATCTCTGTGATTCATCCTTACTACTTGTTTAACTACTCATTAATTTCGACTAATTAAGTAAAGATAAAGAAGCTAAAATTTAGAGTGAATGTACCCGGATTTGTGCAGAGGGAACGTGGAAAAACAAATAGGGAAAAACACCCTCAGTAAACTCGTTAAATGTATTTGCTTGATAGTCGACCTCGCTGGTTGCTTCAGGACCCAATGTTTGTGGGTTCAAACCCAGCCGGGGTCAGCAGATTTTCTCTAACAAAAAAAATCCGTTGGAGTGAAAGTAAAACTGTCGATTGTGGCATGTAAAATAACTCAAAGTACGTATGCGGAAAAAACTATTACTGGAAAAATGGGTAGGCCCTTTCGCTCTCGCTTACAGAAAATGTTCGTGTGTTGAAATAATCAGTCAGTCAAGAAAGTGCACGCTCAGTCTCATGAGAACAAATGAGCAGTTACTTGAATGAAAACGTAGCGGCTCCAGTTTAGAAATGGCTGGAGGGCTTGATGTGCAGACCATATGGCATCCTCTATCCGCAGAAGTTGGCATTATCTTTGCCAACAGACTGCGGCCGTTCGGTCGGCATGGCTAGATTATCAGCTGAAGCCGTGGAGGTTTTTTCAACTGACTACTGATTTGAGCTGCTTTGGGGCTGTTTGTTTACTGCAGTTTTTATCAGTGTTCTGCTTGGGAGCGCGTCGGTTAGACTTTGTATACAAGTCAGTGTAGCAGACTGGGCGTGTTTTGTTTTTTTGTCAGCTGCAAGACGTTCCATGAAAATGAGGTGTTTGCTGGTCCAGATCTGGAACGAATCTCCAAGTTCTTTTATTTAAAGGAATCAGGGAAGTGTTGAAGCTAGTGGGGCATATCCGGTCAACAGATGGCGTATTTGCGGTCACAGTGTATTGACGTTATTTCTAACGGAAGAGTAATATGATAAGTAACGTCACGTTGTAATTCAGTGTAACAGGAGACAGGTTGATAAGTTGGTGAACTTAGGTTTAACCCCAAGTTGTAATGGGTAAAAATAAATGTCACAAAATGGTTCGTTTCTCAACCAAGCGTTGATGTCCATCCCGTCTTGTTTGTCTTTTTATCTAAGGCTACGGCCACGATTGCGACCAGATCACGTGGAATGATTGTTGTTGCTACCGGCCACGCTTGCAACCTGGTATCCGCGTTTTATGATCAGTTATCAGGCACCAAGGCGTGAAGAGTGTCATTACCATAGTAGTATCTGTTATATGAAGAAGAAACGTAAATATATATGATATGGTGCCCACCCCATTAATATGCAGAGACGTACTTATGGACAGACTTGTAAAAAACCTGAGAACAAACCCCTATTTAATTATTATGTTTTCGGTGTCACGTATAGATGCAATTTATCGCGATGTTCACAGTATTAAAAAAATATATATACAAAGTTGAATTAATTACTATTAATTAGAAACAACCTTTGCACTCCAAGCCCTTGCCAAGCATTTCAATCTATTGTTAGTTTGTATAATGTATATTGTATGATTTTATGTATGCTAATTAAGAAGTTCTTACCTTGTTCATTTCTTTCTTCGTTGTTTAATTCATCCCAACCCTCCACTGTTGCAACTGCAACCTCTAATCAGATCCTGGATTTAACATCCCTGTTTGCGTAGTCTCGATGTTTCAGATTTCACAATGGTGATCATTTATAAATAGCTCGGTGTCAAACATTGCTGAGTACCGTACTCTAACGAGTGTCAAACTCCAGACGGGCGGGAAACACTGGGAAGTTTGCAAGAAAGTTAGTGAAAATGCTTAGTGAAGGAGTGATAGTGTGGTCCCAAACACCTTATTGGTCAACATTTTAATCTAGGATGACGCAAGCAAGCCCACATAAGTGTCCAGTGTTCTCGCGACAGGCGGCGACACGAACGCAAGAGTGGCCACCTCCATAAGAAATAAAGGCGAGCGTATTTGTGAATGCGACCTGAAAACGCTCACGAAAGCGTTTTAAAATCTGTCGCTGGTCGCCAAGTGTGGCCACCCTAATAAGAAACATTGTAAGAAACTACTGCGACCTTGTCGCAGCCGTAGCCTAAAGGAGTTGTAAATTAGCTTGTAAGACAATGTAGCGATGCTTAGATAATACAAGTTAAACTTTTTAAATATTAAATTAAAAATAAAGCAGTTAGAGCACGAAGCTTATTTTTTGGCTTGATGTTTTCTCCCGCAGACAATCGGAGTGTAACGACAAATAAAATACGTGTTACGAGCCGAATGTTCAGTGGCGTGCGTAGTAATAAAACCGAGAGTACACCTAGCAGTCACGCAACCTGGTGGAGTTTGTCCCACACGCCAGCTAAACGCACCAACCATGTCATCTACGTAAGCCAATTACGTAGGTGACGTGAGCCAACTACGTCGGTGACGTGAGTCAAGCTCATGAGTGACCTCATCTACATGAGGCAAGTAAGTCAGTGACGGAGTCAAGAACGTCGATGAAGTCATTGACTTGAGTCAAGTATGTCTGTAACGTCATTGATAATACAAGGGTAGATAATTTGACCGATTTTACGGAGCAAATTAGAGAATCGATGACGGTTTGGACTATACGTCAAGCTTGTCTAAAATAGTTTGCTGGTGACAAAACGGTCAGGGTTCGCATCTCAGCCCGGTGTACAGAAGGTGGCTTGCCTTTAAAAAAAGTTGTCCCAAACTCCTCCATAAATGCGGGAAATTTATTCTAAATTATATATTCCACGTCCTTACTTCATTCATGGCGGTAGACCGGACAGGAAGTTGGAATACTTATTAGTGGTTTTACATCTTCCATAAAGACAAATGCCGACGGAGGTAAGCTGGAAAATCTGAATTAAAAAACAAAAAACAAATTTGATTGGAATCGATTCCTTGCTCTCTAAGTGAGTCAGAGGTTCTTCCACTCATTTAACCCCACGGGCCACGTTCTGGCACCTTCTAACACTTCCCCTGGGTGCTAACGCCCTCCCTCCGCACACCAGAAAGGAGAAGCGAGGCCAGATAATAAGAAAAGAAAGAAAGAGCATTATCTCACCTGGTTTGATGGCCATGACTGATCCGAGTGTCGATAGAACAGACACCAGCAGCAGTACCATCTCCATTGCCAGCAGACTCTTGTGCGCATGCGCGGCATGGCAGTGGCCTCCTGGAACTAAACAAAAAAAAAACGCCGTTACTTAGCGATAGCAACCATATTCATCTCTTAGTATATTTTGTTTATTTGAGGTACTTAACGTGCACTTTACGACCAACACTTTATATCAGACCACCTGGATTGATATGATCGAGAGCTAAAAGGCCTACCAATCTCTCTGGGCAAGGTATTGTCACACACCTTTCAGGATTCTTTTACATGCCACAATGACACAGGACCAACGATTTTACTTCCCCTCTGAACAAAGCTGTGCTATGGATTTTTATCACTCAAGAAAAATCCGTCGACCTCGGCTGGGTTTGAACCCACGAACATTGTGTCCTGAGGCGAGCACTTTACCCCAAGACCACGGTTTTGCGGTTGCGGTTGCGGTCCAGTATTTTTATTTTACTAATCTCTAATATCTAAAGGGACGTACAGTTTTGTTACTTGACTCACCTTCTTCAGTATTGAAAGGAACTTACAGTATTGTTACTTTACTCATATCAACTATAATTGAAAGGAAAATACATTGTCGGTACTTTAGCAATCTCCACTATCACGAAGAAAATGTCAATACCGGTAAATGATTCACATCTAGTATAAAATAAAAGTATTGGTACTTGTCTCGTATCTAAGAAAATATATCTAGTATAAAAGTAGGCATTGACATCGAAAGAGCAAGCAGAAAATTGTGTCTGAACATAATGTTTTTAATGTTTTTCATGTACATAAATGTTTATAATGATTTTTTGCTTCTAGTCCTTTGAATTTTTGTAGCGCTTATTTATCACGTAATAATAACTATAACTCTTTCATCATAATACTTTTCCGCTCCATTCAATTTCAATCAAAGTTATAATAGTTAAACCACAATATTGTTCTATACAACTTGTTATGTGACTATCCCCGTCATGAACCAATTAGTGGGAGCTTTCAATCAGATTATCAATGTGTAGATTTAAGAAAAAAATAGTTTCTCTAAACAAATACATACGTAATAGACAAAGGATCGTTTGTATCGACGTTGAGATACGAACTAAGGTGGGGTGGATGGAAAGTTGCCAGTTAAAACCAGGGCTTTGGAGTCAAGAGTCGGTAAAAATGTACCAACTCCACCTTCAAAATAAAAACTAGTAATATTATAACAATATTTTATACTTTTTTTTATTACTTAAGACCAAAATTTGTAATTTGTATTGACAGATTTACTTACATATACATTCACGTTGTCAAAGAAGCTTCCCATAAAATCATCTGTATTGGAGTATTCTAATGCAATCAATTTGTTATTACTAATTAATATACCTTGGCCATTTATGAAGGAGTTGGCATCAAAGGCTCGCCGTACAGACACTCAGCCCTGGTTAAAACCAGTAGCCAATTTTGGCAGTTTTATATAGAAAAATATTTGGCCAAAATAAATAAAATATTTATTCGTCATATACATTTATATTAATTTTGTACACATAATAATCTCAACAGTTCTAAAATATTTGCTATGAGCATCGTGGTACTTTATGATAAACTTTTTAAATGGAGATAGAAGTTATCATTAACCTCCTGGAAGCCCATGAAAAATATTCAAAAACTGTTGGAGATTACTGAAAAAAATATTGTACTTACTGTATCCAAATTTATTTATAAAAACTTCAAAACTACTAGCACTAGCTTGGGTTCCGTTACATCCCACCTTAATGACTATTATGTCGTAGCAATGTCATTTCAATACTAGGCCAGACTTCTATGTGTCGTTACATTGAAATTTTGGCAATTTTGTTAAACAATCAATATATCTTAGATAAAAATTACCCAGAGCAGTGTCTAGCTAATAACAGAGTGATGACTTCAACGCCAAGTAACAGCCATCACCAACAGCTTATGCGAACTTTATGAATAATCTCCTACTAAGAAATGAAATAGATTTAATATCCACATTCAAGAAGTCGAACCGCGTCTTGCAACACAACTCTCCACATTCGTGCCACATGCCCCACCACAATTAATACGATACAATCGCCAAAGACACGTTATTCGTTATTCAATTCACAGTATACTTCCTTGGCTATAAACAAACCAACTTATTCGACCGAAGTTGGTTCTTGTTTATGTGAATGAGCAACTCATCGTGCGGAGAAGTAAAATATCGACTCTTGTACGTGCGAGTCCTTCGATTACTATATGAGACAGAGAGAGGGGAGTGGCAAGAACAATATGAAGATTCATTTGACAGAAAAGTAAAGATCAGTGTAGTGTTGCCAGAGTTAAACAGCGTTAAATGTAATTGCACTTTAATGCTTTTAATATGTTTTCATCCCTCAGTAAAACACTCATCACCTTCTCCGGTGGCCGCATGGTCTAAGGCGTTTTAATCACAATTGAATTAGCTGCCAATAAGGGGGAGATCGGGGTTCGAGTCCCAGTTAGATGTGCTGAGGGTGGTTTTCCCCCCTCCCTCCACACAGATACGGGTAGACTTCCTCTAAATTCAACTTTACTAATCCTTAGCATACTAGAGTACTTAGTATACATGCGTATAACCTGAACAGGCTATAAGACGCGTGCGGTGCTAAATAAAACCACTCGTGTCACCAGAAATATATTCTCATATTAGGTATGTAGACCATAACAAGTGTGTGATTGGTCAAATGAGGACCAAGTGGGCGATAAAATAACAAAATAGGTCCACAGTTTTAAGATTCAGATGGACACCTACTATATAAGAACGAAAAAGTTGTCTAGCCTTTTTCTCAAAAACTATACTTAATAACAACATGCAGTTTTATGTATTCTATTTAACTTGTAAATTTAATACGAACTATATTAATTAAAAAGTTACAAGTTAATATTTACTTTGTAACAATAAGACGTAATTTTGATTAATTTAAGATTAAATCAAACATTAAATACAAGAATATAATTTTGAAGTTATATTTTTTATAGAGAATGAGATAATGTTCTATATCATACACGATGAGTATTTATAATATACTGTAATGATTTAAACAAAATTTGGTATTTCAAATTAAATCATGTCCAAACTGTTGGAAAAAGTTCAGCCGTTTCCAGCCAGATGGGTCTGTTATCCGAACCACCTCTCCCTCTCCTCCACAAACCCTTTTTGGCATTATCTCTATCTTTCCATCTTTCTTTGTAAAGGCCCGTTGACACGATGTTAGTTGACTAATGCAAGTACACTAATTTGGCTGCGCGCGCACAGCTAGCACCGTATAAACAGACAAGCAAGCTACTAACAAGCAAGTCTACTTGCAAGTGAAAAAGTTGGTCACTTTCCAACTTTACTAATGCAAGTAGACAATTCAAAATGGCAGCAACTGAAGAATTGGTTGTGTGGGGGACACTCATCTGTCGAATGTTATGAAATTAATGAGTTTTTGTGCAATTTTAAGCACCGAATTTATAAAAATAAGAATGGGAGGGATATTGCACTATAGGGTATTGTAAAGTTATATCAGGTGTACATATTCTCTAGAAGTTTCCAAAATAAAATTTTAGGCCTACGTAAATTTTACAAATGTTCCTTGTAATAGATATTATTTAATATCGGTAAACAAATGTTATCAATAATTTTATCAAACCATTATTTCCTACCACTCAACGTGGAATGTGTAATTTTTTTTATATACAATCACAAAATATAATACAACATTGCAGTACCGTGATTAGTTCCGGCAACATAATATTCGCGTTATCGGCAAGTAAGGTATGAATGACCGGTGGTTTTCACACGAAATCTTCGGCGCGTTTTCCAATCTCCATATTTGACACTTTAACCAATCTTTATAAGTTTTAAAATTAATTATAAATGATCAGCCCAAACACTTCAAACACTTGTAGTAATGCTTTGGAATCTTGAGTAGATACATAATTTAATATTATTATCGTATAGCAAACCAGATAGTCTATATTTAAACCAATCTACAAATTAATGAATTATTATTTTTAAGGAATATTCTAGGCCTAGCAAGCTAGCATTTAACAAATTATTTTGTTATTAGTATACCAAAATTTAAAACAGGGTTTAAAAAACCGGCGTTAGGCCTATTTAAAAAAAATGCCCAACAAATTAATTAAGGCCTACTATTTTTTTATGTTTTAGGTTTAGCTAGGATTTAACAAGATATTTTGTTATTAATATACCAACATTTAAAACAGGGTTGAAAAAATCTTGGTTGGACCTATTTAAAAAAATGCCCTACCGAGTTTGGTTGTATTGGAATTTATTGACCTTATTTGAGTTTAATTTTATTTAACATATATGCTAAATAAGTTAACAAATAAAATAAAATAATTTAATAATTATTTGGGATCAACTAAAATATATTTTAATGTATTAAGGAACTAAGAAATAGGAGACACACTAATCACTAACTTTTTTATGTTGGCTATATAAAACAGTTTTTATTAAATAGGTAAACTAATTATGATAAATTGCGTTTACTAAGAAATTGTAATTTATTTGGCCGCCCATACTTATTATAAATTCACCCTTACTAGCTCCTAACACATAAGCATAATTAGTATATGCGTATAAATTACCCGAACGAGAAATGAGACGAAGTGATAAAAAAAAATGCTCCAATAGAGAGACCAGTTATCACAACTCTTCATTTTCAGCCCTGTTTTTATAAGCGCTACTAATGCAAGTGAAAAATGCGTGTCAACACAACTAACATGTTAGTAAGCTAATACCACTAAACTTGCATTAGTCCACTAACACCGTGTCAACGGGCCTTAAGCCCAGCCACTCCCCCTTCCCTCACCCCATTTATATCGTGTTCGGGTAAAACCCTTGACTTGACAATAATTGTCTTTCCCTTTATTACTATTATTACCTCCAAGCCAGAGTTATTGAAAATATTCCTTGTGATATTGCATGATATATGTTAAAAGTTTTTTTTATAGAGTAAGCTTGATTATGTTTACCTTATAAATAATTTGCATATACATTGTTTCCTTGATTAGATAAAACCTATTTGTATAACATTGGTTTTGTAAGAAGAGGTGAAATTGCTGACACCCACCTCGGTGGCATGGTTAGCTAACACACTATTTCATGTTGAGCTAGACGTGCCGGGAACGGGGAGATCGAAGTTCGAATCTACGTCGGGTGAAATGGGGATTGTTTTTCAAAAATGGTTTTCCATTCTCCCTCCACGTAAATATGGGTTTGCTTACTCTAAATTCAACCTTCCTAATCCTTAACCCACTAAAGTAATTAGTACGTAAGAGTATAACCCGAACGGGTAGTAATGTCTGTTCACGGTAGAAATTGACTTCTGAAAGGCCTTTTTCCCTACCATAAATCTATTATATAGTAGGATATTGGTAGGAAAAAAGACCCTTCAGAGAGTAATTCCTACCGTGAATTTAATATAGGACGTGGTGCTAAGTAATTTTTTTAAAATGATTTCTCTAAATAGCTTTATTCATGTTTTATTGACAAACAAGACCTTTTCAACTCACAGCAGGGTTAATTTTGAAGATATTAAGATTCAGGGGCGCATCCAAGAATTTAATTTAGGGGAGTAGGCAATGTGTGTCAAAGCTATTATTTCTGTTCCTTGAAAATTTTCATCTAATTATTTTAATTTAAGACTCCTTTATTTTAAAAGAAATTACACTCACATGCACACACGTATATATAGGTTGTTAAAAAAAAGGTTCAGATATTATGGATATTATGCATATTAAATGAGTAAAGGAATCTTAATGATGTTACTTGTGTCGATATGTCAGTAAACTCCAATAATAATAATAATAATAATAATAATAATAATAATAACAACAGTGTCCTAGAAATTATAGATCCACAGACTATAGAAGTAAAGCACATTTTGTATTTTAGTAGTTAAAAATAAATGGTACGGTGCACCACTCAGACTTTCTCTCGCTTTTATCTTGAAATACACATTTACTAAAAACTTGTAAGATTTGTGAAACGAAATAATAGGTCTATACATTGGTGTAGAAACACTACTCCAAAAATCATGAATGAAATAATATACAATGTTAAAGTCTATGCCACTATGAGCTAGGAACACTTCCCAAAAATTGAGAAAAGAGAAATATCTTTGTCCACCAAAGAGCATAAGAATCAAATTAATTTTCAAAGGCCTGTATTAAAAAGTATATATATATATATATTTGTTTATATATAGAAACTTATTGGTTTTGTAAAGATATACTCACTTTGCTCGTTGGGGGCTCCACCCCAAACCCCCAGTGAATTTTCTTTGCAAGTGGATGTAAACTAATGTAATTCCAGAGCAGTTTTTTTTACAGGTCTTACCGTTTAGCCAAAATAAACCTCCAAAGAAAGGTCCACATTGACTTTAAAGTTGCTCCACCATTCTGAATTTTTTTTTTCGGGGGTTAAGAATTAAAATATTTAACTTTTTGGAGTTTCCCCGTCGGTTAAGGGCTAGAAGCTATAAGTTTGCCAAATTTCAAGTTTCTAGCTCATCTGGAAGTGGCTAAACATTAATGTCAGTGAGAGAGTCAGTCATGTGACTTTATAGTAGTATAATTTCAAATAAAAGATTTGTTTATCTTTAATCGTACCACAACTTTACAATGATAAGTGATTACGTATCTCAAATAGTTGCGGAAAAATTATGAATATTTAAAAATATCCCCTATGTAAAGTAAAGTACTCTCAAAGTCAAGTTCATGAGAAAATTAAAAATTTCCATCGTTTTTATAATGATAAACAGTGTCTAGATTTAAAATTCAGTCAAAATCGTTAAAGCGAATTTCGAGAAAATAGATTTATTCTCTTTTTGTATTTCAATAAACTAACCTTAAATTTAGGGTTAGATATCTAATTCCAAAAGCTCCTCGGGGGAACCTTCTGAAAACTCCAGATACAAAGTTTTAGCCCAATCGGTAAAATGGTTTCGGCTCTAGCCCAAACCAAGGTACAAACAGTCAGTTGCGAAAACAACTTTTTTATTTTTGTCATAGGGTCATGAAACGTTGACATTTATCAAAATATCGATTTCAAATTTTTGACGATCACAATATTCTCGTTCCGAGGTGTCAAGAGAAAGTAAATATTTGTTTACAAAGCTTAGTTACCCGCAGCGGTGTTCTAGTCTTTGCTTGCCTTTTATTTGATCGGATTTGATGTGGAGGTCAAGGTTCTAATCTCCTCTGCGCGAACTGAAGATGGTTTTCCCATTAAATGTGTGTGTGTATATAGCGTATGTAAATGTATATATATACACACATATACATTTAACGGTTTTCCACAAATGATATATCAATTTGGTTTTCCCATCTCCACTCCACGAAAATGCAGGCTCACGTCCTCTTATCTACCTTACTCATCTCTACCCAATCAGATTAAGCTGTTAATAGCCTGTGTGCTGAATGAAACAATAAAAAAGTTTTGTTGTTGTTCTGGATGGTATAAATTAATGATTTTAAATGAAAACGTGATTTACCGAGTTTTATTTAATTCAGATTTTATTTTTAGATCAGAGAATACAATGTTCTTGTTACTATGGTGTTCAGAAAAAGTTAACAGTAGGGCCTATTTGTAAAGTAAAGTAGGCGTACAGTGTGTACATTCTAGTTAATTGATATGACATTTAAATAATGACAATTTTTCACCAACTATGGCCATCTTTTTCTGACCTATTAATTTTTTTTAAAGATATTTCCAATTTTTTTAACAGCCTATCATCTAGAACAAAGTGTGGTTTTCGCTTTGGTTTTTCTATCTTCTGTACAAACAAACTGTGGTGCATCTATTTTAATTCTAACCTCCTTATACCATGTATTGTAATGTATAGCAAATGGCGACACAACGTGGGGGTTAATATGCAACTATTAACACTTGCCACGAACACGAAACGTAACAAATGACGTCCAACGAGGGGCTGAAACGAAATGTAACAAATGGCGCTACAACTTAGGGGCACGAATACCGCGAACTGAGACAGAGGTGCGTCAACTGAGCTAAAGGAAGAGACGGCACACCAGGAGACGGCACACCACACCAAGGAGACGGCATAGTCAAGAAACAGCGCAAAGGACTGTTGGAGACGGCACACCTGCAAGAGACGACACGCCGACGGCACACCTGCAAGAGACGGCACACCAACGGCACACCATCAAGGAACGGGACGGAGGACCTTTTGGAGACGGCATGCAGTCAAGAAACAGCGTCGAGGACAGATAAGTGGTCAACAGAAGCTGTAACTCTAATTTAAAAAAAATAATTTTTTTTTATCTAATTTCAATTGTGTATTTTGGGGTAGTAAAATTTTGTTTCTATATGTTGGGATTTCACAAATTAAATTAAAACTAACAATATAAAAGTGTATGGGCCTAATTTTAAATTCAATTTCTCACTATAAAAAGTAATTCTTAGATCAATAGTACTTGAAATTTGTCAAGGCCTAACACAAAATTAATTCATAGATCAACTTAAGAAAAAATTATTTAAATTTTCAACATGGCAGACAAGGTGATAAGAGAACCTGAAGAGTATGATGATGAAGACACAATGTCATTTATTTATGAGGAGGATGAAAGGGCAGGTCAATTCAAGAGGGCAAATTTGGGACAGGAACAAGAAGGGAGTGAGGAGGAAGTAGGGGCTAGCTCTGGGGAGGTAGCAAGTAAAGAAGTAATCCTGCAAACGCTGAATCAAAGTGAAGGGGAACTATAACCTTAGTGGAAGATAGGGTGGCTAAACCAGTAGAACAAGTAGATCTTTTAAATGTTATATTAGAAAATATGAGAGAACTCGGATGTAAAATTGATCGAACTGCATCAGAAAAAAACAGGATTTTAAAAAGGATTTGGAAAAAATGGGACAAACTTTAGAAACTAAACTCAACCAAAGGTCGACGAACAATCAAAGAATATAAATAAAAAATTTGAGAATTTAGAATTAATTAATCAAAATTTTATCCAACGAATTAATGAAATTAATGACAGGGTTTCAGAAGGAGAAAAAAAACAAGGAAATTTAGAGGTTAGGCAGGAAAATCTAAGAAAGGAACAGTTTAAGTTAATTGATCAAATATCTTCAGTGACAAACAAAACAGAGGGTTTGGAGAAAAAAATTAGATAAAGAAACCAGTAAATTAGAAAAACAAATACAAACACAGGATATACAGATAGCACACAACAAATCAGCTGTTCAGGTAGTGCAATCCAATTTGGAAATTCAAATAGAAAAGGTGAGGTTAGAAATTGAAGGGCAAGAGGATGCTAATAGGCAATTTATTAAGGAAAATATTAATGAGGAGATTCAAATAAAAAGGAAAAAAATTGTGGAGATAAAAGAAATTGTAAATGAAAACAAAAAAACGGTTGGCACTTTAGATCAGAAAATAAAACAACTTAGCTGATCAAGTACAACTTAACAAAGGTAGGGGGACAGATAACAAAATTGGGTGTAGTCACAATCTCTTAACCAAAAATGTAAATGACCTTACTTTGTCACTCATTCCTAGGTATAGGGGAGCAAAGGGCAAAATATCTGTGGCTCAATATTTGCAAAAAATTGAGAGAGTTTGGAAAGAAGAGGATTTAAGGGAAAGGAACAAAATTGAAATTTTGCTCTCATGTTTAGAAGGGGAGGTAGGAACTGGGCCAGTTATTTAGAGGATGAATGGGAGCCCAATTTTTTTATTGTGAGGATAGGTGTGGAAAGTGACCCACTCCTTAACACTTCAATACAGTCCAACTTTGGAAAGTATAATTCCAGGTTAGGCTAGCTTAAAGGAAGAGAGAGAGAGAGAAAGAGGGGGTGAGAAATAATAATATGTAATTAGAATTAATAAGCAACAAGCTCTTAGTATATTATGTAATTTTATCTTCTTAACCTTGTAAATAAGGGCCATTTCATTGTAAAGATTAGTGTGGAAAGTGACCCTCCTTAATATTTCAATACAGTCCAACTCTGGAAAGTAAGGACAAGTACTTCATTTTGTTTCATTATTAATGACAAATTCAGGGAGGGAAGCATCCTCTGAAGTGCTTGGTGAAGGAAGGAGTAGAAATGGATTTATTACAAAGTATAGTCAGTTGAGGGTGGGGGTGTACTCGGAAAGCACCAGGTCAGACAAGTAATTTAAGACAAGCTTATAATAAAAATTGAGTTGAGGCAGGTAATTTCTGCTATACAGTGACATGTTTGTGATGTCAGGACTTGGATTCTTCGACGTTTGGCAAGAGAGTAGTTTTGTCGCAGAGGTCTGACTACCTTGTGAGTTTTAGGGGGCAGGGATTGAACCTGGGCCACCCGAGTTATGGGAATTTTTTTAAGTGTTAGGGGGCAGCATTGAACCTGGGCCCACCCGAGTTAAGTATTGTGAGTTTTAGGGGGCAGGCATTGAACCTGGACCACCCGTATTAGAGTTTTGAGAGTTTTTTCTGGGCCAAGGGGTCAGCAGAGTTTGAACCGCCTGTGGTTACCAGACATTTGAACGAGGTTTGGACCGTTAAGAGAACGCCTCTTGTGTGTTTTGAAGGCCTGAGAAATGGGATTGTCGGTCACTGTATGCCGGGAAGTATCCTGAGGATACGTTCCAGTTTTTGGGAGTTAGCCTTTATTGAGCCTGTTTAAAAAATAAATCAATATTATGTCACAAGTTTAAAGCAGCTTTCTTTTAAATAAAATTTTTAAAGGAATAATAATCATAATAATAAATAGTAATTAATTATAAGAATATTTCAAAATGTGAGCTTGTATTAAACCACTAAGGTCTTGTTAGAGATTGTATATACTATGGTTCTCTGTGCTGTGGAGAGGATTCAGCATCGAGTTGTTGTTTTTCATTTGTTTTACTAGGGGTTAAGTGTCATCCTAATTAAATCAATGATACTGTATGATAATAATAATAATTTTCTGTTGTTAGACAATGTATGTGTATGATATTGCCATTTCTATGATTTAAACAATTTACTTATATGTTTTACTAGTTAATTATGTTTATTTTAATTTTTTATGTTAAGTTAAGCTATTTTCAGCAAATGTGGTGCTCATATAGCAAATTTTAGTTGACCGTTTGGTACATAAAGTTGTAAATGTTTGTGATCATATAGCAAGTTTGGCCAAGAGACTTTTAAGAGCAAGTGTAACAAAGTGTTAAGAGCCTATGTTAAGTGTGTGAAAGAAAAATCACAAAAGTGGATCCGTGAAGGATCATGAAACGAAGTGCAACAATTATTTAAAGAAGATTGTATAGAAATAAAAAAAAGACAAGACATAAAGGAAATGCAAATTGCTTGGCAAAAATTAATTAAAAGACACTTCGACCTGTGACAATTAAATTAAAATTTTCTTAATATAATAAACTTAGACTATGTTATGTCAGTTAATTATAATTAGGCTGACATCTTACTTAGATATTTTATTTCATTTAATCATAATTATACTAAATGTTTTACTTAGATTATCTTATTTTAGTTAATCCTAATTATAACTGATAAATTTTATTTTAATGCTTAATTCATATAACTTCCACTTCAAAGTATTGAACTTGATGCAATTTTGTTAATTCTATACAGGATGATTAAAAATATTTAACTTTAAGTAAATTTTGTGAAACTATACAGGATGTTTCAAAATAGTGAAATTTTTGTAAAATTTGTAAAACTTATACAGGGTGTACGAAAAGCGATCATGTCTTCTTTTTTTTTATTTTGGCAAAGCGTATCAAAAAAGTATAAGACTAGTCTCTACTTTCCGATACACTTTGGGGGGTATTGTAATGCAATAGATTTGACCCTAAGGAGTATTTGAAAGCATTGACCATTTATCATTCTAATTATTTATATATTCAAAAATTTTTACATATAATTAAACATATTTTACTGTATTTAAATTTTACAACCTATTACGTGGCGCTTAAATCACGTCTCCTCTAAATTATTTACTAGTTAGTTCGCGCCTCGTGTAAGATGGCAGCATCTACTGGAGCTAAACTTAAGAAATGTTAACGTCTTTTAAAGTATTTCCTCTTCGAGAAGCTTCCAAACGCAATAGGTATTTTTCTTTCTGGGTTTGTAGGTGTGTAAAATTTTCCGTTAGAAAGATTCCTTCGAGAAGCTTCTATTGAACTCCAGATATATGTGACTTTTTGAAACTTCGTATTTTACTGTGCAATCAGTCGTGGTCTTGAATGGACGTGCTTTTAAGCGATCGGTGATTATAAGTTGCTAGGCCCTCGACATGATCGTGTTTCGATTAGAATACTACTAACAATATGTTTTCAATTTAAGGAATAATAGATATCAAACTTTATGTGAAAATTATCATTTATTAAAGTCTAATGATAAGGAACGAGGCTTATAAGTAAAGCACATAGTTGCGTAAGAAGCGACTGTAAAATCTATGGAACTGAAAAAAAAGTCTATATTTTTTAAATATAGTAGAAAATATATTTTTGTATTCCTACACTAATAGATAAACTAAATAAAAATGTAACAATTGACTGTAAATAATGATTTTTTTAAGGTAACTAAGAAAAATTGTACTTTTACAGTGATTTGAGCCTTTGACTTTGGACGTCAAGAAAGGTCTTGGGCTGAAGATTTTCACAAGAATCCCAAAATGTCTGAAATGTCACTGGGATTTACTACAAACCAAGCGAGTTAACTTAGTCTCTAAATTCCTTAATTACTTTAACATTCAAGGCCGTAGTTGGGAGAGGGGGGGGGCGTGTTGGGGGTTCAAACCCCCCACGAAATTTTATGAACAAAATATATATGGCTTTACTTATGGTTCAAACAATATCGAAATTAAGTTATAAATACAAATTAGGGGGCTGTGTTACCATAAAAAAAAAGCACTTCAGAGAGCTTCTAGAGGTGTTAAATATTTAGAAATTTTCCTAGCCTTAGGCATTTTTGGGGTTATTTTACTATAAAAAACTTTTCACAGAGCTTCAAAAAGTGTTTAATATTAAGAAATTTTCCAAGCCTTCAACAACTAGAGAGTTATTTTTACCATGAAAAAAAACCACTACAGAATGGTTCTAGAACTGTTTGTCATTTAGAATTTTTCCTAGCTCCCAGCAATCGGGGGATGTGCCCACCATGCCTTCCCTGATATTATTGTCTGACTATGATTTTGCTAATATTTATATTTACTTAGCATGTACCACCTTCACGCCCATCATCTGTGTAATGGTAGAGTGATTGTGAGATGAAATGGAGGACCTACAGTTTAACGTGGGATCCAAACCACGGTGGAGGCCTGGCAATCTACACATTCACAAGTTGTGATAATACACGTCTTGTCAGAGGTGAAGGAAGGGTTTGGCAATCAGATAAAAATCTGTGGCGGGACCGAGGATTGAACCCCGAACCCCAACACAGAAGACCGCCAGGTCACTCACGTTTTACTTGAAATATTTACACAGTGTTCTTTAAATCAAGCTCTTTTCTTTCTGTCACACTCATTATATTATGTAGGGGACTGCACATCTTTCTTCACATCAAGCTTACTGACTCTTGTTCAAATATGTTTCTTAATTACTATCAAACATTAAATATTAAAGTTTTTGCTCTATTTAACTTACTATTTGTTTTTCATATATTTTTAGTTGATGTTATAATGGTCATGAATTATTTATAGCTTTCCTGCTGTTGGTTATTGTCACTGAAACATATTGATTTAACACTTTCCAATCAAGGGGCGGGGATTTTAGCTAGGACATAAGATTTAAATTTTAATAACCATTCACTAAATATTAATCAATTTCTGTTATCAATTTCAATATACATGAACAATATTTAATACTATTTCGTTTTTATATATTACTTTTATATGTTCAAGATCAATCAAAATTAATTCAATCATTATTATGTATCATATTTCTATTTAAAAAAATTCTCCATACCAAGTTGGATGACATTGGAATTGTATCAATTTTTAACTTTCAATCTTTATTATATTTATATAATTTTTACTTGACTAGTTTTCTGAACCTTGTTCCAGTTATTTTAATCATTTTGTTACAAAATAATTACTTATTTATTTTGTTTATATAACAAGAAATGATTATCTTATTTTCTTGGCTATATCTGAAGCGCCAAGAATGAAGAAGGTCTGAGGACACTTGGCCGGGTGATGATCCTCGAACATTTCTTCACTGGCAAGCTAAAGTGAGACTGACAACATTATCCACTTGCCCACCAGTGTATAAAAATAACAAATACATACTAAGGATGAACACACCTCTGAGGTAAGCTACAATTACTCTGTAAACGAATCCGGATAAGACTTCTCCTAGTCAGTTTAGATTTGGGACACCATTCCTTCAACCGGATGTAAAGGTTGTTGACGAATGAACCAAGCCAACATCTTGTTTACAAGATAGCTCCATCAAGACTCCATCAAGACTCCATCAAACAACAGTGAATGTTAAAAAGTCACGTCAAGCCTAGGTTTCGTTATAAGTTAGTTTAGGCAAGTGAAGTTAGTTTATACAAGCGTAGACTAGCTTATTTTAGGTTAGGTTAGATTAAGATAGTTTAGGTTAGGTTAGTTTGGATTTATGTTCTATATTTTTAACCACACACACACACTAGATATTTTATAAAATCACTGGTAGATCTATATAAATCATATTATTTGCTAAATAAACTATCGCTTTCGGTGATTCTATATATTCATTGGCTATTTTACAAAATAACGACTTCAGCACATTCACAGTAATAGATACATCCTTGTGTGTATCATATAAACAGACATATGTCCTTGACATGTCAGTCTGTAGCCCCTTTCACTTGGGGGGTGGGTGGGGGGTGCTCTAGGAGTCTAGGGCAGTCGATGGAGCTTAGAGCTGCTAACTCTAGATCAACAGTTTATGTCAAACAAATGAAACACGCATAGGGAAAAATTATTCTCATATAAAATACCAATTAATCGCGTGGCAGTTGGATTTGTGTCAAAAATGAACTCAAAAAGTCGTAATGAGAAAAGAAGGGGCAGCTCAAGGCCAAGTCCCCTAACAGAAAATGGTATGGATATTTTTTGTAGTATTGAATTCCTCTCAAAGTAATTGAAAAAAACAATTGGGACTGTAGGTACATACTTTAAATTTTACAATACTGCAATACGCTTCTATGTTTTCGAGATAAAAAAAATATATACAAAAGATATTATTAATATACTATCGTGGGGAGTGAGTGAGGGTTTAACATCAAGACAGCCCCCACCCCCTAGAAACGGCCCTGAATTAATTCAATACCAAACTAATAAAGCACCAACGGTTCATTGTACAATACAAGGTCACTAGATCAGGTTATTGTTCTTGTTTGGATCTCGATAAAAAAAAATCTCAGTTCAAATAAATTGGAAAACTACTCATTGGCCATCATCGAGAATTTTCTAATGATTCCAATGGTAGCTCGCCTCAGTGGCGTAGTTGGCTAACGCGCTAGTCGTGTTGAACTCGGCTGCTGAGGATGGAGAGATCCGAGGTTCGAATCTCGGCCGGGTGAACTGGGGGTGGTTTTTCTTAAATGGTTTTCCCCTCTCCCTCCACACAAATGCGGGTTCACTTCCTCTAATTCAACCATCCCAATTCCTAATCCATTAGCGTAGTTAGTACTTAAAGCGTATAACCCGAACGGGTAGTAAGACGCGGTGCTAAATAATAATAATAAATTGGTAGCTTCAATAAGAATGTGGCAGAAAGGACGATTTAAAAAAATACAAACATTTTTGCGATCAACATCAATAAGATTTTAATATTAAAGGCATTATTTTAAAGGAATTGATTCGTTCTTGAAAAGTGACAGCTGCAGACCACATAATTTGACGTATGATTGTATTAAAGTGGTTTTAGTTATTTTTGATGTCAGATACGGTAATTCCTACCGCTTTTACTTTTGTCTTCTAGCTTATTTCTAAATATGAAAGTATTGTTATTCATAAGGTATCCAACTCAAAATTGCTTACAATGTATCTATAATAAATTTTCAACAAACGTATATTCATTATATTTTATTTTTATCCCGAACAGAAGGTACAGCTGCTCCTGTTATGACGTCACAAACGTGGGCGAAAGGAAAGATAAGTGCCCCTCCTGTCCGGTCAATTTCATATTGTAATTTTCCGGTAGTAGTATTTCGTGTAGTATAGTTTTCTTTTACAAAGTGACAGTTAAAAATTATGTCTTCCAATCTTACGCCAGTGACATAGTGCCCTCCTTGGGCAGAATTAATTTTTCCATAGTTTTAATTGATGTCCCTCCTAGCATCCATCTCGTTTGAATAAATAATCATTTTGTCAACTTTAGGCTTTCCTTCTGAAACACTAGTAGACTTTTCCTTTGTTGTCTGAAAATGAGAACCGTAACCAAAACAAAGTGTTTTTATGTTTATTAGAAAAACATTGATATCTTAAGAAAGTGATATAAAAAAGGTACAATATTACTACCTAAAGCAGAGTACAATATTGTTGTGACAAAGAACGGAGTCCTTGCCTCGTATTGAAGTAACAATGTCAGGACACAGAGCAGAGTTCTTTCCTCGTAACGAGATAACAATGTCAGGACACAGGACAGAGTCCTTTTCTCGTATTTAAGTAACAATGCTTAGAAAACAGGCAGAGTCCTTTCCTCGTATTGAAGTAACAATGTAAGGACACAGAGCAGAGTCCTTTCCTCGTATTGAAGTAACAATGTAAGGACACAGAGTAGAGTCCTTTCCTCGTAACGAGATAACAATGTCAGGACACAGAACAGAGTCCTTTTCTCGTATTTAAGTAACAATGTTTAGAACACAGGGCAGAGTCCTTTCCTCGTATTGAAGTAACAATGTAAGGACACAGAGCAGAGTCCTTTCCTCGTATTGAAGTAACAATGTCAGGACACAGAGCAGAGTCCTTTCCTCGTATTGAAGTAACAATGTAAGGACACAGAGCAGAGTCCTTTCCTCGTATTGAGATAACAATGTCAGGACACAGGACAGAGTCCTTTTCTCGTATTTAAGTAACAATGTTTAGAACACAGGGCAGAGTCCTTTCCTCGTATTGAAGTAACAATGTAAGGACACAGAGCAGAGTCCTTTCCTCGTATTGAAGTAACAATGTCAGGACACAGAGCAGAGTCCTTTTCTCGTATTGAAGTAACAATGTAAGGACACAGAGCAGAGTCCTTTCTCGTATTGAAGTAACAATGTAAGGACACAGAGCAGAGTCCTTTCCTCGTATTGAAGTAACAATGTAAGGACACAGAGCAGAGTCCTTTTCTCGTATTGAAGTAACAATGTAAGGACACAGAGCAGAGTTCCTGCCTCGTATTGAAGTAACAATGTAAGGACACAGAGCAGAGTCCTTTTCTCGTATTGAAGTAACAATGTAAGGACACAGAGCAGAGTTCCTGCCTCGTATTGAAGTAACAATGTAAGGACAAAGAGCAGAGTCCTTACCTTGTCTTGGACGTGCTTGAGCACTGATAAACGACCCTGTTTGTCGCCTGTGGGCCTCTGTGTAAACACCACAAGTGAGTGTCTAGTAGTAAGAGTTTTACTGCAGACAAAGGAGCACAGCTAGCTGTACAGGACCAAGTGTATCGCCCACGGGAGTCTGAGGATGACTCACTAAAATGATCCGGTTCACGCGCCTAATGTTTCTAGTGGGAAGATTACTCAAGATGAGCCAACAGCCATAGAGGCACCGGAACTAGTCCAATATACCCGAGCCTAAACTACTATGTACACGTGAACCCATCTAAACACTTTAACACACTAAACTAAACCTTTAAAGACACGCGCATCTTTTTGCTACCTAATTCTGTACGAAAACATCTAATTGAAAAGGCAATATTTATTAAATAATAACCATGGTAGGGGTTATTATTAAAAATACTCAAGATCATTTCCAAATGCTAATTTAAGCCAACTCTGCTGTTGGTAGGCCCTACAATAACAACAACAGAAATCTACGTGTAATATTATACAAATAGGATCCTTGTATTAGTCTTCTCAGATAAACTCCAATCCACTCTTATTATATTTCTTGTCAGTATCACTGAGGTTTGTCACCAGAGAAGGGTTGGCTCAGGTGTGGGTTGGTCCGTTCTAGACAAGTGCTCCATATGGTCGAGGGGAACCTTTGTCTTGAGTCTGAACTCGACGAAACCTTATTAAGGCAAAGTCAACATTCAGGTTTCACTCGCCACGAACAAGCTAGCTGTGGAGCAAGGTGTCCTATATTATAGTACAAATACAGTTAGATAGAACATCGTTAAATAAGGTACACACTAACACAAAGAGCTTCGTTTTCAAGATTGTTTGAGGACCCCACATACACGTACATATTCACCTTCATATCGGCCTGAACAGTTAAAAGTCTGAAAGGCCTAACTGACGTGTGTATGGGATGGCCGGCAGGCCAATCTTGACTGTGGGAATTACGAGAGTTCTTCCTGCAGGCCGCGGTACCTGTTGGATGGAACTGACGTGTAGAAAGATGGAACGCGAACGGCCGGCAGGCCAAGTCTTCAATCGGTTTAGTCTCCACTCTACACGTGCTTGGTGACATGTCGTGTTTCATTCGATATTGGGCCATGGCCAAGTGGTCAAAAGAAGAGTTTCTAGCCGAGTTACCCGCCTCGGTGGCGTAGTTGGCTAACGCACTTGTCGTGTTTAGCTCGACAGCTGAGGACGGGGAGATCGAGGTTCGAATCTCGGTCGGGTGAACTGGGGTGGTTTTTTCCTAAATGGTTTTCCACACTACCTCCACGCAAATGCGGGTTCACTTCCTCTAATTAAACCTTCCCAATTCCTAATCCATTAGCGTAATTAGTACTTAAAGCGTATAACCCGAACGGGTAGTAAGACGTGGTGCTAAATATTATTATATTAAATCTAGTCTAGTTTATAGAGTTGTTCAAAATCTCCTTCGATGTGAAAGAAAAATGTATATAAGATATAAATTTTCCCGGTTCAACCACTCTTTCCAACCACACTCTGAGCGTTTCTTCTGGTTTAAATACACTCACAGATTACAAAAAGACGGAGTGAAGATAACCTGAACATACCCGAGCTGTTCGTGTGGTGGGTGTGAGCTGGAAAGTAGAACTGTCTCATTTAGGTTGTCTCCGTCATTCAACGTGAAGGGAATATGTAACGGTTTATACGGAGATTTATTAATAGGTTATCGGGCCTGTCAGTTCAACCTGAAGGTGAATATGTACGTGTATATAATATAATATATTAATGTTCCAAAGTATTTTAGATTTGGAATACTTTACGTAAGAAAATGTATGACATGATAATAATCAAGCCAACGCATGATGCCAAAGATGATTAATTCCAACCCACGCCATGCAGTGGGGCACGCAAACAAAGACGCCAGTATCGTCTTGTCCGGATTCTCCAGGCACATGGGAGGTCATGGCTAGAGATAAAATGAAAGTAAAGTGCACCACATATTTCTCGCTCTTTAATCTAAAAATAAAGATATTTACTTAAAGCACGTAATATGAAATGTGAAAGAAATAATAGAAATTGTTGCTTGAACATAGTGGTAAGAAAAAATCCCATCATGTTTCTAAAATAGTATAAATGAGGTAATATTCACTGTTACATAATATATTGAGAAAAATGGAACATCCCTGTCCACCAGGTGAACAACAATAAACTCCCCATTTCCCAGATCTCTATTTAAAATAGATTTGCTTATAGCTTGAAAACTAGTGGTTTTATACAGATATTTTTCAACTAAAACCCTTTTACTTTAAATAACTACAATGCAATGATAAATTATAATTTCATATCTCAGAGAGTTGTGCAGATATTATCAAAATTTGAGCTATCCGCTTATGTAAGGTAAAATAACGGGTAAAATATAGATTAATTCTAACGTTTGGATGCATGTAATTTAAATTGTTGATAACTACGTTATTTTTATTTCATACAGTGTAAACTGAATTCATGTTAAATAACATGAATATTATAACAATAAATGAATGTTCAAACCACAAGACATTTGGAAAGAAAAACATACTTTTACAAACTAATCATTTTTCAGATTTATTGCAATATTTAGTGTTAGCAGAAATAACACCACAACCACGAGTCTGACGCTTTTATATCACATGATCGCTGGTGATGGTTTTATTATTATAAAGTAGTAAGTTTTCAAAATGCAGATACTAGTGACTATGCCAACTGATGAAACAACCAAAGAAGTAAAGTATTCTGGTTCCGAGTAAGCTCACAAATAAAAGTGGCACAAACAAGAAATTACGAGGTCGTGAGTTTGAGGCTCATGTCTAGATGTCATTTTCCCCTATGTAGCATTAGTAGTTATGGTAGTGATGATTATGGTGATTAGTTCAAAACCTCTTGAAGTGAAATGTCAGACTGGCAGACAAAAACAGACACGCCCCCCTGACTGGGCCTTCTCTGTCTGGTGTACTCCTTGTTAACTTCGGATCATGGGGAGTGGACCCTTGGAGGTATAGCCTTGAGAGAAACTGGGTGAAGCAGGGAGGGTTCTAGGAATAATTATAATGGAGAGGAGCTGGGAAGGCACTTATGAAGTATGAAAGGCTCTAGGACAGTGATACTCAAAGTGGTCTATATCGACCCCCAGGGGTCGACGACGACCTTCAAGGGGTCCATGTCAGCGAAAAAATAAATTGGAGGTCCATGAGATGTAAATGGGGGTCAACGAGAGTGGATCTCATTCAAGCAGATCATGACTTTAATTTTGGCTTTCCATGAATGGAATAATCCACATACACTGATAGTACCAATTTATTTATAATATAAAGTAACACATATATCCATCTATATAAATTATATAACTACCTATGAAGTAAACATTTTTAAAACATAAATATTCATGAAACGTGATGAAGAATTATATTAAAATGTAAGTTATTATGTATATTTTCTGATATATGAAACTGTTTTTTGTTGATTAGTTTTTACTTGAAAACGTAACAAATACACTATTATGGTTTTGTATACAAACTTATTTTCGCAATTATAATATTAGTAGTGAAGTAGGGATCTTATAGTGCACTATTTTATTCTATTTACAATTATATATTAATTTAAATAAATTTAATTATATGGTATTTAAATTAGTATATTTCGTAAAATTGTGTAAGTTGTAGGCTATTCGCTTTGTGGTCCCAATACACTTTGAACTTGTAAAAACTTGTACATAATGATACCAGTACCATCATGTTACACGCAGTATTATTATTATTATTATTATTATTATTAGCACCGCGTCTTACTACCCATTCGGGTTATACGCACTTACGCTAATGTGTAATGGTTGTAAGATGAAATGGAGGACCTACAGTTTAACGTGAAATCCGAACCACAATGGAGGCCTGGCATTCCCCACATTCACAATTGTGATTAATACATGTCTTGTCAGAGGTGAAGGAAGGGTTTGATAATCAGATAAATCTGTGCCGGGACCGAGGATTGAACCCCGGACCCCAGCAAAGAAGTCCGACACCTTACCTCCTAGACCACCAGGTCACCCATACACGGAGTAGAAATTCTTGTCCATTCTTGTCTCGGAGCTTCTCAAAAACAGCGCAGGAAGACTCGTACTTGCACTGACTTGTTCGATTCGTCAGTCAATAAATACAAATGGGAGAGACTAATACGGTCATTTGTTTCCGGAGTTTTGAAAAGATAGGATTAAGAAAATATTTTCAAAAATATAAACTGGTAGTTAGACACATACAAATTAAAGTAAATCAATGTCATTTTGTTTGGGAGTGCCGTAGAAATGTAAGTATATTGTTTTTATAAAATTTTAGTTTTGTACTCTTAGTTAGCAAATATAGATAAATTACGCCAATGAGTTATTAGTAGTTTAATATTCAATGTTTTGAAATACATGTTTACATGTTTAAATACAATAGGAGGGTGACCTGGTAGTATAGGGGTAAGGTGTCAGACTTCTGTGCTGGCGGCCGGGGTTCAATCCTCGGTCCCGGCACAGATTTATCTGATTTCCAAACCCTTCCTTCACCTCTGACAAGACATCTTGTGAATGTGGGGAATGCCAGGCCACCACCGTGGTTCGGATTCCACGTTAAACTGTAGGTCCTTCATTTCATTTCACAATCACCCTACCATTACACATTAGCGTAATTGCGTATAACCCGAACGGGTAGTAAGACGCGGTGCTAATAATAATAATAATAATAATAAAATAATAATAATAATAATAATAATAATAATAAATACAATAGGGTTTTACATCAGGAATATTTTTATTATTGCTATTTCTTATTTAAATAGATTAATTTTGTCCACAGATAACTGATACTGAACATGGCCGAATCTAAAAAGAAATGTAGACAGTACAGTGTTGATTATTTGAAGTTTGGCTTCATTCCGTCATTGTAGGACAAACAATTACCTATGTGCCTTTTAAGTAACAAAGTTTTAAGCAATGACGCTATGAAACCATTTAAGCTGGAGGATCATCTGATAAAACAGGTAAAGATTTGAAATACTTTCAAACACTCAAAGATAAACTTCAGAAGAGACCCACGAAGACAGAATGTTCGCTTCGACGTCACAAAGAGACGATGATGGTTTGAGGGCGTCTTACAATATCTCGCTACTTATAGCAAAATCCGGAAAACCGTATACTATCGGAGAAAAGTTAATTTTGCCAACAGTTGAAGAGGTTTTATAAAACTGTTTCACACAAAACTGCATCTGATATCATTAAAAGAATTCCTTCAAGCAACAACACAGTTCAAAGACGTATTGATCAAATAATTATGATATTGAAAGTTTCATGTGCAATTATTTGCAAACGACCCATTTCTCTATACAGCTGGAAGAGTCAACTTTACCTGGTAATGAAGCATTATTATTGGCATATGTTCGTTTTATTATGGATCAAGAAATCACCGAAAAACTACTCTTCGCGAGAACTTTGACAACCGACACTAAAGGCGAATCAATATTTAATGTCTTAAAGGATAACTTCATGTAAAAAGCAATCCCTTTATCAAATATAATATCAGTAGCAACAGATGGAGCACCTTCCATGGTTGGGCGCTATTGTGGATTTATAAGCCATTTAAAACCAAATGTTACCGGGGTGTTAGCAATACACTGCGTCATCCATCGACAACATTTAGTTGCTAAAATCTGAATGTTAGATTGCATGAATCTCTTCAATTAATCATTAATGCAGTAAACGAATCTGAAGCAATGCGTCAAATACGCGGTTATTTGCGCAGTTGTGTAAAGAAAATGAAGAGAACTTTCATCAATCACTCCTTCACACTGAAGTACGCTGGCTGTCGAAAGGCTTATGTTTGACTAGATTTTTTGCACTTTTTGAGACTGTTTTAGAGTTTCTGGATGCTAAATATCCAATTTTAAAAGAAAATTTAATCAAGTGGAAACCAGACATTGCCTATTTAACAGATGTGTTTACTAAATTTAATGAGGTTAACTTGCAGTTTACAAGGTTACAGTCTAAATCTGATTAAAACAAAGTCTATCATTTCAGCGTTTCTTGCCAGAATTAACTAACGAAGCAAAACATTGGACGGCGCGAATTTTCCCAGTTTCCTAATTTGTCACAGACAAACTGCCAGGGAGACGACGTTTCGACCTACGTTCAACATTTAAATGTCCTCTATTCAGAGTTTGAAACTAGGTTTGAGGATGTTTTGACTATAGTAATACCACAGTGGATAATCAATCCATATGGTGACATTGAAGAAACGGATGTCACATTACAAGAGGAACTGATAGGAATAAGCACTAACGAAGAACTTAAGGTACAGTTTAGAAACGGATATACAGCAATTCTGGCTTCAAAAATACATACCTGTTACTTATCCCGTATTATGGAATAGCGCGAGAAAGTTTTTAATGGCTTTTCCATCCTCATACCTAGTGGAAAGGGGTTTCAGTGCGGTTACCAAGACTGGACGTCACTAACCGAGGAGATTTGGGATTAAACCTAACCAAATTGATGCAAAATGTTGAGAATTTATTATTAAAGCATCAGGTTAAACCCTCCCACTAAAAGCATTAATTTTTGCTTAGTTATTTTATTTAACAAATACTAAATTTTAATTTGTTTCGTTTTAATTTGAATTTAATTAATAAATGTATAAAACTTAGCATGTTTTTTTAAAGTTTTTCACACTACACTTCACTACAGTTAGAAATTTAAATCTTTCAAAGGGAGTATCACTATACCAGCTGTAAAAACACATTTGAAGTTGATGAATTTGCAAAAATTCAATATTAGGTAATCAGGGGATCTACCCAAAACCGAAAAACATGGCAAGTGGTCTACGAGACAAAAAAGTTTGTGGACTTCTGCTCTAGGAAGATATAGAGTGGGGAAATGCCAGGAAGTCAAATATGAATCAGGAAGACACTAAAAGGATCTAGACTGGGGAGAGGATATGGAAAAACAAATATGAAGCAATAAGGCTCCAGGGGGATATATAGCGGAGAGGAATTGAGAAGACAGTTATAAATCAGATAAGGCCTTAGAAATGTATAGATTGGAGAGTAGCCGGAAAGACAAATATTAAACAGGAAATTCCTAAGAGGATATAAACAATAGAGGAACCACACGAACACGAATAGCATGCATTTCTATCTCCGGCTTTGCTTCAAGTTTATAAAACACGTGCAGTTTTAACTCCAGTGTGTATCCTCCTAGATGAGGGAGTGATGGTGGGGGAGGAGGATGAAGGGCGGGACCTGAATCACGCTAGCCAGCACTGCTGGTGAAGTTATAGGGCGAGCAGTTTGTACTACCACCCGCAGGTGGAGGTTTGTTCTTACAATCACTTCCTTCTAAGGCATCATAGGATAGACTCATCAAGAATATAGGGTGGTGCGGAAAGGAAACCAGGCTATGCTTGGCCCGTTAAGAAATAACAGTGCAATCAAGGTCACAACCTACTTGAAGGGAAATACACTCAAAACCTGATATTCTTATATGAATGGTAGTTCTGAAACTTATAAATCACTAAAATAATTCTCAATACTCTTAACATTTTCTGTTGTGGCCATGTGTAAAAATTACCGTGTTTTGTTTTAGGAAGGACAGAAATAATTTTCTTTGATTTCAGGAATATGACATTTTGAGTAAAAAGTCGTTGAAAATTAATAGGATACCGTTCACCTGTATTATGATGAACCGCATTCCGAAATAATAAACCACCTGTGGGTTTACTAGCACCGAGGATGGTCCATATTGAGTGGCCATATACACATTACTAGAAGTGTGCAAGGGTTAATATTGTTGTAGGGTGGAAAAAATAAAAAAAATCATTTTCTCTCTCTTTTTTGGCACAAAACATGCTTTTGTACTAACCTAGATAAACACTATCGACTGATCTTATAATTAATATGTGAAGGCTGTTTTGCCACTGTGAAACCCTAAAAGCTTCATTTACCTTACCTGATTTAATATTGTAAGCCATTAGGGATTCGAACTAGGCTCTTAGAGGTGGTTTTTAGTCGTTTATTGCTCAATGCCCTCAAAGTAAATAGTTGGAGGAATTGTATCAATAACTGTAGGTATCAAGGAAGAAGTATTATTATTATTAGCACCGCGTCTTACTACCCGTTCGGGTTATACGCACAAGGAAGAAGTAATAATATAATACATGAAAGACGAGACAGAAAGGATCAGCTCCAGATATTTGAAGAGAGGGAATGGGGAGGTGGTTTGCCACTAAGAATGATGATAGCTTAGATTAATGGTTGCCATACCTCGAAGCATTGATGTTTTGTTGGTAAGACTTGGGATATGATACAAGCTCTTAGTGAACAGTATTATGTTTCTCATACGTTTCGTCAGAAGTAGAGCACGCGGTAAGTTTGTTACATTGATCTAGTCCCTGTAATTGGTTACAAATCTGGGTCAACGTGACCGATATATTTACACTCACTGTAATCACTTTCAATACATGGACAGACAAGACATGGGGGATTTTAACACCCGTGTGGAGAGACTGTAACACCGCCCTTACTCTTCCCCGAAGAATAAGGCTGGCGCACAACGGACAATAAGAAATAACATAAGAAATACAATAATTGCAAGGGCTGTGAGGATACAAACAAAAGTAAACAGGCCGACCACGGGCCCATTTACTTATATTCTCCACGAACTCACACCTCAATTATGTTGATGTTCATAATAGGAGAGGCGAAGGATAAAGCAGGAAACCTTGATTTAGAAGACAATATGTCATTGATAACAATTTGTAGTTTTATTGGTTGAGAGAATAAACTTGAACATAGTATTGAAATACGTAATTTGGTTGTACAATCTTGAATTACTTACAATTTATGTAACCTTTAGCATACGATCATAATATCGTAATTGACAACAATGAATAATGAACCTTATAAGCCCGCAAGGCTAATGAGTTAAATGACGATAATATTCCAATACAAAGTCTGGCTATGCAGACAAAAATGCTCCTTACGTAACGATAATACAAAACTATTGCCGTATGGGCCATTCAGTTAAAAACGGGATCATACCAAAATATTTATAACTTTACATTTACAATATAAAAACTTCCCACTGCCTGATGGGCAATTTTGATATAAACAATTACCCACAGATATCCCTGTTATATCAGTCGCGCAAAGAAAAATATTCCTTACAAAACAATTAGTATAGACGCCATATTGGCGATGCAAAACAAACATTTATTAGTTAACATATGATTCTTGGTAAGGTAAAATATTCCAAGTCCAGAATAGACTACAACATTTATAGTGATGCTAAGTTCTAAGTCCAATACGTTAGGCATATTTATAAGTCGAATACGACGAAAGATTCTAAGTTCAATATTTGACATATTTATCTAAGTCCAAATATTGCATAATTATAATGATATGAAGAAAGATTCTAAGATAAATGTTTCAAAAAATATTGACTAAGTCCAAAATTTTCACATATTTATAAATTAAATACGACAAAAAGATTCTAAGTTCAAAATTTTGACATTTTTATAAGTCCAAAGTTTCTACATATTTATAAATAGAACACGACGAAAAAGATTCTAAGTCCAAAATGTTTGACATTTTTATAAGTCCAAAGTTTTGACGTTATTACAAGTTAAATACCAAGAAAATATTCTAAGTCCAAAACGTTAGATATTTTTATAAGTCCCAAGTTTTGACATTATTACAAGTTAAATTACGAAGATAATATTCTAAGTCCAAACGTTCTGCATATTTAAAGGTTGAATACGACGAGATAGATTCTAAGTCCGAAATGTTTTCCATAATAACGTCTATATCTCGTCGAAGAGAGATTCTGTACCTTGCGAATATTTCCTGGACACCCAAGGTGTGTCCTAGAGGACAGCCCTGTCAAGAAATACCGTCCATGTTGAACAACACCGTATTTATATGATTATACAAGCTCAAAGAGGGGGGAGAAAGGTAAATACAAAACATCGGTCAACACGACAAAATGACGAGAGGGAGGGGTTAGAATATCAAGGTCAACACACGCGGAGCTGGTAGAATTTACGTAGAGCAATTAACTCTGCATAACAATCCATTTTGCGCAGGCGCGTCCCACACTTTCCACACCCCACCCCGAGGAATAGAACACTTTACAAGTCCAAGATTTTTTCTCGTACAGTTGATCGATATTTTGGTAGTGGCAAGTTGTTGTCTTTTTTGTGAGTGGGAAACAGTAAGTTGGCGCAGCAATAGTTGGGCACTTTGGTGAGTTTTCTTGTATTAAACCTTTTTTGGAGAATATATCCCAAATAAATGCTACAAGACCACAAGTGATACTTTAATTAATACAAGTAAAAACATAACAAAATAAACTTTGACGTGCGTAGAAGCAGACCACGAGGACTTTTACGTGCGTATGGACTCATGAAGACTAATGTACGTCTAGACAGAACAAGGGAGACTCTAATGCACGTATAAATAGAACAAGACAGAGACTAATTCACGTATAAACAAAACAAGGGAGAGACTATTGCACGTATTAACAGAACAAGGGAGACTCTAATGCGCGTATAAAAAGAACAAGGGAGAGACTATTGCACGTATAAACAAAACAAGGGAGACTCTATTGCACGTATTAACAGAACAAGGGAGACTCTAATGCACGTATTAACAGAACAAGGGAGACTCTAATGCGCGTATAAGCAGAACAAGGGAGAGACTATTGCACGTATAGACGAACAAGGGAGACTCCAATGCGCGTATGGATAGAACATGAGAGACTATTGCACGTATTAACAGAACCAGGGAGATTCTATTGCACGTATTAACAGAACAAGGGAGACTCTAATGCATGTATGGAAAAAGAACCAAGGAAGACTTTAACGACAACAAAATATGACGATATTTTGTTTTAATTTGTGTCGCTTAGTGCAAATTGGGTCAATTACTTGGGCAACACTTGCTTGAAAATGTTAGCCTTGAGCCAATCGTATATTGTGTGTTTTCACGCAGTACGTGAAGATTAAAATTAAACCTGAGAATTTTGAATTTTATTAATCGATTCTTATTGGTATCGAAATAATCAAGAATCTATCTTAATATCACGATTTTCGATACATAAATTCCTAGTTCCTAAATACCAATTAATGAAAGTTTTAGTATTCAAACGAAACAGCAGCATGTGGAGTTGAGTAAATCCTCCATTGTGACCATTGTTAGTTATTTTTCCGTTTAGCTTAAGTACCAGTAGCTTGTAAAATCAACATTACCTTTGTGCTTTGGTGATACACCGCAAATCAAACATGACCGTTTTTAGTTCTTTCACAACCACATTTCAGTAGCCCCATGGCTTCTTTGGTGCTGACGGCTTTAAAAAGTTACCAGACCAAATTATGTATCCCTACATCGAACCAAATGATCTGAAAAAACATGTGTTTAGCAGCTGACACTTCTGACAATCAAAATTTAGGTATATACCTAAATTTTGACTGTCAGAAGTCAGCTGTGAGCTGTCAGTCAGCAACAAAGAAGCCATGGGGCTATTGTACGTATGGAAAAATAATAATGAAATGGTAAAGGTTGAGAAATCAAAATCGAGATTAAATTTAAGAATCTGAATCAAGAAAAAACATGGATCATGACATCCCTGATTAATTAAAATTATTACATTCCTTGAATCTTATTATTACTATAGGGATTTAAGGTGTACATTTTGAACCGACTGATTAAATCAGCACATGACTTATAAACTAGCTCAAATCTAAAACATATACATCACCCAGTTTCCGGTCGTTAATTTGTGCCTTTGAAAGGGAAAACACTCATTTTTCCAATGATAAACTTTTCGGCCATTGCGGGAATGGAACTGGCAGACCCTATACTGACTGAGCTAAGGTGTCGGAAAATTCCTTCAAGACGCGACTACCACCAGTAACATCTCATGTGGTTCCATCCACCTTCTTCGTGGATAATACCCACGTGTGTGCGTGCGGGTGTTTAAGTGATGCTATCGAACACCCCGACAAACTCAAACTAGGTGAACGTATGAGAAAATAAATAATGTGTGCAAACACGTCACGACAGCATAGGGAAAATTTTAAAATGTTTGGCGGCAACTATTTAGATCAGTGATATGGGAGTACTTGAGAAGGCGCGGTACTGGAACAAATAATCAACTTTCCAAGATGGAGGGGCCAAAGAAGAGTTTGCTCTCAAAAATTCTAAATTGTTTCACAGGGAGGAAGAATGAATTCTCTTGGATGGAAAAATAGAAAGATGTATGCGAGGTTAATTTGTTCGGTCATTTAGGGGTCATCCATAAACCACGGAACTTTTTTCTTACTTTCATTTGACATTCTTCTGCTTCCCCCCCCCCCCCCCCCCATTTGTAACACCAAGTAGACATTTTGTCTGAACCCCCTCCAACCTGTGTTACGTAGCTATTCACATCAAGAGTGAATGTCATTATTTCTATGGGAAGCTTTTGTGACACTAAAAGAGGGATTCATATTCAATACTACTCAGAACCAGAATGTATCAACGAGTATGCTTATAAACTGTGGAAACATGGACAATAATATTATTTTTTCAAAATTACATCTCTTTGAGGAAATTGGGCTCAAATCTTGAGGAGGTCCAAGATATTGCATTTAAGTGCTGGTAAAGCAAGCGGTAGACGAGGAATTTGAAGTTTACTATAACTTTGCTCTTAGGTGCTAATAGCCTTGACAGTTTGCTGAGTGCTTCTAAAAACGCAATGTCTGAAATCCTTCCTCAGTACCCCTGGTCAAGTAAGAGACTTCAGTCTCCCTGTTCGAAGCTTACGCCAATGGATAATAGAATCGACAATATTGAGCTGGCTATATAAAATATATATAAATATTTAGCAATGCGTCTTACTACCCATTCGGGTTATACGCTTTATATATATATTGTTACCTTCGCTGGTGGATTTGTGGACAAAGACATCAGACTCGTCGTCTTATGTGGTTTGCCGATGACGAGTAGGTCGGAGTTCCAACCCCAGCCGAGTGAACTGATGTATTTTTTACTAAATGAGTTATATTCCACTGTCATCTTCGCAAATATGGGTATAGTTCCTCTTCCCATTACAAATAATGTATCGGGTAGTAAGATGCAGAGTGTGAAAAAGTATATTACAGATAATAAAATAATAATTAGCTAACTACTAAGGATGTAGTTTTTTTAAATAATTCTGTTGGCTGGATATGGTTTCACAGATAAAGAAATGGGCATGCCTATATTTTTGAGTTGCGGTTTTATTTACATGAAAAGGGATATCCCGATTAATATTCTAATAAAAACAAACACAACGAAAAAGTTGGATGACAAAAATAAGCCCGTTACCTCATGTGACGCTAGGATTACACCACCACACTTGCAGCTGAAACAAGGAAGGACGCGCGAGTTACTTTGTTTTCTCTGTCCCCCACTCTCTCCTGTACAATCTCCACGGCCATCCCCCACCCGCTGGGAGGTGTTACTGCGCCGTTCTGGACGGGCGATCTAGCATCCATCATGGTCCAGACACGGAGGGGCAGATATGATCTTATGGTGCTGTGACTGCCGCCTGTATCTCATCGTGTGCAGACATTCCTCGGCTGCTACATGCAGATATACACTCAAAACTGTGACGCAGTTTCCGTTTTAAACATACTTGCACATTTTTATCCTACCCTCCTTTTCTTAAGAATCATTGCATCACGCATGATTAAGGGTGCAGCCTTCTTGGCGTGACTATATTATAAAACTGCAGTATCCCTTATACTAATGGGAATAAAACAATCCTCATTTATCTTTAGAATATTCTGTTGTGGCCCTGTGAAAATGACTTAATTTGTTTGAGGACGGTTTGACTTTTGGTTTTAATCAGTAATAGAGCATATGCTTATCTCAGAGCTGATACTTTTTGTGTTAAAAGTCCATAAAGATGAACTGATTTCCCTTTATATATCTCAACATGTGAGGTTTTGAATCCTGAAGATACCATTTATTTCTTTTTTGGTATGAACCATATTTTGAAATAACAAATTACTTCTTGAATAGTTCGACGCGTCTCAGTGCTCCAGTAAGCGGGTGACCACCTTAGTATTGAAGAAGTATAGCCCGTCACATACATCAAGTGGAGTCATAATAGAGTCGGAATGTCATAGGAAGAACCTTATCTGATAGTTCGGAAAGACTCGCGATGGACGGGTTTGGAGATGTTCGATTATCGATGTTAAAATTTCGGCTAAGTGCAAATGGGAGCTGATAGGGGGTTGTTTCCACATGTATTCATCACTGTTATGTTCTACCCCCTCCCAAACTCCCTAGATGCAACCTTCCCACCCTTTCCCCTTAGAATACGCTTTTTCCTCACCGTACCAAACTACCCGCCAGTGCTATCCTAATTTAACCACATAACTCGGATAGGGATAAGGAAGATATAGTTTAAATGTGCGCGCATTCTCATGCAGAGAATAGAAAATCAAATAAGGAAAAAACTTAGTACCCCCAGTCAGTATTAGAACCCCAACCTCCCCGCCATCAGAAATCCACGCTAGACGAGCATGACATCTGGTCAGCGTATCCAGCGATCTGGGTTAGTCATTTATAAATAGCTCTGGTTTTAAAAGTACTAATAAAGTAAGTAGTCAGATAATCTTAAAATAAGACCAGGCCACTTTTATTTGTTTAAGTAGTTTATTTGTGTAGGAGCGATGTTTTTGAATGCTCTGTGATTGGATGAGAGGTTTTCAATTAAGGTTTCCAGCTAGTAGATGGTCTACACCAAGGGTTTCCAACTTGCATCCTGCGACGTTTCTTGGAAAAGTAATCTACTGTAGTAAAATTGACATTTTTAGTCGAGAAACGGAATTTTTTTTACTTGTGTGGGAAAAATCCATGGAAGCTCCAACTGTTTTTCATTCCGTAATGAACTTAATTGCTCTATATTTTTTATAATAACGTGTGTATCTGCGCGAGTCCTAATTCCTTCCACCCCTCAGCCGATAATGATGCGGCCCACCACTAGACTCGAGGATTCAAATTGGAGACGCCTGGTATACACCACTTAATCTCTATGACTTTCCACCAACCACACAACCCTCGAAAAAATATAGTTGTAGTGGAAACATAGTATAAGGTGCACATCAAATAATGATTATTAAAGTGGTAAGAGTGTAAAAAAATTAGGGTTAAAAACTTTGGACGGAAACTAAAAGGAAATACATAAGATTAAAGAAATGGAAAAACTACAGTGAAATAACACATGTAAGCTCCTACCCCCCCTCCCTCCAGGTGCACCAGCCAAGCAAGCCAGTGTCCTGCGAGCTTGATGACTGAGATTACGTGGTCCCCTGTGCTCAGGGCTGTGGGGTCTGCAGGTCAATCGTTCGACTCTGACTCAGACTTCTTCATAAATGGCTAAAGTATATTAATTAGTAATAACAAATTTACCGCAGTAAAATGCTACAATACAGATGACTTCATGGGAGGCTTTTTTGAGATTGTGAATGTAGATTTAAATAAATTTGTCAATTACAAATTTTGGTCCTAAATAATAAATAAAAAATGTATTGTTATAATATTATAAATTTGAAGCCGGGGTCGAGAGTCGATACATTTTTACCGACTGTTGACTCCACATCCCTGACTGTGCGGGCTGTAAAGAGGACTAGAAATTAAACTAATCCTGGCTGTTACAAGGACGTTCCCGTGGTTTCTAATGTTTACGTTCCCAGCGAGTGTACAAACGGAGAAAGCCACAATGTGGCACGCGTGAAATTACCGCGTGGCCAACCATTTTGTTAGCTATGATAATAAACAGAATGCCTCCAAGTTGTTCAGTAAAGTTCCTACAGTCGTGAGTAAACGCCTTTTTAAATTGCCCTGTCAACAGCAACGTCAGGTGGTCTTTGGGATAGCGCGCAAACACACACAAATACCTGCATACACACACGCGCACACAGAGAGTTTTAACCTAGCATTTGAGAAAGATGACCTCAAACACATTTCTAGCTTATTTTTTTACCTCTTTAAAAATAAATATACATGATAGAAGGTTTTTAGAATATTTTAGTTGTATTTGGGTAAACTATCTAAAAAAACAAGCTTAACCTAAGTCATCATATCCCACTACTAATGCATGTATAAAAAGACGAACATCTACATATGGATATTACTAAATCCTTTTAAGTCCTGCATGGGATAAAACCAGGATCGTCTAAGCCTGTATTTGACCTCTATTACCACTTAAACATGGAGATGGACAGGATGGAATCAAGTAAGAATATCCTAAACGGGTAACAAGATTAGCATCATTAAAAATCAATGACAAGCGTTTCGTAGTTGTAGCTAGAAATAAGTTAGAAAATCAATAAATAAACAGCAGGTGATTTTCCACTTTTCAATAGCTAAATGCTCATCAATATGATGTAATCAGACTATACAGTTGAAGATATTTATAGTTCAATCCAAAAACTATACCAGATGAGTTAAGGGGTTCCATCCTAACTTGACCAGAGCAAACTTTAGTTCAAGAACTAGACTTACTAGGATTCAAATACCTTTGTTTACAATTTATTTTATTTAGCTATATTTTTTACAATCGCGTCCAAACGAGAGGATTAAGTTCGGGATTGTAATTAACTCCGAGTCGCTCGTACTCTGCTTACGTTTCGATTAAGTAAATATGCCATCAAGATTCAAACCAAATTATTTAAGACCCACCTCGGTGGCATAATTAGTTAATGCGCTTGCTTCGTGTTGAGCTAGACTACCGAGGACGGAGAAATCGAGGTTCGAATCTCGGTCGGGTGAACTGGGGTTGGTTTTCTTAAATGGTTTTCCACTCTCCCTCCACTCAAATGTGGGTTCACTTCCTCTGAATCCAAGCTTCCTAATTCCTAACCCCGTTGAGTAATTAGTACTTAGCGTACAACCCAAACTGGTAGTAAGACGTGATGCTAAAACAATTATTTATAAGAAAAACATCTCTGCAATTTTGATGGTAGTTGGGGTTGTCTAATATAATTACAAGCCGGTGAAAATTGTTGAAGAGTTTTCTGATGAACTTGAACTAATGCAAATTACAAGGCCTCCCTCCCACCTCTTGTCCATAAATGCAATCCTCTGAACAATCGCAAGTTCCAAAAGGAACGCAGAGACAAATATGTCATCATGTAAATATGTTCGCGGCTTCTTCATGGTGTAGAAACAATGGTGCAGGTACCCGAGATGGGTTTGTCTTTAACTGCGACCTGAGGTAAAAAGAGGGTTACGAAAGGTCATCAGCCATGACGTCACAGTATATGGATAATCCAATCCCTGGTACTTTCTTGGTAAAGTAGTTCCTTGACACAGTACTTCCCGGGATCTCGGAACCGGTTATGACGTTTATTTTGAATAAGAGTATTACCCGCATTGGTGAGCAAACGAAAAAAATACGTCAGTCTTGTCTCGTCCGGTTTGCCGGTGAGTGGGGAGAGGGTTTAAACCCCAGCTGGGTGTGCTGAGTGTTTTTTCCTCATTTATTGTCCCGCAAACGCAGGAAAATTTACGTAGGTACATTTTCTTTGAATTATATCTCGCTCCTCTCTACCTTCGTGTGAATATGCGGATAGCCCTACTAGAGGTATTTAAGACGCGTGTCTCCCCTAGTAGTTAGAATTAAGCTAAGTTTATTATATCCACTAAATAAAATATCGAATACTAAGAAACAACAGACGCCTACTAGTTGTCACATGATATAGGGTGTCAGGCTCACAATCGATTGGATTACCAGAGGTGGGGTAGAGGGTTGGAACGGATCTGCAGATGTAGTGTGGCAATCTCTTCTATTTCCTCTGAGTTTCCCTTCTCATCCTCATCCTTTAGATTAAACCAATGTTATAAACAATGAATGTGATGGTTCAGTTTTCAATAAGTAGCGCTTGGTTTTATGTCAAATGTCGACCTCTTGGAGAGAGAAGTATTGAAATCGTCAACAAATTCCAACTTTATATTTTGATAAATGTCGACGTTTCATGACCCCCTGAAACAGAAAAGTGGTTTTTGCGATGCCGCCTTTGTGTCTGTATCTCGTTCTAGAGCCGAAACAGTTTTACCGATTGTGTTCAGAAGGTTCTCTTGGAGAGTTTTTGGAATTATAACCCTAAAATTAAAAGTAGTTTACTAAAGATAAAAAAAAAAAAAATCAAGCTTTTTTTAAATTCCACTTTAACGATTTTAATTAAATTTTGTACCCAGACATTGTTTAACATTACAATCAAAATAGCGTTTCGTATTTTCTCATGAAAATAACAGTGTACTTTACAAAAGTGGAAATTTACACTTTAGATCATATCTTCGCAATTATTGGAGATGCAAAATAACTTATCAGAGTAAAGTTGAATTGCTATTAAAAATAAAAATCTTTTATTTGCATTTTTTTTTATGAACCCAAGATTTTCTGAACTATGAGCAAATATACCTACTAATTTTCTTATGCACCTTTTTGAAAACACAAATTGATGGTTATTGGTGGACGTAGATATTCCTCTTTTCTCAATGTTTGTATAACAATGCACATTATTTATTTATGATCTTTGGTGGAGTATTTATGCAACAATGTATGCTATTTCATTTCACAAATATTACAGCTTCTAGTAAATGTCTCTATTTTAAGGTGCGGTGTACTGCACCGACAATTCCTTTTGAATATACTACTGGAGGCCTCACAATACATGTTGCACAGGTGCTTACGAAATCCTAATCGGGTCCTGAAAGCATTTGACACTATATGAAGGAATTGTGATATTTGTGTAACTGGATGAACTCGCACACAAATAAGTAATTGTTTTCCACCCCAGTCCGGGTCGAGGCAGGATCATCAAGATCTGGAAACTTCTATAGTTTTATGGACGACGGGCAATATTTTAATCATTGGAAGGGTTGAGGGTTACATTTACACACATATAATTATGACAGATACAACTATAAATACGTTATCTTTTATTAATTTATATATAAATGGGTAGGGTGGCCCTTATTTTTCAACTTTCTAAAAGTTTAGCTCCCACCCCCCTATCTTGTTTCAATCAACAACAAAATTATATATGCAAAATTTTAGCTCAATCGGACAACTGTGAGGCAACCCTCATCGACCATGAAGTTTTGTAATTTTCACCCGGAAAGTTATTTTTTCAGATAGAAAAAAAATTTTTTTTGTTATTTCATTTGTAATCACTAGTAATGCGAGTTTTTATTAATTTAATTAGCATGCGATGTTTTCCCCAATAGCATGTGATTTTCTATTGCTAAGTTAATATAAAAAAATCATCAAATGTTTGCCGTGTGATTATGATATGCGATTTTTCATAATATTATTAGATAACATTATACTATTATTATTAGATAAATTATTTTATAACATCTCAGTTCTTATGCTATGTGCTACGTTTACTTATTTTATAACCAAATATATGTCTTTGATGAATGATTTTTCAATTATTGTTTCAGAACTGTCTGTGCTGCTGGTGTAAGTAAAGTAACTTTTGTGACGTGTTCTTCCTAGAATTGTAAAATGGCATCAACTTCTTCGGGTAATTCATCACAAAATTAAGAAAATATTTTTATGTCCTTGTTGGCTACATTTCCAATCAAATCATCGGAGCCAAACTACCTTATAACCAGCAAGTTTTAAGCGTTTTTTCTACAATGTAGGAGTTGTAAATGTTAATGTTACAACGAAGGAAAGTACAGCATTTTTTTTGGCAAAAAGCATGAATTTTCCTACTAGAAGAACAGACCACTGCGTTGATAAGTTACTCAAACTCTATGGTAAATAGAAACGTTTACAGAAAAATTCACTAGAACTGCAGGCAAGGAGAAAAAAAGAAGAGATCTTTTTGTGGAAATTATGGACGATCTCTTGGACATAGCTCAGTCAGATGCTTTGGGAAAGATGAAAAATAAGAAGGATAAAAATTTCTTAATGCTTCAGCGCCAAAAAGGACGACTGGGCTCCATGGTTGGTGTGGATCCAAAACTAAAACACAATGAAGAAAGAGCATTGAAGAGAACTGCAATGGAAGCTGGTAGAAAAAAAAGGACTTATGAATAAATGGAACAACATTTTGTTACACATCAGCTTGCTACATCAAAAACTGATGACTCAACATCAAGCAGCCAAATCATGAAAATGTTAAATTAATGTTAATGTTGAACAATACCTAGAAACAAAAATTAATCAAATCTTTTTTTCTCTCACACCAATAAACTAGGTGCCCTTAATTTTATGGTTAGATAATATTTTATAATACTATAAAGCCATATGGCTGACTCACTCACTGACATTAATGTTTAGCCACTTCCAGATGAGCTAGAAACTTGAAATTTGGCAAACTTATAGCTTCTAGCCTGTAACCGACGGGAAAATCCCAAAAAATTAAGAATTTTAATTTTTAACCCCGAAAAAGATTCAAAATGGCGGAGCAACTTTAAAGTCGGTGCGGACCTTTCTTTGGAGTTCTCTTGTGGCTAAACGGTAAACCTATAAAAAAAGGTCTGGAATTACATTAGCTTACATCCACTTGGAAAGAAAACTTACCAGGTGTTTGGGGGGCAGCCCCAACTAGCAAAGCGAGTTATTAATTTAAATTCCAAAAATACCTTAGGGGAACCCCATGAAAACCATAGATACTAAGTTTCAGCACAATCCGGTAAAATGGTCTAAGCTCAAGGCGAGATACAGAGATAGCACTCACATAATTAATAATCATGATTTATTCATGTCTTAAAAATAAATATATGAAGAATTAGTTATAGCAAGGGAGTATACATCTAATTTTTCAAGTGGGGTAGCTAGAAAATGTTATTATGCCCTGTGGGATGGTACGTAAAATTCCAGGGAGGTTTAAGCCCCAGCCCCATAGTTTCTCTGCCTTTGCTATGTATTATGTAAAACAATGGTCAGTATATCAAACGTTAAGGCCATTTATCGAAATATTTTGAATTTAAAAAATAAGTCGTGTTATGTAAACTATCTTTAAATCAATTTTTCTCTGAAAAACAAGTAAAACACTCCTGTTATATACAATTAAACAAATACATTAGAGAAATTTTCGATAAACATCTAAATTTTCGAGTGACCTGCTGGTATAGGGGTAAGGTGTCAAATTTCTGTGCTGGGGGCCCAGGGTTCAATCCTCGGTCCCGACACAGATTTATCTGATTTCCAACCGCTTCCTCCATCTCTGACAAGACGTATATTAATCACAACTTGTGAATGTGTGGAATGCCAGGCCTCCACCGTGGTTCGAATCCCACGTTAAACTGTAGGTCCTCCATTTCATCTCACAATCACCCTACCATTACACACTAACGTAAGTGCGTATAGTCTAAACAGGTAATAAGACGCGGTGCTAATAATAATCTAATTTTGAAAATTATGTCGTTAGTATATCACTCAAGCAAATGGACCGCATACATACATTTTAAATAAAATTGTTAAAGCTATTTTCGAAAGATTTCAAACTTTTCAAAAATAGTAATCAATAAACAGCCCTATTCTAAGGGCTAGGATTAAAATTTAAAAAGGGGCTTTAAGGTAAATAAGGTACTAAATATCAAGTGTGAACAAAATCCATCAAATCACTATGTCGTGGCGCCACATTTCCAGATCCATTTTTTTTTGGGTTTGGAGGCACATTAAATGTTAATATTTATTTTAATATCTATCATAATATAGAGGTCTACTCTTTCACGATTACAATATTTATCTTTATATACGAAAATAAAAATAGAAATGTTCAAAAAAAAAACTAAATCGTTTTGTAAACAAAATTATATAACAATATTATCTTAAAACTTACACACAAGCGAATATATTATTTCATTTTAGAAAACATTCTAAAGTTGAAAGTAAGGAGCGATACCTTATCTTATATTGAATATAATATTGTTAATACTCGCAGCATTCACATACTCAAAATAATACGTCTGGTTTGCCGATGATGGGGAAGTTGGGGTTTGAACACATACAGGTACATTTCCTTTACACTGTAAAGCTATTATTCTTGCAAAAATGACGTAATTAGTAAACTACTTATAAGTAAAACAGAATAGGTATTGAAAGGCGGGGAATAAAAAAAATCTCACCTCTTTTGATGTCTCGTGGGGAATAGTTTCTGCTGGTGGTTATTTTACTACCCAGGTGTTAAGCGTATATTTAAGTTTTTTTAGAATTATACACATTTTTATGTAACTAACACTAATATCATATTAGCAACAGGCAACTACTATTTTACCGCTGATTCTCTTCTTCTAACACAACCTTTCACAACCTTGTTATGACTAGTTAATGCTGTTAAAATTTTTGTATCATTACAAACTTTTAATAGTTGCAAAATAATGTTTTGAGTTAGTGGGTGTGTTGAAAGGATGGGTGGGGGAAGTGTAATGTATTAACCCTGCCTGCTATAAGCCCCATATCTGACAGTTATTTTATTTAAGCTGAGCTTTCCTCTTGTTAATTCCTCAATTGAGCTCTTAAGGGTAGTAGCAAAAATCTTTGCCTTCTTTTCTTATGGAATGTATGAGAAATAAAGGCATTTAAAAAGTTGACAGAACTAATTTTACAATCGGGAATTTTACAGGGTGCATCTTGAAGGGAATATTAAAAATTAGCTAGTATTTGGTTGATGACAATTTATACAATTAAAATTGTAGTAAAAGTAAAATGTACAGCATTAAAAGTGTTTATATGTTTGTGTGGACCTCCTTTTAAGAGAGATACAATAAATTCGGAGGGGGGGGGGTCTATATCCCCTTTTAGGTCATTGGTATGTAAATTCCGAAGTTAAAAACACTTGGTAACTATTAAATTCGTAAATTTGTAAAATTGAAAAATATGTATTTGTGAGCAAAAAAAAGAAAATCTTTGATGGGTCACAGGTTGAAAACCCTGACTTAGACCTATCGTCGACCTTGCTAAACACTAAACCAGGGGATAGGGTACTGATTTTAGTTGATTTCTTCTAGTTACCTGATGTTAATGAGTTCTAATCCAACCGGGGTCGACGGATTTTTCTTGAGCGTTAAAAAACTGCAGCATAACTTTCTTTGAAGAGGAAGTAAAGCCATTGGTCCCATTTCGATGGCACGTAAAAGAACCGTGGAGGTTATGTGAAAATAATTTTTCCGGCAAAATTGATAGGACTTTTCGTTCTCATTCAAGGAAATTCTCATATGTTGCTATGTCAGTTCAGATAGTGCACGTTAAATACCTCAAATAAATGAAAAATAATTCTAGTTCCCTGTTGAGATCTGAACCGCAGGTGTGCCAAACTAGGAGAAACTATAAAGACTACAGAACATGTTGTAAGTATCCCAGCGTTCTCTGTTCCTTTTAAGTGACCCGTTCTGAATCTCAAGGGCCATAATTCTGTCTGAAGTGCCTAATAAACCTCGCTACTTCTGTAACATACAACTCAGTTGGGAGGTGGGAACTATACTATACTCACTGCTGCTATCTTCAACTTTGACGGGGACCAGTTCTCGTAGAGTCCCTACAATAAAGTGTGATTGGGGGCAAATTAGGGCTGTCTTCAAGCTGTATTTATGACGATGTTGTCATGACAACGTACAGTTCTTAAATTGTATTAAGTCACCAAAAATAATTGAAATTACTTGAGTGTCCGTATGGATGAGACCACGATTAAAGTAATTTAAATTAGTTGAAAAATAACATCTGGACACGGAAATTGAAACCAGGACCCTTGGCTTAGCGCGCCAATTCATTACTATTGAGCTATCTAGGATAGGATAGGCTTTCCACACGTCCGTCACAGACTTGGCCTTAAATTATGAGTGAATAATGACCATGAGCACGGGCAGCTCAATGGTAGATTGGCGCTAAACCAAAAGTCCCGGGTTCGAATTCTCATGTTCAGGTGTCATATATCAACTAATTTAAATTAAATAAATATTTTAGATCAATGTGTCTCCAAGTTTTGGTGATGGAGGACCACCAAATGGAAGTTATGCGCACTGGGGGACCACCGGGGCTCTGGAAGTAAAGAAGAGGGGGCGGAGGGGTGGGGGCGAGTTTGAAAGTTATATACAGGACAAGCATAGCATGGCTATTTCATATTTAATCTTTGCATTTCAAATTTTTGTGTTATATGTGATTAACATTCTTTAAGTCATTTTTATTACGAAACTTCCTGAGATTCTATGGACCAGTTGATAGGTCGGCGTGGACCATCAGTAGTCCGAGGACATTTTGAAAAACAATGTTCTAAAATAATGTACACCTCACTCCTAGACTTTAAATCCAGGTATGACCGAGATTTCAACAAAGCATGCGCTCCGTCCGGCTACGAAAGATGTGAAACATCCTATATTCGTAAGAGCCCGAGACCTCATGTATGGGAAAGTGCTCGTAGTGAGGCGACCCCCGTCGTTGATACACCACTAGAGGATTTCTATTCACATTTTAGAAGATAAGGGAGACACAAACGAAGGGCAGTTCTTTATGGCACAGGTCCACGTGTGAATAAAGGGCCTAATTAATAAACAAACATATTAATACAGGTTGCATGTCAAAAGTAGAAACAAATAATTTATTATTACAATATTCAAATGATTAATTTTATAAATTAGTGGTAAAGACTAAATATTAATATTTTACTAAAGAGAGTACAGAAAATGTGTTCATATCTTCCTCTTAGTGTCCAAATAGGTAAATAAAATAAAACTGAAGACGTTACATTGGTAGTATGATTTTGGTAGGAAGAACAGTAGAAGTTAGTTACTAAAACAATTTTAATATATTCATACATCAAGTCATGCAAACTGTATTTGTCACTTTTGATAGATACTATCAATACCTATAAAATAACACAAATAATTTAATAAAATGTTAATATTGTTGGCCACAAAGAAATAGGTTTGAATATTTTTCTACTGTTCTTCCAACCAAAATCAGAGTTTTTAAATATGTCTATCATTTTCATAGCCACACTACAACAAATTAATAGTAGTAAGTTTTATATAAATCCGTTTCAAAACAAACAAAAATATAAATAAATTGTGTACTAATTATTAAAATTGTAAAAATAAAGATATATAAAATAAACAACTTTAACTGTGTCTTATCGGCCACAGCACTCCCAGTAGGCTATTTCTTTACTTTTAAGGGACGTGATGGTAGGCATAAAATAATTTGGACTAAAGATGAGATAGTCAAAGTAAGTTAGCCTAAATTCAATTGTTTTAAGATTAATTTCACCTGACGCCAGTTGGCCTAAAGTCATATAACTTATTAATTAATTTCACAGAAAGTAAGTGGCTTTAGATCAATTGACGTGTACCCAAATGTTGTACTCTGGCTGAATCATTTGACAACATCCCGCTTTGAGAACCATTGATCCAAAGAAGAAGAGCCATCTTTGATGGGCACTCTGGAAAAAATCTTTAGTCACATCTTGTATGGTTTGCCGGTGAAAGAGAGGTCGGATTACAGCTCCAGCCTGGGTGGACTGAGGTAGGCTCCCCTGATTGGCTTACAGACTCTCCCTTTACGCAAACTCGAGAACATTTTCACTAAAATCTTAACCTTCTTGATACCTATATCATTAGTCTAAACATTCGGATAACCTAGATGGTAACAAGACACGGGGTCACAAAAAAAAAAGAAGTTATAGTGCGCTTTGAAGAAAAATGTGTCGTCAACGCGACAAACAAATAGTGGAATCCCCTCCACCCCCCTCTTGCATCTTATTACCTGTTTAGGCTAACTGCATAATTAAACATACAATGATGGGTGTGAGAATACTAGACGTACTCGCATTGTGTGAAAGGATAGTGGTAAACCATTTGGAATAATCACCTTAATATACCCATCTGGGATTCAAACCATTACCTTCTACTCACCGATGAACCCGATAATACCAGACTGATACCCTTATCCACGTGCCCCCGAGCAGAAATAAAGTTAATTTTAAAAGCAATCATATTTATAAAATCTACAAATATTTTGTAATTTTTTTTAGTAAATTTAAACTCCGGAAAGGGGTATATAATTTTGAACAACCGATGATACAAGCTTCATTCGGGATGTGAAAATACTGAACGCGATACTTCCCTAACAATAGAGGCAACACATAATGACCTCGACGCAACAGATACAGCTTGACAGTGGGCTGACAAAAGACGATCACACATATGCTAATGATCTCCGGTGAGCCCAGGGCTGGAGAGTCTGCGGCGATACTATGACACTCTTTACTCAATTTACCGACCTTTCTTGTGGTTGAGGAGGGTTACAAGGGTTGCCTTCCGGGTGTATAGGGCTACCAACATCTTTTCGGGTGAGGAGGAATAACGCCCGTCTTCTAGTTGAGGAGCAAAACCAACCTCTCTTCTGGGCAAATACGATTACCAACCTATTAAGGGAAAATAGACTACCAACTTCTTTTTCGGACAAATAAGATTGACAACCTCTCTTTAGGGCGAGGAGGAATATAGCCTTTTCTTCCAGACGAGGAGGATTATCAACCTCTCTTCTGGGCAAGATGGATCACGATGACAGGACTTGAACTGTGATATCAATCCTTATAATACAAACTAAATATCTTTGGCCAATAAAAATTACCCGTCTGGTATGGTCCTTAAACCGTGGTTTGTAAGAGACCTACCTCACGGTAACAGATTAGCTTACGCTTCATGGACGGCTAGATCATGAAGTCCTCTAAACTTTCTAAGGAAAGTTAGGGCGAACCAATCACTGGATAGACGAATAAATAACATCGAGGTGTGCAGCTAAATGAAAGCAACAATGACATAAAAAAAATTGTTACTATTATATAAACGAAACTTATTTTCATTCACCTACATTTAATATCATTTCATAACAAAATCAAACTGAAAATAAAGTTAGCGTTATTTTAACTAAAAATAACTAAAAAGTAAATTTATTAAAATGTTGATTGCTACTATCAAATTTGCTGAGATTCTTTAATTTGTGCGTTTGATTGGACAAAGTGTTTTAAATGCCCCCATTGGTTGACACAATATCACATTATAAGGATACGTAGGGTGTGTGTGTGTGTGTGTGTGGTGTATGCGCGCGCGCGCATAGGATTATACTTTATCCGGATCAGTCTTCACTAGTAGACCTTCTGTTCCTGTTGTGTTCTTCTTGAGGGAATCACGTGCACTAATCTCCAAACCAGTTGGGTAGTAGCTAAAGGAAGCAGAGATTGAGTGCATGAAGTAATTTGTTCTCACCTTCACATGTGCAAAATTCCTGTCCCTTCTTTATACTCGCTAGTCTACATGCACCAGGAAATTTCCCCATAGTCGAACAATACCACTATTGAAACAAACAAGTCATTCAGATTATATTCTGACGGAGTTATTGTGTTGCAAATATCAATTATTCAAGAACGGAGTAATGGTCGTAAATATAGTAAGCAAGAAACGCACAATAAAGAATTGACAAGGACACTATTTACTAATCAGTAATGTTCTCCACGTTTTCCCAGGCCCACCACGAGAGGGGGGCTATTGTTACCATAGTACCGAGCCCGGGACTTTCAAGAAGTATAAAATATAAAACATAATATAAAATATAAATCATTTCCCATCAATACTAAGGAAAAGGCAGCCCTACCACTGTGGTTTCCACTAAGGAACCTACAGGCATTCGTCACCATTATAGCCTTGGTTCGGTCCAGTCTTGTCCTTCGTTTCAAAGTGTTTGGAAGTATCGCGGTTTCAAATTTGTATTGAAATTAAATTTGACACATAAAGATAATTTGGCAGTAAGTTAAATTCAATTTAATGTTAATTATTTCAACATGTGTGTAACAATTCAGTGTTCAGTTACGTAATACTTTTCGTACATTGATTTTTTAAAGTGAAAACAAAGTTTATGAAAATGTACAAACCTAAGTTTAGCATTGGAAGAGGAACAAAGGTGGGAGAGGGGCATTTCTCCCTTGAAATAATTTGCTCCCTCTTCCCTTATTGGAATAAACAACTTCCTTCTCTAGAATAAACTTATTATTATTATTAGCACCGCGTCTTCTACCGTTCGGGTTATACGCACTTACGCTAATGTGTAATGGTAGGGTGATTGTGAGATGAAATGAAGGGACCTACAGTTTAACGTGGAATCCGAACCACGGTGGAGGCCTGGCATTCCCCACATTAACAAGATGTCTTGTCAGAGGTGAAGGAAGGGTTTGGTAATCAGATAAATCTGTGCCGGGACCAAGAATTGAACCCCGGCCGCCAGCACAGAAGTCTGACACCTTACCCCTAGACCACCAGGTCACCTAGAATAAACTTGTCCCCCTCTATATTTATTTCACTTCCACTCCGATATTCTAGAATATGAACCCCTTGACTGGAGTAAATTTGCTCCCCTATTGATTTATTTAGCTCCCTCTGATGTTCTTTAATATGATGCCAAAAGATGGCCTTACATCATACCCCAAAAAGCTTCCAGAGCATCCAATTTTCAAAAATTTGCTGGACATGGTTCATTATAAATAGCATTTAAAGAGATTTTATTTTTTTAAATTTACCAGGCATGGACTCTCCAAATAGCTTCTATACTCAATTTCCAAAAGTGCCTATAGTAGGCATCTGATTCTAGGCAAAGATCACTCTAAATAGCTTCAAGGAACATTCAAATTTCAAAACAAATTCTGGAGGACGAGCTTTTAAAGGACGCTAGCTTTCAAACATTTTCCAAAAGAGGACCATTTAAAATAGATTGTAGACGTATGCAAATTTTTTAAATAATTACGGAGTAGAACCACTTAAAATACCCTTTAAAGCAGTCTAGCAAAAAAAAAAAGGCCGAGAACCACTTTAAATAGCTTGTAGGGGCATCCCAATTTCAAAAAGATAATTGGGGAAGTCCACTCCAACTAGCTTATATAAGAGTATAATTTAAAAAAATCTAGATATGCCCACTCTTAACATTTTCTAATTATTTGACGGGAGTAGGTACCCAGACCCTCTTTGACTTTGGGTTCAAAACCCCTCTAAACAAATATGGTTCTGGTGCCAGTGAAATTGAGTAGTACAAAGAGAGAGGAGCCCAAGCTTTGTCCCTGGTACAGGACCCGGTTTGAGCACCTGGCGATCCTGCATCTTACTACCCATCCTCACATTTAAAATAATGGGATTATTAATTAGGGAAGATCGTATATTATAGAAAGAGCATCCGAATTTGCATGACTAAAATATAGGTAAACCAAAGTGATAAAATCAGATAAATAAAACCATCCAAAGATGGTGCACCCAGCCGAGATTCGAACTTCGATCTCTTAAACACCAGCATACCGTGATTATGAGCTTGACTCCTTACACCACGTGACCATTGGTGCGGGCAAGGCCTAGTTGAAAATAAGCCCAGCGAAATTGTCTTATGATCCAACCCTGCAGGTAACCTTCAAACCTGCCAAGTGTTTAGACCCAAATGGAAACTTGTCAGCAGCGTAACCTTGGACATTCTTCAATCAGAGCTTGCCGCAACATTTCCTCACGCCCGTCGCAAGCATTTAGAAGGTGAGCTCAACGCCGAGTATACAAGATCCCTTTTCCGCAATAAGCTCAGTCAAGCAACTTGTACTGGAAATTAGAGTAACTATTACAAACCAACTAGTGCGACAATTGTTACAAAAACCAGTGCGAGCATTCACCTTAGTATGACATTCTTCAGCATTACCAACAGAAACAAGCGAATTCTGCTACCCATAAATAATTAAGTTAAGACATAAAGCAAGAAATGTCTTCACAGTAATTAAATACAGATTTTTAATTTACTAACATTGTTGCCTTAACTATGAATGTGTACGCTAGATCAACATGCTTTTACGTTTTTAATTTTTACCAACTATACTTGTATCAATGTAAATATGAAGTCGCTAATATTATCTATATTAAAAAAAGATGAGGTGAGCAATTAAAGTGTTTACCTACTTTACGCAAATAATCCTCTTCAAAAACCCGTCGATGCTTACAAGAACTTTCGGCCATCTTGAAACAAGGTAGCCACGACAAAGTGAACGCAAATGGAAACTAAAAGAAACTAAGGGAAACACGATATTTGTCAGCTGTCAGAATTATTCCTCGACCAAGCGGCGATTATGAATAGACGCATATTCAAACCTAATAATTGTTCTAATTCTTTCAAATGATTTTTATGTTACTGATGTGTATAACTTTTCCATTATTTTAAATATCGGCCTATATTTATTTATTCCTATTTAATTAATACTACCTATTGGCTTTCTTAGCAACAAACCATTTAATGTTAAATCATTCCAAAGAGATTTGAGATGCTCAAGGCTTTTGGAATGGAAGATTTTAAACACGATTATTGAAAAAGAAACCTTTTTAAACGAGTTGACAATTTTAATGTTTGCGATCCCTCTGGTTAAGAAAGTATTGTGATGGTCAAAAAAAGTGATTTAGAGACTTTGATTAATATCGACGTTTCATGACCCACTGAACCCGAAAAAGTGGTTTTCGTGATACCGCCTGTGTGCCGGCCCATAACCGAAACCATTTTACCGAATGGGCTAAGACTTTGGTTCCTGGGTTTTTCATAAGTTTCCCCCGAGGAATTTGGGGAATTATATATCCAACCATAAAATTAAGGGAAGTTTACTGATGAATGAAAAGAAAAAATGTATTTTCTCGAAATCAGCTCCAACGATTTTGATTCAAATTCGTATATAAGCACTGTCTAACGTTACAAACAGAATTATGCAAGTCGTTTTTTCGGGAAAGTGACTTAAAGGATACTTTGTATAGACAAATTCTCCAATTTTGATCACATCTCAACAACTCTTTGAGATACGATATAACTTATCATTGCAAAGCTGTGATCATATTAAGTATTTGCATAAAAAGCTTTTATTTGAAATATATTTTTATAAAATTAATAGTTTTTGAGCTATTGGCAAATATATTTTTTAAATTGAGGTCTGAAAACTGGGGAGTTGATTGTTATACTGTGGTGAACAGAGCTTTTACTTTTTTCTCAAAATGTTTCTGTAACAATGTTTTTTATTTCATTTGTGTTCTTTGATGGAATATGATGCTCTCTCTTCCATTTTTTTTACAACAATGTCTATTATTTCGTTTCACATAACGTTTCTTAAGAGTTTTAAGTAGATTATCTAATTTTAGAGAAAGGAGCGAGAAAGTCTGTGGGGTGCACCGTACCATCTATTTTAGTTTAAAAGATAAAGCTTTTTAAGTTTGATTTTTTAAATTGACAAAAATGTGATAAGAAAACCAGACACCCATTTTTTTATGGTGGATACTATAGTGAGGCCTTGTCGCACCAGTGAATCAAAATATATTTTCATTGGGAGTTGTTTTTTCTTAAGGACGTTGCCTACCTGTGAAGTCAAGGTCGGTCGAGATAGGATTACCATGTTAATGAATTTACGTTTTACTAAGCGATTTTAAAAGATATAACGATAAAACAAAAACCATGCATTCTAAAATAATTCTAAAAATAGTCCTTTAGTGTCACAAGATTATTACTGTTATCTTTAAGTAGTTTTTGTAAACAATTTTTTTATAAATCATCTACAACTTAGGCTATTTGTCTTGGTCACGAAAATAGCCTGTAAGAATCTTCTTACCAGGGTATAAATTTAAAAATTCCATGGTAGTATATGTCTATCTAGAATAGGAAACAAGTAAAAAGGTAAGATTAAAAAGCAAGCCAATGTTTTCGAGCGCAAGTAGTATAATTAGTGTGTAAATTTGTCAGCGGAAGAAAGAGTTATCAGCACATAGAAAAAGCCCTCTTAAAGGCCCCTCCCTGCCCCACACACGACCAGTTCGAAGTGATCAATCCGATCGGTCAGTTTGGACTGAACTTAAGATTTGCATACACACGGTCAGTCTGAAACAGAGCGTGGTTGGTGCTGGACATGTTTGTTTTAGTTTTAATATGGATAAAACGTTGTGTGTTGCAATTGCACTTATTGTTATAAAACGTAAACAAAAGAGGGAAGGTAAAACAAAATTGTGGTTAAAGAATTGGCCATTAAAGTGAGGACAGTATTCTCATATTAATAATCTTTAGTTTTTACATTCCACAAACATTCTTGCTCTCGCCATGCCTCAATAAATTTCAAAAGAAAGTATTTCGACAAGGGGAGCTTCTAATTTTCTTCCCCTTCTTTCTATTTTATACATTGGCGTCTAAGTGTGATAGTGCTCAGACTACTTAGGGGCGTCAAGTTAAGATGCAACCAACTTTGTAAATTAGCTTCAAGAGTTCCAAGTAGGCAACGTCGTTAAATACAAGAAGTAAATTATATACTTTTTCATTGAATATTTCTTGTAGTGAGAGATGACCAATCTTTTATTTGAATAATTGTTACAGATATATTCTTTTATATTGTTAAAAAAAGGACAATTTTCAGAACACTATGATTAATTTTCTTTTTACTACCAGATAATTAATAATATATATTTAAATTTAACAATTCAATTTATTAAAAGTAATAATTTTTATTCACAACAAAGTTAAGTTTGAGGCCACTAATTTCATTAAATATTTTGTTTCTTTTTTGAATATCAAAATTAATACCATACAAATGTATATTTATTGTATCAGTCAAATAAATATATTAAACTCCATATTTAGTTATTTTTCTATTTATAAATCCGTTATTAAGTTATGAATTATAGGTATAATATTATTTAAACCATTATTGACTAAATTTGGTTTTTGTGTACATTATTTTATTTATGTCTTGTGTTTATTTGCTCTCTGTAGGAACGTTAAGGGTGATTTTTTTTTTATCAACGCTGTCTTGACTGGGTCATAGGGTCACTATGTTGAGTCCAGAGTTTCAAGAACAAGAAAGTACGCGCAAACCACAAAGCAAGGCAATACAACAGCTTTATTATAAACTCGATTTGCTCGTTGGGGGCGTAGCCCCCAAACCCACAGTGAATTTTCTTTGCAAGTGGATGTAAACTAATGCAATTCCAGAGCCGTTTTTTGATGGGTCTTACCATTTAGCCACAAGAGGCCTCCAAATAAAGGTCCGCCATTTTGAATTTTTTCAGGGGTTATATTTTTTCTTAATTTTTGGAATTTCCTCGTATGTTACAGGCTAAAAGCTATAAGTTTGCCAAATTTCAAGTTTCTAGCTCATCTGGAAGTGGGTAAACATTAATGTCAGTGAGTGAGTCAGCCATGTGGCTTTATAGTGGTATAATTGCTCTGATATTCTACTTGGCGTAGTTGAAAGATTGGCGCCCTAAAAATTTATTTCATAATTTTCAATTAATAACCTTGTCTTCACAGCATTGATACTATATATGAATGTATGAACCTAGATTTAATATTTTTTGTAACGGTAAGATATTGTTTTTACCGTGTTCCTAATATATATTGGGTTTTTATTTTATCTCTCCGACGCATGAGTCTATGAAGTTATATTTCTCTAGATTAAAACTTTTGGAAACTAAAAAATATTTCAGAATTGCTTGATATCAACAATGAAGAGTAAACTTCTATGCAGCCTTGCTATATTCTGTCAATATAAAGGGAGTGAGGTGAACGACTGGTCCAGGATCAAACGGAAGTTGTACAGAAATGTGATATTGGAAATCGTAGAATCAAATTTTAAATAAACCAGCATTAATCTAAAATTCAGAAAAACATATTTTGCCTTTATTGGTATGGAAAATAATGATCAAATATCCGTTTGATGAAATCGTTTTTTCAATCATTTCCCTGTCCCGACTGCTTCTGTCATTTCAATTTGCCTTCTATTTATTTTCCATCAGTGCCATACATAAAAGTAGTACAAGTATAATGGTTTAAATGTATGCGATGCGATCCTTTCATAAACGCATGATCTATTAACATTTTACAGTATTGACAGATTGTCATCAATATTATAACCAAAGTGTATACTGCATTTTTATAAATTTTATGTCTGGGGCGTGTAGTTTATATTTATAGATTGCCAATTTTTTTTGCATGAATTCATCCCACCCCCCTCCCAAATATTTTTTTGTCTATAGCCGCCACTGGCAAAAGGTAGCACGAAAAGAGCCGGGCAAACGATCGAGTATTTATATAGTATAGCAGGAAAATTCAGATGGAGGTATTGCAAAGATTGTTATGGGTAACTGGTGGGTGGTGTCATTGTTGCTTCTAATTAAAACATGGCTGAGGACAACTTACAATGGTGGAAAGCAGACTTGTCGGCTTGGCTCTTCTGCATGTTCACAATTATATAATTTTAGACCCACAACAAATAATTGAGATTTCCCAAACTAGCAATATTAAAAAATGTTATTATAAATTATATGTCTTATTCATATTTCCATTTATTTCTATCTTGATTCTAAGAGTCCAGTAAGACCATATAACGCCACTTTTGAGGGTTAGATTTTGAGAAAAATCCTCAAATACTCCCCAAACCCTCCGGTAAGAGTTCCTCGACCCCAAATAGTTCCCTGGATCCGCCCCTGTTCTAGGGATATGCAAAACATTTCAATGTGTACATCGGGTACCATAGAAATATATTGATCATAAAATATTGTTTGATAATAGTAGCCTAAGTCTAATAGACTAATCAACGCAGATTTTGACACGATGTCATGGACTCTTAATAGGCTTTTGTTTTCCTCTGTAACGGCTTTGTTTAGCTTGCTACTGGAGATGTATTAATAAATGGAACGACAGTTTATTATTGACTACTCCACAAAGAACACGGGTATATGTTTATTTTGTTTTTATCTAGAGATAGAAGGGGTACATTGGCTAGGCTTTAGATGATAGTTTGTAAAAGTCATTCACGAGCTAAGTTTACCTGGATGACAGCTCGAAATGTTACTAGAAGTAATCCCTAATATATCATTACGCCAACAGCTGACATTTATCACTTTTGGATGACTGTAATGAAAACAGATGGTAATATAATAATGTGATAGTTAACCACAGTAACTTAGGCCAATATTATTTATATATTTTATTTGAGGCCGGACACAAAGTTTATTTATAGTTTTATTCACCTTAAAAAATATTAACACCACTTGCACAAAAACTTCTAACGAACATAGCTTCAAAATGGCGGCTGACGAATCTAAACCATATGATTGAACATAACGGTAGACAAGTTTTTTTACAATGATGCAGACACGCAGTTGATGAAAATATTTTATTAAGTTAAATATTTCAAAATACGATAAAATAATCATAAAATCATTTATTGTATGTAAAAGAAAATGACAAGAATTTTCTCTTTTCCAAGTAAAATACGATGCCTGTATTAAAAGATAATTATGTGTGCACTATATTACACAAAATCAGTAACGTTCCGAAACCAAAAATAAGTACTTTTAATTATGTTTAAAATATTGTTTCAAGTTGGATAAAAAGAAATTATTTTAAAAAAAATGTAATAGTATGAGAAAACTTAAGTTTACGTTATTTTAAATGTAATATATAACAGGTAATTAAAGAGCTTTACATTTATAACAAAACTGTTATCTTTTACAAGTGTTGGCAACCCAAAACCTAAACATATGATTTTCGAACTGTCATCCAGGTAAAAATCTATCGTGAACGGAATATAGTTGGAACGTGGTCTCTCCGGTATTATATTGTCAAGCAGTTTGGTGCGGGTAGTAGAAGTATGGTAGAGGCACCACTCGGATGTACTGTTCTGGCAACATCCAGTCACACACAATCGTCAGGAGAGTGCCGTTATACGCACCTCTACATGGCAATGCGTGCAAGACTTGTGTCCCCACTCCGACACAGCACGTCAACACACCACCAGACCACATTTATTGTCACAGGGACAACACATCCTCGTTTCATGTCAATCAACAAGATTGATACCTTCATGCGTGGGAACGCAGATTACTTATATGGTCTGATTAGCTGGTGATGAGGGTTCAAATTTCAGCTGGGCGTACTTAGGGCGGTGTTTCATAAATGCTTTCCCATTATATCACCCAGAAAATACGGATACATTTCCTTCAAAATTTTACCTTCCTCATACACACACCATTAGTATCCAGTGCAAAAAAACAAGTTTAATATCCACATCGCTGGTCGTACGGTCTAAGGTTTCAGGGTCACAATAAGCCCGGATCACTGATGACAAAGGAATAAGAGGTTCGAATCTAGGCCAGATGCAATATGTGATTGTTTTCCTCCTTCCTATACACGTTAATGCGTGTGCACTTACTTTAAAACTACCCTCTGCAAAGTGGAATTCGAATCAAAGTATCTTAAAGAGTGCATGTGGTCATTATCGGAAAGATCTTTACCGCGACCATTAAGGTTACTGAAACTTCCGTTTTCGAATACCAGTTAGCGACATTAAGGTGCGGTCGCATAGCTACTAATACACAGTAAAAATGACTAATTTGTGACCGAAATTCTAGATGAACCAATAATTATATATTTTCGATTTTTTTTATTATGATTGTATGGACACTTTTATAAATTGATATTGAATTTAGATGGTTAATTTTTTATGCATATATTTTTTAAAATTAAATATAAAAACGCATTTTTGAAAATGGTTGGATTTAATAAAAGACATACCATCTTAAGTTTTGTGTGTAATTTACAAATATAATATTTTTAATCGCGTAAACCTATTCCCTGGGCTAGAAATCGGTCATTAGTTACATAAATGTGGCTTTATTACAAAATAAGGGTGGAAACCCCCACCACACCTACTCAAGCCAAGAGAGAGGTGAGGGTGACCTGGTGGTCTAGGGGTAAGGTGTCGGACTTCTGTGCTGGGGTCCGGGGTTCAATCCCCGGTCCCGGCACAGATTTATCTGATTACCAAACCCTTCCTTCACCTTTGACAAGACGTGTATTAATCACAACTTGTGAATGTGGGGAATTCCAGGCCTCCACCGTGGTTCGGATTCCACGTTAAACTGTAGGTCCTCCATTTCTCTCACAATCACCTACCATTACACTTTAGCGTAAGTGCGTATACCCGAACGGGTAGTAAGTACGCGGTGCTAATAATCAATAATATAATAATATAATAATAATAATAATAATAATAATAATAATAATAATAAAGTTAAACTACCGACTTTACCTGGAATCGAAACCGGGACCCTTAGCATCGTAAGCACACGTGCTATCGACCTAGCTAAAGTGTCGGTTAAAATATAATGAGAAACGTACTACGTAAAATATGATAAGCCACTTTAAATAAATGTTAAATAATTTTATAACGATCAAAGCATAACTGTGTGGTAAAATAATATTCAATATCAAAATTGGATTCAATTTGAATGTTGCGCAAGTTAATGCACCTTATGATGATTCTTGACACACAAAGTATTAAATTATTTACATTTATTTTGTATTGAAGAGTGAATATTTTTCTAAAAAACACATTTATTTTTATTATTCTTTAATCATAAACTTTTTGGGGTTAACGTAGCCTTTCGAATTGTTCGTAAATTATATGCTATCAAGTAGACCAGGGTTGGACTGAGCTTCCAAAAGGGCACGGAGCTTGTATTTTTAGAGGGCGTAAAATATTTTGAAGAACCCAAAAATGTTTACCTATTTACGGTAAAATAACTATAGGAGTGCTGGCAGGGTTCAATAATATTCATTAATAATAAATATTAGTAGTTATTGCAAGGACTTTTAAAAAAAAATTCTCCCATGTTGCTCAAAAACTAATTAATATTGTGAATTTCATAAGTTATTTTTGATAAAATCGTATAAAGAAAAATGCATGGGTTTGGTGAATTTTATTTCACAAAATTGAAAAAACATCTATCATTTAAGGAATATATTATACAAGATATCATCATGTAAAACAAATATTTTACCAATCACGCAACATTTACCTTACTTACACTATGAATGCCAAATACATTGATGTATTACTTGTATTTTGGTGTTAATTTCAATTTTTTCTATGGTCATTGATTGCCGCTTGTCGAACATAATATGCTTGTAGGTGGACAATGTATTTTACACGTCACAGTATGTCACTGTGGCGTAGTTCATCAGGAGAATTTTTTCGGGAGAAATGTTCTCAAGGGTATCTACATCCGACGAATATACTGGGTTTCTTTTTAGCATTGCCTGAAACTTTATAGAAACACTTTCACCAGGCTCGTCTTTCACAGCATTTAGATTTGAAATGGTGCTTTCTATGATATCAATAGATTCTTGTAGTGGAAATCCAGAAATTTCCAACGTTTAATACTCTCTGGAAGCCAACAGAAATTGCTCCTGGTGTATGCAGTTGAACATGCCACTTTTGGTTCAATGAATGAGCTGTGAGATTCACATACAGATATTGCACACTCAGGGGCGAACATATCTACTATTGACTTTACAACTCCAAATTGTTCACAGTAGAAGTTGGCTGTCTTATCCATGTTCCTCGTCCTGTTAGAACTAATAACAGGGGCAAAGGCACATCAAACATGAGTTAGAAAGTTTTTTTAACTTGATGCGGGACTTTCACAAATAGGTCAAGATTTTTTCATCACATAAATTAATCTATTCATTTTTAAAAACTGGACTCTAATTTATTCCGCAACACGATGAGGTCCATGGGCCAAACTTGTAAGATGGATCATATCAGGATATAACAACTTCAAAGAACTTGCGACTTTCATTATATACGCCGTGGCAACTGAATATAGCACCAGGACCTTCTCTAAGTGAGCTCACCTAGGCCACAACACTTTCAATTAATCATTCAAGACTCCTGGAACATGATACGTATGTTCCAGCACTTCTCAGTAAATCAAATATGGTTTGGAAATATCCTTAGGATCTATTTACCTACCACAAGGTTCACAACAAAATTACCCTAAGTGTCCGTAATTTCATCCACAGCAACCCCATATGATGGAATGAATATCTTATGTAATTTATTGTTCTTTCCATTATTTCTTCATAATATATATGCAGATAATTCTTTCTGAGTATTGATTGATCAGGAATGTGTCGCTTTCATTACTGTCACAAGAAGGATGTAAATTAAGGCACTTGGAATTTAAAACATGGGATGTTCGTAGCGATCATTGCAATACACAAGTCCTTGTATAATTAGTTTCTTTAACTGGAATGAAGCACCCTCAGCTTTGTTTAAAAAAAAAAAAAGGATTCTTCGAATAACTTAGATTTTTCTTTCATACGAAGTGTGCGCCGCACATGTTGCTCCTATTGTGATTTCAAGGAACATCCCATTTTTTTTGTTGCAAGCTTGACACATTACAAAATTACCGTCGGTTTTGAAGGAGTCGTTAATCCCAGCCAATTAATTTAATTTACTAGTCTGTAAGAATCGGCTGGTGTCATGGTGAAAAAAATAAAAAAATCTGATGGTAGCTTACTGTTAGACTTTCACTTTCAACCGGTCATGTGAAACTAAAACCATTTAGAGATATTACAAGATAAGAATGTAAGTCGTTGGACTAGTGTGTTGGAGGGGTGAGAGGTTCCAGACCGAAATTCCTTATCTGTTTGCAAAATTCTTTAAAAAAAAGTGCATCAAAAGGTTCATAGTGAAGAGAGAAGGCCTGTACCTAGTGGAAAAACACTTGACTACCAGAGTTTGATTTTACCCATTTCAATAGTTCATTGAAAAATTTCTTTCAGCTGATCCATACAAACCAAATCAAACAATGTTTAAATTTTCAACAAATTTGCAATTAGTATTAATATAAATTAAAACATCACAAAGTAGGTAGCTTTATTTAAAATCACTTAAAACATATAAACATGTCAAAAAAGTAAAAATATATAAAATCATAATCAAATAAAATTTGATTTCATTTTATATATTATATTAACCCTCATATGGTGATTCGTTGAGATTTCTATTTTCTGGCAAGGAATAGAATATGTATTTACATAGAAATCCCAGCTCTAGTAGACTTCCAGAGTTTTGTAGTTTTATTCTTTTCCTACAATTCAAATTTTAAAAATGTATTTGATTGTAACGGCTACTATATATTTCTATATAATTGTGTTATGTTCCTGTGATCTAGTGCAGTAAGAGACAAACACGTTAGTCAATTGGGCAACTATAGCGTGCCTCCAAAATTTGTTCAACATTAACGCTTTCTAGTAAAAGCTATTTTAAAATGTGTATTTTTTACACAATAGAGGAAGAGTTAAGTCAAAGCCACAATAAGTGTATAATGTAAAAAAAAACTTATTCCGTTGGTAGTTCAGGGGGTGGAGGGTAGTTAACCCTTTAAAAAATCTCTTTCCTACCAAATGCCCCCCACAGTAAAAAATTAAATCCTACATACGTGCTTGGCTCACACCGTTTAGAGAGTAGCTCCTGAATATACTATGTACTTTTGTCAAATGAAGAATAGCCTACATGAATAGGGCACGCGTTATAAAATAAAAATATCAAATACTTATATTTTACCTCTCCAACAACTGTTTAAATCTATTTTCCTTTGGTTTGACTTGGTACTAATATATTAATGGTATTTGATGAGACATTATATTTTTAAAACTTGAATTTTCTTGTTTTGTTTGGCTAGTCAGGCGTACATCCTGGAATAATTATACGCACCACTGGTAGTACGCGTATCATGGTTTGGGAAACCGCTTCTTTAGATAATTGAGACGAATACTTAGCGCGTTCTCTTACTAAGATAATTATTTAATTCACGTTGGGAGAGTAATATTTATCATATTTTAATTAATGGATAGCCTCGACGTCTGTCCTAGGATTACGCTAGTTTGTGAGTCGTGTGCTTATATAGTCACTTTCCAATGTAGGTATTCAGAAAAGGCACGATAAATAATTATGCAACTATAATTTAAAAAAGTTTCGAACTCATTTGTTAGTAAAACCAATTTTCAGCATGTTTAGAAACTGCATGAATAACTTTCCAATTGATTTTAACAATCTAGAGAATCATTATATTATACAATTAGTTACAAATTTGTTTTTCAAACAACCTAGCAATAAGTAATAGGCATATGATCATATGTTTTCATTAAACGCAGATTTAAAACTATTTCAATTTACTAGAAAAATAAAGCAGTATTCTGAGTAGGAAGGACCAAAGCTTATTCAATATAGCCTTTATTCAAACACTTCTATTCTGCCGCCGAGGAAATTTACTAGAGAAGCTCAGGTTGTCGCATGGTAATCAGAAGCTCCAAGGTGCTAATAGCCCCAGAAGTGTCTGAAAACATAATTTAAAAAAAAACTAAAAACAAGAAGTTCCCTTCAGCCGTAATGAGAATCTCGTGTCGCTCCTAATTAGCGTCGGACACCCGTCGAGTCAAGCAGGTCAACCTTAATTGTGTTGTCCATTAAGTGAAGCCAACCGGGCTGTGGACCTGGAGTTCGATTAACGGTTCATTAACAAGCTGTTTAGGAGAGTTCTGATCCACATGGGTGAGCACGCAGACTAAACGTCAAGCTCGTGGGACATGGTTTGCTGGTGAAGGAGAAATCAAGGTTCGAATCTCAACCCGGGAAATTGAGGTTCCCCCCTTCCCTCTAAATGGTTTCAAAATTTCCTTTCTCACAACTGATGATACATTTCCTCAAAGTTATGCCATTCTTATCCCTAATCCATCAATTACGTACTTTATGACGTTAGGAACTCGAAAGTTAATTGCCACACTTATAAAAGTACGCCACCTTGCCTTAAATTGAGCTAGTTCTATCAGTCCACCTCATTACGCCCTACCTCTTTCAGGGCCATTCTAATGCTACCCTCCCATCTACATCTAGGTCTTCCCAGTGGTTTCTTCCCATTGGGTTTGCCAGTCAATACATGAACAAGGTTCTAGATTCTTCCATTCGCGCCGTATATTCTGCCCACCGTAATCTGCGAGAATGTATTATCCTAACAATGTCTTGTGATGAATACAGGGTATTTAACCCATCATTATGTAACTTCCTCCAATTCTACTCATTAACATAATTAAATGACTTCCTCCAATTCTACTCATTAACATAATTAAATGTAGATAGCACGGGTGAACTACGTGGAGTTATAAAAAAAGGGTGGTTATCCATTTAGGCTACCCGGAACTTACACTAGACTACCTAAGGACCCAAGATGGAAAGGGCGATCTTTAAGGCAATTCACAAGCACTCACCCAGAGAAGATAGTTAAAACCACCACTGGTGCTGTCAAATATCCCCTCTGATAAGAATTAAACCCCAGACTCAGTCAGAGCTACTGCTACCCTGCCATCTTTGAATCTCTCTTTATTGATGAACTCTTTCTCTCAGGTTTTCAGACGTGTCACTGTGAGTGTTCACCTTGGATCCTATCGGACACAAACACTTGACACTTGAGGGGTGACCTTGAGGGGAAAGTGTTCAAATAGACGTGAGAAGTGCTCGCAAAAACTTGCCAGATGAACGGCGAGGGACGAGCGTGTGGCCCGTAACTGAAGTAAGAGTGGTCACAGGAAGGTAATACAATACATTTATTAGAAGGATATACTGTGAGAAGTTCACTAGCTACTCCATATGATCACATTCATACAAGACATGTTAGCGTGCTGCTAAAGAAATATATAATATTTTTATGTACACGATTAAAAAACAATACAGTTCCTAAATGTAGCATAAAATCAAAATTGTAAATGTGGCCAGAAGCTCGTGGAACATATGAAAAGGAGTCATGGTGGCCCACGGGTTGCGGTTTGCCCAGGGCTGTTCTGGAGCTATTTTTGTGGTGCACCTGCGAGTCACGGCCCACTCGCTGCGCGACTTGTGTCACGCAACACCAAGATCTAGTTTCTTACTCCGGCGTTCGAGTCACCACAGACATGGTCCTAGTTCTCAGGCGGGTGTAGTTATCAAGTCACACCCAGAACAGATCACAAAGGAGTGTTTCGTGCAAATAAACATCGCTGTTACGTGCGGGCCAGCGGTGGCATTTGTTTAAATCACAGTAACTCACAAAGATAAAAATAACGTCAGGGCCTGGATTCCCTTAGGGTGCAAATCTGCTTAAGTGAAAGTATAGAAAGGACGCAACTTTGAACCTAAGAAGTTCTCTGAGATGTGTCGTTTTTATTTGCTCCCTTTCTCTATTAATTAAGTGACCAAGGGGTCATCCATAAACCACGTAACGCTTTTTGCATACCTTCTCCCCACCCCACTCCATGTAACTCCAAGGAGACATTTGGTCTGAGCCCCCTCCAACCTGTGTTACGTAGCTATTCACATCAAGAGTGAGTGTCATTATTTCTTTAGGAAGCTTTTGTGACACTAGAAGAGGGACTCATGTTTAATACTACTCAGAACTAGAATGTATCAACGAGTATGTTTGCAAATGGTTGAAAAATGGACAGTAATATTATTTTTTCAACATTATAATTTAAGTATAAGATAAATGTTACGTAACACAGTGTTGTATCCACCTTCCATCCATGTAACCCCATGTAAACATTATAGCTTCTCCCTCTCAACAGCGTCACGTGGTTTATGGATGACCTCTAAGTAAGGAGCAACCTGGTGGGAAGATATATTGCAAAGTCATCATAGCGTCATCATTTGCGCTTTTTTTTTTACCGATCCGTGTGAAGAATTTACTTCTAAAGTCATTGCTAGTTTATTAAAAATATATCGTAATGAAAATGGTAGAAATCACAATATATATTATTAAACATGTTTCTTATATGGTAGCAATTAAAGTCCTCCCAAGGAGATCATTTGCATATTTTTTTAAGTGCTTGTACCAAAGGAACCTACAGGGAGATTGTATATATATTTGCTGATACAGTCAGTGAGCTCACTGCTCCTCGAGCTCCATGGACATACTGGTGCTCCAAGAGACCACTCACTATCCCATGCAGACCTCACGAAGTAAACCTGCTGCTTGCTGTTTTTTTCTCAAGGTCCGCCTTTCCCCCTGTATGCGCGCGTGGGAGGTTCCTTAGCTCGTAACTTTACACTTGGCACGAGGGATGTCGAGCGGGTTTTAGATTACGTTCACTCGACGTCATAGCTTGCAAATAATACTGACTCGATGACATGCGTTCTTGTTTCGTGGAGTCGGGAGGTAGGGATACACCTCGAGGAACCTTAACATTCCACTGGAGAATTGTTGGATATGTCATTTTCAATATGTCTTCCAACCATTTACTGTTCAAAGGAACAGGACTGACTAGGAGATTGCTTAGATGCGTTGCAGGCGACTCGAAATGAAGTTGAACGATACTAACATGCTCCTTTAGGATTAAACCTTATATTTTAAGTTTTACAATTTTTAAATAATCAACGATGAAACCATCTCATTTTCAATGACGTTTCATGAGATAGGTAGGTATGTAACAGTTTTGAGATCAAGTAAATGGTGATGAAACATAGATTTGTCCTCGGTTAAGTTATTTTTTAACATGGTCACAATACACCAATACATTCTGAGACTGCAATTCACATGAAAAAATATCAAAGTGTGAGTAGAGTTCCTCTAAAATAGGCGGCGCATTTAAGCAAAAAGAGTATAAGGCCTAACTACTTGAACAGTAGATAAAATTTAAACTTATTTCTTTGCGGCCAACAGTGATAGTATTTTACTATACTGTTTATGTTATTCTAAAATTGTTTATGTTATATTAAAATTGTTTTAGTAACTTTAGTAACTAACTTTTAATGTTCTTACTATCAAAATCATACTAACTTAACAAGCGTTTAGGCTTCTACAGCAAATAATATATCCTATTTCTATTTCCATGCTCCGGAGGTTGATTTTGAGGTTGCTGTTCGCACTCTACATGTGGTCTGACTCGGCTGGAGGGGGGGGGGGGGGGGACCCCCTAGGGAGTAAGAGGAGCCGAGTGGACGGCCCACGGGCCACCAGCTCCCACGGTCTCGCTTTCAGCCCTCCCAGAAGAATCTCAAGTGTGACCAGGTGTTGAGGAGTGTCTATAGTTCATAATATGTTCCAGTGTCAATAGTTTAAACTATCTCATCTGGGGCTTGAGCCCAGACCTCTCAGAACCAAGTATAGCATCAGTGACTTTATCATCGTGTACCTAGCAAAGTCTTTGACATACATTTTGGGGGAAACAAGTGTTCCAAGTATTCAGGATAAGTTTAGGCGTTCTTTTCAAAACATAATTAACATATACGTATTTTAAAACTAACTAAATAAAAGAAGTGCCAGATTACATCAAATGATAGCTATGAATCAATTTCACCATCTCAAGAGCTTTGAAATGTTTCTGTTTCACACTGTACATCAATCAAGGAACCGGCCAGTTAAATCAGATGTTTGATTTACGTTGTATATAGAGATCAGGCCGGCTAAGAGAGGTTTTAGTTCCAAGATGTATATAAAAGAGCCGGCCAGTTAAATCAGTTGGTTTCACGTTGTATATAAAATAACTGACAAGTTAAATCAGATTACACACTTTATATAAAATAACTGACCAGTTAAATCCGTCGTTTGTCTCACGCTCTATGTAAAAGAACCGGTCGGTTAAGTCAGGCGTTTGTTCCACAACACATATAAAAGAATAAACCGGTTAAGTTACGTGTTTATTTCAGGCTGTGCATAAAATAACCGTTTGGTTAAGTCAAGAGTTTGTCCCACAATGCATATAAAAGAACAAACCGGTTAAATCTTGTGTTTATTTCACGTTGTGCTTAAATAACTGTTTGGTTAAGCAATGTGTATATTTCACTCTGTGCATAAAATAACCATTTAGTTAAGTCATGTGGTTGTTCCCAGCCCTATATATATATAAAAAAATGCTATGTTGAAGCAAATGTTTATTTAAGCAGATGAGTTGTTCAGTGGTAAACTTTGCGCGAGGTCATTATTACCAGTTGATTTCTCTGGCTGGACACTGCCACTTGAAACGTGTTATTTTTACATCTCTCTGCCAGATAGAAAGTGTTGTGGATGATAAACACAACTAAATCTAACCAAGTGAGATGATCTTCAACCAGGTTGCATGCCCGGGGCTCATAGACTAGGGAGGCAGATCTCAGGTATATAAGAAACACTGGTTCCATCCTATGAGCTAGAAATGGGACTATTGGAGCTAGGAACTACGTGATTAGTTGTAAGAATTCCACGGCTTTAGTCAAGGTTGTAATCATTTTAATCACGCTAATAAAGTAGGTATGAGAAAGTTAAAATTTGTGTCAAATGTACCCACATTTGCGTGGAAGGGGAGGGGGAAGAAAAAACACCTAAGAAAAATATTTACAGTACATACGACCGGGGTTCAAGCCTTGCCCTCCCTGTCACCAGAAAATAAAGGCTAGATATTTCTCAGATTTTACCGATATTTTTATGCCCAAGGGCCTAGAAAATTTCATGATTTCTATTTATTTTTGACCCGCAATGATGGTCACATACTCTAAGACGTTAGTCTCGCAATATACTTAAATACTAGTGATGTGGAGTCAAGGTTAGAATTTAGACCAGGTACACTAGGAGTGACTTCTTAGCACTGTGTGTTTACTTAGCCACTTTCCATGCTAATGAGGGTGCATTTACTTCAATAATCTCCATCACCCTATAACATTGATTAAGCCATTCAATAACCCTTTTGACCCACCTAGATGGCGTAGTTAGCGAACGCGCTAGTCGTGTTGAGCTCGACTGCCGAGGACGGGGAGATCAAGGTTCGAATCTCGGTCAGGTGGACTGGGTGTGGTTTTTTTCCAAAATGGTTTTTCACTCTCCCTCCACGCAAATGCGGGTTCACTTCCTCTAAGATTCAACCTTCCCCATTCCTAATCCATTAGCGTAATTAGTACTTAAGCGTATAACCCGAACGAGTAGTAAGACGCGGTGCTAAATATATATTAAAAAAAAATAATAATAACCCTTTTGGTCAAACGTACGACCTAAAATATATTTTTTCCCCAGGCTGCCAAATTTCGAAAGCGTAGACTGTATACTCTGTTTAAACAATGACCTGAGCGTTGTATACACACACATCCATTCCATCCATGCCTTCAAGTGCGTGGACATCATGATGTTGATAGGGTTGGGGGGGGGGGGGGGGACAAGGGGGGGTACAAATTGGAGCTCGCAGCTTCAAAATGGTGGTTACGTTCCAGGTCCAATTATTACTGATCTTAATTCAGACCAATTACCGCAACTTCCTGTTTCTTGACATGTAATATCACAGGTGGAAGAGTAATCATGTTGTGGACGGTGGATGGAGGGAAGAATAACGTAACGTGTTTCACTGCTAAGAGTATATTATATAAAACTACCGGAGAAGCTCTTTTCTCCCTTGCTTAATGTCTTACTGACCGTCCTGGCTATCCTAATATTTAAAATACTGGGGCGAGGATGACGAAGGGAGAATTTAGAGTAGTGAAGGAGAGTGTAAAACTACTTAGGAAAATAAAAACCTCAAAACATTATTTCGGCAATTAAAAACTCGACCTCTCCATCACCACCAAACCAGACTAGCGGGACTGACGCCTTTGCTTGCACGTCCACAGGTGCGAGAGACTCTGGAATCTTACAGTGAATGATTCAGTGTAGAGTTCTAGAGGCACGAGGTTGTCTCAGACCAACCAACGTGCCTTCTGCGTGGGGCGGAAGCAGACCCTCGAGTAGACAATTGTGTGACGAGACATCAAGATAAGGAACCATGTCACGCATCGTCGATGTTGGTGACACTGACCATAGATAACCATGGGGACTGGAACAATTTTTGAGCAGTTCACAATGTATTGATAACCACTTTAGCCATATTATTCTACCTAAGGAATCAGGAGCATGATGCTAATGTTAATAAAATGTAATAACATACGTTTGAAGAAAATCATTTGGTAAAAACCATAAACACCCCATCAGTGCCCCAAGCAGGATGTCAGCGTTAGGACCCCCAGCTCAAGTAAAGCACTTGTAAATCACAAGATATCATCTTCAAGGACCGACTGTTCTGTAGCAACCTGTGATGGAACCCAGGTCTCTCAGTTCAGGTGAAGAGCTTGCAAGTCACCTGATATCATCTTCAAGGACCGACTGTTCTGTAGTATCCTGTGATGGAACAAAGGTCCTTCAGCTCAGGTGAAGCGCTTGTAAGTCACGTGATATCATCTTCAAGGACCGACTGTTCTGTAGTAGCCTGTGATGGAACAAAGGTCCTTCAGCTCAGGTGAAGCGCTTGTAAGTCACGTGATATCTTCAAGGACCGAGTGTTCTGTACGAACCTCCTAGAACCACCTACCTTGCTCCACCTGAGGGTGTGGCTCAATTAAAATACAAGTTGCATGAGAGACACACACATGCACTAGTATTCATTCAAACACCACAAGCTGACTGAGGAAACTCCGTCATCCACACACGCAATGGAGCAGTGACTCTGCTACAGTCTCATCTTGTTGGAGTTGCAGGTGAGGTAAGGTAAATGTTAGAATCTCTGCCAGGTGTACTGACGTGGTTTTCCAATAAATTATTTGCCATGTTCTCTTTACATGCCTAATGGGTACATAACCTCCAAAATATACCTTTCCCACTTCTTTCCATGAAAGTGTAAATATGCGAATAGCCGGATGGAACAGAAGGGTGCGGGAATGTTTTATCATATATTATTGGGTTTTGTACAACTCTACATAATATCTGAGCTATCCATTTGCTTACACTAGAGAGGTGGAAAAGAGAATGGTAAGCTATTTAGGAAAAAATCCAGCCACAATACTACCGATCAGAGTCCGAACCATGACCTCCCCCTTCACTGGAAAATCAGATTAGATGAGTCTAACATTTAACCCGCACTCCCACCGATGTGGGATGTCTAATACATAAGGTGGTATGAGAAAAAGCATGAGGTTTTGCTGTGTTTTTTTATATCAAAACATTTTTTCGCTCTTATTTCTCCAGTAGAAACAAAGTGTTTTTTTACTCACGTGCTGACCTCAACATTTCTTGACTATCTGTCAAAGGTATCTTGGAATGTAATGACAACTTTTTCTTCTCATTTAAAAAGTTTCTCTTCTAATGCCGTTATGCCCATGACAGATATTCAACAACTGATGATATCACCACACGAAGAAAATAAAGCTATGTGTTTCTACCCGAAGAATATTTTATTTATTTCGACCAAAAAAGTTTTGCCCTAAAAACTGCAAAAATACTGGCCTTTTCTTGCGTCTCCTTCCATACCACCTTAAGACCTTAAGGATAATATTTTCTAGTTTTATATAGTTTGAGATGATTCTAACAAAGAACAGTGAACAGTTTCCTCCCTCCCCTTTCAGGAACAAAACGTCTTTAGACCTGATCCTCATTCAAGTCTCCCTTAACGACAGATAAACTTCTCCACTTTACGATCTACTTTGCTTGGTGGGAACCACTTTAATGTGCGCCCATTTTACGACGTCTGAAATGAAAGGTGTCCAACTCAATAAATATTCTTACGTATGTAATTTTTGTTTGTAAGAAATTAGGATTTATTTTTAATCCACGTCTTATTACCACTCTGGACTCTTTTGAGGGTCGGGATGAGGAAGGTTTATACTATATTTAGTAATATATGTACCAGGCTTTTGGTGGAGGATGGGAAAACCACCTCAGTACACTCGACTTTAATTCTAACCCTGACTCACACACCAAACCAGCAAGACTGACGCCTTTGCTTGTGTACTCATCAGTGTAGGTGTTAAAATACTTGGCTGCTGAGTTAGTCCAGAAACTAAATGTGTGATAACTGTAACTTCGAAATGTTTTCAAATTTATCGATTTAATTAACAAACCTATATAAAATAGACACAAGCTACTAGAAGTAAAGGGAACGCGTTATAATATGAACATATAATTATATAAGATATCATGAGTACAATTATATGCATTGGTGGTTGCATAGTCTAAGGCGTCACTCTCGGTGATGACGAGGAGGTCGAGGTGTATATCTCGGCTGGGTGTTTTTCCCTAGATGCTTTCCCACTCTCCCGCCACGCAAACACGGGTGAATTCCTCTCAATTTTACCTTAGTTATAATTCATATCATATTAGCATGAATATGTGAAAAGCCAGGACGGGTAATAAGACGTAGAACACGAACATAAATAATAACGTTATATAGCGTTCCCAGGTTTATTTAGGTTTATTACCAGATACCTACTAGTTGAGTTCCAACACACACCCCATCTTTTTCTCTTTCTAGGTTTATTTACGTCCAAACATAGCTCCTGTGGCTAATAGTGGAGGAAATCCCTTAGATAGCGGGGGACACGGGTTCTAGCCCAGATGGGGCTTAAAACACTAATATTTACGTGCGGGTTTGTCCTATCTCGGTTCAAACTCAAATAACCAGGGTTACAGTTTCAGTGTTGCGTTGTTGGTTAAGTTAGTTGTGTGTCAGATATATTTAAATGACAGTGCGTTTCGAGAGTGCATCTTAAAAACCACCCTAGTAGGAGTCTCCTCTGTATCTGCAATGATTTTGGGTGTATTGTCGTAGGTTAAGTTTGTGTGTTAGCATACATTCCTACTTAATATATAAGTGTCACAATGACTTAACAACCAATATGTTGACTCAGCAACGCTAGCTTAGAATGTGCCGACATCACATACTCGCCGGCTTGTTTACACACCCAATACTATGCTCCAAACAGAGCACCCACAGGTTATTATAATGAGAATATGCGCGGAATACTCTCATTGAAACACTGGTCTTAGAAAGACAAAAAAAAAAAAAAGCAACGCGATACAACAAAAGGTACCTATATGAAAGGGGAGGTTTGGGAGACGAATTATTATAATTACGGAAATCATCCGCATCTAAATCATATTCGAATAAATTGGAAAATGACACGTGGACGAGGGAATCGAACCGAGGACCTTTGGCTTAGCACGCCAATTATACCACTATGCTATCCAGGGATCATCTCGTGCTCAGGGTATTCTTCATTCATATTTCAAAACAGTCTATGATGTGCGTCTTTATCTTAGGAACAAGCTGATTCGTGGGAGACGAACGGGGTGTTTTGGAGATTCAAACATCCTTCCTCCCCGAAAGTATGATGGATAATTTATTTTTGTATTCCTCATTTTCCGGCAACACTTTCAAATTATTGTACAACAAGGGAAGGAGATGTATTGGTAGATACTCTGATATTCTGTGACGTTGTCACAGACATAATGCAAACATGGACGATCTGGCTCACCTGATCTGGTCCCCTTTGACTGGGCTGGATCTCGACTTCATGAAACACGCGCACTCAACTCCACTCAACATCACGCGGCTTACTGACCGCCCGTGGCTCGAGGCCCGATTAGAGCAAGACTCGGACAATTGAACATCAAGATGCGCTAACCCGTATGCGCCGACGGTTGTGTTCGAGTGAAACAAGACTCATCCACCGGCGCGTGATTTGAAATTATCACGAGAATAATCGAGATTTCTGTCGAAGCAACGTACACCCCTCTCCCTTCGTCCCAGTGTGATTCCCGCCGTTTGTGAACACGTGATTGACTTTGTACAGTATATAACGGCTGGACTGTGTAGTGATGTCACTCATTTCTCTGCACTCGATTAGGTGAGACACTTGTCTTAGATTTAGACGTAGGTCGTTGTTCGACGTTTTCTAAATTATGTTTGGGTTAAATTGTTCAAAATTTAAGTTTCAACTTTAAATATAAATCATGATTACTAATAGCTATATTTCTCTGAGACTGCAGGATTTGCCTGTCAGCCATTATGGTTTATGCGCTAGCTTTTTTCTTTGTACTTAACGTTGTGTCCGCCTCACGGACGGGTTGGTACTTTAGCATGGCGCCATCTTGGGGCGCTAATGGAACTTTAGCATGTCGCCATCTTGGGGCGCTAATTATTTCTGTTTAACGTGTAACTTATTTTAAAATAGTTGTTCTGCTTGCTAAAAGTTAAAGATTTGTTACGATTGTGATTCTTTTTGAATTGTTACTCAACTCGGGGGGCGCGAGCCCGTGCACCCAGCACATTGGTCATTACAATAATAATAATTGGATTGAACTAATTTGATTGGGATCTATTGTAACAGGTTAGGTTTAGGTAAATCATTTTCTCTGTGGCGCCTTATAATGGCAGTCTATTATAAAACTTCATACTTATGTCAATATAGTGTCGGCATCGCCAGGTCGTGTAGACCTATACATATTACTTGTATTTAACTTTCCTGCTAGGTTAGTCGCCTTCTGCGAGGGTCAATTTAATTATGACTACTTTGGTATTAATCATTCTGTTTTCTCTTAACGACTTAGGGTCTGGCCCCTTTATTTATTGTTTACTTCGGCCCTTATCGGCCAGTCACTCGACTTTCCTAGGGTGCCTCGCTCTTGTATGTCTGCTAGTTGTTTGTAGAATAAAATAAACTCTCTTGTAACTTACCTACCTTTTATTTATTGAAATTTGAACCTATCAAATCATATGAAGGGGGGGGGTTACAAGAGAGAAGCTGCGCAACTCTGCTCTCGCAGAGTTGAGTGGGGCACTTAATAGGATATTAGGTATAGTTAGGAGAGAAAATAGGGTCCGCCTGTCTGCAGTATTGTTGGATGATTGATATTGTACTGATTCTTGTTTGTTTATGTTTCATGACTCCGTGACCATGGAGACCACTCCTGCAACTGCCATGTCCACCTTGACCACATCTAAGACTGCTGTCTACCGCCTGAGCCGGGACGAGTTGACAGCTGAGCTGACTTCAAGGGGCGTCTCCTTCCCTCCCAATGCTACTGTGGGTGAGCTCAGATCTAAGCTATGTGGGGAGATTAGCGGGACTGGGGAGGCTGAGACTGACTCGGCTATGGACAGGATTGAGGATGGGAATCCACCCCTTTAGCGCCTACCGCTCCTCCTCCACCCCTTCACTAGTTAAATGTCAGAACAAAGTACTTATGGAGATTTTGAATCGGACCCCTGTTTGCGACGGTCAAGATCACGCTACTCTGTTTAAATTTATGGTTGAGATCAACAGAGCATATTGTCTAAAGTTAGCGAGTGATAGTGAATTTTTGATTCTGTGTTTGGCCAAAACTTCTGGTTTTTTAACCCAGTTGTTCTCCCGTGGGATTCAAAATGGTTTATCTTGGAGATCACTTACTGACCTCATTTTAGAAGCGCTGCTACCCAGTAGGGCTAGAGAAAGGTTATGTAAGGAAGTTATTCACAGGTTTCAATATCCCCACGAATCGTTGAGAGATTTTGTTTTATCTATCACAGAGGCAGCTCAAGTTCTCAATAGTGGTCTGGGGGAAAGTCAGATCGTTGATATTATTCTTGAGAATGTGTCGCCCCTCACCCGGCGACATTTTGTATTTACATGTAAGCCCTGTACGGTACTTGAACTTTTCTCTCTAGCATCTTCGATTGAAAACACCCTGCTCGCCGAACAGGCGTATTTAAGTGCGCATGCGCCGGCGGCATTAAACCGCAGACGCGCGGGTTCAACTCCCGAACCTATGAATACGGCCTTGTCATTAGCGCCTGTACTACCGGGCGATCGCGATGCTAACACTCCTAGGGACAACTTCAGGCCTTCGGGTTCTGACAACCGTGCGCCCCGCGACCTCTCGCGCATGAGATGTTTTCGGTGTAGAAGACTGGGTCACGTACAGAGACAGTGTAGATCGGGAAACTTATAGGGCGCGCTCGTAGTCGTGGTCCGGTCGTGCCCACTTGTATTAAACCACATGCTCCTACTCCTGTAGTTCAGATCCAGGTAGCCCAAAATGATTGTGTTGCTCTTTTAGATACAGGAGCCAGTCACTCATTTATATGCCGTGAGTTTTTGCGCCAGTTAGAGGGTAAAACAAAAATCGATTATAGGTCGATAGGTCCTAAGATTTACGCCGTGGCTAATGGGCAGACTATCTTGGTCGATTGTAAAGTAGTGCTCTCTATTAAGATAGAAAGATTTGCCTGGAAACGTCCATTCTTTGTTATGCCAGAACTTCCCTTTGATGTTATTCTAGGGACTGACTTCATGTTCGAGACTGGAGCCAAACTTGACCTGAGACGCTTAGGAATATCTTTTAGTTTTGAACCTAGTTTGTTAATTCCGTTTTGTGTTGGGCACCATCCTCGCAGGTTGTTCCCCATTGTCGAGGAACGTGAAGCGATAGATCGTTTGATAGCTCGATTCCCTGACGTCATCACTGACAGATGGGGCAAGTGCGACATTTTGCCGTACGACATTGTGGCGCAGGACCACATTCCTGTTAGATCTGGTCCCTACTCCTGTGCACCCCCAAACTCGAGATTTTTAGAAATCTTATCATGGACTTGGAACGAAAGGAGGTTATTCGTCCCTCCAAATCCCCATACGCAAGTCCTGCGTTCATTATTCCCAGGAAAGGTCATGGGCATCGCTTGATTGTCGATTATAGAAAGCTTAATAAAAAAATAGTGTTCGACCCATACCCCATGCCTAGCATAGAGTCCGCCTTCCAACATCTTGGCGGAGCCAAATATTACAGCTTGATTGACCTTAATGCGAGCTTTCTGCAATGTGCTCTCTCAGAGTCGTCTAAGAAATTTACCGCGTTTATCACCCCCTGGCAAGTCTACGAATTCAACCGAGTGCCGTTAGGGATAAGTTGCGGGGGGCAAGCGTTGAGTAGAGTCTTAGACCATATTTTGGCGGACCTGAAATACAAATTCGTGTTTAACTACCTTGATGATATCTGCGTCTACAGCAAATCTTTTGATGACCATTTGCGTCATGTTGAGGTAGTGTTGAGGCGCCTGCGCGAGGCTGGGTTGACTGTAAACCCGGAGAAAGTCACATGGGCGAAGAGATCTATCCCATATCTTGGCTATATCATTTCTGAGGGTAACCTGCTCGTTGACCCGGATCGGGTTAAGCCTATCTTGGATTTTCCCGCCCAAAAAACATAAAAGGGGTATTACGGTTTCTAGGTATGTGCGCCTACTACGCTAGGTTCATCCCGAACTTCTCTGACTTAGCCAACCCCCTTAACTCCTTGAAAAAAAAGGGTGCCACCTTTATTTGGGGTTCTGCCCAACAGCAGGCTTTTGTTGCGCTTAAGCGCCACCTAGTGTCGCCAGCCGTGCTACGCATGCCTGACTTTTCTCTGCCTTTCCAACTACATGTTGATGCCTCCTCTGTAGCGCTAGGGGCGGTTCTCTCTCAAACGACTTCCGAGGGAAGTAGACCTGTAGCTTTCGCCAGCAGAACTTTGAGCCCTGCCGAAAGAAAGTATAGCATATATGAAAAGGAATGTCTCAGCTGTATCTTCGGCATCGACAAGTTCGCTGACTATCTAGAGCTTCGCCAGTTTGAGTTGTACACTGACAACATGGCCCTCAGCTGGATATGGAATCACCCGAAACAACTAGGGAAAATTGGACGGTGGGTTTGGAAGCTATCCAGGTTTAAGTTTACTACCCATCACGTTGCTGGGAAGCTTAATGTTGTCGCTGATGCTTTGTCTAGGATGTGTGAGGATAAGGAACCTGTAGGAGAATGTAAGGAGGATGGCTCGTTATTTGTTATCCATACGATTCCCGAATCCTTTATCTCAATCAAAGACCATCAGTTGATGGATCCGTGTTGCAGACAGATCGTTGACAGGATCAAGCGTGGAGAGAGGATTGGGAACTACGAGATTTTTAAAGACCTCTTAGTAGTTCGTGTCAAGGGTAGGATAAGATATTTTGTGCCAGAGAAACTTAGGCCTATGTTACTTAAATATTTCCACGACTCCCTTTTTGGCGGCCATTGCGGTGTCCTTAAGACCGAACGCAAGATTTCTAAGGAATTTTTTTGGCCCTTAATGCCTAGAGACGTTAGAGATTGGGTGCGCAAATGTGAGCCGTGTCAATTGGCCAAACCGGCGCGTAATTCTAAAATAGGGTTTCACTCCGCGGATGTTGCTAAGCAACCGTGGGAGAAAGTTTTTGTTGATTTCGTCGGCCCCTTACCCGCTCTACCCAAGGGAACACCTCTATACTCGTTGCCATGGACGCCTTCTCTAAATTCGTCATACTCATCCCCTAAGGAACACGAAGGCAAGGACGACTGTTAATACTCTGTGCAGGCGTGTTTGGGCGATTTTAGGGACCCCAAGGGTCATAGTAAGTGATAATGGACCGTGTTTCCGTTCTAAAGCTTTCGGAGATATGTGTTTTTCGTGGGGGATAAGACACGTTACCACTAGCCCGTACAACCCATCGCCGAACCATGTAGAAAGGTTTAATCGTAACCTAAACGTTGCCTTGACGATCTTTCACCACCTGGATCACACCCACTGGGACCAGGACTTAGACGTTTTGAACATTGCTTTTAACGCCGCTTTCCATGAGTCAGTCAAAGCCACTCCTTCCTCTATCCTCCTCAATAGGGACCTGAACCACCCATTATTGTTTAACTGGGATATTGACCCACTCCTTAATGACGCAGGTGATTGTTCTTATGAAAAGAAATGTGAGGTAGCTTTTTCTAACCTCCTGAAGTCCCAAAGGAAGGTTGCCGCCACCTATAACCGAGGGCGTATCCCTGTCCCATTTAAACTTGGGGACGTTGTTGTGTGCAAGTGTTTTCCTCTTAGCTCAGCTGCTGACAAGTCTTCGGCGAAGATGGCGTATAAGTGGAGTGGTCCCTGGTCAATTGAAAGATTTCTTACACCTGTTTAGGTATTGTTAAAAGAAGTATCCGACCCATCTTTGACACGTAGAGCACACGTCAGCCACCTAAAGGCTGCAGGGAAATGAGTCAATTGACCCCGTGCTGTGTGTCGTCTGTTTGCTTAAGTGTACCTTTGTGATTTAATTTTGCGTTCTTAAGTGCATGTTTCTAGGTATTCTATATTGTTGTATATATAATTTATATAAGGGAAGGGGTACCACCCCCTGGTATTGTTAGGATTAATTTGTAGTACTGTAGGGCCTAGGTATGACTTTGGGCAGAAACTTGTGTTGGACTGTTTATAATAAAGCGTGTGTCGGGTCCAAAGTACATGGTGCAGAACGTTCGCCCCACCGACCGGACTACCTCTAAGTGCGTGTGAAGCGGCAAACCCACCTTTCCTCATTCGTGGAAAGTCGTCGCTAAACAGAGTTGTGGGTATCTCTGTGACTCGTGCTGGTAGACAATGTTAGTGCTACGAAACTGCCACAGTAACTTTCAAGGATGGCTGCGCTAACTGATAAACTTTACAATTGGATGTGGTGTTCACGTGTAAACTTTTGTTCTCAGAGACTTCACCTATTCGGCCTTCCGTCCCCCCTTTTCTGCCCTGCCCTTTCCTTCCCTCCTTTGTTCCTGTACACTCATCGGCAGTCAATGATCGCCCAGCTGGGCGTGGCGATGAAGCTTCCCTGGTGGTTAAAGCGGGCCACCTTACGAGCATATGCTGTCTCCCTGTCAACCCGGGATGACGGTGTGTTGGAGTGAGCGTGTGAAGCAGAGGTCAACCCCCGGAGTCCAGTTATTCGTCATCTCCCGAACCTGCATCTGGCCACCTAACATGGCCTCGGAGGGTACCGGAGCCGCCACCCACCCTCTAGTCAGCGGTGAACATCGAGGAAGGCGCCTCCCCGTGTCTTCACCAAAGGCTAAGGACGTCCTTCTTCTCCGTCCAGGGGGGGACATTGTGACGTTGTCACAGACATAATGCAAACATGGACGATCTGGCTCACCTGATCTGGTCCCCTTTGACTGGGCTGGATCTCGACTTCATGAAACACGCGCACTCAACTCCACTCAACATCACGCGGCTTACTGACCGCCCGTGGCTCGAGGCCCGATTAGAGCAAGACTCGGACAATTGAACATCAAGATGCGCTAACCCGTATGCGCCGACGGTTGTGTTCGAGTGAAACAAGACTCATCCACCGGCGCGTGATTTGAAATTATCACGAGAATAATCGAGATTTCTGTCGAAGCAACGTACACCCCTCTCCCTTCGTCCCAGTGTGATTCCCGCCGTTTGTGAACACGTGATTGACTTTGTACAGTATATAACGGCTGGACTGTGTAGTGATGTCACTCATTTCTCTGCACTCGATTAGGTGAGACACTTGTCTTAGATTTAGACGTAGGTCGTTGTTCGACGTTTTCTAAATTATGTTTGGGTTAAATTGTTCAAAATTTAAGTTTCAACTTTAAATATAAATCATGATTACTAATAGCTATATTTCTCTGAGACTGCAGGATTTGCCTGTCAGCCATTATGGTTTATGCGCTAGCTTTTTTCTTTGTACTTAACGTTGTGTCCGCCTCACGGACGGGTTGGAACTTTAGCATGGCGCCATCTTGGGGCGCTAATGGAACTTTAGCATGTCGCCATCTTGGGGCGCTAATTATTTCTGTTTAACGTGTAACTTATTTTAAAATAGTTGTTCTGCTTGCTAAAAGTTAAAGATTTGTTACGATTGTGATTCTTTTTGAATTGTTACTCAACTCGGGGGGCGCGAGCCGTGCACCCAGCACATTGGTCATTACAATAATAATAATTGGATTGAACTAATTTGATTGGGATCTATTGTAACAGGTTAGGTTTAGGTAAATCATTTTCTCTGTGGCGCCTTATAATGGCAGTCTATTATAAAACTTCATACTTATGTCAATATAGTGTCGGCATCGCCAGGTCGTGTAGACCTATACATATTACTTGTATTTAACTTTCCTGCTAGGTTAGTCGCCTTCTGCGAGGGTCAATTTAATTATGACTACTTTGGTATTAATCATTCTGTTTTCTCTTAACGACTTGGGGTCTGGCCCCTTTATTTATTGTTTACTTCGGCCCTTATCGGCCAGTCACTCGACTTTCCTAGGGTGCCTCGCTCTTGTATGTCTGCTAGTTGTTTGTAGAATAAAATAAACTCTCTTGTAACTTACCTACCTTTTATTTATTGAAATTTGAACCTATCAAATCATATGAAGGGGGGGGTTACAATTCGAGAACAGATCCCACGTTAGTTACACAGTCAATCACCAAGCGGTGTAATCGATAAGTGAATGTTAGAAGAGAAATGTAATCGTGATTTATACTTGTAGTTATTTACTTTGTTGCAACTCAGTAACTCATTTGATGTTTCTGGCGTTAACTTCCTTAGGATAAACTAAACCGGTTGTTTTTAGCACCGCGTCTTACTATCTGTTCGGGTTAAGCTTATTGCCCACTGAGACGCGCCACACGGAACCACGCCGCCGAGAGGAAATTTCCGTTTCTGCTTCTTAGGAAATCAAATGGTGTAACGCCCACTACAGCGGAACCGCCTTGTGGAATTTCCGGGCCGGAACCCTAGAGGTTTCTAGAGAAGAATTTCCTTTCGGCGCGTCGCGGGCGAAGGCTGTGGAAGGAACCGTGGGAGGAGTACGCTCTCGTGCCATTCCGACACCATTCGGGTGCAGTGTCCTAGTGCCGGCATGTCTCGAACTTCAACATATGATTTTTCTTTATTTAGCACCGCGTCTTACTAACCGTTCGGGTTATACGCCTATGTTCTAATAACGCTAATGGGGTAGGGATTAGGAATATTGTATTTAGAGGAAGTGAACCCGCATTTGCGTAGAAGGAGAGTGGAGACCCAGTTAGGAAAAACCACCCGAGTGAGATTCGAACCTCGATCTCCCGTCTTCAGCAATCTAGTCAAACACGAGATTAGCGCGTTAGACCACGCGACCACCGAAGGGGGTTATTCTTACTGCTGATTTTGACAAGTAAAATGCACATTAGATTGAGGTAGAGTTTTATATAGTTACCAGCGAGGTCTAAAAGCATGTTTTAAATTGTCTTTTTCCTAGTAGATTTAATTAATTTAGAATAGAGGAGGAAAGTGATAAACAGAAGATAAATATTTACTATAACATTTTGACCAAACTAAATCTATAAACTTCAGAAACTTACCTTAGCGAAAAATAATCATCAAACAAAATACCGTTATGTGCAAACGAATTCGGCCATTTAAGCTAAGTTTAAAGTAAGCCCTACTCTACACAAATTAGTGTAAAATGTATTAGAGTTTATTAGATTCTCAGAATGAATAACGAAGGGGTGGTATAATTAATTTAAAGAATATTCCAATCTATATAACCTATCTCATCCAAGTACCACGATAGCTTGATGAATGTTCCACACGGTGGTTCGGCGCGGCTCCACGCGGCGCGCCTTAGTAGGCGATTAAGCTTTATACGCCTTAGTGGATACTTTAAAACTTGGAACTTGGAATATCTCGAGTGCATTCGTTCCATTTAAATAGGTAGAAAATGTTATGGATAAATGTAATGGAGACATTTTCATCTAATATCTCTACAAGTTGGGGGACTTCCCGACACCCCGGTCCAGCCCCTTAAAAATGCGGTTACTGCCCTGGTAGACGCATCAGAAATAAGTATAGCCAAGGGGTCAACGTTTGTAATAAGCTGTAAACACACTGTAAGCAGGGGCGTTGCACAAAATATAGTTGGGGAGGGGGGTAGCCAGCGTTTTACCCAACTCTAAGCATTTTGAAATTAGAAAAATTCCCAAGCCGCAAAGGAGAGTAAAAGAAGGGCAATTATGAGAACGGGTGGAAGGGGGGGGGGGGCAGGAGGTTCCCAGAATTTTACTTAAATTTGGGGTGATAATCAAGCCTTTAACCGAGCTTATATTCAACTGTATTTTTAAATTTATTTGTTCATACTGGATTTTTAAAGCTAAAAGGCTTTTTCTGTGCGTAAGGAATAACTTGAATTATTATTCATTTCGGTTTACCTGGATCTGAGCTAAATATCCAATTGAGTTTAAATATATTTATTTAGATTTTCAGATAGTGTTCAAATCGTGTATTTTAGATTAAAAAATTCAATTATTACAGTGGTTTCCAACTTTTTTAGTTTATCACCACAACTGTTCTCTCTGCGGCCATCGCGACCCTTTGATAGCTTAAAAGCGTTTAAACCCAAGTTAAGTTTTTTTACTGTATTACTACCAGCCCGGACTATCTACAGTTAACTACAACAGCGGGATACATAAAATTGAGAAGAAATGTACCTTTATTTGTTTGGAGGGATAATAGGATAAACTACCCTGGCCAGAATTAAAATCCTTACTTCACCTTCACAAACAAACCGAAGTTAAATCGGCATGTCCACTAATGCTTGTTTTAATTATTATAAATGGCTTATAGTAATGTTTATATGCGACTAATATGTTTGATGTATGATTTTATATTATGCTAGCAGCATTACAAGGTTGCCACTGTAAACAAGTCAGCAAGAAGCTATCACAATGGAATAGCCAAAAGGAACCTAAGAGTAACTAGGTCGCTTTTAGCACTTTGACAACTTACATTCCTATTAGAATTCCTATAATCATTAAAATCCTTGAAAAAGTAAATATAAAGCTAGAACCACTATATTGTGACCCCACTCAAAACACCCTGAGACCCCCAAGTTGTAAACGGCTGCTTTATTATAACACAGTTGGAAGCAATATTTAACTAGATAGCTCCCTGAGATGCAGCTGTAGCTCACTCGTCACTTTATCAAAAATGAGCAATTTGGCCACGTTTATTTAAAAACATTTTCAATTGTAAAATAAAACAATAAAAAATTGAATATATCGATACTTCTACAGTATTTTGATACCTGTCTACCAATGTCCTGCTTCATAATCTCATGGAAGTTGCCCTAAAATGTTAATACTGGTACGTCAATAAACTATTCAAAACATATTGTAAATTATCGCGTGAGGATGAAGGGGCTTCCTCTGACATTTTGTTATATAACTTATGGCAAATTCGAAATCAGCACTCTAAACAACATGGTCATACGAAATTGCATGCAAATCGAACACTAAATAACGAATTTAAAAATGTATCCCAAATTTGAAAATGTTAAAGGGTGAAAAAATATTTTTTTTTGTTAATGTAGTCTACTTAATCAAATGAAAAATGATTAAGAGTTGTAACAATGTAACATAGACCTATTATCTCTCTCCCTTCATTGTTGTTTTGATCCTAAATTACTTTCATGAAAGCCTATTTTAATAAACAACGAAATAAGATACATAAGTTCAATTCAAACTAGTATGGATACTTGCTAGAAAATTTAGCGTGTATTTCAGAAGTCAAACATTAACACTAATCTCTATGTCCTCATTTCATCAGTCAGAGCTTTCGATAAGAAAACAATAAAATGTTGCGTAACATTCAATGCATTTATGCTTTCAAAATTTAATAAATCCCTAACTAAGGCATTGGCTGTACTACACATGATAATATGAATCATAAAACTGTGACAGTCTAGCAGCCACGAAAGTCACAACTAAAAACACTAAACAATAAACAAAACCCTGGCTGACAATGCTGAAACTCCAAGCATTGCTGGCTGAGTGAAATTTTGCTACTGGGCAGCTCATGTTCCATAAGATTCGTTTCCATACCACATTCGGCATACACTCACCGGCCGTTGTCTCTGCCTACTGACAACGGTGCTACTGGACTACTTAATTAACTAAACTTTCTACAATTTACTAGGGAAGGAATCTCATATCAATGTTTGATAATTTTTGAAGTTGAGATTTTTTGTATAGTAGGGATCAACAGTTGGGAAATTTTAAATTTGTCTGTACAAGTATGTGGTTAGGGAAAGTAATGGGGCTCAGAATAAGCCTAGAATTTCCTCCCCCCCCCCTCCCGTCGCGACGCCCTGATTTACAAGGTATCTTACAACTCGCACCAATCTGTGTAGACCACTTCGGTCGCCGCATGATCTAACGCGCTACTCTCGCAGTAGACTAGACTGCCGATGACACAGAGATCGAGGTTCGTATTTCGGTCAGGTGTATTGAGGGTGGTTTTCCAAAATGTTTTTCCAATCTCCTTCCACGAAAATGCGGGTACACTTCCTCTAAACATAGCCATCCCAATCCTTAAAACCATTAGCGTTATTACATAACTGTATACCCCGAACGGGTAGTAAGACACAGTGCTAAAAATAATAAAGAGTGTATGTAAAGCGGTCCATCAAGTGATGGCTGGAGTATTGTTACCAAATTTTCATAGAGAAGTATCAGTAGGAGGTGAACCGGTCCTGCCGCGGGTCGAGAGCAGCCTGACACACATTACAATGTTAACCTGCCCCGGCCACGAGAGGAATGCTGGGATCAAGACGAGCTCAGCCAACGGGAACACGACAGGTGCGCCAAATGGTTACGTGCAGAAGTTCCTGTGCAAACCTATCATTTAGTTGTTTGATACGCGCGCACTTTAGCGACGGGACTAGCCCCCTACATCTCTGTGATGTGTTTTGTATTGAGGATTTAATGTGTTATCTGGCCCATTTATAAAATATGTTTGGCATGTTTAAACTAAGAAGACTATAGACCAACCCTGGGAAAATTGCGGGCCACAATCTCTGATTATTTTCTAACTTCGTAAAAAAAAATGCTATAATAATACCAAAGTTCAAAATATATATATTCTTATGTAATTTCTTTAAAGTATACCAATGAACATTTATAATCAGTTTTAAGAATCTCGCCTACAAAATTTACATCCAATATCAAATAAATGATGAGATTAAGTTCTATTTTATTGGCGAATCATTTATATAATATAAGCCCGCCACTGTTTACCTTCTTTTGTATTTTATGTTTTTTAAATAAAAAATCGCGTCTATCTAAAAAGTGTATTTTACTTGGTGGCCCATTCTTATATTTAAATTTTCAATGTCTCGTGTTATATTAGACTGCCGATGATAGAGAGATCAGGGTTTGAATACAGGTCGAGTGTACAAAGGCTTTTACAAAATGTTTTTCCACTTTCCTTCCACGCAAATGCGGGTACAATTCCTATAAATTCAACCTTTCCTATCCCTAACTCATTAGCGTAATTAGAATATATACATATAGGCTGAACAGGTAGTAAGACGTGGTGCTAAAAAAATTCTCAATGTACTTCCTTAGCCCAAAAATTTACCCAGGCCTGCTAGAAACTATTAAAATCCCATTTTACTGGAATTGTTTGTGTAGTGGTTTGCCCTCTTGACCCTAAACTTAATAAATAGTTCGGAGTTAAGTCCCTGATCGGATATACTGGGGCTACTTTCTCCATTGCACTGTTTATTCTTTCTTTAGTTCCAAAGTTTCAATAGTAGCAACACATCAGCAATAAAATAAATCGGAGTAACGTTAGTATTTAAACAAACTTAAAATTACTACCAAGTAATTCTAACAATTCCATAAATACTGCTTATTCTTCAGTTATTGTTTACAAACCACCAATAATATTTACCCTTTGCATAATCATTAGGCAACCAAACATGCGTGATGCAAATATAAAGGTTTATGGCTCATTAATTATCATCTTAGCCAAATAAACAAAGCGTTTGAGGATTCATTAAATAGATCTATATTAAAAGTACCTAAGCTACTTGTTTAATCATATCGATGTAAAAATGTTAACTAATTAGATAAAATTGATTCACCCGCTTCTGTGGATGGATGGTTTAAAGCGTTACTCTCGTGTTAGACCGGAATGCCAGTGACGGTCAGATCGGGTCTACTGAGGGTAGGTTTTCCTAAATGGTTTCTTACTCTCCTTCCACGCCAATGCAGGTAGATTACCTCTAATTTCCCACGTTCCCTCCACGCAAATGTGGGTATATTCTCTCTAAAATTCTACCTTCCTTAACTCTATTTCATCAGCGTAATTAACGGTTACCAAGAGTGGTAAAAAAACATAGTTTTGTTTATAATAGTATTTTGTTTATGGTTGGTCAAATGGGTTAAGAGAGGAAACAGTTTACTGGCAATCATGCCGTGTATAGCACTTTATATTACCTACCTACTTCTGAGAAAACACTAAGACAAAAAAAGTTAATATATATCAGCCCAGATTCATCTCTGGTCAGATATAGTGTTTTTAATGCACTATATATCCTCTGGTGCGTGACAGAGCAAGTTGTTACTTTCATTTATCTGTCTCATTCTAACTTACAGCTCTGGAAAATAAGAAAGTGACAGAGGTATGAGCGAAACTAGTAATAACATTCAATATATAGCTAGTCCTTGTAATGAATGGAGTGAAGGTTTCGCTTGAAAGGTTTGTGTATGAATTTCGGTGGCCTTGGCAGACTGATGTACAACAGTTCATCGTGGCTCAGTGAGGAATGCAACGATAAACTACCTCACTCCTCAATTCCCTAGTACGCACCTTCAGTGGTGCCGGGGCTTTAGAGCTGGCGGTGGAACTGTTGAGGATCTAACCAATCTTCGGGTTGAGTACTATTCATATATACAGTGAAATATACAGCGACACCTCTGAATAGCCAATTCTTTTTTATAAATGACAGTTTAAATTTCCCCGGCAAAATAACATTGGCTCTTACAGTAAAACAACTTCCCAATAACGGACTTTCTCGATTGAGGACATAGACACCTCTAGAAAATCATATTTAAGCATATCAATCTCCTAGAGAGTGGACCAAAATTGAAAACCCCAGTTCATATAGTGTATTTTACTGTAGTAATGTTAGGGGTACCTATGTCATAGGTTAAGTGTTAGCAGCCATGCCTCCGCTCAGCCCATCTGAGCCATTATTGGGGGAGGGGGGGGCGTGAGAGGGGGAATAACTTTCAGAAGTCTAGTCTGTGCTCATGCGCACACTTACAGTATAAAAGGCCATTTATTTTGTGTATTGTGAAATCTGTACAGTAGCCTAAGTTATGTACAAAATGTAGTAATTAGTCTAATTATTTTTCACGTAATATTGCGTAGTTCCATAAATATATTGTTATAGTTAATATCTACAGTAGCATATAAAGGTTCATATAGATTAAGCTGTGCTCAAACTGTATAACAAAAAACATATATTTGTTTCCAAATAGCTGACACTTCTTAATAAAGGACCCTCTTTTATCCGAAAGGTGTCCGCTATTAAGATATTTCACTCTGTGTCGGTGTATATATTATATAACTGGCAATGAAAACAGAATTTTAATATTGTGATTTTGCATTATTTACTAGCAAATACTAGACTACATGAATGGATTCGTTCTTTTAATATCTTCCCTGTGAAAAAAAAAAGTTAAATTTAAGGGCACCACCAACTTGAAATAAAATATTCTTACACTGCTGTATTTCCTATGGTAATGTCGGCTTTGAAGCTTCAAAACCATTAAAACAATCTTCAGTTATCTTAGTATTTTCTGTTTTGAACCTGTTAAAATAACTTTGTTTGTTATGTTTATAACCTTTTCCTTTGATCTTAGAGCCGAGACATTTCCCTTGAAACCTTAATGAAAACAAGTTAATAACACCTTTTAGAGAATTTGTTTGAACATATAATAGAAACTATAATGTAAGGTGTGTAGTTCAGTAAGGACATGTGATACCTCTCGCCTCCATTCTAGCTTGAAACATATTTTAATTTTTGAAGTTATACTTCTTTAGGCGCGTTATTAAAAAATGATGAGAGTGAAATTTTAAGATGCGCGCGCATCACTGTAACACAAAAGTAACAGGTTGAAGCTAAGCTCATTAACTCTCGAAAAAAAAAAACTACCAACAAAATAGAAATAAAACCTCTGTTAGTTGCGCATGTTGGTACGCTCATAGAGAAATGTATACTATGTTATTCCTTTCTCTATGGTATGCTCGTCGCCTCTGATCACTGTTTTCATATATATAATATTTATCCACACGTTTCTAGTTTCTACATTCACAACACGTGTTTTAGTTTCATACAAGTGCGAATTATATATGTGCTAATAAATTATATTCAGTAGTGATTTAAATTGAATATTTTGATTAATATTATTTACTATTCGTAAATATTAGTGAAAAAAATTGTGCTTATAGACTTTTTCAAGTGCTCCAATATAATTGAGGTTAACTATCCGTATGTATTATTTATTGATATAGATTAAAATATTATTATTTAACATAATTAATACTAAATATTATTAAATTATTATTGTTAAATATTTATTATTGGTTATTTAATATTTACAAAATAAAGAAATAAAATTATTTAATGATGCCAAAGAAGTATAACTTCTCACGCGCGTACATAAGTACACACACCCATTTTTTTAAAAACTTTTTTGTTGTTGTTAAATAACGAGGATTTTCTGTACATCTACAACACGTCTCAGTGCTCTAGTTGGCGGCCACTTCAAATTAATTTGCTGATAGCTATATCATGATTTGTTCTTTAATCTAGGCTATGAATTTATATTAAAACTACAATAATTGACATAAATAGTTTGACTGGTTGTAGACAGTGCCTGTTGTTTTTACTTCCTTCATGAATAAGTTTATAATGTTTAGTGTACTTTCATATTATTTATCATCGTTATTACTGTCAGTTCGTAGTGTCGAGTAACCCAAGAAGCACAGACAAGGATACAACAGATCCTCAGCCTTACGGAAGTTTCCGTTGACTGCTTGATCCAGGTTGAGTTAATCAACACTGAGGTTCGCTAATGTCAAATCTCAGGGATAAAAGCACTTCCAAATGTGCATTTGTTAAACGATTCACTTTTAACATGTTCGTCGTAAAGGGACCAATGTAATCTTAATGTGCAGTCTGCTTAAACCTTTTGTTAGGTAGGATTATGTGATTAGAGGGTTGGGTCACCACCTGAAACAAGCTTTGTGGAAACCGGCTGAGTGACTATAGAGATGGATATTTGTATCCTCTCTGTAGTAAAATCATATTTAAAGTGAGCTTTTTATTTTTATAAAAAATGCAACTAGCGATCCCCGTGTTGAAGGACTCAAGCTCTCCCAATGAGCGCAGCCCTTTTAACTTGGAGGTCGAGGGTCTGGTGCAAGTTTGTCTGTGGCCTTGACCCGTTTTCTAGCCTTGGAATCTTTGAATAAATAATTTATTTTTAATCTTTGCACCGCGTCTTATTACCCGTCTGAGTTATCCACAATATTAATTAGATTTAAAGTGTAGGGATGAGGAAGGTAGCGTTTATAGAATATGTACTCGCATTTGTGAGAAGGAATAGTGAGAAACCGTTAAGAAAAAAAACACCCTTAGTACAAATGGGTTGTATTTGAGCCCAAAACTCCTCATCACCGGCAAACAAGGCTATCTGAGCTTGACGTCAAGGTAACCGCCTGTATAGGCAATGAACATAACTAAAGTATGTGTATACTATTGTAGATCTGTCTATAATACATTATAGTCTCAATCAGGGGTCGATCTCGCGGTAACGTTCAATCGATAGCGCAAGGAAACTATCATACGATGCAGGACTACTACATCGTCATTAAAAGTCGTTTTTTGTCTTATAAACTCACGAATAATCAAGTAATTTCAAAGAATATTTGAGCGGGACTCAAGCTAATTTGATAAGTCATAATCGGTAATATTATACGATAGTAATTTAACAATTTACAATGAAAACGAACATTTTATTGATTCTATTTTTCCCCATAAGGGGGTAGGAAGGATGACTGACTGAGAAAAGGTTGAATTTAAGGAATAAATGTTTGGTCTAAAAAGAGGTCAGGCTATTGAGGGGTGGAGGAGGTAACATAATGATGAGCTACATACCCTATACTCATGTCTGTCCTGAGAGGGGGTGGGTGGAACTATTGGTACCAGGGTACCGGGTCCGGAACTTCTAGGGGCCGGGCCCAAGATCTAGATTAGCAATTTTTTGTCATTTAGTAGATGAGATAAAAGAGGTATAAAAATAAAAGATGAGTTATAAGCAATAAAATGTCCATCCATTATAAGGAATTTTGAATGCCCAGCCCACACGTTTAGGTTTACTCTGGAAGAACTTATTGGCATTTGTCATATTGATATCATTGGTTCGGTACAGTCTTGTCCTTTGTTTTGAAGTCTTCCTAAGTTTCACGAAGTCTGTTATTTTTGTAATGGAACTAGATAGCTGTTGCCCGCGGCTTTGCACGCGTGGAAGTTGATTATATACAAATACGAAAATATACATATGTATTTACAGATTAATTTAAAATATTACGTTACGTCGATGACCATAACTTGACCTCAGATCAAAAATAATGCAAGTCCGATACAAACTTTCACCCCCTTTTTCATCCCTTATTAAATAAAATTTTCAAAATTCCTGAAACACGCATTTATTTGTTTTACGTCAATAACCGAAATACAAAATTTTGTTTATGTAACTTTCAAAATGACGGACTTTCATACATATTATCATCCCCTATTTTGACCCCTTTGGGGTGGAATTTTCTAAAATCCTTTCTTAGTGGGTGCCTACATAACAAAATGAATACACAGTCCGAATTTCATGCTTGTAGCCTTGATAGTTTGCGCTCGGCGATGATGAATCAGTCAGTCAGTCAGTCAGGACATGTTATTTTATAAGTATAGATTAAATTTGGTACGTGAAGACATTCTGGCAGTGAATCAAGTTCAATTTAAATTCAAGTATTTTATCATGTGCGTAACATCTCAGTATTCAGCTAAGTATTAATTTGCGCGCGATGGTTCAGGTTTGTAAAAGTAAAGTGAGCAAAAAGTTTTTAAAACATGTATAAATCTAAGTCAAGCACTGGTGGCGTAATAAGGGGAGGTGTGAAGGAGGGAATTTCTCCCCTTCTTCCCGACTGGAATAAGCTCGCCTTCTATCCTGGAATAAACTAGCCCAGCTAGAGATTTATTTCACTCCCCTCTTATTTTCTCAAACACTAAGCTAAAAAAATGGCTTTGTATCAAATTCCAAATACCTTCTAGACTCTATAGAGGCATCCACTTTCCAAAGATTTGGCAGATAAGGAAGGACAACTCCAAATATTTATAGGGGGCAATTAATTTGGTTTTAATAATCCAGGTGAAGACCACTCTAAAGAGATAGGGGAAGATCACTCCACGAGGGCAGCTCCAAGTATCCTCAACGAGTATCCAATTATCAAACATTTGCCGAGGGAGGGTTCCCAAGCCCCTCTTCAGCTTGGGGGTCAAAGAACCTCAAAAACGTGTTTTGTGACTAATGTAACCCCTGGACACTTAATTAGAGTAGAACAACATAAGGGGCCCACGCTTTGCCCCTGGTACCGGGCCGGTTCGAGCACCTGGCGGGTCTGCCTGAACACACCACAAGACTTTGTTAGGATAATCAAGTCTAGCAGATTACGGTGGGCAGGATATGAAAAGCTAATGGGATAATCTAGAACCTTGACTGGCAAACCCAATGGGAAGAGACCAGTGGAAAGACCTAGATGTAGATGGGAGGATAACTAGAATGGACCTGAAAGAGATGGGTGTAATGAGGTGGACTGGAGAGAGATAGCTCAAAATAGGAATGGGTGGCGTACTTTTGTAAGTATGGCAATGAACTTTCGAGTTCCAAATGCCATAGTGTAAGTAGGACTATGTATAGACAAAAATAAGAAAGAAAGAAAAATGAAATTTTCTAATTATTAAATAAATACTTTATTTCGTTAGTTCAATTTTCTATTTTGAGTGCTTTCGTATTAAACTAATATTGCCATGGTATAATTATTATATTCATTTAATCTAGCATTATTGTTTCAACAGAATACGATTTTAAAATAAATCATCATTAGTATTTATTTTAAAAATGCATGTATTAACTAAACTTTAATTTTTTATTTTGTTTTGCTGTTTTAGGCTCTTAGGAGACTGGATTTGCACTTCGATAAATTACTATATTTTTTTAAATTGTGTCTTAACTCTCATACCGGGCTTTCTGGATTTAATTGCGCTAGTGAGGTAGGGTGGATGAAAGTTAAATCTATAGGAAATGTACCCGCATGTTAGAAGAGTGAGAGGGGAACTCTTTTAGGAAAAGAAGCTCTCGATACACTCGGGCTGAATTCGAACCCGCTATCCCCGTCACTGGCAAACCAGATTAGACCAACTTTAAATGCCCACGAATTTTTATTTGATAATTAAAAGTCGAAAACACTTTATTTATTATTATCATCATTATGTCAGGATTTCATTATATATTTTTGAGTATGTATTTTCTCAAGCATTAAAAAAAAAAATTGAATAATATCAGTGATGAAAATCTACCCTTAGATAAAGCAAGTAATAGAGAAAACATTTCCTTCCACTGTCCCTCATGCCTGTGATAATACGCTTTACCTACTTATTTCATCACTTACATATTTCGAAATTGACAGAGCCGATTTCTACCTGTGATAATAGTTTCCAGGAATGAACCGTCTATTATTTGCTATCCCAATCTTTCTGTCCCATGCCACAATCCCATACATCCAGAGGAGAGGTAGCTGCACTATAATGTACTGATCGCTCTGGCAACACTGTAGGGTTGACTGAACCACAGAATGGTCAATTGTCAATTCAACGTATCCATCAAGACGCAATGAAGGGAGCTAAATTCAAAAATGATTTTTCTTTAAGTGGTCAAAATTCAAACATTTCTGTCTCGATTCGAACAATAACGCGTACATTTTACGAACAGCATTAGTTGTGCCTGGTCTTAGGCTAAGAGATATCACAAAACCTTACAGTGTAGCCAGCTTTGACAAGATAAGCCAATTTGCGTCGTCTGTAAAATGAACAATACAAATTTTAGAGATAGATGGGTTTGAAAATAGTGTTTTTTATAACATATACAACTGTCAGAATAGGCCTAAACTACCGTGAACGAACTATAGCTATAATTATGAAGACCACATTGGAGCCACCTTACATTTTGCAAATTGCAATCGATATTTGACATGTTGATCTCTAGAATACTCGTAATATACCAACCATTTGTTACATTCTCTTTCATTCCCCTCACCCACTCTCTTCCAATCCTACGTTCTACGACCAGGGTAATTCATGTCAAGAGTTCGTCAGGTCAGGAACTCTAGACTTGTGCCAAGAAAGAGCTCAGCTTAGAGCTGAAGAGAGACAAGACCAGTCCCGCTAGGAAAGTAAGCCACGCTACCAGCTTCGGTGACCACGGGGTCTAAGGCGTTGCTTTTGCAAGAGACTGACTGTCGATGACTGTGAGATCGGGGTTTAGTCACGGTTGGGTGCATTGAGATTTTTTTTTTTAAATGGTCCCCCCCCTAACTCTCTCCACGCAAATGCAAGTGCACTTACTCTAAATGCAACCTTCCTCATCCCCAGCACATTATAGTGATGAGTACATAGGTATGTAACCCAAACGGTTAGTAAGGCGCAGTGCTTAGCGAAAAAAAAGTCTGATTAAATGGCACCACTGTCTACAGCGATGGAAAACCCGGCGGTGTTGGTTTAGTGGTTATCTCTATTGTAGCGTTGTTTGAACCCCGGTCTGGTGTACTGACAATTATTTACAACATTGATACTTTTAATTAATTTATTCTATCAATCATTTATCTGAAGATTACTGGTGAGTTTCCTGTTTTCATCCGATCTCCTTATATTAAATCTTTTTAATAACTTCTGTGTGTGTTTGTAAAATCATAAAATGTACCAAGAAAAATCATTAACAATATCGAAGCTAAACGGTAACCTAACAAACTGATGAGGTTGTTAAAAGTTTCACTTGGCCGTACCTTCTTGAACCAACACTGGCTTGCTCTCAGCGACTATAAATATTATTCAAAGGAACAGGAAGAGAAGTGTGACTGCTTAAGTTGCATAGAGGGTCAATGGCGATGGAACTGGAGGGGGGTCATCGCCCCCTGGGAATAATTATCCCCAAACCTCTGGAATAAGCCTATTTCAAATCCTCTGATATTACCGAATATGAAACTGAAAGATTACCTTAAATCAAAACTCAAATACTTCTAGATGCGTTCAATTCTCAAATATTCATCAGAGAAAATCACATAAATAGCTTTTAGAAGCATCTAACTGTAAGAGAAAATGGGGAAAGAAGCACTCTAAATAGTTTATAAGGCCATCTAGGTAGGACCCCTCCAAATAGCTTCTAGGTGCATACAATTTTGAAGAATTTTCAAGTGAGGACTATTTACTTACAATAGTTTCTGAAAGTATTCAATTTTAAAATATTTGTTGGTGGAAGACTAGGGCCTACTTCAAATATCTTCTAGATACATATAATTTTCAAAAAAAATGTTAGAAGAGGGCCATTCCAAAGAGCTTCTAAGAAAATTAATCAAAATATTGTCGGGTGAAGACCACTTCAAATAGCTCCTAGAATTCAGGCGAGGAGCAATCTAAATAGCTTCCAGAAGTATCCATATTTCTTAAAATCTCTTGGGGCGATCACTCCAACTAGCTTTTAAAAGTAATCTTATTTTCAAAAATAGGGAAAAATTCGTAAGGACCTCTAAAAAAAACTTTTAAGGGCGTGCAATTTTCATATATTTATATAAGAGGGTTAGGGGAGGTTGAAACGGGAGACTGAGGGGAGAGGCAAGTATTATTATTATTATTATTATTATTATTATTATTATTATAAACTATTTCTACGGCACTAAAGTAAACGGCTGGGAATCTAGGACGCGATGTAAACAAATCCGACTAATCTGGCAGTTAGAAGACGCGTTACCTCACCTCTTACCTCAGTTAAACAATGGCGGATTACCTACCACTTGGGAGTGGGACAAGGGTTTCCTCATCTCGACTGTTTGTCTTGGAAACCCAGAGTCGTGGAGTCATTTATTTGATACTTCACAGCGTGTTACTGGGACACCCCCTCCCCCTACCTCGACCTAAACTCAGGTTGGTAAACATCCTCCGGGTACCGGATGTGAAGTAATCGTTATTAAGTTACAACCACTTCATTAGGTGTCTTTCACGAGACTCCTGAGTTGACCATATTTGCCAGGAGCATGTCCTCTATCCAAGGTCATAATAGGGCTTTATATTTGCTCAATCATATTAGGTTAAGGGTGCCACCTACTTAGAGAAAAATATACTCCCACCTTAGTATTTATTTTGGAAATGGCAGTTATGAAGCTTCAAAATTACTAAAATAACCTTAAAATTTTTTAGAATGTTCTTAGGTGATCATGTAAACACATGTCTTTATTTGTTTGAGTAAGGCTGGATCTATGTTTCTCAGAACTGTTACATTTTGTGGGATACGTCGATGAAAATGAATCCTATCCTATGGTGATACCTCTTACCTCCATTTACGCGTGAACTATATTTTGAAATAATAAACCACTTCTTAAATAACGCGAGATTTCTTGAAGTCTGCAACACGTATCAGTGACTCGGTTCGCAAGAACCGTTCGCCATTTACAAGGAAGGATATAGTATAGTGGTAGATAACTTAGTGTAGAGTGATTATTTATCGACTAGCGTCAAATGTCCCATAATTCGGGCATTACAGCATTGTTCTTAGCGATGTAAAATTCTTGTTAACTTTCTGCTTAGTCATATGTCACGTACACATTCACTTTCTCCTTCTGGAGGACTTTCCTTTCCCCGCGAGATGCTTCACTCGACCACATCAAGAGCTTTTAACTCGTCTATCATGTGTGCGCACGTAACCACGCAGAGCATTTGTAGCGTGAACAGGAAGTAGCCGGGAGCGGCTTTTCCGCGGTAAACGTGCCAGCGCGATCCCCGTTTCTAATAAGTCTTCATTCCTTTAGCCTACACTAAACTACCATATATAACACTAAAAAAAGTATTAGGGAAATTTAAAATTATTTTTTTGATTTATTATCCTACTTAGGATCTTATGACTCCTGGATATATATTAATCTGGTAGATAAATATTTCTATCTGGTGGATAAGTTAAAAGTGCGTCTTACGATTGCCAGATAGCATTTATCTACCAGATAAAATGTATTTATCCATCACATATTTATCGGGAGGTTTAAGTACCTGATAACTTTTATCTGGGAGTTAAAATTGTTGTTGCCATAGTGACGCGTTGTTTTTAGGTTAAAATCTTGGTTCACGTGTTTAGTAGGCACAGGCACAGGCTCTAACTGTATATATGGTTAGAACATTTAATTCACACTTTTATATAAACTGACAAGCTTTGTAGTTATATTTATATAAGAACAAATTATCAAAATATGAGTACAATAAATGAAATGTTGTTAACGTTGTACCCAACTATTGCCCACATTTTGGCAGACACCGAAATTAGTACTTGCAAAACAACTTAGCTTCTGCGCCCACGTGACGCCATCTGTTTACTCGCACTCGTTTAACCGCCATTATTTAACAAATGTTGAGCGTTCTCACCACTCACTAGGTTGTAGCGATATCAGCAGGGCTTGTACGCATGCGCACACCAGTAAAAACCGTGCCAACCTTGCGTGTTCTGAATAAAAATATATTTACCCTAGAGATAGCTAGCTATCTGGCAGATAAATTCAATTCATAAGAAACGTAAAACATTAAAGTGGCTAATAACTTTTATCTGGTAGACGACTTTAACCTTCCGATAGCAATATTTATCCGGTAGTCATAAGATCGGCCCTTAAAAACCAACTTAATTCTACTGACAGAACCCAGTCTCCCTACAGCCAGTTCAACTCTTTGAAAGGTGAAGCCCCAATTTCGCGAATGATAATTTTTACATTCCGTGTTACTCTATTTAGTAACGCATTTAATAATAATGTTTGGGGTATAGAAAGGTTGTAAAATGGAAAGCCAATCTTGTCGCCGGCCTATGTCCAAGCCCCGATCTCTCCATTACTAACAATCTAGCATATTAAGAGCCTGGCACCCTTGTGACCATAGGTGCAAATTTACCCAATGACACATTTTTCCTCCGTTTCGCAACTCGAACTCAAGACACCTAGTTCAATATGCAAACTCACTACCGACATACTAACGCGTAGGGATATTTTATTATTTCATAGTGACTCTGTTTGGATCAATATGAATGGATTTTGGTGGAATAAGTTGTTATTATTTACCTTTCAAACAAATCGTCCACAATTAGGTTGTTTTTTTTTGCCACTCCGTCTTACTTCCAGTTCAGGTTATACGTTTATGTACTAATTACACCAATGGTTTTAGGGATGTGATAGGCTATGTCTAAAGGAAATGTACCCGTATTTGAGTTGAGAGAGAAGGGAAAATCATATTTGGAAAAACCACCTTCAGTACACCCGACCAAGATTCGAACCTCGATCTTGCCGTCATCGACAGTCTAGATGCCGTTAACGTTATATATATATATATATATATATCGGCTTATTTACATGGTATTTGAGAGAGAGGCTCTAATCTTTTATTATATAACTTATAAAATGTTGCCATCCATCGATATAAGTGGGTGCTATGGTTGAGTGAATAAATTAATGGCCGTAAAAGTTACATCAACCTGATCCACCAAGTACCAAGGCCCTCCCTCCTCTTTCTAAGTTCCTCAATGGCGGGGCAAACTCAACGTCTTGGTCGTAAAAAAAGGAAAGGACTGAGCGCACGTAGTGCCATATAAAACGGTGTGTGTTTTACAAGGAGAAATAATGAAGTTTTATGGTGGTATTACTGACGTCATCGCCTCGTGTCGCTGACCAAACTCAAATTGCGCATGCGTCAAGACTGTGACTGGAGTCACACCTTTAGTACCACGAGTATTTGGGTAATAGGTACAGGACAGGCCCTTGCTGGAGTCGAGCAAGGAGTCCAGAACTTTGAGTCGTTCTCCTTAGCCACGCATCTCATGGAATGGGCATCGTCTACATAATTTTCTCGAGCTTGCCTTCTTGTGCAGTGTTACCTGATCTCCAAATAACCAGTTTGGAGCCTTTTAAAAGCTGCGGTTGTTGTTTAGAGCCAACGTTCAAAATCCTTTAGAGGACTTGGAAATACTAGCAGAAATACTAATTAAATATTCCACCAAATAGTGTAGTAGGAAAACGTCAATTTAGCAATAACTAAAACGCAATTCAATATTGTTTTTATTGAAATGTAGCGTGCCTTTTAAAGCTGTATACATATTTATCACCAGTCATTTCCATCATTTCTAGTTTTTTTATTTTTATGGCCCCCAATATATCCGTATTGCACTAATGGAGCATAGATTAAGAAAGCGGAAACTGAGGACCTGTATCCACATTTGCGGGGGGGGGGGACACACAGAAGAGAATGGGATAATAGTTACGGAAAACACCCGAGAGGCGAGTTTTACTCGTCTGTCGAAACAGGTTCAGTAAATGTTGGATAGAGTATGGCAGCAGATGAGCCAGGGAGGTGGAAGTGGGTCAGATAGCGGGGTTTCTCTAACTGGGGGTCAGGACATCATGGCCCGGAGGGTCCTTTGCACCGTTACCGCAACACCTTTACGAGCCGAGTGTGGGCCATACCGTGTGGAAGGATGTCACACACACACACACATACTCGCACGTGTGACGTATCGTGGCTGAGTGGGAAGGGAGGCGGCGCATTACATTCCCAGGGTTCCATACCACAGGTAAGATTTTTAGTTCGTACGCTTAGCACAAAGGCTGGAGATGGGAAAAGCCCCAGTCATTGCACCAGTTCTAAATATCAGGTTCATTTAGTCTGGTTTTCTGGAGTCAGAAACGTGGAGTTCAAATCAAACCACGGGTGGGTACAGTGAGGGTAGTCTTTCATAAATGATTTCCCACTTCCACTCCATGCAAATGTGTGTACATTTAATAAACATTCTACCATCCTCATTCTTTCCCTAATAGTGTAAATATGCGGAAATCCCGGAAGGGTTGTAGGACGTGGTAAAATAAAATTGATATGAATGCCTCGCCCACTTGGTCCTACAACGCAAGGCCACCGCCCTCAACGCAGGGGTCCGCATGGTAAGAAACATCAAGCCACAAGGAGGCGTATTCCTGAATAATTTGTTGTCATCGCGAGTGTTTCCACCCCTTGAGTTTCTCATTTGGCACTCCCCAACTATTCGAAACCCAAACCACGTGAAACTCGAGAAGTTTGTCTCGAGGGGATAGATCTACCCACTTAAAAAAGTAATATCATGAAGGGTTTATAATCAAAATAGTGCGTGAATCATTAGATTGACTCGCAATTAAAGAACTTAAGAAAAGAAAACTTCAGTAAATAAGCGGCTTACAATAATTTACGATGATGGGGTTAAAAGACACGATTTTCGGAAAGCAACGGCGCACAATTCAGTCAATAGAGAAACTCGTAATGAAATAATGACGGCAGCTATCACGAAATAACCAGCTAGGTAGCTACTTCAGAAAATACGGCATGCATTCACAGTAATTGTTTTCAGCCTTGTTTCGTGGAAATTTAATGTTAGGCCTAAAAAAAATAGTTCCAAAAAATGGAAATCCGGCATAGTGTATGAATAATTATGAATATATCGAAGGGTACATAATATTGAATTCCGTAAAGGGCCCCATACGCCGTAAGTCAGAACTGCCGTGTGTAAGCAAGGTCAGTAGACTGATCAGTCCAAATTGCCGTGTGTAAGCAAGGTCAGTAGACTGATCAGTCAGAACTGCCATGTGTATGGAAGGACGGTAGAATGATCAGTCCGAACTGCCGTGTGTATGGAAGGACGGTAGAATGATCAGTCCGAACTGCCATGTGTATGGAAGGACGGTAGAATGATCAGTCCGAACTGCCGTGTGTATGGAAGGACGGTAGAATGATCAGTCCGAACTGCCGTGTGTATGGAAGGACGGTAGAATGATCAGTCCGAACTGCCGTGTGTATGGAAGGACGGTAAAATGATCAGTCCGAACTGCCGTGTGTATGCAAGGTTGGTAGAATGATCAGTCCGAATTGACGTGTGTATGGAAGGACGGTAGAATGATCAGTCCGAACTGCCATGTGTATGGAAGGACAGTAGAATGATTAGTCAGAAATGCCATGTGTATGGAAGGACAGTAGAATGATAGTCCGAACTGCAGTGTGTATGGAAGGACGGTAGAATGATCAGTCCGAACTGCCATGTGTATGGAAGGACAGTAGAATGATTAGTCCGAACTGCCGTGTGTATGGAAGGACGGTAGAATGATCAATCCGAACTGCCGTGTGTATGGAAGGACGATAGAATGATCAGTCCAAACTGCCGTGTGTATGCAAGGTTGGTAGAATGATCAGTCCGAACTGCCGTGTGTATGGAAGGACGGTAGAATGATCAGTCCGAACTGCCGTGTGTATGGAAGGACGGTAGAATGATCAGTCCGAACTGCCGTGTGTATGGAAGGATGGTAGAATAATCAGTCCGAACTGCCGTGTGTATGGAAGGACGTTAGAATCATCAGTCCGAACTGCCATGTGTATGGAAGGACGGTAGAATGATCAGTCCGAACTGCCGTGTGTATGCAAGGTTGGTAGAATGATCAGTCCGAATTGCCGTGTGTATGGAAGGACGGTAGAATGATCAGTCCGAACTGCCGTGTGTATGGAAGGACGGTAGAATGATCAGTCCGAACTGCCATGTGTATGTAAGGACAGTAGAATGATCAGTCCGAACTGCCGTGTTTATGTAAGGACAGTAGAATGATCAGTCCGAACTGCCGTGTGTATGGAAGGACGGTAGAATGATCAGTCCGAACTGCCGTGTGTATGGAAGGACGGTAGAATGATCAGTCCGAACTGCCATGTGTATGGAAGGACAGTAGAATGATCAGTCCGAACTGCCGTGTGTATGGAAGGACGGTAGAATGATCAGTCCGAACTGCCGTGTGTATGCAAGGTTGGTAGAATGATCAGTCCGAATTGCCGAGTGCATGCAAGGTTGGTAGATGATCAGTCCGAATTGCCGTGTGTATGCAAGGTTGGTAGAATGATCAGTCCGAATTGCCGTGTGTATGCAAGGACGGTAGAATGATCAGTCCGAACTGCCGTGTGTATGCAAGGATGGTAGAATGATCAGTCCGAACTGCCGTGTTTACACAAGGACGGAATACTGATCAGTCAAAAGTAACGGACTGATGGATTGAGGATTTTTCACCAAACTGGATTAGGATTAGAGATCTCAGTATGTATGGAGTGCGGGTGGGAGGTCAGTCCAAATCATCCGCCACTAAATGGCATGGAGCAATGATCGATGTGTGCAGATCTACTGTGTTGATTTTGTTACACGTTTTAATTGAGAAGTAATACATTTAATTGTTTAAACGTATTTCTTTGTATTGTGCATTCGTTCTTGTGAATATTCAATGGCTTCCTGACTCTTACAGGATATGAATATAAGAATACTGTCTTCGCCTTAGTATAAGTCATTCACGAGCTAAGTTTACCTGGATGACAGCTCAAAATGTTACTAGAATTAGTCCCTAATATATCACTACGCCAACAGCTGACATCTATCACTTTGGATGACTGTAATGAAAACAGATGGTAATATATTAATGTGATAGTTAACCACAGTAATTTAGGCCAGTATTATTTATATATTTATTTGAGGTCGGACACAAAGTTTATTTATAGTTTTATTCCCCTTAAAAAATATTCACACCACTTTCACAAAAACTTCTAACAAACATATCTTTAAAATGGCGACTAACGAATCTAAACCATATGATTGAACATAACGGTAAACAAGTTTTTTACAATGATGCAGACACGCAGTTGATGAAAATATTTTATTCAGTTAAATATTTCAAAATACGATAAAATAATCATAAAATCATTTATTATATGTAAAAAAATGACAATTTTGTCTTTTCCAAGTAAACACGAGGCCTGTATTAAAAGATATTGATGTGTGCACTATATAATACAAAATCAGTAACGTTCCAAAACGAAAAATAAGTACGTTTAATTACGTTTAAAATATTGTTTCGAGTTGGATAAAAAGAAATGATTTAAAAAAATGAAATAGTTTGAGAAAACTTAAGTTTACGTTAATTTAAATGTAATATATTATAACAGGTAATTAAAGATATTTACATTTATAACAAAACTGAGATCTTTTACAAGTGTTGGCAACCCAAAAATTAAACATATGATTTTCAAACTGTCATCCAGGTAAAAACCTATCGTGAACGAAATATAGCCAATTTTTCATCCAATATTTTCTTTTCAATTTGCTTTTTTATCTCCACTTTCTAACAATACACGTGTGCAACTGCAGAACACAAAAGTTTTTCCCATATTAAAGCCAAACACAAAACAATGTCCAGCATCAACCACTCTCTACTTCAGACTGACATTATTGTGTATGCAACGCTTCAGAGACTGATCAGTTCAGACCGGATCAATCTGAACTGAAAATTGGACTAACCATGTGTGGGCAAAACCTCAGTTCAATTCAAACTGATCAAATAAGACCGATCAAAAGTTAGAGAGCTGGAGTGATCTTGTGTGTGTGTGTGTGTTTGAATGAGGGGGGTGGGGGGAGGGCATAAAATAATAATATTTAGCACCGCGTCTTACTACCCGTTCGGGTTATACGCTTTAAGTACTAATTACGCTAATGGATTAGGAATTGGGAAGGTTGAATTAGAGGAAGTGAACCCGCATTTGCGTGGAGGGAGAGTGGGAAACCATTTAGGAAAAACCACCCCAGTTCAGAGGGCATAAAAAAGCATTAACTTGTAACATTGTTTCCTAGTTCCAAGAAACTGTTCCGATTCACCGCACAGTGGAAGTAAGGGTTCCTTTGTGTTCACAGGCTTTTTAGAGGGTGTTTTATGCTGGGGGAGGATGCAGGTGGTACAGACTGATGGGTTAAAGGAAGAAGGGGCCAGGAGGATGGGGTTACTATGTTCAATGGTTGGGAGGGGGGACAAAGGGGTTGTAACGTTTCACAACTTTTTTTCTATTGCATCTTACTACTTATCCGGCATATCCACATTTAATTAACAGCAAACAAGACTAAAGGTGTTTGACATTTAGTCCACGTGCTCACCGATGCAGTTATTTCATAAATGTCATGAGCAAAACTACATTAGATTTTTTTTTTTAATGAAGAGAAATGACACCCTTGACAAATATTCTCGCTTACTATTGCGACTATACCATGCGAATAAATTTAAGCTCTTTATGTTTGACTGGAAAGTCATTTTAATTTCTTTTAACCCAAAAAAGTTTTTCTATAAAAACTGCAAAATCACTTTTCTATACTCGCGTTCCCTACACTCCTTCCTTTAAGAGACCTTTGTTCCATTCCAGATGTACCACATAGTCTATGTTATTCTTTTTGAGGGAATTTCTTGTGCTCAGCGCCACGGTTAGTTTGGGTGAGTATAGAGGTATGTGCTAGGATGGTTGAATGTTTAGACGTAAACATCAAATGAATTAGTTTAAAGCAAAGTTTGACACCGAAAATATAATTCACTTATAATCAGTGGCGGCTCCTAGCTAAAATTAGTGGGGGTGCTGCTTCAAAAAATGTTTAGCCTTTGTTTTAAAATTGTGAAAAAAGGGGGGAAACATGTATAAAAAGAAAATTTATTCAGAAAGTTGATAAAATCTTAACAAAAAAGATTTTTTTTTTTACTTTAGCTTAAATTGTTACAGTTCAAGCTTTATCTATTCATTTAAAAATTAAATATATTCTTCCTGTTTTAGTTTGGGCAAAAAGTTCAATAAGTTTCTCCTTGATCTCTGGATGACAATTGAGGAAATTTTTCTCCATTGAAAGTACTGCAAGCGCATTTAGTCTTTCTGTTAAATAAAAGAATCGAAAAAAAATATTAATCAAATAGAATATCTGGAAGCAGAATAATAATCTAATTCTACACTCTTCTACACTTTATCATAATGAATATTGTACACGGTTTTTAACGCGCTTGTCGTGTTGAGCTCGACTGTTGAGGATGGGGAGATCGAGGTTCGAATCTCGGTCGGGTGAACTGGGGGAGGGGGGGGTTCCTAAATGGGTTTCCACTCTCTCTCCACGCAAATACGGGTTCACTTCCTCAAATTCAACCTTCCCAATTCCTAATCCATTAGCGTAATTAGTACTTAATCGTATAACCCGAACGGGTAGTAAGACGCGGTGCTAAAAAATAATAAAAAAAAGTGGGCCGGATACGCATTTTTTCACATTTCACCTCTTACTGTTTTCTATTTCTAATTGTTCCTTGTTCTATTTTCGAATTGGTTAAGCGTAAATAGGTTTTTATTTTTTAAACCTTTTTACAAGAACATTTTTAAAAAAAAGCCATGAAGATTAGACTAAAATTATTATTTAATATTTTACAAAACAAAAAATTAATATATGCTACTTTAAGTTGGCTTAAATATATTCACGCCATCGATATTTTCATCTTATAAGACCAACACTTTAATTTATTACAGATAAATATCGCTCTTCCACTTAAAATGCCTCATAGCGGCAAACTTCTGATAACCTCGCAAAACACAAGTTTAAATTTTGAAAGCCAGCTTTTTTCAAACTAATTAGAAAAAATGTGTTAGTTAAAAATATTAAACTTACCTTCGATGCAATGAATATGGTTAATTTAATCCTTGGTTTCTTGCAAATCTTTCGAGATATTACCGCATTTTATCAAACACCAAACATAGAAGTATTTCTCTTTAAAAAAACACTACACACCATTTTAATTGAGAACACACTAAAATAAAATGAGCATTATTTTAGTTATAAATAAAACTACACAACTGTGTATCACTTTGAAGCACTACCACTTTGAAACTCCCGGCCGTATTGCAAACATTTTAAAACAAACTAGAACAGAGACATCGCAGTGTCGTGAAATTAAATAAACACTTCCTTTCGAGGAAAGTATACTCGAGAAACTGAGATGAAATCAGGACTGTCGGTCGACAACCGACAGGTAGACAGCATAGTTTTTACTACACCCCACCTACACTTTGAATTGTGACAGGTATTTTCGACACTAGCGCAGTCTCTGGATGGGAGAGGCAACTTCGTTCAGTATTTAAAGTAAGAGGCCAGAACTTTTACACAAACACATGATTGTTCTAGTGTGAAAAAGGCAATGCACAGAGTCACAACATATGAACTTTATAGCCAGATAAAATCCTTAGTTTAAGGTTTTCCATAAAGAGGGCAATACATACACACCTAATATACCGATAGATGGTAGGAGGAATATTTATTTAATTTAAATAGAAATTGTGCTATAGTCACCTGCTACCAACAGTTCTATCTGCACTTTACTACATTCTTGCAATCGCGTCGCCGTCACAGTTACACCCGTGGCAGAAAATAATCACCACTAAGTTCCATCTGTAGAGTGGGAGTGAGTGTGGCAGGTTTTATTTTGAATAATAATAATACTATTAGTAAAAAAGTGTGCTATTATTTAATTAAACTTTTCTTAAAATATTCGAAATATTTGAGTGTACTACAAAAAAATGTTCTCCCTGAAAAAGTGTTAGCAAATAAAATTCAGAAAATAAATATCATTGACGTTTAGGAACAACTTGGTTGTAAATTTATTTTATATTATAATCCTTTTTTAGCATGTGTTTTCAAACATAGTTTTTTTGTTAACCCCTCCGTTCCTACTTCCCCAAATATATTTTGTGGTCACAAAAAAGTGGGTTTGGAAAGTTAAATATAAATAATTTAAGTGACCTAACGCAAATTGTAGACTTGTTCAGTTTAGTAATAATAAAAAGCATAAATTGCTAAAAATATGTTTAAAAGTTAGTGGTGGTTGCATGGTCTTAACTTACACCAAGCTGTAGGCCTACTCGTCATTAATGGTCCCAAAAGTTAACGTGAATCTAACTATAAAATCTTAAGGTAACGCTTGACGAACGATTCGTCAAGATTTTATGTGGCCACATTTGAAAACTTTAAGTTGCTGCACTAGCATACTGTGGGGAATTTTTAGTTGGTAGCCTCTAATAAAACCTTAAATTAGTGTACAACCTAATTTAGATCTTGGATTTCAAACAAATTTGAAAAAAAAAAAGTCATATTTTCTGTCTCTTGGCGTACCAATAAATCAAATTTAGGGCACCGTAATTTGGAAACCTAAAGTTGTGGCAAGAACACACCGTGAGGCATTGATGGTCAGGAAAATCTATTACGACCCTAGGTGGCTGTGCAACCTAACTTATATCTTAATTTGGAAAAATCATCATCATCAACTCTTTCCAAGGCTGTGGCCGGGTCAGTTTAGTAAAATGCCTCCATCTTCCTCTTTTCTTCCACTTCTCTTCTTAATTTAATTTCTTTCATTCTTCTCTTCTCACTTGAACACTTTCTGTTATCGGCCTCTCCCATCTCTTTCTTGGCTCCCCTTGCGGTCTTTTCTCCACATACTTCATTTCCAACATTTTATTTGGTATCCTTTTTTTTCCATCCTCATTACATGTACATACCATCTCAGTCTTGTTCTTCTACTAACTCATGTACTCTCTGTACCCCAACTCTTCCCCGGATAACTTCATTCCTAATCTTAATTCGCCTCGTGACAACTAACATGCTCCTCAAAAACTTCTTTCCTATATCCTCCTCTTTACTAGTCTCTCTTACATTAAATATCCATGTTTCCACTGCATATGTGACAGTGGCTAAATGTACGCTCTGTACAACACTTCAAGGGACTTCCCTCCTCCATAGCAGGTCTCTTACGCACCAATTGAACAACTCTCTGCCTGCTGTCTTTTATAATTAAATCCTCTCTGCTTCCACTTTTCTCCTCAATCACGCATCCAAGATATTTTGTGTTTTGTAAATTTCCCATCTCTACTCCATCCAACCATTTCCATTATCATTACAAATAGTAATAGTGAAAGGGACCTTCCCTACTTCACTCAATTTTTTATTTGCAACCACTCCATCCTTCCACTCTCCATCTTAACACAACTCCTGTTGTTCTCATACATGCTTTTCAATCTCATTACAACTTCTCTTTTCACTTCGTCCCCCTCCATCACTTTCCAAACTTTATTTATATCCACACTATCATGTGCCTTCTCCACATATATAAATACCATTAGCAACTCTTTCCCATATTCTTACTTTTTTTCCCATCAACTGTCGTATGACAAAGATTAAGTCTATCGTACACCTTTATTCCCTAAATCCGTGCTCCACATTCGTTTCATTTTATTTCTTACTCTATTTTTTAAGTATTTTCTAATATGGTTTTGTACAGTGGTGCATCAGCGTTATTCCCCTATAATTTGTACCCCTCGTCCTGTCTCATTTCTTGAAAATAGATATTATAACTCCCTTTATTCAGTCTTCCGGTACCTTGTTCTCCTTCCAAACCACTCTCAGCACCAGTGGCGGCTCAAAGCTAGAATTAGTGGGGGTACTGCTCCAGAAAATTTCTAGCTTGTTTTAAAGTTGTGTAAAAGGAAAAAAAAAAAGAATAAAAAGAAAATTTATTCAGGAACTTGATAAAATCTCAACAAAAAACAACAACAGTTTTTACTTACTTTTACTTAAATTGTTACAGTTCAAGCTTGATCTATTCATTTAAAAATGAAATCCTTTCTTGTTTTAATTTGCGTAAAAAGTTCAATAATTTTCTCCTTGATCTCTGGATGACAATTGAGGAAATTTTTCTCCATTGAAAGTACTGCAAGTGCATTTAGTCTTTCTGTTAAGTAAAAAAAAAAAAATAAAATAATAATAATAATAATAATAATAATAATAATATAAATAAAATGAATCAAATAGAATAGCTGGAAGCAGAATAATAATCTAATTCTACACTCTTCTACACTTTATTACATTCAAGAATATGGTACATGGTTTTTAAGCCCAATACACGCTGGGTGAATAAAAAAAACTTCCTTCCACCATCACGCCAGAGCCGGCACTGCGAGAGCAACAGTTCTCTCTCTACCTGGCAGTCCCACCTTCTTCCCCACCCCACTCCTATGCGCGCATGTGCACAACAGTCAAACACCACGTCGCTGGCACTGTGAAGCACACAGTTCCATACAAAGATTTTTGTATCTTTTTCATAAACTGGTGGATGGCTACTGAAGTACTAACATTAAGCTTAAGTAATATATATATATATATATATATATATAATACTAAAAAAATAAAGAAAGAATTAAAGAAAAAAGGACTCATTATATTAAATGTTATCGATAATATCAAGTGGAAATATAGGGTGCTGCAGTTTCACAGTGCCTATACGTGAGCCGCCACTGCTCAGCACCATGTAAAACCATTGCATAACTACTTCACCTGCTGCTCCTATCATTTCCCCACCCAGTGCTTTGTCTTGTTTCGCCCTCTTTAATGCATCCTCCACTTCTTTCCTACTATTATACTATTTCTTCCTGCTCCTCTGTTTCACTCTCATTCTTTTCCTCTTCCGGGTTGAACATTTTCTCAAAATATTTCATCTATAGTTCCTTTTCTTTCTCTCTTGTCTTAAACGTTCTTTCTTTTTAATCTATCATTCTAACTTCTTGTATTTTCTATCTCCTACTGTTTCCTACTTGGCTACATAATATTTTCTTACTTTTTTCCACGTCCCGTTCCAGCATTTATGTCCATTTTTGGATCCAATTTCCCGTACAACTCTCTTCGTTCTTTTCCTCTTCTCCATATATTCTTCCTCTGTTTCCTCATTCCTATTCGTAACACTCATTCTGAATGCTTTATTCTTCTCCTCTACTTTTTCCTTCACCCTGTCGTTCCACCAAGGTATCTCCTTCCCCTTCCTCTTATCACTTGTCCTCCCACATACCTCCTCTGCCGCTTCCACCAGACTATTATTAATCCTTTTCCATTCAACCTCTACACTTTGTATATCATTCTTGGGTATTAAGCTTTTTGCCTTTCATATGTACAGATCTCTTTCCTCTTCATTTTTTAACCTCCAAACCCCTTTTCTTCTTTCTTGTCTTTCTACCTATCTCCTACATTCCCATCCCATTATGTTTGCCACCAACAACCTGTGGTCACTATCTAAGGGCGCACTTGTCATTATCTTAATAAGATCTGCCTTTTTATTTCGCCATTCATGATAAAGTGGTGTTTCACCGACTCTTACTCCCCATCCCAACTGTATTTAGGGATCTTATAAATTTCTCTTTCCTTCTTATAGCAGCTGTTTGCCACTTTCATTTTATTTCTAGCAAACAACTCCAACAGCCTTCTATCCTCCTCATTTCTCTCTCCCCAACCTTACTTACCTAACACCTCCTCAAATCCTACTCTTGCATTCATATCGCCCATTACTAGCCGACACTCATTATCCATATGCCTTTCTAGATATTCCTCAAACTTGTTATTTTCTTCTGCTGGACAGCCGATTTGTGGGGCATACACTTGTATCAACCCCACTTTTTTTCCTCTGTCATTATTATATCGTTCATCTCAACTACTTCCACCTGCAGCCCTTCTTTCACTACAAAGCTTACTCTGTTACTCCTCCCTTCATCATTCCCCATCCAATGTAGAACGAAGCCATTCCTTACTTCTCGCATGCCGCTCCCTCTGTACTTGGCCTTGCTCAGGCTCAGGACAGCAACTATGAGCACGGCCAGAGTACAGGCTGAGTATGACTTGAGCTATGCTCAGCCCGTACTCAGCGGATATTTCCACAACATGGCGCTGCGCGCATAGACGATCTAGACAGCTGTTTTCACGACATAGCCTAATTATGGCGGGCCTAGATCCTTTAGAAATAGATTTTTTCGACATTCTCGACGAGTTTGTAGAAGAAGAGATTCAAGAAGTGGTGAGAATGGAGGCATGTTAGGGATTTCCAGGATCCTTTGCAGGTTTATTCTGACGATCAATTTCGTCGAAGATTTCGATTTTCGAAGGAAGTTTTTCGTCACGATATCTTGCCTATGTTGGGACTGGATATTCCTAACACACGACGAGGATTTCCACTACTTCCAATACAGCAACTAATGATTGCCCTACGATTTTATGCCACGGGAAGCTTCCAGGTAATACTTCAATGTAAACTGTTTTGTTTAAAACTTATTTTTAATAATACCAAACTAAAATAGGGCATGTGTCAGGACGTGTTTGTTTTCAAGAGGGAATCACTAATTTAAATTGTATAACTCTATTAATTTATATTATGTTGGTTTTTATATGTATTATATAAGGTTAAATTTATAGGCGAGTTTTTTTATAGCACTGTGTTTGTAACAGTGCAAATATTTCAGTAGTTAGTCTACTTTAATGATAGGCCTATATTATTGAATCAAGTAGCCTAGTAAGTTTATTATTTTGTGATTGATATAGAATTTGATGAAGGTTATAATTTTTGTTGGACTAATATTTATACAGAAACATAACCTAATTGTTAGTCCTGTAGACCTAACCTTTGATACAATCATGCACTCTTCGTTTGAAGTTAACTTATAACAAGTACTTTGACAACAAATTCATATTTTCAAAATGGCTTTGTACTTGATAAAAGGGTTTGTAAATAGTCAAATAGGTGTAGTCCTTCCTATTTTTTTATACAATAACATTTAATGAAAAAATAATGGCAATGTTATTCCAAACATGTAAAAATATAGCAACCTTTTATATTATTTTTTCTAGATTGTTAGTGGGGACTTGTTCAACGTAGACCAGTCAACTGTATCTCGGGTTGTTAAGAAAATCTCCATTCTTTTAGCGGATAATGTTCAGCATGTGCTGAAGTTTCCTACTGGAGTGGCTGAACTGGCAGCTGTGAACTTGCAGTTCTATAACAAAGCCAACTTCCCTGGTGTGTTAGGCTGTATAGACTGCACCCACATTGCAGTTCAGAACCCCGGTAGACCGAATGGAGAAGTTTTCAGGTAACCCTTATATGCTAAACTAAATATAGGACAGACATAATTTTCTGAAAAAAGAAAAAGCTTCCTCCTAAACAAAATTAAAACAATAGTAGAACCTACTGTTATTTTACATAGACCCATAGCATTTGTATAGTTACTGAGAACTTTTATTTGTATACATCTAGTTCGGCAAGACTTCAATTTCATTAGTAAGTACCTACTAGGCCTACACACTAGGCCCACAATTTTCATCATATTGTAGACTTAATTAGATTTAATGTAAGCTCGGTTAGTCAACAGCAAACTAAAATTACTCTCGCTGGCAGGCCTACTTTCGAAGGGTAGTACTAAATATAATTTTCCTTTTTAATTACACAACACCAACTACTCAGAAGTGAACACACAAAACAAAAACAAAATCCAGGCGGGGATGAAACCTAAGAACCATACCTTTGTAGGCCATTTTTTTATTTAAAAAAACTTGACAATCACAAAATGTATTGTAGCATTACACCCACAAAAATGCGGATAATCCAAAAATTCCATCTTAATTATTATTAAAAAAAAACTTTACCATGGACAATTCCAAATCAAACTCACCTTGAAGTGACGCAGGAGTAAATATCGTTGAAAAATCCATTAAATTGCACTAGCCTAGCTTTATGTATATTATAGGGCCAATAATGTGCAATAATTTTCTGAATCAACAGTAGGCCTACTTATATATCTTTTGCAACAAAACAATTTCTTGTAAATGGTCAGATATACTTTTCTTAGGCCCATCCAAACGAAAACACCCCTGCACACCCACTAATGACTTAACATCCAGCTAACTCGCACAAGGCTAAATTTAAACTTAACTGACAAAGTAAATAAGATCCAAAATTACACACCCACCAAAAGTAACATATAAAAAAATTGATATAGCTATATTTTAAGGTTTAGTAATGTTAAAGTATATTATAAGGTTCCTTTCTAACCTAACTTTCATTACGGTAGCTATTTGGCTAACCTGGTCAAACCTTGCTAGGTACTGTTTCATTCGATAATAAATTAGAATCTCAATTAATATTCACAAATAGACTATTTGACTTTTGTAGTATAAGATGACATTCTGTAGGGGATCATGGGCAAACAACATGTATTTTTTTTTATTTAGCACCGCATCTTACTACTCGTTCGGGTTATACGCTTTAAGTACTAATTACGCTAATGGATTAGGAATTTGGAAGATTGAATTAGAGGAAGTGAACCCACATTTGCGTGGAGGGAGAATGGAAAACCATTTAGGAAAAACCACCCCTAGTTCACCCGACCAAGATTCGAACCTCGATCGCCCCGTCCTCGGCGGTCGAGCTCAACACGACAAGCGTGTTAGCCAACTATGCCACCGAGGCGGGTAACAACATGTAGATCTAGTATGTTTATGTTGGGACTTATTTATTCATTTGTCTAAATGTTGTAAAAATAAAATAATTTCAAATATAAATATAAATACCATATAGTAGCCTACCAGTATTGTTGGAATTGCCATTCACTTGTGAGTATACTGTGATCGTATAACATTTTTAATGATATTATATTTTAAAGGAAATACATTGTATTATTATATTATTATAGTGCTTACACATCATTCCCTAAACCATGCCCCACTTGAGTTTACCTGTGAGGTTAGGTCAAGTGCTTTAAAAGTATGATATTGACCTACTTTTCTTAGTTAAGGTTAACATACTTTATTATTTAAAAAAATCTTCCAGCGGCAAGCATAGACTCATATTGTAGTATTTTAATAGCTGTGGTTTTTTTTTCATTTTGGCAGGGAAAAGTGGAAATTAAATTAAACACTTTTAGACTTTAAACTCTTCTAACATTGTGCGGTAATTATTGTGTTTCAGGAATCGTAAAGGATATATGTCCCTGAATGTGCAAGCTGTTGTAGGTCCAAACGGGGATGAGCCAATTTGTACTTAAATAACATTGATTTAAAGTTATAAATAACATATATTTTATCAATTGTAGACCCTATTGAGGTTCGCTATGATAGAAAAATGTTCATTTAATACATGGCTGTGAATGTATGTATATTTTTTTAATCGTCTAATTTTTATGCCAGGAATACATAGAAGTGCCGGTTGCAAATCCTCGTGGGCAATTCCTTCAAGGACGAGCCATACGAGATGATTTCATATGCATGTACTTTGACTAAGGTAATTATAACCTGAATTAGCACGTAACACTCCAAAATAACATTTAATTGTAAATTATTTTCTAATATGTAATTAAATAAATATTTTAATATGTATTAATTAACTTTAAAATCTTGTCCTCACTGCTTGAAAGTATTCTACAAAAGTATTGTCTTCACTTACTAGGCCTCCTCCACCAGGGTCTTGCCTTCACTGGCCGGACCTCCACCAGGGTCTTGCCTTCACTGGCCAGATTACTCGACCAGGGTCTTGCCTTCACTGGCCAGATCTACTCGACCAGGGTCTTGCCTTCACTGGCCAGATCTACTCGACCAGGGTCTTGCCTTCACTATCCGGACCTACTCGACCAGGGTCTTGCCTTCACTGGCCGGACTTCCTCAACCAGTCTTGCCTTTACTGGCTGGACCTCAGCCTCCACCAGGGTCTTGCCTTCACTGGCCGGACCTACTCGATCAGCAGGGTCTTGCCTTCACTGGCCGGACCTACTCGACCAGGTCTTGCCTTCACTGGCCGGACCTACTCGACCAGGGTCTTGCTACGCCTTCAGTTTTCATGGCCGGACCTAAAATTCAGACCAGTCTTGCCTTCACTGCCGGAACGCCCTACTTGTAACCAGGGTCTTGCCTTCACTGGCCGGACCCACAACTCACCAGGCTCTTGCCTTTCACTGGCCGGACCTACATCACCAAGTCAGTTCCTTGCCTTCACGTCTGCCTTACTGGCCTGACTACTCACCAAGGTCTTGCCTTCACTGGCCGGACCTACTCGACCAGGGTCTTGCCTTCACTGGCCGGACCTCTCACCAGTCTTGCCTTTACTGGCCGGACCTCTCCACCAGGGTCTTGCCTTCACTGGCCGGACTCCTCAACCAGTCTTGCCTTCATAGCCGGACCTACTGAACCAGGGTCTTGCCTTCACTGGCCGGACCTACTCACCAGGTCTGCCTTCACTGGAGGACCTACTCGACCAGTCTTGCCTTCACTGGCCGGACCTACATCACCAGGGTCTTGCCTTCACTGGCCGGACCTACTCGACCAGGGTCTTGCCTTCACTGGCCGGACCTACTCGACCCGGTCTGCCTTCACTGGCCGGACCTACTCCACAAGGTCTTGCCTTCACTGGCGGACCTACTCGACCAGGGTCTTGCCTTCACTGGCCGGACCTACTCGACCAGGTCTTGCCTTCACTGGCCGGACCTACTTGAACCAGGTCTTGCCTTCACTGGCCAGACCTACTCACCAAGGTCTTGCCTTCACTGCCTGGACCTACATCACCAAGGTCTTGCCTTCACTGCTTGGACCTACTCCACCAGTCTTGCCTTCACTGCCCGGACCTACTCATCAGTCTTGCCTTCACTGGCCGGACCTACATCACCAAGGTCTAGTCTTCACTGAATGGACCTACTCCACCAAGGTCTTGCCTTAACTGCCTGGACTTACATCACCAAGGTCTTGCCTTCACTGCTTGGACCTACTCCACCAGTCTTGCCTTCACTGCCTGGACCTACTCCATCAGTCTTGCCTTCACTGGTCGGACCTACTCGATCAGGGTCTTGCCTTCACTGGCCGGACCTACTCCACCAAGGTCTTGCCTTCACTACCTGGACCTACATCACCAAGGTCTTGCCTTCACTGGACAGACCTACATCACCAGTCTTGCCTTCACTACCTGGACCTACATCACCAAGGTCTTGCCTTCACTGGCCGGACCTACATCCCCAAGGTCTTTTGTGGCATTACAAACGTGACTAAACGACTTGCATCTTTTTATACTGCATTATATATTTATACATGAGGCCTTTTAAGGCTATATTTTCAAATTTCCTAAATATCTCTTGTATTAATAAAAACTTACTATACAACAGAATTGTTGACTTATCTTTTACTGTCCCGGCACCGGTTTATCTGATTTCCAAACCCTTCCTTCACCTCTGACAAGTTATCTTGTGAATGTGGGGAATGCCAGGTCTCCACCGTGGTTCGGATTCCACGTTAAACTGTAGGTCCTTCATTTCATCTCATAATCACCCTACCATTACACATTAGCGTAAGAGCATATAACCTGAATGGGTAGTAAGACGCGGTGCTAATAATAATAATAATATCTTTTACTTTTGTATTGAAAACATACCTAATCAGTCTTCTAAAATTTTTTTTTTTCAATTTGTGAATAACTATATATATACGATTGTAAGAATCGGTGTATAGCTCATTCAACATAGTTAATGTGTTAGTAATTGACACATACATTATAAAAGCTTATCTAAAATTTTTAGACAAGATAAAATCGTATGGTTCTAAACTATTTTCTTTTAGTTCCCAATGTGTGTTAAGCTGGTTTGGCTTCTTCAAACCGTAATTATATAAATTTTATTTACTTTCCATTTTTCAATTGGAAACCTGTATAGTAAAGTTTTTTTATAAATCAAGAAAATAAATTTAAAAAAATTATAGCTAATTTTTTTTTCTTTGGATCTCTGGTTTAAAAAAAACTGCTCAAATGGCACCCTGAATTATTAATAAATTCTGCAGTTATCAAGCCTCTAAATAACCTATTTCGTGGTAAATTATGTTCCACTTACAAATATTATTTTGGTACTAAAACTAGTAAATATAATGTGGAGATCCAGAACTTTAGTATTTTGATGAGACTCCACGGTTTAGTCCATGACCAATCATATATATAATATGGTACACTGGCTTCCGATCCAGTGGTTGAATGGTCCAAGGTGTCACACTCATAATAGACTGGCCTGCTGATGAGAGGGAGATAAGTTTTTATATCCTGGTGTAGTAGTTTCTCCACTCTCCCCCACACAAATACTGGTACACCTCAAAATTAAACCTACAATCCCTAGCACATTAGTGTTATTAGTTCATCTGCACATAACATGATCAAGTTGACATAATATACACTGACAAACAAAGTTTGGTGAGTAGAGACAGCAGACTGGAGTGGTGATAACTTAAAAAAAAAATACAATTTGTTTAAGAGAATACTTTTGATTTATTATCACAAAAATTAGTTATTAAATACTGCAAAAATAAAAGCAAGGTTAAAATTAAAATGATGTACTCACGCATAAGTAATATTAATTTAAAAAACGTTATAAATTGTCATTAAGGATACAATTGTAGAAAAAGTACAAATAATAAAAAACACTAGCACATATTTACAAACAACTCAACATCCCAATGCAATATAGTATATTCTCTAGAAAGTGTGTACATGGGTTGATTTTTATTTTTCACACGGCTAGGCTACCGCTGATTGAGCACTAGATGATCATGTAAGCTAGTGTGGATGTGGCCAAACTTATGCAGAAATGAAAAGTATGAATAAAATTAGTAACACAGGCTTTAAAGATAAAATATTAGGGAGCATTCAGGTATTATGCAAGCACATTATAGGGGTGGGGGTTCAAGCATTGATTATTTTTACTGAGGAGGTAACAATACTTATGTAAGAAAAAGAGACGGGCACGAATGAAGGAGGGTACATAGCTTTTTTTTTTATATAGTTTCTGTCGAGTGGAAATAAAAATGTGTATAATTTTAAACCATTTTCAAATTTTACCTGCATAATACAATAAATTTAAATCAACTGTACAAAAGTGTTAATTTTGAAATATTTTGCATAATTAATTTACACCTCTTTCATTAATAATTACCAGCAATTTATAAATTGCATAAGAAACCATAGTTATTCCTGTGATCAAATTATATAAAGAAAAATTCAATAAACATTACATAATAAAAGGAGGTGGTGGTTTTTGCTCTCTTTTTTTGCCTGTAGTAGTTTCGGGGGCCCAAAATGGCCAAAAATAAATTATGTGCTTATTATGGGTGTGAGAAGTCCACTTTTCCAATTCAAAGCGAACTCGAATTGAATGAATGAAATATTGTCAAAACAAAATCAATGTTCTAATATTTTTGGTTGATTGTTTTATGCTTGAAAACATATTTTTTATGTAGTTTTATGCACTTAAATTACTTGAAAATGTTTTATTGCACAATTTTTGTGATATTTAGTTTAATTCTAATAAATCAAGTTAAAATATAATAAAAAATCAAGTTATCCATAACTTACAATTAAGTTAATTTAGAATTTCTCCATATAGATAATGTTTAGTACTGGTCACAACAGTTCAGAATGAATATAAATGACCGTTATTGGCGAAGATTTACAATAGTAGTAGTTTCAAAGCTTCGCACACCCCTACTAGTTCTTATGTAATACTTGAACATCCCCTTATTTAATATGAGGTTATGTGGGGAATGCCAGGCCTCCACCGTGGTTCGGATTCCATGTTAAACTGTAGGTCCTCCATTTCATCTCACAATCACCCTACCATTACACATTAGCGTAAGTGCGTATAACCCGAACGGGTAGTAAGACGCGGTGCTAATAATAATAATAATAATAATAATAATATTAGAGGTTTTTTAAAAATATTGATTACAAATAAAAAATAAAATATATTATAAGCTAAAAAACAAATTCGGTTATCGGTTATTTAATCATTAAATTATTATATTTTAGCCAAGTATTTTAATTCTCAAACATTTCCCTGTTTATAGCCATTATGAAAATGTATTAAATTTTTTGCAATTGTCTGTCTTTTACTGGGATTAGAGTCTCATTCTATTTACCAATTAAACTAGATCTTAATAACAAGAGGTTTATAAGAGGAGTTTTTGGAACTATCTATCATACCCTTAAAGGGTGAAAGGGTAGTTTAATTAAGGGTGAAAAGAGAAAAATGAATGTTCTTCAAATCGACTAACGATTTTGAATAAATTTCAAATCTAGGCACTGTTTAACATTATTAACAAAATGGCAACTAACATTTTCATATTAAAATTACTTTGAGGGTACTTTACATTTGCAGTAATTTCCAAATTTAATTATATCTTGCTATTATTTGAAATGTGAAATAACTTATTGCTAAGTTAAAGTAATATATATAAAAAAACTTCAACCTGAAATATATTTTTATAAAATTAACAGTTTCTGTGATTTTGGCATCTAAAAAAAGATTAGGTCCAAGAAATTGATTACACTAATTGGTGAACAGATTTGTTATTTCTTAAAGAGTTTTTCCTCAGTACGTTTCAGTAACAGTTAACATTATTTCATATAATGTATAGTGTATATATAGTGTGGTTGGAATATTTCTGGAAAAAATGTATATTATTTTGTTTCACACAGATTGAGAAAGTATGTGCAGCGCACTGTAACATTTATTTGTTTAATATACCCAAATTATAATTATATTCATAAAATGCATCTCAAATATTGGTTGATTGCTTTCGGCCAGGATACTGGATTCCTTGCATTCCATTGTGAAGTGTTAAAATCATTGTCCTTTAAAGCACTACAGTGAACTCGATGAGCTTATTCTATTGTACAGTTTTAGCTTCTTTACAAAATACACAGTGCTGAGGCGGAAAAGTTTTAAGATTAAGAACTCAAAAAATGCTGAAATGACGGAAAAAGTAAAGTGAGGAACGCTATATATTTATTGGAACAAAACAAGAATTTTAGAAAGTAAAAAAACGAAATGAGGGACATAATTTAGAACAATATGAAAGGTAAGAAGGAAAATATGGTGAAGACACATTTGAGGTTGCTGCCTTTACTCAGTATGTTCAGAAGGCCCTTGCAGATTTCGGAGCTGCGCGCGGTGAATTTCTTCGCTATGGCGACTCTCCCGCTCACGCTTTTCTTTTGCCGCCTGGAGGGTTTCGCGATGCATCTATGCTTCGAATTCAATCTTGAGACGCAGTTGCTCCATCTCCAGGCGGTGCAGCTCCTCAGCCTGCCGAATATCCAGGCGGCGCTGCTCCTCGGCCCGCTGCTGGCGATTCTTGGCCTCCTGAAGGTTCAACTTGGCCTCTGCCAAATGCTCACAGTGCAATTCCTTATCCCCTTGGATGGTGATTTTTGTTCTCTCCTCATGTGCGCGGACAGTCTTTTGCAACACATCTTGACGGATAAATTTTGGGGTCAGTAGGGGTGGTGTGGGAGAGGATGATGGAGGTGGTGGTGGTGGTGGTTGAGGGGGATGATGATGGTGGTGGTGCAAGTGATGGGATAAATTGGATGCAAGGGGAAGTGTTGCTCAGGCTGCCCGACACTTGAGGATCAGGTGTGAGGAATGACAGGGGCTTGCTGGCACTACTTGTTGGAATATCCGTGAAAAATGAAGGACATCACGAATATAACAAACATAACCACAGACTGGTTTGGATAAGAAGGAACTTTCTCAACATTTTAACTGTCATAAGGACACTAATAAAAAGAAATAAAAACACTGAAAGGATAGGAAGATTAATAAGTGCATATTTAGTTTTATTCGAGAACTTCATTCAAGCCAATAATTAATTTTCATATTATATTTATTTTTTATATACTTTTAGAGTAAGCCTATACAGTTTGAAGTTGTATTACCACATCTAGAAATGTAAAAACTGTAATAGTAATAAAGATATGCCTAACTGCGCCGCTCCCTTACAGGGTGGACAAGAAACTGCATACATCTTTAAAAAAACCCAACTCCATGCCTAATCCATCCTCACTAACTTTACACACACTTCCCTATTCCTACATACATCCTTCGCTCCAATAACATTCATACACCGAGTCATAGGCTACATGCTCTTTTTATTCTTAAAGGTCTATGTTTCTTTTTTTCACACATTCATCTATTGATGATTGATAAAACTGTTGTTCCAATTTAAATTATCAACATTGTGTGATTGGTATTTAAAAAAAATGATCACATCAAGTACCTACTGTAATCAACTTTTTAAAATTCATATCTTTATTTTGTTTGTTAAAAGTGAATGAGGAATTCTCATGTCAATTACAATCAATTTGTAATTTATGAGTATAAATAAACTAAAACATTTATATTTATGTAGATAGTGGTATAACACCCAGCCCCAAAGGGTATGCAATGCGGGCGGGGGTGGCCAATGGTATAAAGGGGCCCCACAAAAGGTAACTTTAAATTACTCTATATTTAGTGGAAATAATTGTAATCAAATAAATTATGTCATGATTAATGACAATAGTTGAATATGCTTATCACAAAGTGTTGTAAATTATAAATAAGATATAGCATTATTTCAATTATTTTATTCGGTTTTAAATAGCTCAGTATTTTTATATATGTACTCCTGCAGTCGTGGTGACTGACTGATGACCTTCCCCAACACAAAACCAAGGCTAAAACAGTCATGATTAGCTACATGATTACTAAATTAGCAATTATTTATAACTAGTATTTCTTATAACTTTGTAGCATTGGACGTTATATGGGAGACGCAAAAAACAAAACAAATAGAAGAGACTTACTGCATTCGCCTGTCGACTGGGCCTGCGGGGAACAACGGCTCAAAACCTCCGGACGAACTTTCACTGACCTGGGAGAACAAGACAGTAAAAGAGCGCGTAATGACTAGCAAGCTCAGCCAACGCCCAGGGCTGGCTGCACATGCGCAGTAACGAGTTCCCGTTACGAGAAGGTTCCCGAAGCTCAGCATGCCTGCATATTGTTCCATTTAAGTCCAGAATGTATCCCACCCCTTCTCCTTTCGTCCTCTACTGAGATTTGTATATATTCTGTTCTCTGTATCGATAACGACACAATTGGGCCTGTGTCATAGCAGGGATAACATAAGCTCCGGCTTTCTGCGACTAAAATGTAAGATATAAATTCAGTCTTGGCTTATAAAGCCTTTTTTATATACTATGATACTTTTCAAAATTCATTTTTTGGCCATATATTTAAATTATATCTAAATTTATATCTTATGTTTAGGAACATTTCCTTATTTTTTTATAACGAGGTCATGGCGCCTTACCAACAGTAATGTCATTTATTTTACGATAGTTCTGATAGTTATGGTCGTAATGTATTTAGGAATATTTAATAACTTTCACGGAAACCATTTTCTTGGTCTTGTCGTTAATTTATTATGGATTGCTATCTGATATTAGAATTATAACTTGTTCAAAACTTTTTACGCGCCATTTCTAATGGTTAACTATTTGATATTTAAATTTTTATCATATAGTAATACGCTAATTCTTGAGGGATACTTTTTGATTGCTGAGTTAAGATGGTTTGTTGTCTTTTGCTAAGCTCTTTTATTTGAGCGAACTTTTAATATTAAAAATAGGAAACAAATATTTGATATTAAAAATATAAAATATTTAATAATTTAGTGTTACTAAAAGGGCGCCTCTTCAAGATAGAGTTATGGTTAACTTCATTGAATTACATTTTTATGTAATACCATGTGACTATGTTTATTAAGTCTCTTATTAGTCTCACGTACACTATACGCATGTAAGAAAACAAATGTTAACTTTTCTATGGAATATTTTCATTGGTTTTGAGTCATAATGTTGTTTACCTATATTATATTGTATACTCTGAATCAAACTGTTACGCAACTATTGAGCGTTACTAATAAATATCGACCTTTCTTGACCTGTTTTGTATCTTTCTGATATATGCCCCATCATTCCCAAGGAAATTCGTCTAATATTTTGGTTTAGTATGAACTTTAGGAAGGCTGCAGTCTCTTTCTGTCTGGTTGAGATAGAGGGTCACATTTATAAAATCCACAAACTGGTTCGAGGGTTGCTAGTTGTGGGACTGTAATGTTTTGTGTTAAGCATTTACAACCTAGAACTCCTCGGCACTCACTCTGGGTAACCCCCCCCCCTCCCTGTTTATTAGTTTTTATATTATTCCATGTGTTTTGTTGGCATCTGCCCCTTTTGGATGCTACAACTTTTTTAAGGTGTTAGATGACTTGGAAGGGGGCCCAAAAATTAATCTTGAAAGGGGGGGGGGGGGTGTAGCTTAATCTGTTACGCCACTGTATGTGGGCCTATGTGTATCTCAGTATTAACTGAACATTCTGTTATTGAACGTACCTGCTCCATCGATAAATTCCAAAAGGCTTGTGCCAGCAAGTGTTGAACCAGCTGACTTAAAGGCAGCAGTCACCTCTGACATGGAGATTTTGCGGCGCTTTGCAGTTGCATCCTCCATTGCCACCGCATCTCCATCCCATTGGTAACCGAGATGGTAGCTAATATGGGGGGCTAACCACCTCGACCTCGGGACATGATGGTGAGTGAGGCTTGTATGGCCCACCTCCGGTGCCCATCAGTTCCCGTGTCTCTTCACCTAATTCCTTCTTCCTTTTCACCTTCATATTGTTCCAATATTTCCTTAGCTGATCAAGAGAGCGCTGAAATTGTTTATAAATAGATATTAACAAAGTTTTATAAAACTACTGACAAATGGGTTTGGTAGGGCGTTACACAAAATTATTCACACTGAGGCCACTTTTTTTCTAAAATAACAATAAGTCACTATTGTATTGCTATCATTACTCTCTAAAAATATGCTAAATCGGATGATAATTTAATAATGATAAATTGAAAAGTTAAAAAAAAAAAGTTTTAGGCATAATCATGAATGTCACCAATATTATACTCAATTTTTATTATTATTATTATTAGCACCACGCCTTACTACCAATTCGGGTTGTGCACACTTACACTAATGTGTAATGGTAGGGTGATTGTGAGATAAAATGGAGGACCTACAATTTAATGTGGGATCCGAACCACGGTGAAGGCCTGGCATTCCCCACATTCACAAGTTGTGATTAATACACATCTTGCCAGAGGTGAAGAAAGGGTTTGGCAATCAGATAAATGTCTCTAGACTGAGGATTGAAACCCAGACCCCCAGCACAGAAGTTTGACATCTTAACCCTAGACCACCAGGTCACCTTATACTCAATACTAATAGGCATACTATTATTAATATTTATAAAAAAAAATGCAGGTTATGCGTGACTAATTTTGTGTACCATTGCCGATAGAGATTACTTATGTCAATATGAGTTCACATAATATAACAAAACTTATTTGATAGTGCAGAATGATACTGGGCTAGGCCTTAAAAAGACCTATCTGTACTAAACAGCCTTACATGACAGTTAAAAGTAGGGAAGTAACTTTTTAGGCTTTCAAATGTTAAACCTGTATTTCAAGGCTTGGCTGCAGGGTAATGTAATGTGATCTTCCTACAAAATAAATTACTAGTGAATCAGTCTCATAAAAATAATAGCTGGTTAAATAATTAGATACTCTTGTTTGATTGAGAGATTTCGGGAATAATGCCCAAGCACCATATCATATAATAGGCCTAAAATATATTTAACTTTAAGACACAACCTACAAAATTTACAACTATGAGTACACTTTTACAGATTTTCAAATAATATTTGTTTCTGCGTCACTTCCGCGTTTCTGAGATTTTTATATTTAGGCCTACATTTCCATTAAACCATCATAATGTAGGTTTGAACGATAGGTTTTTTTTGTTAGTAGTAAAAAAAACTTTTTAATGTAGCTTGTAATGAAAAAGATATATTTTTATTGAATGCTCGCAGTTTTTATGACTTTATATAAGAAGATATTAAAATTGTTTTAATAACTTTATTAAATAACTTTTACTTTTCTTCCAACCAAAATCATATTAAAGCCTTGCTTGATCTTTGACAATAAATGAAAGCAAGTTGTTTCGAGGTTAAGTTTAGAGTGTACCCCGAACGTGAAGAGCTTGAAAGATTTTATTTTACAAGCATTTAATTTTACTAACAAAGCAACTCCTCTATTGATATTCAGTATAACAGATTCAAATGAAAGGCCTACGAAAACCACTCACCTTTTGGAAATTACCAGTAGAGTTAAAATTCCTGGCAATTTCTTCCCACGCTCTCTTCTTCGCAGCTAAACTCCCTACATCCGTTTTTTTACTTTCTATAATTTTGTAATTCTTGATTTGCTCCAATAAATTTAAGCGTTCGTCATCGTTGACAGGTGGCAGTTTGCCCTTGTCCGCCATTTTCACAAATATCTGGGTGTTTACGATCAGTTTGTTAAATTAACGAGCAAAATCTTCAGTATAGCTAGAAGGCAGTGGATGTAGTGAATTTTATTTCCCGCTGGGTGTGGTACTTCTGTGTACCTATGTGGATAGTTTTATCACATGACCGCTCAACAGACGTTCTAGCAAGGCATCCGCTAGACTGAGCTGAGATGAGCCTGTGCTCAAGCTCAGGCTCAGCTAGTGCTCAGCCCGTACTCTGGCCGTGCTCAGCATCGTCCTTGAATACGGGCCTCAGTGTTCACTCTTCATAGTCCCTGTCCTTAGCTTATGGCTGTCAACAATTCTTTCATCCGGCATTTTACTATTCTTCTCGAGTATTGGTTTGTTTCATCCACCAGCTTACTAAGCCTGTCGTGGCCTACACCTGAGAAGCCACTTATAAGTCCTCAGGTAGACTTTCTCTTGGTAGTAGCCTTCCCCACCTGAGATTATGGATGCTGATGACGACTTACACCCTGACCGGCCTCCGGTCTCTCGTCTGCATCAGACCTGGTTTCCTCTGGGTTCAAACCAACCTCCACCAGGTTACTCAGATCCCGAGGTACACTACTTGGCGGCGAGATCAAGATTGAGTAGGAGAGGCTAAGCGCACCTACTAAGTAAGCGCCATGTATTACACATCACTACCCGGTTAGTTTGAAATAACCATTCTTAAATACACATTTTCCAATGCTTGTCATGCCAATCGCTCATTTGAAAACATAAAAGTTGCAGCCCAAGCACACTGCAGTCAGGTATCTTTACTATAGGCCAATATGGGACTAGGTTAATTTTAACTTCCAAAACATTACATTTAAATTAAGTAGAGAAGGTTTTCCATATTTAATATTTAAATAATATTTGCGTAATCTCAACATGGAGGTTGCACATACATAGGATTTAAAGTGTGTGTGTGTATATATATATATATTATTTTTTTTTTGTGAAACCCAATGTGATACTACACATCTCATCAATCAGAAATCATTACTTTATTTATCTAAAAGTTAATTTGGAAAGATTGACAGTATTAATTACAACCAAAAGATGATTTAGAATAATTCAACGAAGCACGCCTACCATAGCAGGGCAGCGCTTACCTAAGTTCAATAGTTTGTGGTATCAAGTGTAACTATCAGAACACAATCAGAGCATATGTAGTCATCACTGATGATACATTACACTACTTATTGTGGAGATTTAACTAATGACAGGGGAAGAGAGAGGGGAAACAAGAAGGGGAAGTTTAGCAAACAACCAGTGCTGATACGTGAAGAATATAAGCTTTGCTGGCCTGTTCTGTAAGGGTGTAGAACTGAATGATTTTCTTCTAGCCACATTACACTGGATATTATCTTTTGGTCAGTTGCACTCGAGAAGTTTTAACAAGTTACAAGTTAGGATACAATGGGATGATGTTACAATCACCCTGCATCCCATTTGATCTCGAACGTCCACTTGCCAGCTGGCACCTCCGCTCGCTCTTACACCTCCAAAGAGGTGCACTTGTAAATTTGTCACATATAATTCCAAAGAGATAGAATATTAAGGACCAAACATTAGATGTGAGCTGCGATGATAGCACAACTAAAGCACTTTCTCTCTTCATACCAGTGACCATGGTGTTATTTGTATAAAGGCGTATTTATTTTTTACAAAATTAGATTGGCGATAGTGAATATAATATATTAACATTTATTAACCTGTTTTTGATACATGCTTATGTTGTGTTAGCTAAATTATTAGTCAGTGTTAAAATTCTGACTAGTAACTGTTTTAAAATTAACAAATATTGAAAAATATAATATTTAGTAAGATAAAAATAAATCATTTGATCATTTTTTAAAGTTTTATTCTTTCTTCGAAGCCGAAGGAGATTTGACCTTAGACTTTTCGAAGCTTCACACACAATTATGCATTTTTTTGTTACAGGTTTCATAGGTTTGAGTAAATTTAGCAATGCCATGTAATTTGAGATCCTAAAGCTCAACACACTGCCAGAAAAAGTATGCACAACCTTGAGAACTGATTCCAATACTAGTTCTTAATTTATTTTAGGATTCCTGTTATGGCTATTGTCCTTTATAAATAACTTAATTTCGGCTATTGGTTCAGGTTTAGATTCCACTCCCTGACTCTATGGGAGCAATTTTCAGGAGTTGATTTTGTTATCACATTTGCAAGTTTGCAGAGTTGTACTCAATGAATGGACTTATTTGTGAGGGGAAATACACTGCATCTATAAATGATATCATTATTCACTAAGCTTATAAATAGAGATGGATCGAATCCGAATCTACATTTTATTTTCGAATCTCGAATCCGAATCCTAGCAAATTGTTAGAAATTTTAAAGATTTACAAATAGACCTACATTACACAACATAGGCCTAAACTGTGAATTAAAATTGATTTCAATCATGCTTTCAATTTTAATCAACCCCAACCACTCCTTGCAAAATACAGGTTAAATCCAGCTCAATTAAACAATTTACTCATATTATAGTTTAAAAATCAAATCAATCAAAATTTGAGTGACTTTTAGTTATTTTTAAAAGTGTTGTTAGAATGAGTTAAGTTTCTAAAACACACGTGAAATAAACAGATTAGGCCTAGTTATTCTTTGATCAACTTTAATCATCATTGAAGGATTATTATTTATTTTAATAAGAAAGCAAAAATAAAAATACAAACGGATATTTTTAATAAAGACTAAAACAACATGCTTAACAATTAAACATACATTGGAAATAGTGTACTCAATAATACCTAAGTATGTTTTATTATTATTTTTAAATATATCCATTATCTATCATCACGTAGAAAACAAGAAATATATTCGATTCTTGCGCTATATCAATTTCTAAGCATACATTCTATATAAAACACGAACATATCTTTGACTCAAATATGTTCATTTCTGTTTTATTAGGCAGGACTACGTTTTAATATTTTCACTATTACTTAAATAACTTATTTATAAAATAATAAACTCCTAATTAAAATCAATTTATAAACAAATAATGAATTAGCATGTCATTATCTGAATTGATTCTAAACAAACAATCGATAAACAATAGGTAGGCCGGTAGGCATAAATAAACAGTTTTATCGGTGTCTTGACTGCTGACAGTATTTATTTTTCATGAAACCCAACAAAATGTCTAACTTAAGGATTGTATGCAATAAATTGGGGTTATTTGTATAGTTGTGGATAATTAAACCTAGTTGGGTAGTAAAAATTAACAGTATCTTTATTTTAATCATCATTCTGGCGAGTAAACATAATATACGTCATGGCGGTCGACTTTATATCGTGTGTACTGTATAATGGTGGCTGACTTTGTATCATGTGTAATGTTTTCTTATTTCTGTTAAAAAAAATGTAATTTGTTATATTTATTTCGAGTTTATTTGTAATTCTAGGTTTGATTTTCAGTTTTCGAAGAGTTTTAATGTGTTCATTAAAATATTTACAAGATAGTTTGCGAGATGAAAGTTTTAGAAATGAGCATGTGCCGAAACGGTCGAGTCCAAGTTTCATAGAGGTGGGTGGGAGGGTAGGTTACTAGACATTAGATTTTCCATACCCGAATTTTTTTCTTTCAAATAATGATTTTATTCATGCTGATCTCTTTTGTTTGACAAAATAAAGATTACAAATCAAGTTGTGCTTTTAAAGTAGGCCTAACTAAGTAATTTTTGAATTCAAAATATTATGCTTTGTTAATGAGGTGAAAGATTTGACCATCAAAGCCAGTAAAACACCAACTCCTCGAATCTTGAATACTTGTCAGGATTTGGTGGATTCGAGTGGCCCAACTCTAGTTTTAACTAAACATAATTTTGTTATAAGGGTTGCAGCTCTCTAATGCCAAAACAATCTAATACTTTCAACCAGCTTAAATGGATCCCCTGAACTAAGTATTTTTGTGTGTTATAGTGTAATGTTTTTCTGCTAAAAATTTCCTTTTGTAAAATGTATTCATATTATAAAAAGAGCCTAACATTTTTCACTAAAAAAAAAATCACAGAAGTATATTTTGTAGCACACTGTAACTATTGTCTGTTCACGGTAGGAATTGACTTCTGAAAGACCTTTTTCCCTACCATAAATCTATTATATAGTAGGATATTGGTAGGAAAAAAGACCTTTCAGAGAGTAATTCCTACCGTGAATGGACTTTATACCAGCCAGGCTCCTTCGGTGTCACTAGACTGGTAATTCAGTGTCAATTGATGGCCGAATCTGTACTTTGTAGTTATAAAACCATGGTAAATCTACAAGTGAGTGATTTGTGTTTAAAAGAAGGTTTGCTTGACGTCTCAATTAAACAAGTAGTGAGATGAAGCTACACTATTAATTCTAAACTAAGAGCAATATGTGATGCACAAAAGACATTAAATAAATAACTGCAGGCTGTTAACAAACTTTTAACTCGAGGTATGTTCGAGCCCTTTTATTTTTAATGTAAAACACCTTCAAAATTTTATGGTTTGTGTAAAGCTAAACTATACTAGGGCCAATATGGTATTTGGCTCACAGTTTCACTTTTACTGCACTCTCTTAGCATAATGTTTGACTGCACTTAAAACACATTCCAGTGGTTTTCTTAACAATATTTTAGTTTGTATTTATTAATTAAGGTACAGATCAATTAAATATTTATTTCCTTAAGAAAATTCTCAATGTAAATAACTTCATACTTTGGAAGTAGGTACAGGATAACTGTGACAGGATCATTCTTATTACTGTTTAATGTATGTTCCTCCATGTGTGAAATTACAGCCTATACATCACAATTACATTAAATAAATAAAATTTAAACTTACAATGTATTTCCAGGGCCATTTTATTCAATGGAGTATGAATGTAATGTCATTTTTGTATTGTTTGTATTTGTTTGTTCAAATTAAGAACTAGTTTGTTTAAATGTGTTTGTTATTAAAGAGTCCAGGTTTCATGTTGAGCCACAATGAGTAAAAAAATAAAATAAAAATAACATATAATAGTGTAGCCCCAACCCTGGTGGGTTTTAAACACTAACTCCTGTGCTCTCAGCCATATTAGGAGTATCCTCAAATGGTTTGGAATTTAGATAATGGACAGTGTACTGTAAAATGTGGTAATTTGTGCATCAATACCACACATTACAGATGATCCATGCTCTACTGTTTTGCTAAGAAATTGGTGGGAAATATCTTCTTTCACGAACTAGCAGCCACCCTATGCACTTCATCTGCCCCCTCGTCCTCATCACCAACCTCTTCCCCCCCTTCCTGACTTTTTAAACCGACATACGGTTCTATGTCTAGCTTTAAGGTCTCCACAGAAGGAGGGCACACTGCCAGGCATCGGGTGACAAAGGGGGCCTCTCTTTTGGGGGCCACGCTCAGAACATCTTGAATAATAGCTGCAAAATTTGCCTCGAGATGTGAAGCTTCCATGTCCAGCTGGGGGAATAAAAAATAAAAAATAGATATACACACACACACATCACAATGTTTAGCTAAAATAATTATGGGTTTCAGGAGTCAAATGCATTGAACAAAATAAATTTGCGACATGCCTATTTTAAAACCATTTTGTTATTATATTATTATTATTGGCACCGCGTCTTACTACCCGTTCGGGTTATATGCACTTACGCTAAAGTGTAATGGTAGGGTGATTGTGAGATGAAATGAAGGACCTACAGTTTAACGTGGAATCCGAACCACGGTGGAGGCCTGGCATTCCCACATTCACAAGATGTCTTGTCAGAGGTGAAGGAAGGGTTTGGAAATCAGATAAATCTGTGCCGGGACCGAGGATTGAACCCCGGCCGCCAGCACAGAAGTCTGACACCTTACCCCTAGACCACCAGGTCACCGACGTTAATGGATAAAATAAATGAAATATTTAATATTAAGTTGATGTCTGCAAGTACTTAAATTTCAAGTAAGACAGATGCAGATATGCAGAAATTTTACTAGAGGATAGTAAGGAAATAGTTTAAAAAGTGAATGATGAAAATACTAAGTATATGATCACACAGAGAACACAAATTGGGGACAATCTTTTAGCTGACTACTGCAAACAACATATAATTTAATTGGGTTAATGAGTTTAAATATTTAGGAACAATTTTAACTAGCAATAATGATATTAGATTTGAAATTAGGAAAAGTATACAGTCGGGAAATGAATGCTATTACTCGGTCAGTAAGTTGTTAACATTGCGCACAAATGTAAAACTCAGAATATACAAAACAATAATCTTATCCGTAGTTCTCAATGGGTGTGAAACGTGATCTCTTACTCTACATGATGAAAATAAATTTAGGTTAGTCGAAAACAAGGTAATTGGAAAGATATTTGATCCTAAAAGGGATGAGGCTATTGTGGAGTAGAAGAAGTTACATAATGATGAGTTACAAACCCTGTATCATCAAGATACATTGTTAGGATAATCAAGTCTCATAAATTACGGTGGGCAGAACATGTGGAACGAATGGGAGAATAAAGAGCCGTATTCAGGGTACTGACTGGCAAACCCTATGGGAAGAACTAGATGAAGATGGGAGGGTAAAATTATAATGGAACTGAAAGAGATCAGATGTAATGAGGGGGAGTGGATATGACTAGTTCAAGATAGGGGTAGGTGGCATACTTTTATAAGTGTGGCAATGAGCTTTTGAGTTCCTAATGTCATACAGTAAGTAGGCAAATTGTAATTTCCAAGATGGTTTTATTTTATTTTCAATATATTAGTTATATGTTTATTTTAAAACATTTTTAAAATTTAATTATTAGTTTCAGTATCAATCTATATACTTATTGGTCAACCTTGACTCAAAATTCGGGAGTTTAAAAAAAAAAAAAATTTAAGCTTGAAAATCCCTATTAATAGTTAATATTTTATTATGTACAGTAAATAACTATTTTATTTGAGAATATAAATTGAAACTAACACTGGGTCCTTTGAAATTTCAAATCCTTGGGACCCTTAAGGATATTATTAAGGATTCTAAAAATAGCCATTGTTGTCGTCATCGTCATCATCATCATGTGACCAGTTCAGTTTGGTAAAATATCTCAATTTCCTCTGTCCTGCCAACATTCTTAAGTTTCGAATTGGAATTTGTTTTAGAGCTATCATACTAATTAATAGTGGTTTGGCTAAACATAATTAAAGGGCAAGCTATAAACCAGAAGCCAGACATTTAATTTAACGTTTAGTTACTCTTTCTATTTCCTATAGGAATTAATGTGGGTATCAATGAGAAAAAAATGTGAAAAAGTTAACCCCATGTTTTCCCTATTTCCAAAGATCTCGATTCTGATTTGGAGATTCAAATTTGAAAAAGATTGGTTAGGATGAAGACTTACCTTCCCGACAGCGACCTCTATCCGACCAAAGTCCTCCTCGTGCTCATCCTTAGATGAGGTGTACTGGATACCATAGCGAAACTTGGACACCATGGTCGCCAAGTCTGCTCCTAGATTACCTGGACAACCATTACAGTCATTACTAGAAGAATTGCAAGGGTGACTGAACACTACCTTGAAGTGCCTTGATCATTCAGAGACATGTTTCAGATTATATCTAAACACCACTAGGAGATTTTTGTTTGAATCACGGCGAGGTAAAACATTGTGTTTTTGTGTGGTGATAAGAGTAGGTATAACAAAGATTTTTGGGCAAATAGAAAAGCGCCAAGACCACCTAATTTGGTTTGCTGATGAGAGGAAGCTCAAAGTTTGAGTCCTGGTTTGGTGTATTGAGGGTAGTTTTTTTTCCTAAATGATTTTCCACTTTCGTTTCACACATAAGTGAAAAAATTTCTACTAAATTCGACCTTTCTTATCTCTGCCACGTTAGTCTTGTTGAATAAGGAGAGCACAGATGACATATGACACAAAATCTCAGCAAAATAATCCCTGAACTTTTCCCTGATCCAAAAATTCAAATTTCTCAACTAAACTCTTTAATGGATTAGGATGTTTGAAGAGTTAAACTCCCATTGGCCTTAAATAATTGTTTTTGAAACCACTCAAAATTAAACAAAAATAAATTTAACTAAAGATCATATTTGAATAAGATAAAAATAAAGACCACTTTCTTCCCTCTTAAGAAAATAAAAACCAAAAAACTTTATCCGGACAATCACACAATCCCCTGAAATTTCCAGATTTTACTTTATTGAGGCCACAATGTAAGACTCTGCGCACGCATGCACGCACGCACACACACACGCACACACACATACACACACACACACACACACACACTAAATGAGAGTCCTCAACCAATCCTTCAATAACGCAATAAGGCCTTTAGTAAATATTTGATTGTTTTGTTTCCCAAGTTTGGCCTACATCTGACCACAGCTCATGGGAATCATGACCAAAGATTCAGGAGAACAGTCGATTGGCGCATGTTTAAAAGTATGTTACCAATGGGAGTGTTTTTATGAGTACATTTAAAATCTAATAATAGCCGGGTGAGGAAGGACTCGTCACTCTCATTTGAGACAAGTATGTCAATGTTTATACATACACTCTCAAGTGTCATGTGTTTTTAAGAACTTTTCAGAACTTTACATCAGCCACTCGTTTGATTACTGTGGTTCTAAATAAATATATTGTACACCTGCATTAATGTTTTGTATTAATTAATAATTTATACATTTGTGTTGATGGTCACCCTCACATTATTGCTTATGTGTACAGTACATTAATTTAAATAATACAAAAAATTTAGTAAAATAAATAATAATTTAGATACATACTGTTTCATTAACTTAATTACACTACCCTTCACAATCAACCCCATCCACTATGTGATATATGACTAAGACTCCAATTGAAAATAAACAATATTAGCTCTGTGCCAACCTCCCTCCATTAGTGTACTCTTGAGGTTAGATACAGGCCGACCTCAAAAGTGATTGCCGTGGCTATGATCGTTTATGTGTGTAGCAAAGTCATGTTACAGAAGACATAAAGGACATTGGATGCGAATATATAATATATTTCTATAAGAAAAACCTCTTTTCGCTTTATGAGGTAATTGTATTATATTTGGAAGGAGGTATAGGAAAGGTGGATAGAAACATATTAAAGGGGACAAACACAATATGGCTTTTACAATTAAAAAGAAGAACACAGTTCACACTTTACACTGCTGTCATTGGACAAAGAGCAAATAGTTGCCTCTTAAAGAAAATTGATCGGAGGATTGGGCGGTGGGGTGACCTGGTGGTCTAGGGGTAAGGTGTCAGACTTCTGTGCTGGCGGCTGGGGTTCAATCCTCGGTCCCGGCACAGATTTATCTGATTTCCAAACCCTTCCTTCACCTCTGACAAGCCATCTTGTGAATGTGGGGAATGCCAGGTCGCCACCGTGGTTCGGATTCCACGTTAAACTGTAGGTCCTTCATTTCATCTCACAATCATCCTACCATTACACATTAGCGTAAGTGCGTATAACCCGAACGGGTAGTAAGACGCGGTGCTAACAATAATAATAATAATAATGATTGGGTGGTGATGATGAATTTTCTTTAAGAGGCCATGGCAGCGATGTAAACTGTGAAGTGTGTTGTTCTTTTCATTGGAAAGGCCATATTGTGTTTGTATTTATATTCATATTAACTTTAGTAAGGAGAAATTGATTTAGAATATTATGTAAGGAACGAGCTTGTGAGAATATTAGATAACTACATATAATTATTATATGTAGTTATCTAATATTCTCACAAGCTCGTTCCTTACATAATATTCCCATATTGTGTTTGTCCCCCTTTCATATGTTTCTATCCACCTTTCCTATACCTTCTTCCAAATATAATACAATTACCTCATAAAGCGAAATGATTCAAAAATGAGGTGGCCTAATGGCTAGATAATTTTATAATAAAGGAAATTGATAAAACTAAAGAAATAGGAAAAATAAAATACTAAGAATAAGAATAAATTTGATGAAGAAAGCCCACCTAGGGAAAGAGGAAAGATGTGGGAAGAATCCAATGCACAAAGGTGACATCTTCTTCCTTTCTTCTGTCTTCTATAGTAGAAGTAGTCACACACACATTTTAAACACAAATATAATAATATTTCGGCATTGTTGCCTTTATCAAACACAAAGAAGAAGAGAGTACAAATAACACAAACAATGGATTACTCCATCTTGAATTTTGAATTAAACTGTTAGAAACAAATTGTGCCAACTGTTTTTGGGAGTAGAAATAAATTCCTTGGTTGTGGTTAATATTTATAGAAAACTGATGATGATGATAATAATAATAGACAAGAGAAAAAAGAGAAAATAATAATAATAATAATAATAATAATAATAATATTAAATTTGGAAAATAATATTATAGAAATAAACTATCTTCTGTTGAGGCCTGGTGGTAATCTTGATTTGGTGATCCATTGGTGGGCCAGTTCCCACTGTCTAAGTTGAGAACTGTTGCACTGTTTGGGAAATGCTCTTAATATTTTGGTGGTGTAGCAGGTTTGAAAGTCCTGGTTGTGGGTACTAGCATGGATGGGTACAGGCTTGTCCGGATCTTTGTGGTTTGTGTCAAAGCGAAAGAGGTTTTTCTTATAGAGATACATTATATATTCGCATCCAATGTCCTTTTCCTGTGTGTGTCCTTTATGTTATACCTTTTACATGTTCCTATCTGTGTGTCCTATCATTCTTTAAAATTTTCCATTTCCTCCCTTTTGTGTTTTTTGTAGAGATAGGCCACTCAAATCTTCAAATACACCGAATCCTGACAAGTATTTGAGATTCGAGGCTACAGTGTTTTATTGGTTTCGATGGTTGAATCTTTCACCTCATAAACAAAGCATAATATTTTGATTTTTGAATAAAAAAATTACTAAGTTAGGCCTACTTGAAAAGCACAACTTAATCCGTAATCATTATTTTGTCGGACAAAAGAGATAAACATGAATAAAATCGTTTTTTTTTTTTAAATATTAGTTGTTAGGTGTAGAAAATTTAACATGCCTAGTACCCTACCCTTCCAGCCCTATGGGAAACTTGGACTCAGCCATTTCAGTGCATGCTTACTTCTGAAACTTTCATCTCACAAAAAATCTTGTAAATATTTTAATGAACATATTAAAGTTCTTTAAAAATTGAAAATCAAAACTAGAATTACAAATAAATTCAAAATTAATAAAACACATTATGTTTTTTTTAAGAGAAATAAGACCACATTACACACAATACAAAGTCAGCCGCCATGACATATATGTTTACTCGCCAGCAGCCAGAGCGATGATTACATAATAATGATTGTTAATTCTTACCTCCCAACTGGTTTCAATTATCTACAACTATGCAAAGAACCCCAATTTATTTCATACAATCCATAAGTTAGATATTTTGTTGGGTTTCATGAAAAATAAATACTGTCAACAACAGTTAGAAACCAATAACACTGTTTATTTATGCCTACCGGCCTTCGAATCGTATATTGCTTATTTGTTTATAATTGATTCAGGTAATCTGATCACTTAGTGCTATCGAGTTTTAAGAATAAAACAATGACTCGCTAATTCATAATGATTTTAAATTGATTTTAACTAAGAGTTTATTTTTTTTTTCAAATATGTTATTGAAGTAATTGTAAAAATATTCAAACGCAGTCTTGCCTAATAAAATAGGAATGAACATATTGCAAGAGTCGAAAATATGTTCGTGTTTTAAATAAAATGTATTATCAGAAATCAATATATTGCAAGAATCGAATATATCTCTTGTTTTCGACACAAAGATAGATAATTAATATATATATATAATAAAATAATAATAATAAATAAAACATACTTAGGCATTATTGAGTTCACTATTTCCAATGTATGTTTAATTGTTAAGCATGTTTTAGTTGTTTTTTAAATCTGTATGTATTTTTATTTTAGCTTTTTTTATCATAATAAATTATAATACCTCAAGATGATTAAAGTTGATCAAAAGGTAACTAGGCCTAATCTGTTGGTTTATTTTGCATGTTTTTTTTAGAAACTTAACTCATTCTATCAACACTTTTAAAATAACTAAAAGATGCTCAAATTTTGATTGATTTGATTTCTAAACAATAATATGAATTTAGATTGTTTAATTGCTGTTTAATTTGGCTGGAATTTAACCTGTACTTTGCGAGGGGTGGTTGAGGTTGATTGAAATTGAAAGCATGATTGAAATAAATCTTAATTTACAGCTTAGGCCTATATTGTGTAATGTAGGTCTATTTGTAAATCATTAAAATTTCTATCAATTTGCTAGGATTTGGATTCGATATTTGAGATTCGAAAATAAAATGTAGATTCGGATTTGAGAAATAGTGGATTTGACCCATCTCTAATTTTTTGGTTTCCTCTTTTAGGAAGTTGCGTTGCGCGTTTCACTCTCCTCCCTTATGAGTTTTTGATAGCATGAAACCTAGGTCGAAGGATTGGGTGGTGATGATCAATTTTCTTTAAGAGGCAACCAGTGGCAGCAATGTAAAGTGTGAAGTGTGTTCTTTTCATTGTAAAAGCCATATTGTGTTTGTCCCCTTTTATATGTTTCTATCCACCTTTCCTAGTATACTTCTTCAAATATAATACAATGATCCCTAGATAAGGAAGATTGGTAAAAGTAATTCATCTGCATAAGTGTGGTGATAGGATGGGGAAATCAGTATGATAGAAAAAGAAAACCAGGCACACATGGCTTTAATTTGAACCTCAATCTTCTTGTTCATGGCAACACAATCGTTGGGAGCCTGACACCCTAAATTGTATAACCAACAGTGCAAATCTCTACCCAGATGACAGAACAGACTAAGCCTGAGTAGTGAATTGTTCCAAGCACCATTCATCAAATGACAACAGATTTTAGTTTATTTGTCACAAATTGTTGCGATATGTGGATAGTGTGATAACTTAGTCAAGGTCAGTAGCACATTAGGCTCTTGAGTGAAGGGTACCGAGTTTTATTCCATAAATGATCAAATAAATTGATCGCTAATGAAATTGAAGGCTTCCTTTCAATGATAAATTAACCAATGGAGGATTGTGTGTTGTGTCTGCTCTGTAATTATGTTATTTATATGTCACGTTATGATACAATCACTCGGTTCAGAAAGTGAAAATCATATATTACCCCCCCCCCCCAAAAAAAACTAATAGAGTTCTATGAATTGAGTATTTGAATTTGTCTAACCTATGCGCCTGAGCATCAATACCTATTTTGGCACTGGGAAACTTTCTTTTCATTAGTCCACGGAGTGAGGAGAGCTCGGGCAGGATGTTGAGATGTGCCACGACAAACTGGAAGTCCTGGAGCGACACCTCACCACTCTAGGCAACAACACAAGACACAACATCAAGATGATGGATATATATATATATAATATAATTCACTACAAATTGTATGCACTGTATATACATTTCAAGAACACATTCAATTATAAGACAGGAAGAAGGGACAGTGACAATTAGTGTTCAAAAACGCCAAATATAATTTGTACAGCTCAAATAAATTATAGTTTGTGTTATAGGAAAACTATTATCTCATTTTATCTTAACTAAAAATAGGTCAAATCCATTTAAAAAATTCGAATTTTCATTTTATCTATGGATCTCAAATCTTGAATTTGAATTTTAGAAACTATGGTTAACATAAGAAATTAATTTCACTGCATTTATTAATAACTTGTTATAAAGGTTTAAATAAAGAAAATAGCCAGCACACTTCACGTGAGTGGTACTGGAGTAGAAAGAACTCAAAACACATTTTTAAGGACAATATTTCACTGTCACAGATGGTTTAAAGGAGGGTGTGTGTGCCAGTGAACTCTTGTCCTTAAAAATGTGTTTATGTGTTTTTTTTTAGTATTTTATATGAACAATTCTTACTCCAGTATCAATAAGGTAAGTGTGCTATCACTCATAATTTAAACCATATATATCCATCTATTCTAAATAACCTCAAGTTTCTATGAAAAATAATAATAATTAACTTTATGTATGAGTGTGTGAAAGAAAGGGTGTGGAGGTTTAAAAATTAAGATAGCAAACTGTATTAGTCAAAAAGCTTACTGTCCAAGAATGAGATGCACAGTGTGGAGGTGGAATGGGAGAGGGTTGATATAGGTGGGATGGGAAATTCAGAGGAGGTATGAGGGAGGACAAGTGTTTAGGGTAAGTAGAAGAATACCATATGGTGAAATGACAAAGTGAAGGAAGCAGTAAAGGAGAGGAATAAATTATTCTGAATGAGTTTTAAGATTACTAATTTACTAATCTTGGAAAAAACATTTCCTGAGAATACCATGTTCACCAGACGATTTTCGATTTTTAAGGCTTAAAAAATCCTTCATTTTTACCCATAACACCATTTTAATTAAAAAGTATTTGTACTTGGCATTTTGATTAAAAAAAAGTGTTCACCAAATTAGGTGATTAATGGAGTGAAATATATTCTATTAAAAAATCTTTGAAATACAGACTTTTTTAAAGATACATTGAAATAAATTTAGATAATTAGAACAAAAATAGCTTTGGGAACACACTAATACATTATTCTTTATTGAGCTAGTTAAAAAAAAGCGTTAAGATGGATCGTCTACATCTGTCAGGTATAAAACATATTAATACATAAAATCTATTTATTGCAAATAAATCACAATATTTAACAATTAATATATCATGGTGACATGAAAAAAGAGTTTGTTGTCTACTCCCTAAGGCAACCAAACTACATTACAAATTGTATGAAATGTAGTAGTAAAGCTTTCTTGCGACGTTAATATTCCTTTAATTAAACAGTTTTCGATTAGTCACAAATATTCTAATCAAAATTTCAGGTTCGAGGTACACATGTTTTTGTACAGGAACTACTAATTTTTAAATTTCAAACCTCTGTGCGTGATAGATATTGTACAGTGATCCATAACAGACAGAGACACAGACTATTCATTTTATTAATATAGATTTGCTCTTTGAAACGATTGTTTTATATTTTAAGTAGTTCAACTGCCATTTTAACAAAATATTGGATTACTAACTTTGTTAAATATGTGTTCATCGCTTCAGCTGGCTTGATTCACATGATACAAATTTATATTTGTTTGTTATTTCATTTTGGCAAAACAGCATATGCTTTTAAAATAATATTTAATCTTTGAATATGGCATTATTTTTATGAAGTGGATCTTTTTCAATATTCTATAATAAATTTATAGGAATTTCTTATGCTTTTGGTAAAGATCAACACTTAATATCAATATCTATTGATAACATATGTAAATAAAATATCATCGACTCATGTGCAAAAGGATAAACAAATAAAAGTCTAAAGAAAATAATTAATGATTTTTTTAAAAATGTTTTATAATAAATATTTGCAACAATAATAGTTTAAATGGTTTTATTAAGGGTTTTAAAAAAATTTGGACATTAAAACCATTTTCACGAGACTTCAAAAATCCCCGATTTTCCAAGCAAAGGGAAATTTTCTGAGAATTCCAGGTTGTCCAGGTTTTCCAGGCTACTAGACACCATAGATTAGGAATGAAGAAAAAGGAAGAATATCCAGAGAAGAAAAGAAGAGCATAGGGGTACCAAAAGTCAGGAAGGCTTGGGTGCATGAAGAGATGGGATTCTGAAAATGGAAGTGGAAGTAAGATAAGATATATAGCAAGATAAGAAACAAGAAGCAGGAGAAAAACAAGAAGTTAGAATGAAGGATGTAGAAGGAAGTATGATGAAGAGAGTAGAAGAAAATAAATTATGAAGGAGATATTTCTACAAAGGAGAAGTTTCAAGAAAATTTTAAATCTGGAAAAGGAGGGGGATGGGAATATAACAGAGAAGTGCGAAGAATTAGCAGAAAAGAAGGGAGTGGGCACAATTAGTAAAGAAGGGAAAGATGAATAAAGAGGATAAAACTGTGGAAAAAAGCCAGGAGTGGTCGAACTAACAGTGGAAATATAAGAACTGCAGAAGCAGGAATAAACTGGCTATTCCAAGATGCTGAGAGTGATTTGGAAGGAGAACAGGGTGCCAGGAGACTGGAAGAAGGGAATTATAGTACCGCTTAGAAAAAAAAACAAAAGAAATAAAAAACAGGAAAAGGTATGCAAACTATAGGGAAATAACATGGATGTGCTACTTAAAAAAATTAATATATATAAATTAGGGGTGTCAGATTGACATTTTTTGATTCAATTTGATATCGAGATCTACTATTTTGGGCAAGATTGAAATGAGAAATTTTAAATCCTTAATTTCAGGAATTTAAATTATCATTTTTTTTCTGTGGTGTTTTAATACTAAATTGTAATGTAATGAAGACATATAATTTGAAACTAAATTTATCAAATTGCATTAAAATAAATGTGTTTCTCTATGTTTGACACCCCTTAAATGTGACACAGATTAATCCCCCTTAAATGTTATCTGTCTCTCACCCCTAAATGTTATCTAGGTATATTATCCTTTAAATGATCTCCAGGTCTATCATCCATTAATTAATGTTCTCTAGGTCTATCACACCTTAAAGGTGTTCTAATTTTCTCTAGGTTTGAACCCCTTAAACCCCAATCCTCTGTCTTCGATGCCTCTTTGTCTGGGCAACTAACAGACACCATATAATCATTACTGGTTGATCTTGGTGAGTTACTCCCACCCCCTTCTATTTTAAAGCAGAAAGAAGGTAGTCAACTATCTCTATCCGTCTCCCACTCTTTCAAGTTGTCTCACTTGCTGAGCCTAAAATTAAGCTGCTGATAGTGTGAGTGAGCTTACAAAGTCAGGGGAATGTGACAGAGGAAAATGGAAGAAACAAAAAAGAAATCAATGAGAGAGGGAGGCAAGCAGAAGCTTTTTTCAGAAGTGTGAGAAGTCTAATTTGGAGCAGAAATGAGCCAAGGAAGTGTAAATGAATGATCTACAAGTGGCACCATTACCAATATTGACATACACAGCATAAATGTGGGTAGTGAAGGAACATGATGGAAGCAGAATTCAAGCCTGTGAAATTAAACTTCTGAGAAGTACTATAGGAGTGAAAAGAATGAATAGGGGGAATAGTAAAGGAGGAGCCAGTGCAGGACAGGGAAGTCATGACTAAAGTGGTAAGGCCATGTGAAGAGAATGGGGGCACACACATACCAAAGAAAATGTTGGATATTGAAGGGAGTGCAGAGAAGTGTGGAGGAGAGGAATGTGATATGGTGGAGGAGAGGTGGTGGGGAGAAAAGATACCTTGGAGATGCTTATGATAAAGACATGGTCACTGACTGGAAGCTGTTCATGATAAAGATGATTAATCAAACTTTACAAATTTCAAGTTAAATTTAATAAACATACATCAAGTTTGTAAAAAAATATTGGAAACTGTTTGTTGTTAAAAACAATACACAAAACACAATAATAATAAATTGAAAGTTAACACAGTGATTTAATATTCATCTGTATTTATAATATTGTTAAGACATTTTATGAAATTTTTTCAAGTTAACTTTCCCTGTGAGTGATAGAACTTTTTATTTATTGAAAATAATAGTTTAGTATAACTTTTTAAATGGTTGTTATTATTTGATAAGCAAGATTATGCCCTCAAGATGATGTAAGCCAAAATAAATACAAAGAACACAGCAAAAGAAATTTATATGCTATATAAATAATATACCAAAATATCAAACACTAATAGCAACAAAAAGGTTAATTTCTAATAATGTTCATGTTAATTTGGTAAAGAGTAATAATAATTGATAGTAAGATTATCTTTTTTTATTCTCTTCTCCTTATTTTATATACTTTTCTTCTATGACGACATGTTTAGTGATTTTCACTATCTTATAGTCTTATTTGTATTAAAGATGATTGATTTTTCTTCAACAATTAGAAAGTTTGTGAAATTTTACTATTTATCCCATATAAAACCGTAAAATTTGACAAACTTTCCAATAGTATAAAGTAATGCAAGGATCACGATCAACTTAACATTAACTTAACATGACGTTCACTTAAAGTTAACTTAATTTAAGAAAACAGATGTGTGATCACGATTCATTTAACTTAAAGTAACAACTCAAGCCAAACATCTGCATTCTCGAGTATGATATGTGATTTTTACTATTTGTAAAGTGAAGATCTGTGAATGTTTACAGTTTTCAATCAATATAATAAATATCTATTATTAAACTTTTTTGATAAATTTACCTTTTCTATTTTAGTTTAATTACTTTGTTTCAATGTCTGATCACTAGAACATAAGTTAAAGAGTAAACCTTGATCTTAAAACCAACAAATGAATGACTAAATAGCCCTTTTGACACCACTCGCATATTGATTGGCTGGCTAGATCATGTGATATCCTTCAAGTAACGTTCACGTAAAGTAAAATACCTCCCAGGACATCTTTTACGTTAAGTTAACTGCATCGTGATCGCTTCCATTTAAACACCCAAGGAGATCCTTTATGTTAAGTTACGTTAAGTTAACTTAGTTAAGTTAAGTGATTGTGATACCGGCATTAAATCAATCATCTTTAAAACAAATAAGATTTGAAGATGATGAAAAATCACTTAAACATGTCGTCATTAAAGAAAAGTATATAAAATAAAGAGAAGGGAATATAAAAGAAGATATAACCTTACTATTAAAAAGGTTAATTTTTGACATCGAAGAAGCCTAATAGCTAAATGGTTACACAATAAAAGAAATTGAAAAAAATAAGTAGGATAAACTAATTGAGTAAAAGTTGAGTGAAGAAACCCCATCTAGGAAAAGAGGATGGTAAGAATCTAATGCAAAAATTAATGTGACATCTTTCTTTCTTCTGGCTTATCTAGTGGAAATTCATACATACATTTAAACACATAGTTTTTATATTTTGGCATTATTGATAGTAAAAATAAATTTATTAGATAAAATAAGATTAAAGGAAAAGAAAATCTACAGTATTAACTATCTCAAGTATATAGTAACTACCTTCTGTTAAGGCCCATTGTTAATCTTGACATGGTAATCCATTGGTGAGCCAGTTCCCATGGTGTTAGTTGATAACTGTTGTACTGTTTTGGTGGGGTAGTATGTTCGAAAGGCCTGGTTGTGAAGCCTGGCATAGATGGGTACAGGTTTGTTCAGGTCCTTGGGAATGTTGTCGAAACAGAGACTGTTAATTCGCTGTCTGACAGAATGTGTATTCTGCATCACAATATTATGCACTGTACAAGGATTTTGTAATCCATTTTAGTGATCATACTATTAAAGGGTGTAACAGGCAAGTGAAATGCACACCACTGCAGTGACCAAGGATTCCACAAGGGTATGATTCTTTGATAGTTGAGGTATCTACTCAGAGTCTCTTGGGGTCAGATAGTTTGGTGAAGATAAGGATATTGATTGTGAAGAGTGAGAGAACGTTTGAATGAAGCTCTTGGAAATGAACTGAGGTTTTGAGTCGGGTAAAACTGTTTAGAAACTTGTAGCCACTTTTGATAATAGTGTTTATTTTGTGTGAGCCAGGATGGTTTTGTGTTGTGAGAGAAATGTCTTCATATTTCACTGGACGTTCATTTTTGTCTTTGGAGAGCGCTCTGGAGATTTGCTTGTATATTAAAGACTTGGGGTAACCTTGTCTTGGAAGGCTGAGCTGAGGAGAGTTGTTTCTAATATTCAGCCAAATTGTTAGGTTGTTTGATTTGTGTGGCAAGCCAGTGCAGCAGAGATCTTTGGGTATTTGAAGTGTGGTTGCTGTGATAGTGGAGGTTTTGTTGGTGATTAATGAGTTTGATATAAAAAGTGGTGCAAATTTTGTTGTTTTCAAGGAAAAGATTGACATCAAGGAAGATGCAACTCTCCTGTGATAAATATGTTGTGGATGAAGTTTAGGGGGCTACAGCTATTGAGATTAGCTAAAAAGATGTCCAAGTTAGAGTGGACTTACTACTAATAGACTGCACATGCCTAGATAGTACCACTAGTGAACACAGCCTTCAATACATATAAAACTTGTGTGTATATTTGATACGCAGTCTAAGAATACTAAGTATTATGGTAACACAATGTAAACAGTTTATATGGTGGGTAAGTAGTTGAAATCTTGGTATATTTCTTGACAAAGATTATTTTTCTTTATTTTTAGTGAACAATAAAGAAAAATAATGAAAATAAATATGTAGCATTTTAAATGAACATTGCATGGTGATTATATAAAAAAAAAAGTGTCGAAATTGAATGACCCAACATAGATGTTTAGATATTCAAACAAATTTTTATTACAAAACTTTAAGAAATATATTTTATTCTACCTTTATGACTTTCAAATTTGATATTTTACAAATCTTGTAATTTTAGTACAACTAATCAAAAGGAATTTAGAACAAGCACTAGGAATTTAAAAAAAAAGCAAAGAAAAATAGAAAAAGTAATCACAAATGGGTAACTAACACTCTGACACCCCCTGATTACAGTGAACACTGAAACACCATTATCAAGTGCAATATAAAAAATAGTATGTACTATATAGCCTCAGCCATCCCTCCAGTCAGCCAAAAGAGGATTATTAATTTACCTGTATGTCCTTGATGAGCGCCAAGTCACCGGCAAGGTTCGCACCAGCCTCTAGAGCAATTTTTTGAAGCTCAGGAGTTTTACATAAGGCGAGGACCGTTCTTTCCTCGCCCTGATCGAAAGCGTAGGGGACTGCCACGATACGATTCAGGTTGTCTAGGAACTTGTTCTGGACACATCCAAGAACAAATGTTCTTAAACAATCTTAAAGTAATAGAGGCTGATGAACCAATATAAAATAAGTTTATTTTTTATTTAGCACCACGTCTTATTATCCGTTCGGGTTATATACTTAGATACTAATTATGTTAATGGATCAGGAAATATGAAGGTTGAATTTAAAGGAAGTGAGCCCGCATTTGTGTAGAGGGAGAGTGGAAAACCATTTAGGGAAAACCACCCCCAGTTCACTCGGCTGAGATTAGAACCTCAATCACCCTGTCCTCGGCAGTCTAGCTCAACACAATTAGCGCGTTAGCTAATTACACCACAGAGGCGGGTATAAAATAAGGTACAATGGCCAAGAGATGCTTGTTAATAACGGCTTGGTGAAAGTTAGTATTATATACACCTTAATGCAAAAGTGTACAATGTACGGATCACCACTGTTTAGAAAAAATCTGTTACTGGTAGGATTTCAGCATCAAGTGAACAGCTGCATTATAGAATTGATAGGATTGTTAAGAAATTAAAATAATAGCTTTATATGTAGCGGCCCAACCTTTCACTCTTGTCTTTTGTATTTTCTTTTGACATTCTTAGATCTCAAGAATTTGAGTAATTTATATCAATGACAAATCAGACATGTTACTTTATATTGTGAGCTCTTACAATTCTCGGTTTTCAATTTTGAAAGGTCATTTATTTATATTTTACTTGGTTATCTGATAGTGCTGGACTAGCCAAATTGTTTTGTTTTGCAATTAACTTTTTATCAACTTAAAAAAAATTCCAATTTTAAGACTTATTTGGTTGTTTGGAGTTGTCCTCCTACCTGCCTGCTAAATTTAGATTTCCTACCACAATTAATAGTTCATTTTTCTGTTCATACCCTCCCTTATTTTTCGGTGTCCCACCTAAAAATTTAAGGCCTTCAGGCTTTTATGATTATTTGGAGTGATCTCTTTACCTTCCTGTAAAATTTTAATTTTTTACCCTCCTCTAAAAAGAAGGGGTGCAGAATATGTCCGAACGGGCGAACGTGGTTCAGGGGAAATTAAAGCAGTCCTGGGGAAATTTGGGGAAGGGTAAAGTTCAAAGATTTTGTTGACTTTTTAGTATATTCTGGTTCTGATAGGGTAGTTTCATTTGTATGAAAAACAATGGCCGATGACACTCAACATTGACTCTATCATTATGTGCCATAGTGAGGCAGTGCCGGTGTAAACACAAAGAGTTGCGGTGTCTAGGGGCCATAGTGAGGCAGTGCCGGTGTAAGCACAAAGAGTTGCGGTGTCTAGGGGCTAAGATAATGTGTAAGAGTTCTAGATAAGAAGTCAGAGATTGAGATAAGGGGCAAAGGAAAAATCTAATAATTCGATCTGGCTAAAGGCGTGATCGAGTGATGAGTCATCAGTCACCTACCCTACCACGGGTGTTTGGTAGCTATGCCGGGCAAGAAAGGGAGGGTAGGGAAGGGTGAGCGATATTTTGTTTTAATTTGAATTCAGTCACCCTTATATCACGGCCTAATTAAACGGCAATGTGCGCTCAGTTTATTCATACGCGTGACATGCATAGTGTAATAATTATGTAGCCATGAAATTGTTGTATTTAGTGGACCTATTAAGTTTTGTACATTGTACAATAGATAAATGTTTATAACAAATGTCATGGTTTAGTGAAACAAATATGTATTATGTCAACTGTGATTATTGTGAATGGCGTGGCAGACATGATAAACTCGGATATCACGTCTCTAATAAACATTCCCAAAAAAAACTAGAAGTACTAATGTGCAACTGTGGAAGTTTTGAAGAAGTGGGAAGTGTAAAAATGTATGAAGAAATGAAGAGAGAAGTGTGTTTGTTCCTATATAGGCCTAACCTAACTATCCTTTCAGGTTGGCTTCCTTCATATCACTTACTTTACATCCCTGTACAGTGTTTCTACACTGTCTTGTTATACATTTCCAAGCCATCATGAAATTATTCATTTTATTAGCTTTTTCTATAATCGTTAGTGTAATTTTAATGTCCTTTAAGACATGAGTGTTGAAAGCATTTTAATTATTTTTTTTATTAGATTTTTATTTGAGTGTTGTTCTTATTTTTAAATTGTTTTTTTAAAGTGTTATTTCTAATTTGAAAACCAATATTTCGATTATTTACAAAAGTATTTAATATTTATAAAAATGAGTGTCATTCATATTTTAAGAACATATGTTTTAATATACTTTTTAACATTTTATAATGATGAATAGACCTATACTTGAACTCGGGAGCGAATGAAAAAAAAAACAACCCCAGACCCCTAATAATAGTCATAATAGTTTCCAAAGAGCACCATGGTTCACCAAGATATATAACTAAATTTGTTTATTTTAAATTTTATGTTGCTGCTAATTTATACTCTGATTTTTAGTTGTGTTATTGCAATGCTAATGGATCCAATTCAAGATAATCTTTAGCTTTTGTATTAATTTACTTTGGTTTTTTTGTTGTGTGCCTAAACAAAATTCAAATTTTCTACCATCTCGAGAAGTTTGTCTTTTCGATTACCCAATTCTTACTCTCTTTTTTAATTCCAAACTTTCCAGCTATTAAAGTTATTATGGAGTGGTCCTTTTACCTACTTGGCGAATTTGAATTTTCTTCCATGACGAAAACAAGATTTTAAAATAATTTTGGAAAGATTTTAAGCCTCCCTGACCTCACCACCCTTTTTTTTAGGTTCCTTTCTACATATTAAGTTTTAACATTTATTTTATTTCCTAATAGATAAAAATGAAATCATTTGAAAGATACGAATAAGACAGAAATTAAGTTGTTGATATAAATTATAAAGACAATATCAATTAAGTTTACTTATCATAAAGAGTAAATGGACTGATTGGAAAATTGTTGTTAAAACAAAAAATCAAGTAGAATCAATTAATTGTGAATGGAATATAGATTATGTATTGAGAAAAATTTTAATTAGGTTAAAATGTAATACTTGACCTTTTACAAACACATTAAAAATGTGATTCAGAAAGCACATATATAACAAAACAACAAAACATATTAAAATACATGTATTAAAGACACGAGTTAAAATAAAAAATAAGGTGTATAATATTGATAACAAGATAAAATTATGATTAGAAAGGAATTAAAACTTATAATACAGTGTAATAAGATAAATAAGTTAATTGACAAAAATTGGATTTTATAAATACAAAAAAGGTTAAATATAAGTTGAGATCTAACCTTATATGAAAGTTTTGAATGCCCTGGTTCCTTGTGAATCAGGAATGAATTAATCACAAGTCCGACATTTTTCGGCGCTCCATAGACACCATCCTCAGGTCATAAATGAATCCTAAATGAGTTCTTTCCACGACGAATCGAATAGAACTGCGATTTTTTTTTTTTGTTTTAACAACAATTTTGTCAATCGGTCCATTTACTCTTTATGATAAGTAAACTTAATTGATATTGTCTTTATAATTTATATCAACAACTTAATTTATGTCTTATTCATATCTTTAAATTGATTTCTATTTTTATCTATTAGGATATATATTGTTCCTTACTACAACTAATTATGTACTTTATGAATTTATTTTATTATTGGCATCATCCCTCTATATTCCTAGCAAATTCAAATTTTCTGCCTGACCAAAAATATATTTTTCCTTTTACTTAACACCACCACTCTTCCCTATTTTATACTTTTAAAATCCTGTCTTTTATGGTTATTTGGAAAGTGGACTTTATACCTTCCGGCCAAATTTGTTTTCTACTATACTGGAAATAGTTGTTTACTTATTAGTTTTTGAAATTTTGAGTCCCCCACCTTCTTTTCTCCAATTCACTTTTAGAAATTTAAACTTTTAAGATTTGGTTATCTGGATTTAAAATTTAGTTATCTGGAGTTATCTCTCAAGCGGCCTGATCAGTTTTAATTTTATAGTTGATCTAAAAAGTATTTTTTCTTACCAATGGCCTTCCCTCCATTTTCCAGAGCCTCATTTTGAAATTTACAAATTTTAGATTTTTCTGGTTATGTGGGAAAAGGTTTCATACAATTCTATGAGAGAAATCTTCATTTTAAATTTCAAGTCTCTATCGCCTCTGATTTAAAAGATACAATGGTGAATATTGAAAACCCTCAACAACCTGTGTCCCCCTTAGAGCCTTCAAATTTTAAAACTTATTTGGTTATCTGGAGTTGTCCTTATACCTGCCTGACAAATTTAGATTTTCAATGACACGTAGTAGTTATTTTTCAGTTTCCCAATTAAAACTTTAAGTTTTTCAGACTTTTATGATTATTTAGAGTGGTCCCTTTATCTTCCTGCCAAATTTTAATTTTTTGCCTCAACTAAAAAGTTTTTTCCCTTCTAATTATAGCCACCCCCCTCCCTCCAATTTCTTGAGCCTCATTTTGAAATTTCCTGTTTTTAGATTTTTCTGGTTATATGGGGCAGTCCTTCTAACTTCCTGCCAAACTTCAGTTTTCAGCTCATCTAGAAGTAGGTTTTCTTTTCCGGATAGATCTACTTTCAGCTATATATATAATCTAAATCAGAGGTGCCCAACAAATGATCTGCGGGCTGAATGTGGCTCGCGAATGATTTTTGCCGAACTGTATGCAATAAAGACAATGTGAACATTATTTTCATGGTTTGTATGTTAGATTGAAAACACTACTCATGTATCACATTTTAAGATTATCCATAAGAATAAAACAAACTACCATGACCAATTCTTTATAACCAGCTGGTCTAATTCAAAATCCTTGATGTAAGCCCAACTTATCTTTTTGTTTTGCTGTAAATGCAATGTTTACATTTCATACACCACTAAGACAGCTCATTCCCTTCATTGGATAAGGTTAAACCCAGGAGCTTTGTCTGCGAGTAGAATTTCATTCTTTCTCATTCCAAAGCACCTTAAATGGCAAGCCTCCCCCTGTCATCCCACCACTACAAATAATGAATTCCAGTGTAGTGGTGTACCCATAGTTTGAATTTGTATATTTAGTTGTGGCTTCTATAGGCTTGAAGAAAATATCAGCGTGGTGTGTATTTTTTTCAAATAGCTATTCATAACTTATCATGTCTCTTCCAAACCGAAGAAAAGTAGATACCGAGTGTTACATTTTTAATGAAAAGTGGAGTGTGGATTAGTTTTGTATTGTTAATAAATCAAGGAATCTTGTACATTTTTGTAAGTGTTTGTAAGTTTGCAAGGAAATTTTTGTATGCATTCGGTAGTACCTAAATTTGCGAAAACACTTTCATAAGTATGAAGATAATAGAATACAAGTAGTGCTCCTGAATTAAGGACAAACATCTGCATGCAGTACTAAGACCATGATATCCAAACTTACTCCAGATATCAATCAACACACCGTCACTTCTAATGAAAGCTCAGAAATCCCACTAAATTTGTGAGTTTTAGTGTATATAATATGATTAAATAAACATGTTTATCCTTCTTGATAAAATTGTTTATTATATTATTTAAAATAAATCTAGTTTAAGAAAATATATTGAAATACTTCAGGGTAGTTTGGAATTGAATGTAGAGTAATTATTATGTATGCTGTTGGATGAACAAGACTAAATACATGCACATATGTATCTAATGTTGAAGCATGAACTTTAACTTCAATATATTATATTATATATTTTACAATTCTCATTTTTTAAGTGTCAAAAATAGTTAGGAAGGGGTGAAGGTATCCGGCCTGCTAGAAGAGAGGAGATGTGTCATCCGGCCCATTTATAATTCAAGTCGGGCACCTCTAATCAAACTCAACAAAATATGTGAACTAACTTTCCTGAGTTTTTATTTCCTGTGTTTGGATGGAATGGGGGGCAACTTTTCAAGATAACTTTCATCGTTCAAGCTTTCTTTGTTGAACTCATGCCCTAAGTTAATCCAACCTACCTGCAGTGTGTCCAAATCTCAAGTCTTTGAGACAACACAGCCAACCCAATGTGTTTCTGAATAAATGTTTATTTTCACCACCACACCTCAATATTACAAACTATTCCAAAGTTGGCTATCCAAAATCTGGTTTACCCCTTTCATTAATTAAGTTTTAAAATAATATTTTATTCAGCCCTAGAGGGACTCAATACTTTGGAAATTTTTGAAAAGCTAGATTGAGATTGAATCAAATAAAAAAACTTGAGCTCACAAACCCTTAATTTAAGTACTACTTATATTTGAGCGTTTGGGATATTTGTGGTATGAGAAATATTAAATTTCTTGGTGTGTTTCATTAGCAGTATTAGTCTACAAGTGTGATATTATTTGTGGACCATGTCCTACTACGTGTCCAGGCTATTTACACATATGCACAAACGAGAGAGGGATTGATTAGGTATACCTTGATTTTCTTACAAATGAATATTTGGAGGACCTTTTAGCAAATATTAACATATTTGCTGTGGCCAACATTGATAACATTTTACTGTAGTTCTAGTGTTATTTTATGGGTAGTGATAATATCAAAAGTGACAGCTACATATCACATAGCTTGACATATGGATACATGAAAAGAGACCTGTAACTTTTAAAGTGGCCAGAAATGTACATTCATAATAAAATTAGGGTAAAATATTTGGGAGAAGATAGATGAAAGATGGATGGAAACATATAAAACGAACAAACATATGTTATCGGTTTATAATCACCTTTCCTGTATTTTCTTCAGATATAAGACGATTACCTCATAAAGCAAAAAGAAGGTATTCTTTATAGAAACATATTATATGAAATTAGGGTACAGGTATTTGAGAGTATTATTATTATTTAGCACCGCGTCTTACTACCCGTTCGGGATATACACTTTTAAGTATTAATTACGCTAATAGATTAGGAATTGGGATGGTTGAATTAGAGGAAGTGAACCCGCATTTGCGTGGAGGGAGAGTGGAAAACCATTTAGGAACACCCCCCCCCCCCAGTTCACCCGACTGAGATTTGAACCTTGATCTCCCCGTCCTCAGCAGTCGAGCTCAACACGACTAGCGCGTTAGACAACTCCGCCACCGAGGCGGGTATTTGAGAGTAAATGCGCCTGCAATTACAAGTAGGACGAGTTGAAAATTATTTAGGAAAAACAACCATCAGTGCACCCAGCAGAAATTTGAGCCCTAACCTCCATCACCAGCAAACCAAACTAGATGAGAATGACATCATAGCCTCAGTATTCAACAATGTGGGTGAATTTAGTAAGTATTGAATTACTGTTAGTAGTCTAGTAAAGTGACAAAAATTGTAAGCTAAGGTTTAGTTTATATCTGGAATGGAACCAGGCTACCCTTTGCTTGGACTTGATTTTCTTCGGCACTCAGTCAAAGCTACAAAACTTATTGAAGCCACACAAATATTGCATCACCTTCTTTTCAGCCTTCATGTCAAGCTCGATGACAATATTGAGTGGGGGATCGGGTATATTGTAGACCGTGGGATGGTGAGTCTCCCGGTGGCAGCTGACCGCCTCTTGGAAACTGTACACCCGCCAGCGGTGAAACTTTGCGATCCACACGTCATCGTGACATTCCTTTTTCCAAAAGTCAACAACTCGCTTCATCATCGTTGGTGCTTTCAATCTAAATAATAATTTAAAAAAATATATATATTTTTTTACTGTCTGAACTTGAGCACTACTTGAGAGTCAAACTCGTTTTGTGGTGGGTGTATTATTAGGTCTGTAAAAAATCTGATGTTCTCCACAACTGGTAAACCATAAAAACTTTCAGGGGATGACTAGCAATTTGAGTACTAACTTGAGGTTTATATTAGTGAAAAGTTGTGTCAGTAGGAGTTTAGCTAGACCTGAATTTGAATGAAAACCAAGAGTTTTGGTCAAGTTTGAGTATATAGAGTCAATTTGTAGTACAGATTCATTTTTAATTTTTTTTAATATATTGTTTTGAGAAAAGCTATAGCAATACAGATTCAATTTTTTTTAAACTAAATTTAATTTAAATGTAAACGTCAGAATTTTTTTTTAATCTTATGAAAGTAAATATTGAGGTTATAAATAGGCTTAAGTTATGAGATAGTTAATATCTTGAAATTGAATTAAATTGCTTTAAATTTTTTGAGATTTGTAAAACCTTTGTGTACTCACACTTCCATAAAGTGCTCTACTAATAACCAACCTATGTTGGATTCTAAGACTTGTACCTATTTCCCCTTCCACAAGATTTTTGTTCTTTCTAATTTTATTTTATTTTTCCTTCTATATGTACATTTTTTCTAACCTTGATTATTTTGAAATGTGATTTTCTACAATGAACTTCATTACTATACACTAAATACAAGACAGAAAAAGCTTGAACCTCTACCTGAAAGAAGTTTACTACATGGGTTTTTTCTTATTTAGTTTATTCATTCATTAAGAATCAAAGTGTAAACTTTCAAGTTTTGGAAAACCTTTGAGTAGAATTTGAACAACTACTAATGACTAGAGACATGCAAAAGGTGAGGCTATTCTTAGGGGAAGAGTGGTGTTATTTTTTTCAAAAAGGGATGATATTATAAGCTGAAAGCGATGTTATTATTTATGTAAATATGAGTTGAATTAGTATTTGTTATGGCTTGTCATACTGGCTCCACAGACCTGATTTTTATTGCAATAATTGTTTGAAAGTCACTAATGTGGAAATAATAATTTTCTTAGCAATACTCTTTGGAAGTGGGGAGCTCAAATGATCAGGAGGGGTCCTTTCCATGTAAAATTTTAAAGTTTGTATGACTCTTGATGTTATTTGAAGGAAGTTTATTTTTAATGGGTATCAGTACTTTATTCTGCCTTTCTTTATTGTGTATATATACTTTATCTTTACTTGACAATTGGTAAAATCATATTTTGAAAGCAGACAATCAACTAAAAACTTTTATTTAAGACTCACGAACTGAAGGGCGATTTATTTGAAATTTAGATGCACTCCATTAGCCATTTAGATTGATCTAGCTTATAAATAAATAAACAATTTAGATGCTTTAGAAAGTTATTTGGAATGGTCTTCATCTAAAAGATTTTTGAAATTATTTAAAGCTGAGATTATAAAACTCATTTGAATGACATCAGTTCACAAAATATCTCCCTTTATTTAGTTCAGGAAAATCATTAAAATACAGATATATGTTCATTTAAAAGTTTTAAGGAAAAATACTATTCTCGATAGTTTACATACATACAGAGTGGGACGGACACAAAGCAACTGCTTTATATAATTTTTTTAATCACATTTTGAACTGATCCTGAGTCACACAACAGCTGATTGGCTGTTGGTCAAAATAAAGAGCTTGGGAAACTGTCATATTATTTACCCGCCAAAATATTTTCATAGTTTTAAAAAACTATAATTTTAAACAAACTTTATACAGTTGTAGTTGGTTTTTAAAATTTATTTTGATGCAAGGCCATCTTTTAGCTCCAACTATTAATATCAGAAAGAGTGAAATAAATCAAAGTACTGACCAATTTATTACAGGGGGTGGAGGGCAGGGCAATATTTTTTCCAACTGGGGCAGTAGCCCTCTTGTAGTCCCCCAATTCCACTGCCGATAATATTATCTATCAAAGATCAGATGATAATGATTTAATGCATGAATATATTTATCAGTATTAGTAACAGATGATAAAGACTTTATGCATGAATATATTTCTCAGTATTAAGGTTGTATGGCTAAATCATGGTTTAAATTAGGAATGATAGCCAGCACATTTACCTTGGTGATACTGGATGTGTGTGTGTTTTTTAGTGTTCTATCTAAACAATTTCTACTCCAGTATCACCAAGGTAAGCATGCTGGCTATCCCTCCTAATGAAAACCATTTATCAGTGTTGGTAACTTAGATAACTATCAGATACTAGAGTTGTTTATAGTTAAACAATGAACCTACATTCTGGCATCTTTCACCTTTCAAGGGTAACTGATAGTTACAAAAAATTTTTTAAGCTTGATTATGTTTGCTAAATTAATTTTTTTTAAAAACACATTCAAACAAGGTTGATTAATTTTAAAATTTGGAAATTCCCAATATTTACCAGAACAAAGAATATACTTTCACGCATTTTATATTAAAAAATATAAATAAAAATTTCATACTCTCCCCTTTTTTTACTACTAAATTTTTTGGTACATAGATGAACAAAAATCAAATAAATAATAACTTATAGTTTACTTTTGGTCATGCTCTCTACTCCTATTTCAAAGATGATGGCAAAAAATCTCTGAAAATATTCAGAAACTTTTTATAATTTCTTTTGACTTCTTGACTTTTCCTATTCCCTCGACTTTTTCAAGTGTTCACTGTTTTTCATGTACATACCCCACTATCAACCTTGACAAGGCTCATACTGTTGAGGGCCACTTAATGAGCCTTTAAACTAGGTCTACATAGAGAATAGTCAAATAATTATAATGTAAAAAATTATTTTTAAACAATGCTCAAACAAATTCAAATATTTTATTCAACCCACCACAAGAGAGCTTTTGATAACAACCAACCACCACGCTTGTTTCTTATTAAAATTGGCTACAAAAAATATTATCTTTTTATTAGGCCCACAGTCCTTGCAGAAAGAGCCATAACTTACAAAATATTAGTTCAAAATAACACATTATTTTAAAAACACATCTGCATGAACACAGCAGAAAACAGTTTTTATGACATAATCAACTACCCTTGTTTCAGAGGGTTCATCATCTTAATTTATGAAATTTATGAAGAGAAGCCAGCCTTTTAGAAGATCATGCTTGTAAACCATTTTTAAGTGAACTAAAGAAAAGAAACATCCGAATGGTTGTTATATAAGTTTGTAATTCAATAATGTAAAAATGCTTAAAAAAATAATTCTTTGTTATGAAATTTTTGACTGCCAAACGTGACAGCAACTAACACATGGTCTTGCAGATCATATGGTTTGGCGAATGGATACATGAGAGTAGATCTGGTAACTTTTTCGATCTGTCAATTAACACCACTCCAAAGTTGGATAACCTTACTTGTGGTAAAAATTTTGTTCTATATTATTTGAAGTGAACTAAACTAAAACACGATGTTTTCATTATACTTGATTCAGATTTAACTTTCAGTTGAAAATGCATACTCACACTCCTCTAATTTATATATTTCTTTCACTCTTAGTTTGTAAATTATTTTTACATATAATATTTAAAGTTTGGACTCTCAGGAGATTTTTATTTTGTTGTTGACCTTTTCAAGAACAAGTTTACTAATTAATAAGAATAAAACATGATGATTATGATGTCTCCAGTTGAGATATAATCTTGAAACTAGGTTGGATCACCAAAATTATTTGCAAGATGGGATTCACATAATATATCAAACATTATTACCACTCACTTGTTTTTATCCCTCAAATTGTGCGGGATGAATTCCACTTTTTTAACCTCCACTTTGACTTTCTTCTTCCTTATCTTCTCTCTTGTTCCTTTCCTGGCAGCAAAGTGGCGAACCTGACACATCTCGTCCACAGTGAACAGGGCCGCCACATTTCTAAAAGAGCTCCAACCATGACAACTCGAGAACAACCAGCGAGACATACCACCTATGGCAGAGGTTTGGAGATTTAGTCACCAGATGTTGACATTAACATACACTTTCTAAACCAATTATTTATACTAACACATGACTTAAATATTAACTTAGGTTAACTCTAGAAATGACACAATACTTAGTCCCAAGCTTCTGTTAATTCCTCACCATTAAAGGGGAAGCCCCAATTTAACTAAAGATATATTTTTTGGCCATTCCATGGATCAAGCCCAATACCTACTGTTAACTTGTACTACTGAGCCAAGAACTGTGCCAGTGGACACAAAATTTAAATGTCAAGCTCAATTTATTTGATTTTACGGTGAAGGATAGGTTGTGGCTCAAAACTCAACAAGTGATTTTGCATAAATGGTTTCCAACTATATCCATCCACACAAAGGCCGGTACAATTCCTTTGAGTTTTACCTTTCCCAACTCTACAACATTAGTATTTTTTTTAATCAACAAGTCTTACTACTGATTCAGGCTATACACAATTAGTATAATTAATATTATACACAGACCCAAACAGGTAGTGAGATGAGGTGGTAGTTTTTTTTATAGCAAAAGTGTTTTGACTTTTTGTCACAAAACATATTTTATTGATGGCTAAAAAAAAAATTTTATGTATTTTGTCAAATGTTGTTGGCTGGGAAGCGGAGAAAACAACTGACCATACACTGTAAAAGATATTGCTAAAATGTATTGGGCCAGATTTTTATTTTAAAGGAGTTATCTGACATTTGTTAAGTATAGAATTGTGATAAGATAGGCCTTTGTGTAACCCTAAGATGTTAGTCAACAGCTATGGGGCGCTGCCCTCACTGCAAAATAAAGTAAAAGAAACAAAACATATTGTGAAATTCATACAAATTTCTCATATTTTTTTCATTACATAGCACGAAAAACATAAATCAATCTAAAAATCATTATTTTTTTCACCCTTTTTACTGAGGAAGTTAGCAAAATCATAATCACACCAGTGTGTGACATAAGGCACTTGTATGTTAACATGTGCTGTGCTAGCTGGGCTTGTTCTGAAGCGCCCCCGAGCTCTACATGAGTCACAGAGTGGCTGCCATGACAACTTGATGTCACTTTCTTTAGCCTTCACATGTTTTTGGGGTTGGAGATAAAGTATGGTCTGCTACCAGCACCAACTGCAGTCGGCTGGCTGGCTCATAGATAAGGAATGTCGTTGATTTGTTTAGAATGTAAGTATCACATGTTTTTGATTACTTCAGTGAATAAAATTTCTATTAAAAAAATTGAATTTTGGTTCTTTATGATAAAAAGTTAAGTTTGGAACTAAAAACAATGGAAGGCCAGTAATCAAATCCTACTTAAGAAACACCATGAGTGAAGCCAGATTAAATGCTTTGGCCATTTTGTCCATAGAACAGTCAATGATTTACGAGATACCAGACAAAAACCGAAGATTATGTTTCTTTATTAGAAAACGATAAACTTACTGATACACTAATTCTTAAAATATATTCTGTGTAAGTGTTCAAGAATGTGTCAAGAACCTATTTATATATTTTTTGTCTACTGGTGTGTGTGCGGATTTCATGATGGACAATCTCAACTTCAAACCAAGTGAGTTGTTAAACTTTCACATATTTAACTTTTATTTATTTTTAATAGTGTAGTTTGTCAGCTAGATGAATGCTGGTATAAAGTTGATATTGAAGGTTAGCTGTTGTCTACACAATTCAACAATTATTAAGAGAGCACCCTCCTTTAAGGTTTACTCACGAGTCCACCACTGTCAATCAAAAACAACATAAGCCATTTATGAGCTATCTAACGATTTAAGATCAAGGCTTAGTATCTCGGTAAACTTATGTCTGCCATGCTTACAACAACCAATTATACCCTGAGGAAACAATTAAAATGGGAAGGGTATGATTAAACTCTTCCTACCACCCTTCCAGACCCAATCCCATTTGTGCTGAAAACTGATCATAAATATATGCTATATATATATTTTTTTAGAAGAGGGCTCTGATCGTCGGTCACTTCAGCCAAGAGCCCCTTGACTTTTATCCATGAAGGATCCTCAGGGGGCAGAAGTATACTTGTTTATAGACTTTTTTAAATTATAAGTGGAGATATATGCTTATAATGAATATAGCTACTTAGCTCAGTTGGTAGTGCCCGCCTATTGACTTTAGGATGACTAGCTACTTATAAAATCTGGAAATAAGTCATAATAATTAAATTGGGCTTGTGCTTTTTCACTTATTTGTAAGCAGTCTGGCAAAATGGTTGTTCTTTTTCTACATTTCAGCTGGATGACTTGTCTTCTACCAGTAACACCAACTTATTGTTAAAGATGGATTGGGCTTTTTTTTATTGTTTAAAAGGGACAATATACAATAAAATAATAGAAGGCGCAGTTTCAATCATTAAGCATTAGCTAATAAGAAAAATAAAAAAGGGATATGCAATAGTGTCTAAATTTATAGAACCTTTAGTGGCAGATATAACCTCAAAATCATAAAACTGTTCTTAGCCTTACAGCAAAATCAGGTGCGCCAGATGTAGATAATTAACAATAAATATGCTATCAATCTCTATCAATATGCATTTATTTATAAGTCTGTGATTGTGGACGGTGTTGTATTTCAAACAAAGGTGGCATGAAAGTTCTACACAAAATAATGCCTTAGGAGAATGTCTTGATTATGCAGGTGTATGGAACCAAAATGTTGAGTAAAATAGGTTGGTTCACCTTTATCTATTGTGTGAAATGTGAAAGTAAAGGATTAATGCAAATTCTCAAAAACTTGTATTATTGTAGGCATAGGACCTCATGGCAACACTAGGCAATGTTGATCTTTCACGGCAAGTCTATACATGTTAACTTTTTCGTAAAAGCTCAAGCAAGATGTATGATCAAATGAGGATAAATTTAAACGAATTATTCCAAACATATTTTAGTCCTAACTCATTTAAATCTCAACCGAAAAACATTATGAACACATTTTCATTAATTTAAAAATACCATCGGATGTATTAGATGATAGAGAATCAAAAGTGACCTCAAAAATACATCAAAGAGACAAAACCATAACAAAGATAATACATATTCATGACAAACCTCTTGAGGACACCGCCATTCCCTACTTCTGATTTCACTTCACCAAACCACAATCGTGTTGTTTCGTGTATTTTCGTTTATTGACAGCGAATCCGGTGGCAAGTTTCTCTGACCCGACGAGTACCAATGGCGAACTTGTGTATATGTGGGAGATAGTTTTGTTTACTACGGCAAATTAAAGAATATTTTACCACAATCAGCGGTTTAGTGTGTGTTTTGAAGGTAGATGAAGGTGCGTTATATCCTATTTACTTACTATACAATAATTTTAGTTTGATTTCACCTAAAATAAGATAAGTATTGTGAAATAAATGGCATGAAAGTTGAGGGTGACAAGAGTAGTACAGCCATCTGTCCTCAATAACACCATTGTTTATTTCACTTCATCTATTATATTTTAACAAAAGAAAATTCTATATTACTTTTTAAAAGAAAGAAAAACCTGCCAAATATTTCACATAATACAGAAAAACACTTTTCTAAAATATATCTCTTTTGAAACCTTGCGAAATATAGGATGCAACTACCTGTAATCTACTGTGCAGGTCTACACTTGATAGGTAAAGGTCCCCTTCTATATTATAATGTTTCAAAATTAAATTTTATAAATGGTTAGGTTTTTGAAAATTACTTAGTATGAGATAGTTTTTAAAGTTTTTATGATTACTTTTAAAAATATTTACTTGTGTCTAAGTAAATGATACAAACTAGGCCAAGGGCTTCATTAACATTGTTTGAGGAAATACATATATTATTAACTATGCATTATCATTAGGAACTACTTACATAAAAATAATTACCTAAAGTAATAAACATAATTTTAGCGTAAGTCCTATTGGGTTAATGGAAAGACTTTGGGCAATAAGCTAGAACAAGGCCGAGCAAGTTGGCGGTTATTTGATTTGTCTACATTGCTCAAAATAAATGCATCTTCTATTTCGTTCAGCCTTGTTCTTGCATACGAGTTTGGCCAAAATCCCAAAATACTTAAAACAGCAGTTTCCTTTTAACTGGATGAATAGGCCTCTAATAGTTGGAGTCATGTTTACAGTAGGTAGGCCTACTTTGAAATTTATTTCATACTAACATAACTGTTTAGATATTAATTAGCGTCTGGTCCATATTCAAGCTTACCACCAGTTTTATTTCACAATAACTGAACCTTTCTTTTGCTAATTACCAATATGTTAATTACTTTTATCAAATATAGCTTTTTTATTACAAGGCTAATGACTGGTCTCTCCACTATATCCTACACAAATGTTATTAATGGCTTAAGACTTATTTCACATGAAATCACCCAACTTTAGAATATCACTTTGCCCTTACATCTACCCGATGTCCAGCGACCTGGGAAAAGTCAGGGAATTTGATTAAATTTCTAGAATTTTCACATAGTCACTAAAATAATAAGCCTACTCTACTTTGATTTACAATAAAATAACTGTGAAATTTTTTTTTTCTTCACTGCAAATTTATTTTAGTACGTTTTTCCATCTTGAATAAACTAATCTCAATTCTCAAAGTCAACATGGGATTTTAATCTAATCTTTCCACCCCTCTATCATGTATTTAACCAAAGTTGAGTCATTAGTTCATTGGCCCATGTAAGGCGATCTTTTAATCTCTCAATATGATCTACGTAACTCAAAGCTAACTTAAAATGCATGACCCAACGATCCATTACTTTAGACTGACATCCTTTAACCCCTTCATAGAGTGTTACAATTCCAAAATATGTATGTGTCTAAAAATATTATTACATTAAGTTGAATTCTTAATACAATAATGTTTATAATATAGTGACTGTAAAAGTAGGAAATTGGCTCTGGAAAACCTGGACAAGTTAGGGAATTTTAGGTTACAGTTTGGCTGAACACCCTACTAAGATTTTCTTATTTTATTTCCTCTATCACAATTCAAGCTATTGCTAACCCACTTCAGTAGCTGCGTGGACTAAAGGCCCGACTCAGACTCTATATCCGTATGTTCGTAGTCCGGACTCCGTGTTCCTGGTCCATAAGAAATTCTACTCACGATTGCAGAGTCAATATCTGTAATCATGTGGTCATTTCAACCAATGAGTTAGTAAGACACTTCATCCAATCAAAAGATTTGAAAGAAAATCGTCTATAGCAAGTAGCGAGCGTCAAGCAGTCAGCTGATCATATAAGAATTAAAGAAACCAAAAACAACTTTGTTGAGAAAACTTCCGAAAGGCCTATATACTAAAATGTAGGTTAAGTACTACAATTACAAGAAATATATTTATAACTCGATTTTAACCTTCAAACTTAAAATAAATAGTGTTTGCAATAGCCTGAAAATGCGAAACAGATGTACTAGTATTTTAGATGAAAACAAAACAAGCACTTTTAATATTTTTGATAATAGGGGTGTTGAGCCTACAAAAGCAAAGCCAATATTTATGAGAACTTGGTATTTCTCAGAAAACATTTTCCTAGAATGCACTCTTCCCAGGGTGTTTGATTTTTAGAAAAAATGTTTCTGAAATAGCTCCACGTGTAGCCATCTTTTCATTTTGTATATGTTTCCAAAGCAACGGATCCTCTCATGGCCATTCATTCTTTAATTTCAATGTGCTTGCACATATTTACTCGGCTGTGATTGATACAAACTAATCCGTAGAAATTTAAAGTTGAGCAACTTCTACAGAGTAAGGACTTACAGATAAGGACTTTGTGTCCAGAGAAATCTGATACTGTGGCATTAATTTCTTACAGACCTAAGGGTACGGAATCTGTGTCGGGGCCTTTACGTGCTACTCTCATGTTAGACTAGACTGCAGAAGATGGGGAGATCGGGGTTCGATCCCAGTCAGGAGTACTGAGGATAGTTTTCCACTTCCCTTCTCACAAATGTGGGTGCATTTCCTCAAAGTTAAACCTTCCTATTCCCTAGCCCATTAGTGTGATTAGTACATAGGCCTATAACCCAAACAAGTAGTAAGACGCGGTGCTAGAAAAAAAAGTTAAAGCTAAAATATTTTTTTAAGGTATCCTATGGCTTTTGCTAAAAGAGTATATAAACCATTTTTCTGTCAAATTAAACCTTAGGCCTATGTTTCGTGCTTTGCACTTCAAAATACATTCATCCCTTATAAACCAATATGATTTATAATCTTACATAATATTGATTTTTATTTGTATTAATACTATTTATATCTCAAATGTTAGATTAATTATGGCTTCTAAACCAAGTTGTCAATCTTTTAATTTTTACAATATGCCTATAGACCTACCTACCTAATACAAGTTCAGCATAAACTTTCTTTTTAAAAAATGAAGAGTTTTATTGTGTGGTTTATGAATTATTTTTTAATGATTTGTAAGAATACCGTACCTACATTAATCGCTGGTGGGCTTGCCTTTACGCCACTTGGAGCAAATACTTATGTTTGTATAACTTAGGTTGTGCATTAGGTAGGCCTATGATAGATATTTAAAACATATCATGGAATTTTTGTTGTTAATATAAAAAAGTAATATAGTTCATTAGTTGAGAAGATAAAAGTACTAAAACACAATCTAATGCTTGTGAAGTACTAATGATATAGATTATTAATGATTGATCACAGTTATGCAGCAAGGGCTCTACAATTCTTATACATGATAGGACTACCTCCCTTCAAGTATTATTAGCCAAAGCTTATTTTAGTGTTTTAATTCTTTTTATGATTGCTTATTAAAATTTCAAATGAATTTAATAAATAGGCCTACAAAATTATTCAAAATATTTAAAAGATAAATTTGTTGTCACCACATATTAGCTTGGAAAAGTTGAAAAAATTATACAAATGATCAGTATTAGGGCTTGGAAACAAATTCACATAAGTGAAAAAATATCCGATCAGCTCAACCATACCTTTTTATTACTGTTTTTATACTATCAATACAAATACCATGCTAGGTTTTAAATAAATCTCATAGGCCTAAATTTCACAACTTAAGGATACAAACATAATTATTTTCTACAAATGGTTTAGGCTGTGGTTACAATAGAAGCGTTTTAGGGTGGTTGAGTTATCTATCACGACTACACCTGTATTTGCCCGAACTGTGCTTTGATTACATTAGAAACAAATTTATGGTATAATTATTTGGGACATTCCTTTGTTTCAAGTTAAGTATAGGCTAAAAGTATGTTGGAAAATTATAATTTAAAGTTTATCATTTAGAAAATACCACTATTAAATACTGGGTGAACCCTTTATTTTCTCAAAGCAATTTAGTATGAATGAATAAGATATGTATAGTATGAAGAGATTCACTCAAACCAGCAAATTTCATTAACACTAATGTATGTCTTTACGCTTTTGAATTATATATTAAGTGCAATAGAAAAGTCTTTAAAATTCTATATTTGTAATCTTTCACATTTCACTACCCTATTCCCAAATTGCTGAAATAAATGACATTTTCTTGATAAAAACCAACTTGTTTGAATTTTTAGCGAGTGTGATGCCTTTATCTGTATACTCACTCTTGTGAGCTAAATAAAGTTAATTAATAATAGAATACAGTATACATTTTTCTCGCCTTCACACCGGAAGCTAAGTGGTAAAGAAGCAAACTAAAGGTCTTGGGTGCAATTCCAGGTTTGGATCTTGATTGCCCGCTCAACATACTTGGGTCATTTTGGTTTAAAAATTATAATGGATGGTAATAAGTGAATTTAATCTTTATTCTGTTAATCCATCCTTGAATAAGCAGGCCTATATTTTATGAATATGAATATTTACGTATAACCCGAACAGGTAGTAAGACGCGGTGCTAATAATAATAATAATTTATGACTATTATGTTAGGCCTAGAAGATAAAATGTACCATCTAAAAGTATTCAAAAGAAGAGTTAGGCTATTACCAATTAACCCCACTGGGTAGAAATGAAAAGAATAGCTAATTGGAATTTAACCCACACTAGTTGTATTTTAGAATAAGTAAACCACTTCCATTAAACCTGGCCGAATTTTCAACTATGAAAGCTTCATTAAGGGTAGCAAAGAACAGCCACTTAGTCACCAACATGGCATTTAGACAATCTTGTGAACAGAATTAAGTCTAAAGAAACACCTGCCTAACCGAGACCCAAATGATACATTGGAGCTAATCTCACCATTTTGTTTTAATATTGTCTTGTTATTTTCAAATATAATATATTGAGTAGCTATTATAAAGTTATTGTTCTCAAAGCTACAATATAGGATATTATTATTAGCACCGCGTATTAATACCTGTTCGGGTTATACGCACTTACGCTAATGTGTAATGGTAGGGTGATTGTGAGATGAAATGGAGGACCTACAGTTTAACGTGGAATCTGAACCACGGTGGAGGTATGGCATTCCCCACATTCAATATATAGGATATTGTTAAACCTATTGGTGAAGGGTGATATTCCAAGGTTCCATTGCACCAATGGTATTAATTTATCTGGAATATACTTGTATATATGAGTATAAGTAGATCTACATGTACAGTACTTTTATGGTGCATACATACAAGAGACAAATTTGAAGCGAGTCAAATCGAGACTGAGTGAAGGCACACATGCATGCAACCTACCTTGCTCTTTTCGCCTAATGCGCCGAGGCAATCTCACTTCCGAATTTTCTATAGAATAAATACACAGATATAAATACTTTCTTGCATTTTCTTAAAACTAATATAACTGCACTAGTGGTTACATGGCCTTAAATGCCACTCACATTAGACTTGCTTGCCAGTGGCAGGATGATTGAGGTTTATTTATGGGCCCCTACCAGAAGAGACAGTAAGATAATGCATGGGGAAAAAAACAACGACAAGGAGGTTTGGCTCAAATCTTGGCTAGGGGCATTAGAGTGTTTTCCACATGGAATTTATTACTTTAGTTTTCCTACCCCCTTTTCTTGCTAATGCAGGTGCATTTCCTATAAACTATTTTCCTCAAACTTACTTAATAGGCATACTAGATGTAATAGTTAAAAAACAACTTTATAATATCCAACTAATAAGTAAATCTTTGTTATAGAACAATTAAAAAAATTAAATAAATCTAAGCTTATGTAAGACTAGCTCAACTTACAACCAAGCATTTATAATGCCATCTTATCTAACCCAAACACACTTTAGCAAACATTTATGATAAGAAGCAAATTCACAACACACATTTTTTTAGACATAAACACACACAGTGCAAATACTTATGTGTAGTTTTGTTTTTCTTTATCATATCTAATTCATTTCATATGCACTCAAATCACTTTAACTAAAATTTGTCATTAAGAGTCTCCACTTAGCAAGTAGGACTACTAGTAAGCCTATATATCCACCTTTTAAAATTACATTTTTATCAAACTTTGTTACTTGTACCAATTTAAGGTGTCAAGTTCACAATAGACTGGATTACGGATGACAGGAGGTTTGGGGTTTAAATCTGGTCCTAATCACACACATGACTTATCTCTGTGTTTCTCCCAGACCCTCTTCTCACTAATGTGGATGCATTTCCCCTCGCGTTTCTTATCCCTTAAAATATATATTGTTAGTAAAAATTGTATTAAACATAGGTGACCGCCTCTGTGGCCTAGTGGTCAGATTTCCTGGCTGCGGATCCAGAGGTCCTGGATTTGATCGCCACCGCTCTCAAATTCTTTGTGAAGCAATGGGTGAAACAGGGCTAGCTCAGTCTTTTGAGGTCAAATGAAGAGCTCCTTTAATGAAAAAGTAGTGGGTCTGGTCTAGAAAACTGAGATTAATTCCTGCAGGGTTTGTTGGGTTGACCACATTACACCCTCTCTCTGCACATACTAGCACTAGCATCGCTAAAGGCGGTGGCCACTCAGTCTGTATAGCCTGCGTCCAGTTCTATGCCTTGGAGTTTTTTTAGTTAAACATAATACTATGGATTCTTAGTAGTGGCTAAAACCTAGCCCATATAATCTAATATAACAGGATGTGAAGTATGAACTTAAAATAAATGCAATGTTCAGCATTTTCCTAGAAAGATGACAAGGAACCACACTGAAGCAAAGAAATGTGTGCATGAATAAATTGTGTCCCTCTTCATTCTAAGCCTGCAGACAACTGCATCCTAGTCAACTAGCACCAACCAGATAGCATGGAGATTATGAATAAACTTTAGACCCCTTGTTATCTTTTTGTCTATATCTGTTGTTTCAGGTTTCTTAGCCTGTGATAATATTATTTAATAGATTTTTCAAATATATCATGTTACTATTATTAGCTAATACACTCACATAAGTAGGCACATGGTCTAAGTGTCGTAACTGTATAGTCTGTTTTGCTAATTATGCGTTTGCCAGAGTTTGAATCTTGAACATGCTTATAAGGGTGGTTTTCTTATATGGTTTTCCAATTTAACTTCATGCAAATTCAGGTATATATTTTTTATAAATTAGATCATTCTTATCCTATCAGTGTAATTTACAAATGGTCACACAATATTTTCGTCCTACGCTAGGTCAAATAATTCTAAGCTTTTTAAAGTTTTCATAAAATATTCTCTTATAAATAAGTAGGAAAATCAAAACTCATTAATGTTTTAGTGGTATTTTTTTGGGTACAAGAACAAGAAATCATAATTTGATTGATGCATACACCCATGCACAAATGGTTAGGAAACACACAAAAAAAATCTATTCAACTATGTTAGGATCTGTATAGAAAAATTATTTTAAAATTAAGGGAAGCAAACATTGACAGGTCAGGTTGAGTGGAGTAACTAGGGTGAGTCAGGTGGCCTGGAAACCAAATTTACTAGCAATAATAGACGTTTCAATTTTGTAATAGGAGGCTAATTTTTTTTCAAAGCAGTTTTTTTTACTCATTCAGGTTACACACTTATATACTAATTACGTTAATAGTTTTAGGGATTAGGAAGATAATATTTCAAGGAAATGTATCCAAATTTGTATGGAGGGAGAGTGAAAAACAATTTTTGAAAATCCACTCTCAGGACACCCAACCAAGATTCGAACTTTGATCTCCCCGTCATTGGCAGTCTAGTCTACTGTGGGAGTAACATGTTACACCAGGTGGCCACTGAAGTAAGTCATGTTAAAACGCGTAACCAGTTTGAGTACCAATATAATAAGCCAACCAAATTTTAAATTATAGTTTTCAAGGGGGCACTATTTTATTATTTGTCCTGGTTGCCATCAATTATAGTTACACCTCTGGTCATTATATTTTTCTTTCAGTTAAAAGTGAGGGCTGCGGTAAATTGTTATATCAAAACACTAAAGTATGTTAAGTAACTTTTTATTTTTGGATGTATGGCTAATTATATGCCAAACAAACTGATCTCGAGTAAAGTCATTGGTATTAGGAGTACTGCCATTACTCACAATTATTATATTGTTCTCTTAGTTTTGTAATAACTTAAGTTTCGACATAGGGTTGTACAACAGTAAAATAAAAATAATTTAAATGCAATACATCAAAACAACCTAATACATGGTTTACATTTTACTGTAGCAGAAATTATCCACCATACATGTCTTATATCTCTATGTAAAGAGCACTTTGTCTCTGTTTCAGGTTTCAGAATGTCACGCAATCTCAAAGACAAGTATGAAAACTCCAATAACCCCCGACGCGGCCACTCCATCATGTCACCCGAGGACGTTGCCTCTGGAAAGAAATCTCATTGGCAGGAACTGGAGATAACAGGTGAGAACCATTTATGTAGATTGGACTGTATAGTGGTCTTAAACACCTTGATTCCATCCCTAATAAGAGCACTTGATATTTCCTCCTGTTCACGACATGCTAAAATACCCCGGCTCTAGGATTGCAGTGTTTAATGGTGAGTGATGCTGTCATTAATCTAGTTTGTAAGTTTTATCTAGAAGTCTATGTTAAATAGCCAGATGGATCATTTATCTTACCTGTAATTAATATTACTGCCAGAGTATCCACCAAGCTTAGGAATCTTTTAAAATTTATTTTAGTAGTGTTATGTTTATACAGGTTATTCACAACTAATCCAAAGAGTCATGATGAGCAGGGTGATCTGATGCTGAGCTTGATAAGTTCGTAAAAACAAAGATATTGTCCGAGAATTTGTTTGGTTGAAGATGTATATGAAAAGCTCAAGACTTTCATAATACCTATTAAAGAGTTTAAAAACATCAAATTTTTATATCATTGCTAAAAAAAAAATTCGTACACAACTAGAATTTTGTGTGTGTCATATTTTACCATCCATTTTAGCTATCCGCTTATTTACATGATTTAGGAATGTGGGAAGTAGACCTTGGAGAAAATGTAGTCATATTTGTGTGGAGGGAGGGGACCTTATGATAGACAATTATGTAAAGTGACCATATTTTTTTTATGGACACTCTGAGGCAATACACATTTTGGGAATTCAGAATAATTGAGTGAAATCTTGTATATAAGGTTAATGTAGGCCTACCAAGTTGGTACTCCTTTAATAGGGAAAAATGCCCAAGGATTGTTGAATTTGCACACACAATATGTACAATGTTTGGCAGTACATACTTATAACAGATGTTTACTCACATGAAAGTGAACCGAACACGAGAGGTTTCGGCTACGGACACATATTTGTCAAAAAAAAATAGGGATAGTCTTATTGTTTTGTATAGGGACTTGTTCTTTTTTCTAAATTACTGGGCTGGAATTATTTTATTTAGGTTAGGGACAATATATATAATTTTTTGAAAAGTGGCTGCCCCAGTATTTTAATTTTAAATGTGGCTCTCATGATCAAATGAGTTTGACATGCATGCCTTAGACCATGTAACCACCAAAATGGTAATAGTTAATATTCTTAAAACATTTTAGCCAAGGCATTTCTTTTTGTTTCTTATAGGGGTGTGCGGGAAAAAAAATATTTCCCTTTATCGACCCGATTGTCAGGAAACACATTCTGTAAACCCGAAAAGTTTGGGAATAGGTTTTTTTCCATATTTTATTTATTTTTAAACTTGATTTTCATATCTTCTTTTTATTTAAATATAAATATGTATGGCAACCTTTTGTAGATGTAAGTTTGGATTTAATATGTATTTCATAAATGTTTATAATTTAATTAGCTTTATGTTATAGCAAAAGTATTAAAAATTGTTTTATTTTTCAATTTTCTTTATGTTTGTTTAAAATTCCTCTATAAGGGCCTATGTATTCATTTAACAAATTATATTGTCAGAGTTTTAAGCTACGTAATATTAACAAATTTAGAAATAATTAGTTTTACATTTTTAAATCCCGTTCCCGTCTCAAAGTAAGGGATTTTAAAATTCCCGTTCCAGATCTCGTCTCGAACCAAAAAGTTGATTTCGCACACCACTAGTTTCTTCTGGTTCCTAGAAAAGGATAAGGGTGACTTTTATCATCGGCATAGCTTGCCTTTAGGAGAGAAAAGGTTGAAAAGGGCGAAAAATGCCTATGCTGGATATATTGATTTAAGCTAACCTATAAAGGAAATATGATGGATAGTTTTAAGAAACTTTGCCGAACATTTACTGCACCTCAAGTGAGGATGCTGAACCAAGCTAATTGATGCATGCCAGGACCATTGTCCTCCTCGTCTTAGTGTCATGAGTGCTGACAACTCATCCATCCCTGCATGTCTGATACAATTTATGTTTGTGTATCTGATTCTCAGGGTCTATCAAAACGCTGAGTCCAAGCTTGTGGAAGTTCTCGCACCTCACAGCTCTGTACCTGAATGACAATTGCCTTTCTCGCATCCCAACGGACATTTTCATTTTGGTGAACCTACGCACCTTGGACCTGTCGAGCAACAAGCTGCGCAGTCTGCCCGCTGAGCTAGGGGACCTCATCTATCTCAGGTGAGCGGAGAAACCAAACAATGTAAGCTTAAGGGTATGGGCATTGTCGTTGGGTTAAGGAGGTGGGGGGATGTTAACCTGCCCCACCCCCACACATATGATTTACTGTGAAACTGAGATTGGTCTACCTCCTCTTCTCCAATAATTAAGAATAGTAACACCTATTCTTAGGGCCATATGGAGTGTATATTATGATTAATTTTCCATGACAAAATCTTAGGAATGAACTTTGTATTTTCAATAATTGGTTGAGTTATGAGCTCAAGATAAATCCTCAAAATTCTTGCAATGAAATATTTTAAATTTTTTCTTTTGTTTCCAAGTTAGTTAAATAAAATCAAACAGAATAATCTTTTAACTCAATATAATACAATAAAAAATAAATGGTATAGTTCACTCCACAGACTTTCTGTCTTTTTACTCTTAAAATAGAGACATTTACTAAAAACTTGTAAGATTTGAAAAACGAAATAATATAACTTTACAATGATAACAGGGGTAAGGTGTCAGACTTCTCTGCTGGGGGTCCAGTGTTTAAACCTCGGTCCCAGCACAGCTTCATCTGATTGCCAAATCCTTCCTTCACCTCTGACAAGATGTGTATTAATCACAACTTGTGAATGTGTGGAATATCAGGCCTCCACCGTGGTTCGGATCCCACGTTAAACTGTAGGTCCTCCATTTCAACTCACAATCACCCTACCATTGCACATTAGTGTAAGTGCGTATAACCTGAATGAGAAGTAAGGGCTAATAATAATAATAATAATACAATGTTAACCTATTTTGTATCTCAAATAGTTGCAGAAATATGATCAAAATTTGAAATTTACATTTCTCTAAAGTGCCCTTAAAGTCTTTTTCATGGGAAAATGAGAGTTGTCATTTTGTTTGTAATGTTAGACAATTTCTAGATACAAAATTTAATTAGAAGTTTTAAAGTGTATTTTGAGAAATTTGACTTTTCCTCTTTTTGTCTTTCAGTAAACTACCTTTAATTTTAGGGTTAGATATATAATTCCAAAAACTCCGTGGAGGAATTTATGAAAACCCTGGATTCAAGTTTTAGTACGATCGGTAAAATGGTTTCGGCTCCAATCCAAGATACAGATGAACGGGCAGGCACACGGCATTGCAAAAACCACTTTTTCAGTTTTGGTGGGCCAATCATGAAATGTTGAAATTTATCAAAATCTCATGCTCGTTTTTTTACGATCCCAATACTTCTCTCTTCAGGGGTTGAGAGAGAGTAAAAATAACTTAAAATTTGTTACAAGATTATTGAATATGCTCCATTTGTATTGAAAAATTGGACTTCACACATTTCTAAGGATATCATTCAGTTATTAGAAGTTTTGACCTGTGTGTACATAGTATTTTAACCCTTTTGCACTCAGCATATTTTCACTAGACTAAGCCAAAACACTCAGGCAAATTTTCACACATTTACCTTTAAACATTTTAAATTTTCTCATAAAAAATGTTTTTAGTTTATATACATGAAGAAAATCACACTTATACTATACACATTGTAGATTTATAAAAAAAATATTACATAAATTATTAGGCTACCGTTATTTTGTAAAAAAAATTCAAAATTTTTAAAATCTTAAAAATTAATTTAAAATTTCTAATTCAGAGCAAAAAATTAAGGTTTATTTCTTGTCTTCCTTATTTATCAGTCATCCTGCAAGAAAGAGAATTTATTTCTGTAAAATTTGATACTAGTTTGGTGTTTGTAACTTATTCCGATTCTGAACTACATAACTTTTTGGAGGAGGAAGAAGTTGCTCAGGTGACAGAATCTCCCTGTAGTCTTCATCATCCATACCATTCTCGTCACTGTCAGACATGTCATGAACAGCTGGATTCCTAAGATCTGGCACATCATCGTCACTAGTGATGTCAGAATCACTTTCATACACAAAGTCACTGTCACTGTCAATAGTATCTAAATAGTCTAAAATGTCCGAGTCATTTAGCCTAGAACTTGGACCGGCCATTGCCTAGCTAAAATATTTCAACTAAACAACACTTATAAATAATAAACTTTGAATAAAACAACGAAAATATAATAAATAATATATAAAAAGAAAACCAGTAAGAAAAATAATAGAAGCAAATATATTTATATAAATAAGGAATAAGGAAAAAAACCACGAACTAGAAACATATTCACACCACGATGTAAACAATGAGCATAACATATTTCAACTGTTCAAAATAAATAGTTTTTCTAAGACCAATGGTGCTATCTGTTGGAAAAAGTATGAACTAAACCTAAATATATAAAATACCGCATGTAATGCCACCTAGTTGTTAAAAATAAACTTACACGGCCAGATTTAGCTGGAGCCGATATATCGGCCGCGCGAGTGCTTTAGCAGGACCATGGCGCGCCGAAAAATCGGCGCGCTTAGTGTTTAAGGGTTAAAATTCATAACAGTACTCCTAGACACAAATGGGGTAGTGATGCACAATACATGGAGTCTACGTAGTTGGTGCCGCTTAGCTTCTCCTACTCAATCCTGATCTCACCTCCAAGTGGTGTAACCCGGGATCTGAGTAACCTGGTGGAGGTTGGGTTGAACCCCAGTGGATACCAGGTCAATTTTAGAAGAGAAAGAGGGGACTGGTTAGGACCAAAACCAACAAGCTTGGAACAGGGTCTGGCCAGTTCGCTCCCAGCTGAGTGGGCTTGGAGTGAGAGGGTTGATGATAATTAGCTAAGCCATCATCAGCCCCCATAGCCTCAGTTAGGGAAAGCTACAACTAGGAGAGGGTCTACCTGAGGACCTATAAGCGCTAGCCCTGCTACTCAGGTGTAGGCCACAACGGGCTTAGTAAGCCGGTGGTCGAAACAAACCCATACTTGAGAAAACATAGTACAATGCAAAATTGGAAAAATGGTTGACAACCATAAGCTAAGAATAAGAACTCAGAGCATCAGAACACTAACTGGAAGAGATCGTGGATTTGATGGACGAGAGAAGAGTGGATGTTCTGGGCCTGAGCGAGACCAAGTACAGAGGGAGTGGCATGATAGAAGTAAGGAATGGCTTCGTTCTTCATTAGATGGGGAATGATGAAAGGAGGAGAAACGAAATGGGCTTTTTAGTGAGAAAAGGGCTTCAGGCGGAAGTAGTAGAGATGCACAATAGAATAATAAAGACAATAAATGATGAAGGGGGAAAAAAGGTGAAGATGATACAAGTATTTGCCCCACAAGTGGGGTGTTCCATAAAAGGAAAGAAACAAGTTTGAGGAAGACCTAAAAAGGAAAAAGGGAGACGAATGTCAGATAGTAATAGGCAATCTGAATACAAAATTAGGAAAAGAGAGAGTAGGATTTGAGGGGGTGCAAGGGATGGAAGGATGGGGAGAGAGAAACAAGGAGGGTAGAAGGTTGTTTGAGTTGTGTCCTAGAAATAAAATGAAATTGGTAAACAGCTGCTATAAGAAGGAAAGATAAATTCATAAGGTCCCTATATACAGTTGGGATGGGGAGCAAAAGTCTGTGATAGACTACTTTATCATGGAGGAAGAAATGAAAAGGTAGACTTTAAACGTCAAGGTAATACAAAGTTCGCCCTTAGAAAGTAACCACAGGTTTTTGGTGGCAGACATAAAGGGATGGGAATGTAGGAGAAAGGTAGTAAGACAAGAAATAAGAATAAGGGTGGGGAGGCTAAAAAATGAAGAAGAAAGAGAGCTTTACCTAGGAAAGGCAAAAAGCTTAATGCCCAAGGATGAAATTCAAAGTTTAGAGGATGAATGGGAAAGGTAGAATAGGAATGATGAATCAGAAGAAGAAAAGAATGAGTGAGGTGTATGGGTGGCCAGGAAAGATTGCATGCAAAAATGAACATAAATGCTGTAATGGAATGTGGAAGGAAGCAGGAACGTGTGATATAGCCAAGTAGGAAACAGGAGGAGGGAAAAAAGACAAGAAGTTAAAATAATAGATGAAAAAGGAAGAACCTTGAAGACAGGAGAGGAAGAAAAGGAACTATAGATGAGATTTTTGAGAAAATGTTCAACCTGGAAGAGGAAAGGATTGAAAGTGAAACAGAGGAGCAGGAAGGAATAGCAGAATAGAAGGAAAGAGGTGGAGGACACATTAAAGAGAATGAAACAAGGAAAAGTGCTGGGTATGGATGAACTGAATTTGGAAATTATAAGAGCAAACTGACCGAAAAAATTATAAGAGCAGCAGGTAAAGTGGGTATACAATGGTTATTGGTGCTGAGAGTGGTTTGGAAGAAGAACAAGGTACCGGAAGACTGGAAAAAGGGAGCTGGAATACCTATTTTCAAGAAAGCAGACAGGAAGAAATGTACAAATTAATGAGGGATAACATTGATGTGCCATTGTACAAAAAATATAGGAATTTACTGAAAATGAGAGTTAGAAATAAGATTAAAGGAAGCTGAAGAGAAGAACAGCACGGATTCAGGGAACATAGGTCTACAATAGATTTAATACTTGCCGTACGACAGCTGATAAAAGAAGGTATTAAAATGCGAAAGATTAGGTAATAATATTTATGGATGTGGAGAAGGCATATGATAGCGTGGTTAGAAATAAAGTTTGGAAAGTGGTGGATGAGGCCGGATTAGAAAAAGGAGTTGTAATGAGAGGTAAAAGCATATATGAGCATATCAGATGTGGTGTGCTGTCAATGGGCTAGTAGGACTAGGCTAGTCCCCAGACAGTTTTAGTTTATCTATTTTGAGTTAAATTTCAACGGGAAATAAAAGCTTAAAATAACATATATCAGAGTCTCAATTTGCATCACAATACTCAACGATATTTTCACTATTTGTGTGCTCCCTCTACAGTTACAATACACTTACGTCAGAAACGCTGTCACAATACTCATTGGGATCTGCACGTCCCCCTTCCCCTCTCCTAACTAGCATCGGAAGCGCTCAAGTCCTATCGGCTCTTATCAGGGAGAGGACAAGTTGAAGCCATCCTACTCTGTCTGTATAATAAGATATATGTAAACGCTTGGCGTTCTATCACAAGTGAATGTAATATTTGTTTGCTTCTTATAAGTGGTAGTGTTGTGGTTACTAAGCTTATGTAATTGTTCCCATTAATGAAAAAGATCTTGTGATGTGTTAAAGTGTTCGATAGTCAATTTAGTTTGACAGTGTTTGAAAGTGTAAAATATTGAAGGGGACTCGAATTTGGAAAGTGTTTCCTCACAACAAAGCTTGGGGAAGGGACCTGAGACAAGTAGCAGGGTTAGTGAAGGTAGTTCAGTGGGATGCAGCAATGCCAATAACCTTTCACAATGCTGTGCTCTCGACCGATTATTCACAGTTGGAGCCCTCACTTTTGAATAAAAGCAGCAAATAATAATGAAAGGTAGGCCAATTCCAGACATTTTTGCTAAAGTAAAAATGAAAGAATATAAAGATCATTTCAAAACAGAATATTAAATTACTTCAAAATGGATAGCTGCATCCAAATCAAGAACCAGGCTGTATTGTTGGCCTTGTGTGTTGTTCGAAACAAATCAGTAAGTGATGAATAATAACTGATTTTGTGATATCAGCAATTTTCCCAAATCCTAGATGCATGAAAAGACTCACTCACACCTATCCACAATAACGAAATTTAAAACTTAAGAGAAAAACAGAAGTGATTTTCAACTGAGTGAGCAAAAAAGGCTAGACGTCTTAAAACATAATGCAGAGGTTGGTTCAAACCGAGAACTAATGAAACGATTAATTAATGTGTGCTGTTTTTTGGCTAAGCAAAAGTTGCCATTAATAGGCCACACCGAAGGGGAAGATTCCCTGAACTTGGGAAATTACATTGAACTAATGCAGCTACTTTATAAATACAATAGTAAATTTGATTTTCATCTCCAGAGCAGGGAGGGCGTTTAAAGGAACCTCCAACAAAATTATTAATTTCGGATAAGATTAAGTCAGAAATAAATGATGAATTTTTTATAACAATAATGTTATACGAAACTACGGACATTGCACAGCTCTCAACTTTCGACAGTACTTTGATATGTGAAAGATGGTAACATTTATGAAAGATTTATTGGTTTTTCGAATGCCAGCAGTGGTCGCACTGCCATTGTTTTAAGTTAGCATGATTTTCAAATCCTTTCTGGTTTTAATTGTGAGCAAAAACTTATAGCACAAGTATATTGTGGAGCCACTACATTTTCTGAACATTTAAATGGTGTACAAACGAGTGTAAAAAAGAGGTGCCCAGGGGCACTCATCATCCACTGTTATGCTCACAAACTCCATCTTATTCTTTTTCAGTTTGTGAATCATATAACAGAATGCAAGGTATTTTTAAGACAATGAGTGCATCCCAAATTTATTTTTACATTAATCGAAATGAATTAATGCTCTTAATCACTGAGGTAAAGAAGCGGTTTCCAACAGTTGCCATTACAAGGTGGAATTACAATTACAGAATTGTGAACACGGTGAATGAAATTAAAACAGAACTCATACAGTTTTTTGAGAATATTGTTGAAAATCCAGATAGTTGGGATACTGATGCTTTCGTGACTGCTAAAGAGTATGCGTCATCATTGAGAAATATCAATTTCGCCTTTCTATTGAAGGTTTTCAGCAACATTTTTTTATCTCACTGACACATTATTAAAAAGTCTTCAAGCCAAAACTTTCAATGTGAAATACGGCATCGATAAAGTAAAAGAGACTATTTCTCACCTCAAAGATGCTAGAAACAACTTTGAGGAGATGTATAGAAAATTATAAGATGGTGACAATGTGGAAGCTCCCAAGAATAGACATAGAGAAGATGACTCATTGAATCCCAGAAATAAATATGTGCATCTTTATAATGAAATTATTGGCACAACTATTGGGCAAATGGTGCTGAGGTTTCAAGATCTTACCCGCCTTGGTGGCGTAGTTGGCTAACGCGCTTGTCGTGTTGAGCCAAACTGCTGAGGACGGGGAGATCGAGGTTCGAATCTCGGTCGGATGAACTGGGAGTGGTTTTTCCTAAATGGTTTTCCATTCTCCCTCCACGCAAATGCGGGTTCACTTCCTCTAATTCAACCTTCCCAATTCCTATATCCCTTAACGTAATTAGTACTTAAAGCGTATAACCCGAACGGGTAGTAAGACGCGGTGCTAAATATTATTATTACTTATTTCAAGATCTTAATGAGCTGTAATTTATTGAACTGCTAGGTTAAAAAAAAAATTCAGATCTTCTAATCTCAATTTCCTGACAGTTTATGTTTGTCACTTCAGTCAAGCTACGGTAGTTTTTTCAATTTTGGCAGTTTTCGGAGTGAATTAGTTTACAAACTATCAAACTTTTCAGACAAGACTGTGATTGAAATTGTAAAGTTCCTGGTGGAAACAGGCTTAGCAGAAGAAGCGTTCCAAGAAACATATAAATTATGTTGTTTGGTATCGACAATACCAGTGAGCAAATCCACTGTTGTTTGAAACGTATTAAGACGACGGTGTGTAACACCCAGTGTGAGAATAGGCTCTCCACACTTTCCCTGTTGTCAGTTGAAAAAGGCTTGATAGATTGATTATCTGCAAAGTCAAAAATCATTCTATGACGCTGTTATTGACAAATTCATTCAGTAAGGTGACAGAAGGATTGCACTAATATACACTTGTAGGCAAAATTCCAAATTAAATTTTTATTTACTTATTTATTTGTTTATTTTTATTCATGTTTTTGTTTAATTTAAAAACTTATTTATGTATTTGTTTTTTTACTCCATGTCTCAATATTGTTAATCGGTTGAAGGGAGCTAAATTGCATAACCTATTACCTGTAAAAGTGTATTTTCTAAGCTACATATTGTACATTATAAGGAGAGTATTCCTCTTTAGACCCATAATGAAAAGTGTCTTCAAAACTAGTCCTGTTTGAGAAAAGTCACCACACGCCACTAATAACAGGAGTTGTGTTTAGATGTGGGGTGGAAGGACAGAGTGGTTCCAAATAAAAAATCGAGTAAAGCAGGGGAGGTAATGGTATTTGTAATGGTAATGGTAATGGAAATGGTCATGAACAAAGTGGTAGAAACTCGAAGAGGAAGAAAGAATGAAGGCTATGATGTTTGATGATGACTTGATGGTATGGCGGGGGGGGGGGGGGGGGGGGGGGGGTGAGAGAGGAAGTACAGAAACAACTACAAGAAAGGAGTGTAGAATTAAACTTAGCATGGCAAAGTGAGAAGTGATGCTAAAGACAAGTAAAGGAAGAGAGTAGGACCTAATAAAGCTATAAGGTTGGATGGAATAGAGCTGAGAAAAGTACAGAATGTAAAATATCTTTGATGTTTGATTGAATAGAAAAGCGGGAGTAGAGAGGATTTAATATGAAGAGGAAAGCAGGGAGTTATTCTATAGGAGTGTTTGAGACCTGCTATGGAGAAGGGAAGTGCTCTTGAAGTGTAAGGAAGTGTTGTACAGGGAGTACTTTGTACACACTGTCACTTATGCAGCAGAAACATGCATGTTGAATGTAAGGGGTACTAGAAAAGTGGAAGCCATGAGAATGAAGTTTGTGAGGAGCATATTAACTGTCACAAGGAGAAACAAGATTAGGAATGAAGCTCTCTGGGAAAGAGTAGGGGTACAGGAAGTACATGAGATAGTAGATTAAGTAAGACTGAGATGGTATGGTCATGTAATGAAGACAGAAAAAGAGAAGATGCCAAAGAAAAAGTTGGAAATTAAGTATGCAAGAAAAAACCCGCAAGTGAGGCCAAGAAAGAGATGGCAGGAGAAGATAACAAGTGTGTGAGTAAGAGGAGAAGAATGGATGAAATTAAAGGAGTAAGAGTGGTGGAAGAATCGAGGAAATTGAGGTATTTTACTAAACTGACCTGGCCACAGGCTGGACAGAGGGATTACACACTAAAAGGTGTGATTCTCTATGGGCATGTGAGTTAGTGAGCTACTTTATTGCCTATAACCTGAAAGTTCAAATTTTGATTAGCTCTACTTTCATGTATCACAAGAAATAGAGCAATCCTTAAAGGTTTTCTTTTTGCATAATTAGAAGACTGCGCATTTGACATGAGTGAAATAATTTTACCATCTTAAAAAATAATATTTAAATCTCAATTAAAAAGCTATTTCATTCATCCCAATTTTACATATGCCAAGTGAAGAATGCAATAAATCTCACTTAAATATAATACTTGTTTTGAGCATAACTGTAATAACAAGTGACCTGTTAAACTTTTAATAATGGGCTTGCACTTTTTTTGATTTATTAAATTTAGTTTTAATATAAGGAATTAATAAAATGATACAGGAAAATATTTTAACACCTTTTATTAAAAACAATAAAAATGTGATAATATTATTCTAAATAAGTTTTGTATTTACAGATGTTAAAAAAATGCATATATATGAAAATAAAATATTATTTCAAACATTCTGTTTAGTAATTAGTACAATGATAAAATATCTTTTGCATACTTTATTAGATGCATGTAGGAACAAATATCACTAAATTATTGTTTATAACAAAATCACAAAGATCACTTTACAGGCTCACAAGTCCTAAGTTGTTTTCGGTTTCACTTTGTTCCGTCCTCCGCCGCATGCATGGTTGCTGGGGTTTTTATGATTCATATCATGCAATGCTGCCCTCACAATTTTTATTTTATCAATAATTATTAAACAATAAGAATATGGAAAATAATGTTTATTTATACATATTTTATGTTCCTTTTTGGTGAAAATAAATAAACAAATAATATTAACAGTGGACTTGCAAATTTCAGAAAAATTAACAATGGGCTGAGGCGAGACCTCTACAGCTCACCACCGATCGTAACATTGCATTTGATTTGCGAGTCACTTGATATTGAAACAGTAATCTCTTGTATACACTAATTAACTGGTTCTCAAAGGGTGTTCTGCAAAATTCCCTAGGTGTGCCCACTAAGTTCTTGATGTTTGGTTAGTGTTATTGAAATTTTTATAGTAGTTTCATTCAATAATAATTTTTAAAATGAGATTTAAAAAATGTGTTTGAAAGCATATATTTATTTCTCTGAAAATTTAATAATAAGGTATTTGATCTGGTCGTTTCTTACACATAATTTCAACTCATGTATTTTCTGTTCAACCGCAAGAATTTATTAGCATGTGTATTTCTGAGTCTCCCATAGTATTGCCATATGGCATGTTCATTGTGCAATTAGGACTCACACGTGTAAAGTAAAGGTGTGCCGTGAATAAAAAATTATTGGAAACTACTGCCTAAAGATTCCAACATAGCACCCATTACCTTGTTCTAGTGTAGTGTGGAATTTGTCTCTATTTGAGGTTCCTAGTCAGTTGATATTGCAACAGTAATCTCCTTTAGGCTCTTAATTATATCAACCAAGCACCCAAGACCTGATTCTAGTGTAGTGTGGAGCTTGTGTACACTCAAAATCCCTAGTCATTTCTCTTTAAACCCTAATTTCTCCAGACTAGTAACTGAGATAGCCTAACTCTAGTGAAGTGCATACCTTGTCTCCTCTTGAAGTCCCCAGTCAGCCAGCATTTTAACAATAGCCAGTGCTGTCGATGATGACAGGATGTTCGTGCTAACTAGAATATGTATGTTTGCTGCAGGGAACTGCTATTGAACAACAATTACTTACGCTCGCTGCCCTTTGAACTGGGAAAATTATTTCAACTTCATGTCCTGGGCCTGCAAGGCAACCCACTGTCTAAGGACATCCTGTCGCTGTACGGAGAGCCCAACGGCACGCACAAGCTGATCACGTTCATGCTGGACAGTTTACAAGGTAGGGGCATTCTTGCCGGTTTTGTTTTTTGCTCTTTATGTTTATTACTTTTGGTTTTTTTAAAAGAGACAACAAGCAATCTATCAATAGATAATAAAAACATAAAATATAATAGAATATTAATAATCGCCAACAAATAAAATTTAATACTTAAAACTAAAAATATGCAAAATAAAAGAATTTTTTTTTTAAACGATTAAGTGAGCTTAACCCTAGTACATAGTACATGGTCAATATTACAAAGGGAAATCAAAAGTAAATTTATTGTTCAAACTTACCTCTGACCAGGAGTCTACGAACTTATTGAGCGAAGGGCAACATTAGTGTATTGAAAGTTCTAAGTGGTCTGAATAAAAAAAGTCATATACACTATTTTTTGTAAATTGATATGTATGTGTATACACATATAAAATAGTGTATATGCATATGTATCCAACTTTATAGCTTTACTAGGCCTTATCCTATTCCTTGTCATTACCATCACTTCACACATACCCATATTAAATTTAATTCCATACTCTTTATTCCTAATTCTATTCCTGTAGCTGTTCCGGTACTTCCTCTAGCTTCTCCCCCCATACCATCAAGTCATCAGCAAACATCATGGCTTTCATTCTTTCTTCTGAGTTTCCTTACTACTTTATTCGTGACTTCCCATTATTATTACAAAGCACTCTCATACTTAACTCTTTCTTATTTGGAACCACCCCGTCTACCCCTTCTTCATCTTAATACAATTCATGCTATCCTCATACATATTCATACATACACTTTACTCTCTTTACTCAATGCATCTACAGTATTGCAGTCATCATAATTATATTTACAACACTAAAAACAATTGTTATAAATAGGTTATAATTCACTACGGAGCTTAACACACAGATGGAGTACATATTGTTTTTGTAAACTAACTTATTCTATCAGGAAGCCAGTATTGTCATGTAGTTAAACCTTCTACTATTGATGCACCTGTCAGATACTTGGGGGTGTACTGTTGATTAGGTTTAACATGAAACTTTTATGGTTGTGCAGTGGCAAAACAGCATGTACACATACACAGGCTAGTTCAAGGACAAGCCAACAGTATCAATAACTTAGGGAGTAGTGTGCAGCCGTGTGGTGCTTACTGTCTTTTTTTCTTAAAAGAACAACCTTTTTTAACATAGTTATTGACAAAGTACCCTTCCACAATGTTTAATGGGACCCACTACCGACATCTTCGTGTAAAATAGTCATAATAAATTGGTTGAAATAACACAATATTTCCTGCAGTAATACTATGCTCAAACCAGAGTTACACTCAAGCCACTATTCTACTACACATTTTTTATATCAAAGAATTAATTGTAAATAGGATATTATGCCTTTTTAAAATCTCAAGTTAGTTTCTGCAACTAAGTAAAATAACTTTTTATCTAAAAAAATAATTGCCTCATATTTGAATTTGTATTTTATTTACACATTTCAAATTCAAATATGAGAAAACATGTCAAACATAACATTTATCCAATGAAGAAACTTAATAGTGTGGTTTTTATATACTGTTCTACACTATTATTAACTATAGTTGATTTATAATACTACTTTCAATTTTATTTATTTTTATTGAAATCAAATATTTGATCCAAGATTACTACTATTTTAATCTAGAATATTTAATCAGTTTTTAGCATTAATATTATTGTACTGATTTAATTTAAAATGATAGATGTTGGGTTTTAAAGATTAACTTTTTGAATATTATTTTAACCATACACAATATTTGAACATTATTAAAAAAAAAAGAACATCAAGTGTCAACTAATAATATGTATATAGTTTTTACAATATTTTGTATTTTGAATGCTACCAAGTATTTATCAAACTATTTGTTTTAATTATATTATATGGAGCCTAGTGTAACATGCTTGTTTTGTTATGATATTATTTCTCAACATATATGATGTTGCTTCAAAAAGTATGGCAATTGTTTTCCTCCTTGCCATTTTCAACACATTTTATGGTGCTATGAATATAGTTAGTTCAGGAGATGTGTCATGTTCATCAACATTACCGACAGTGCTAATTCACCTCTAACAAGCTCATCTCAATTTTGAGCCTGGTGTCATGAAATTGAATCCCATCTGGGTGTATTATGGATTATGGGAGTTTCATCATGCTAATGTGGGCTTCATTCCCTTTAGGTTATAGTCCTAATTTCTATTCTTATATTTTGTGTGGCCTGCCCGTTTACATTATTATTATTATTTACTAAAAATGTTCCATAGAAGAAATAACTTTAAAAAAAACTCAAAGGTAAATTATACTACTTCGAGAAATGTTAGCTATTTTCTCCATTTGATTAAGATATAAGATGGAGCCAGCACTGACTCTAATTTTAATACTACATGAATTATAAATACAAAGATAAGGCTTAAGTTACACAAGGTAACACTTGTATCTAGAGTTGTGCAAGCTTACTTTTTCTCAAATTTGATTTCATTTTTTAGCTACCTCCAAATATTGAAACCAAATCTTAGAAAACATGATAGGCATAAGAGGCTATTTTCTTACATCAATAAATTTTTTTCTTTGCTTATTTTTGTTCACATTAATTTTTGAGTTGTAAATAAAATATAAATCATAACTAAATAATAGATTTTGTTTGTTTGTTAGAGTGAGAATTTTCATTCGGTCACCTGACAAAACTAATGGTTTAGGTATCGGTGACTAGTTTTGTCTTTTATTATGCTATGCTAAGCCATAAGCAGAGGAAATAGCCTAATTGTGGACCAAAGTGGATTTCGTCAAAAGAGATTAACAACGGATAAGATTCTTACTATTCAGCAAATATAAAAGGAAAAAAAGAGGGAATACAACATGACGGTTCATCACTTTATACATAGGTTTTAAAAGGGCATTTGATTCAATTAAAAGAAACAAATTATATGATATTTTAGTTAAAAAACTTGTCACGTTAATTGAGGTATGTTTGACTGATACACATGGCTATAGGTTGAATTTCACCTATCATATCTTTTTGAAATACATAATGGTTCAAAACAAGGAGATGTATTTTGCCCACTACTTTTAATCTAGCCTTAAGAGTATTCTCTTAAGGTAGTGCAAGGGAGTAAGGGAGGATTGACATTAAATGGTTCAATGCGGTTCTTAGAATATGAAGATGATTGAGCTTTGTTTAATAATAGTAAGGAAGTTGTTGACAATCTAACGCAGAAATTTTATTAGAGGCTAGTAGGCAAATAGGTTTATAAGTAAACATTGAAAAAACAATGTATATGATCACACAAAGAACACAGATTGAAGACAATGAATTAATAGATTACTTCAAACAACATATTATTTGACATGGTTAATGAGTTTAAATATTTAAGAACAATTTTAACTAGCAACAACAATATTAGATTGGGCATTAGGAAAATAATACAGTCTGGAAATTTATGCTATTACTCGGTCAGTAAGTTGTTGACATCTCACCTCCTCTCCAGGAATGTAAAACTCAGAATACACAACACATTGTTTTTACCGGTTAAGTTCTCTATGTGTGTGAAACTTGACAGTGACAGTTAACTTACATGACAAAAGAAAATTTATGATGTTTGTAAACAAGGTGCTTAGGAAGATATTTGGTCCTTAAAGGTTGAGGATACTGGGGAGTTAAGGAGGTTATATAATGATGAGCTATATACCTTGTACTCATTATAAAACATTGTTAGGATAACCAAGGTTCGTAGATTACGGTGGGCAGAACATGCAGCTTGGATGGGAGAATTAAGAACCGTATTCAGGGTACAGTCTAGCAAACCCATTGGGAAGACCTAGAAGCAGATGCGAGACAACATTATAATGGACCTGAAATATATAGAGTGTAATGTAGTGGACTGTATAGAACTAGCTCAATATAAGGATAGATGGCATACTTTTGTAAGTGTGGGAAAGAACTTTCAAGCTCCAAATGCCAAAGAGTAACTAAGTAAACCACCAATATCTAAATAAAAATTCACAATGAAATAGTTATTTTCTTCAAATCTTGACTGTCTTTTTTTTTAAATCTTCATTTCTCCTAAGAACTCGAAGATTCAAAAGGCCTATCAATACTTTTTTCTTTTCAGTATTGACAGCCATTAGTAGTTGATATTTACTATTTCCCTTAGTTTTCAGTATGGATCACAGATAACTCTTAGCATTTTATAGTGATACCCAGAAAAACCAATCTCTCCACTCCTGCCTAAGAAGCCATGCTTGCATTTTTTTCTAAGCCAGGGCATTATAACCCTTTCTAATAAAAGTTCTGGCAAGGTACAGTTATTGGGGGAAATGTTAAGATTTTTCCATAGTAGACCTAGTTCCGATAAATCTTGAAGTGTAAAGGGTTTATGTTGCATTCCCATGAATATATACTATTTTAGCACATTAATTAAACCTACTTCAGTGGCTGCATTGTCTCAAACTCAAATTAGTTAAATGGCCAAATTCATGAACTTGGGGCTCATTGTGGCCCACAGCCAATATAATAATAATTATTATTATTAGCACGTCTTTACTACCCGTTGGGTTATACACTTACGCTAATGTGTAATGGTAGGGTGAGTGTGAGATGAAATGGAGTACCTACAGTTTAACGTGGGATCAGAACCATAGTGGAGGCCTGGTATTGTGATTAATACACGTCTTGTCAAAGGCATGAAAGGGTTTGGCAATCAGATAAATCTGTGCCGGGACAGAGGATTGAACCCGGTCCCTCAGCACAGAAGTCTGACACCTTACCCCTAGACCACCAGGTCCCTAGCAAATATAAAAATGTTTGTTTAAATATGCTCTGTACTTGTGCAGTGCAGCATACTATCTATCCTGTATATACACGTATTAATCATTCTAGTGAGTAAGAAATGAAGATATAATTTAGAGGAAATGTAACTGCATTTTAATGGAGGGAATGTGAGAAACCATCTAGAGAAAACCATCGTCTGTACATCTGACTGAGATTTGAACCTTGAACTTCCCAGCGCCGGCATACCAAACCAGAAGAACTTGATGTATTTATATTCTGATTTTTTAATACTGTGTATTTAAAATCACAAATGCACAATTTAAAAACCTATATTTTCCCAGATATTTATGTGGATAAGTGAAATAGTCAAAGCAATATTTATTTAAATTATATAAATAAAAATTCCCACAGTCAATTATTTGATGTGATGATTAAATATAGCACAGTTTGAAATAGCTCAAATACTTTTTTGTTATTCAAAATTATGCACACACCAACATTAAACTATTATTTTCTATGTATGTATATGACTGCGGGTGGAGTAGTATATATAAAAGTATCACAGACAAGTGAGCCGGTCAGATATGTCTCGTGAGCCCTGGTCTCAGGCGTCACTTGCGTGTTAGACTAGACTGCCGATGACAGGGAGATTGAGTTGAATCTCATTCGGGTGTGCAGAGAGTGGTTTTTTTCCAAAATGGTTTTCACATAAATGCGGGTACACTTCCTTTGAATTCAACCATTCTCATCAGTGTAATTAGTACATATGCGTATAACCTGAACAAGTAATAAGAAACTGCGATAAAAAATAAAAGATTTCTAAACAAAATTGATTATCAAGATTTCTAAAATACAACTATAACTTCAACTAAGAATTTATTTTTAGATCAGCAGCAATGAGCCGACAAACATTGCCACACTTCTATAAACAACCCTACTCATCTCCAGTCCTTAGATAAAGTTGATAGTAGCGCTTATGTTGAACATGATAATAAAACCACAGTATGCAGTGACTGACCCAATCAATGCCTGGTTCTGATCCCTGGGAATCATTGTGATGTGGTAATTGTTGTAACCAGTCAGACTAGAATATTAAAGTTGTCGTATTCGTTGCTTCCTGACTGGTGCGCCCTATCCTAACTAGTCGTGAGTGTGTGTGTGTGGGGGAAGGGGGGTATTAATGGGCTGCTGGTGTCATTGACCTCGGGGCATGTACAGTTAAGGGTGTGGGCAGACCACAAACGTAAACAATCATGTGGGCCCAACAGACCCTAACTCTTTTCTACTTCATCTCATTTAACTTAAATTTAGGACAGACAGCATCGGCATGCATTAATCTACAAGTTAATATAGTAAAAAATAGGAGAAATCCAAGTTTGTAATAATAACTATATTACTTATATTACTATTGACATAGAGGTCAAGGTTCAGATCTGGACCAGTGAGGGATAGTTTTCTACATGTGATTTATCATCTATGTATCCATCTTATTGCCACACTAATGCAAGTGCATTTCATATAAACTTCCACCTAAAAATTCAGCTGTTAGTAACTCTTTATGTTAAACTTGATATTAAAAGATAAAATAAAAGTATTATCATGTTTGTCTTATAACTTCAAAACACTATGTTTGACTTAATTTTTTTTTACAAAGGGGTGAAGTAATGATCTAGTGTTTGATTATTGGTTTCCTTTTATAATTAAGTTAATATAACTCTCATTGACGGCCATAATTGAAGAGTACTATGCATAAAAACTGTTTACAAATGTTTTGTATATATTCTTTTAACATCCTATGAGATGAGACCCAACCCACTATACTTGCCAGTGGACCCCCCCCCCCCCCCCCTACCCACTGAGTCGTGGTGACTGCCCCACCTCGTTTCCTGTTTGTCCATATAGTTTGTGTACTGGTCCTGTTACGCCCCCATTATGACCCAGACCTTGGCCACTGTCCAGGCTTAGTGGCAGCAACACATGAGACACATCTCTCTCGCACTCCTTCTAACTTCCGCTTTCACTAACTACTTTCCTCCTTTTTTTATCAGCGCGTTTTGCTACCTCTTCAGGTTGTACACATATTTTATAATTACTTTAATGAGGAAAGAAGCATTTTAGAGGTACTCTACCCACAATTTCGTGGAAGGAGAATGGAATACCATTTAAGAAATACCACCCTCAGTAGACCTGAGCAGGATTCGAACCCCAGTCTACTAATCGTATTTAACAAGCTAGTCTAACATGATCGTGACACTATATACCGTTTGGCCACTGATGAGTGCTACTTTCCTCTCTCGTTGACCTGGTGTCTAGGGTAAGGTGTCAGACTTCTATGTGGCGGCCGGGGTTCAATCCTCGGTCCCGGCAAAGATTTATCTGATTACCAAACCCTTCCTTCACCTCTGACAAGACATCTTGTGAATGTGGGGAATGCCCGGCCTCCACCGTGTTCGGATTCCACGTTAAACTGTAGGTCCTCCATTCATCTCACAATCACCTACCATACACATTAGCGTAAGTGCGTATACCGAACGGGTAGTAAGACGCGGTGCTAATAATAATAATAATATAATAATACTTTCCTCTCTCACTCTTTATTTTCCTTTCTCACTATCTTTATTTTCCTCTTTCACTAACTATACCTTCTCTTTCTCCTTCCTTTCTCTCTCTCCTCCCTCTCTTATTCTCTCTTTTACTTTCTCATTTTTATCTTCCTCTTCACTTCTCTCTCCTCCGTTCCTCTTCTCCTCATTCTTATCTTCTCTCTTTATTTCCTCTCTTCTTAATTCTTATCTTCTCTCTTTATTTCCTCTTTTTTCCTCTACCATTCTTTCTCTCTACCTCTCTCTTCTCCCTTTTTTTCACTATATTTCTTTCACACCCATCTCTCCCCCCTCCCAATTGCTGATACAATCCTAATTATACATTTATAAGGAAATCAGTATTATTTGTAAAGCAGCTCAAAATAAATAATACTTTTAAATGGTCATTTTCTTAATTTATTCAAAAAATAATAATTATTGGTAACCTTCAAAAATTAGAAAAAAATAAAAATTATACATCAATTCTTTGTGGATTTGCTTGTACATAGTTTTATTTTTCTGTATGATTACGCGTTCAAGCTATCGAGTATTATATTGGTTTATTTAAAACAACCACCTATTAATAATCCTAATTGCATTTTTATTGCAACATTTAGGCCTATATTTTTAATTTAAAAATTGTAGGTCAGGTTTTTCCATTGGATTACCATGAGTTAGCTATTTATCCAAACATGTTGAATGAGAGCCAAGACATAAAGCATATAATTAAATAATTAAACAGGGGATAACTGTTGTCAGGTGAATGAACTTGAGAATCTAGGCGTTGAATGTCATCAATCAGTGAGAATCAACTTATTCATGTACACCCCTATGCATGTTGATTAAATACTTTTTCTTAAATGACGATTTCACTTATTTAAACAAGATTTCCTTTATTTTGAAGTGAACACATCTAGCTACTTTTATTTACTGTGCAGGACTATATAGTTGATGTATTATATTTTATATATATATATATATATATATAAGTTTTTATTATAAACATTTTTACTTTTTATGTGTTTGGATGTAAAAACTACATATTATTATTATTTCATTGATCTTTTTCAAGATAAAATAGGTTCAACAAACCTGTTTTCAAACCTATAAACAATCACATATTCATGTTTCAAATTATGCACTCATTTTTTTTTTGTCTGAACCATATAATTGCCAGGTTATTGAGAAAGGCGTGTCAAGATGTCAGATAATATTTTTTATTTTGATAATACATTAATCTTATGCTACTTTTTTTTTATCATCTGGAAGTTGAAATTTCTCAACTAGGTGTTTCAAAAATACCTCAAACCATTTCAAATTATCATCTTATTTCTAGTGGCCAGGCTAGTTTGTGAAAATTTTGAGCTATGATGTGTAAAAACTTTTTACATATTATAAATAACTCAAAATTTTCACAAACTTTCAAATAATATGTATTTAAAAGATTATAATCTTTATCATAAATAAAACCGGAAGAGGGTGTAACATCTATAGATATTTTCATAAAATACTAAGGCTAATGGAGAAGGAAATGAAAATTAAAATAAAGAAGATAATAATTTTATAATTTATTTGCTTTATCATTTTGAGTTCATAGAAACTATTAATTATGTATGAATAAACTAGTTTGTTAGAACTCGCCTCGGTGGCGTAGTTGGCTAACGCGCTTGTCGCATTAAGCTCGACTGCTAAGGACGGGGAGATCGAGGTTCGAATCTCGTCGGGTGAACTGGGGTGGTTTTTCTTAAAATGATTTTCCACTCTTCCTCCACGCAAATGCGGGTTCACTTCCTCTAATTAAACCTTCCCAATTCCTAATCCATTAGAGTAATTAGTACTTAAAGCGTATAACCCGAACGGGTAGTAAGACGCGGTGCTAAATATTATTATTATATTAGTTTGTTAGACTGATAATAATATTAATACCAGAGACCTATAAAATAATACTATTAATATCGTTATATATTTTAAAATTTGACCACCACAAATTTGAATTTTTTACTAGTTTTTTTTACCAGAATCCTTTTATATGAATGGTGTTAGCATTTAAACAAGCAGCTAAATAAGTAAAAAAAAAGCGCTCAATTCAAGCTGACAAAGCTGGAACAAGTGTTGGAGCTAAGATTATGTAATGATGGGCACTATGAGATTATATCAATAATTACATTCATTAGTTTAAAAATCTTTTGAATGAATAGTACACAAATGCATTTATGTTGGTGCTGATAGATAGTTATCCTCACTGCTTTGAATGTGCTTTTTGTGTATATTTACACAAAGTTTCAAATTCGAAATTTCCCTTTTTGCTGATCGATAGTTGTCTTTATGAATTTGAATGTATTCTTTGCTATTCTTATGGATAGTTTGCTTCTTTTTTTTTTTTTTGCTCTTAAGGTTGTTGTTATAAATCAAATTCAAAATAAACTTGAATGATCAAATATCCTACTTTTATTCTACACCAAATTTGTTTCGGTTTGCATTGCAAGCACAGCAAGAGCCAATTAAATTGATAATAGTCAGCATTGTTAGCGCTAGTTATTTTGATGCTTGCAAGGTTGACTATTGATCTGCTGCAGCTGAGAACAAATAGATATTTCATTAAATTATAAAATACAAACTGCTCTTGGTGAATGCCGAATGAAAACAATCAAATTATTATTCATTAGTATGGAATCAATAGTTTTCATAATTCAATAGTTTGAATAACTTGAAAGTGTCTGTCCATTACCAAGAATATGTATTAGCTTCTACCCACTTAAACTTTAGCAATACTGCTAAGTTCAAGTTTTAAAATCTTCCAAGAGATGTCACTTACATTATGTAAGGTCCATAATCTCAAAAGAGTATTGGGAAAGGATTATGCAACTAGAATTTGTTGATTTAAAGTGAATAGGATGTATGGCGAATATTTAAAGGTTACTGACGTTCAGCGCCCTTAAATGAACTGGTCCACTAAAATTGTATAAACTAAATTGCAGCTTGGATAAATCTACATCTATATTTTGGACAGAAAGGGTCATGTCATTAGATAAAAATTATAAACGAAAAATAAGACCACATTTTCATAGTAACTTCTATTTTTAATATTTGAACTTTTTAGGTGAGAATTAACTGTTAAGTCCTGTTTGTAAAAAGGAAATAATTTTATCGTAAGACCTATTATTTTCTGCAGTAAAATAATGTTTTATATGCCATATTGTTGTGATGCTTTTTTACAGTTCAAGTTAATAAATTGCATGGAAAGTTACTCACTCTAAGTATGCCCCTACCCAACTGTGCCTCTGCAATCCTGTACGGCAGGAGAGTGTTGGGTGTTGTATGACAGACAGGCGCTTACGTTGATCAATTTTCAGCCCTTCAATGGACTTATGATCTAATGATATAGAATCATATCCGAAGGCCAACAATTACCCAATAAGCATGAACTTCTTGTTATTTTGTATACTGGGAGTTTGGTTGACTCCTGAGATTATATTATATGTTATATGGCCATGACCCTATGCCCACAAGTTTGCCTCTTGCTTTAAAAAGTTTGTCAAATGGAACATGATCATGTTGATATTTTATATCTCCCAAGAACTACATAATTTGTTGTATTGGTTTCTGGAGATTATGTATTAAAAGAAAATCCTTAACACACTTTATTTTAACAGGTTGAAGTTTTTCATAAGGATAAAAACCTTTGATACACAACTGTGTACAGACCCGCTTCCGTGGATGAATGGTCTAAGGCGTCACTCTCGTGTTAGACTGGCCTGTGGAAGACGGGGAGATCAAGGTTCGAATCCTGGTTAGGTTTACCGAGGGTGTTTTTTCCTGAATGGTTTCCCACTCTTCTTCCACATAAATGCGGGTAGAGTACCTCTAAAATATTTACCTCCTCATAGCTAACTCATTAGAGTAATTATTGTATATGCATATAACCAGTGGTGTCATCCTAGACAAAAAGGCACAGGGATGGTCATTCTTCTAATTCAAAGAAACTTTATATCCAAACATGCTAAGCGGAAAATTTGATTATCAATTTAATGTGTAAAATTTAAAAATAGATTTTAATGGTTTTAAAATAATGATAGTGTAACTCATTCTGTTCATCTTATGATAGCAATTAAATCAATAACCAGAGTTAATTTTTTATTACATGTTCAGACACGTGACATGGCATGATTTTGTCTCCACAGCAGACCGACGATATGGCAACAAGGTTTGAACATATATTAGTGAGTCATTGCTTCAAAGGTGAGCGATTTAGTTGAAGGAACATTAAGGATTTAACATGATTTATAAAAATCTAAAAGCATAATGGAGTAATTATTAAGATCATTTCACTAAAACCATGTCCATACTCAGATGAACTATACTTAAATTTTTGTTGAAAGAACACTTTAGAGAATTCAAACATATTTCTTTGCAGCCACATTGATAACATTTAAGGTGCGGCAGAAGGGATTGAGATTAATTTCACAGTTTTTATAGCATTACATTCTTTTGGCCAGACTAGATAAAATATTTCTCCAGTATCAACATAGAATCTAGTTTTATGTACATGCTGATATCAACAGATCTTGAATATCTGTCAAGGGTGTCCTGGAATTTTGTCAAAACTTTTCAAATGAAGAGAAAAAGTTTTGACAATATTCCAGGACACCCTTGAAAGATATTCAAGATCTGTTGATACTAGCATATGCAGAAAACTAAACTCTATGTTGCTACTGTAGAAATATTTTATTTATTTTGGTCAAAAAAATTCTAATCTATAAAAACTGTAAAAATATTTGCGCTCCCTTCTGCCGCACCTTAACTAGATATTATTTGTATTATATTATAGGTATTGAGACTTCTATCAGAAGTGACTGCTGTGGATAGCATTGCTTGATGTATAACTATATTAAAATTATTTTAGTAACTAACAGATACGAGTCTTCCTACCCATGACCGGCGCAAGCCATTCATGCTACCTGGGCAATCCTGAAAATGCCCCTCCTTTCTTCCCCTCCCCCCCCCCTAACATGTAGTACATATCAAGATTTGGTAGATTTTTCTCAGATTTTCTTTTTAAATCCTTATATCTTGTTATTTAGGTTAAAAAGAATTGGCAATTTATACCAATAACTAATTTTTATGAATAACATTTTTATTTACATTATTTATTACTCTATTTTATTATCTTAAACTTATCATGTCTTGCTTTGCTTTCATCAAAAGTTTGAATTAAATCTGAGAAATCTAGAAATTCTAAAATGTTATTTTCTATTGAGATTATTGCCAAAGATGATTCCTTGCATATTAGTTGTACTCACTAAATTGTTGAGCTTTACTTTTTCTGTTTTGTGCACCTTTCATAGAACTATACATTTTTTAAATGTTGTAGAATCACTTTTATAGCTTTGCACAACATCTTATGTATATACAAGCACAATTATTTATACAAAACAACAAGTCTTAATACTTCACAAACATTACACAGTAAATTTTCATAATACTAGCTTAAAAAAGGTGCAAAATAAAATAAAATCTGATGAAATATATTTGGTTTAGGTAGATTTAGTATGTTCCTATCAGTTTGTACATTAAAGTTTGGATAGGAGCCACATGAAAACGTCGGATATAAACTATATACCTATTTAATGTAGTCTTGTATAAATGATTTAAACTCCATATTGACTTTATTTCAGACTCTTAATAGCTAGCTGTTAGACTATTAGGCAAACATCTTTTATTCAACAAGAAATCACTTTGTTCTCACCTAGTACTCATAATTATCTAACTCTGCACCAAAAATAAAGTTATGGTCGTGATGGAAAGTTTAAATGTATTTTATATAATTTTAAAAGAATATGACATTAATCTCAATTAAGTAAGCTATAAAATTTTGCTCGTAAACCTAACCTGAACCCCCTTAAATTATGTTACATTTTTACACATACTGTTTTAGTAAATATAATATATTTTTTCACTGCACAAAGGAGTGATTAGTATAAAGCTAACATTTCACCCAATACTTCAAAGAAATATATTCACAACAGGTGAAAATTTGTTAAAATTTCAGCTCAAAGTACAAGATTAATCAGGGATTGTGCGAGCTCTATTTAAACAATAGTTTTCCAATTTATGTTCAGCTTTTCAATACATAAACAGGTGAAAACTTTGATAAACATTCATCTGAAATTGACACGTTTCTTCATAGAAAAAGAAAATTGACAACAACAAGCCCAATAGAATAAGCATCAACATGAGCACATGTGTCACAAATAAGGTTGGCTGGGTTGATGTGCAAAAAGTGCATAAAGCGCATGATCAAACTTGCACTCTTTGTACGCCTCTATGTATATATGAATTTTATGTGAACCACAAGTGTGACAAGAGCAGAAAGCCATTCACAAGTTTTTTTAAAACTTTGGTGCCTCGGGCCATGTTACTGCTAGCTCACCCTTTGGTCTGGCCCTGTTCTTACCAAAATCTTACTATATAAGGAAGTGATTCTAACCAATCTGCTGTAGGCCTAAGATACTCTGGAATACATCTTCCTTCACAGTCAACATAGACTAGAAATCCATTAAAAACATCACTTCTGTTCTGAAGCAGCTGCAACTGTTTCTTTATAGTCTTTGACAAGACATCTTGTGAATGTGAGGAATGCCAGGCCTCCACCGTGGTTCGGATTCCACGTTAAACTGTAGGTCCTTCATTTCATCTCACAATCACCCACCCATTACACATTAGCGTAAGTGTGTATAACCCGAACGGGTAGTAAGACGCGGTGCTAATAATAATAATAATTTATAGTCTTTGACACTTAACACTTCCATATTATTAGGCCCTAAGCTCGAGTTCAGTATATCAAAAATCCTTAAAAAATTTGGAATATTCTCATTGACAAACATCACAGTCCTTATTCCGTTGCATCGCTTGAAATTGTTTTGAAACATCTACCTATTAAATTGTATATAATGCTGCTAAAGAGAACTGCAACTGATTTAACGATTGTTGTCATGGCTCATCAGTAATATCCACACCACAAAATTACCCACTCCCAGCTCCTTTGACACTTTCTTTTATTCTTTCACTGGGTTTGGATTTAATTGCTTCAATAATTTTTACTGTATGATGTATCAGCTAATCATCCCTAGTCAAAATATATTATTTCATTTGCAGTTCTTTTGAGAGATTTATTAGTTTTCAACTGTGTCACATCACACAGAAACCCTTTTGAACACGTTCAGTTAAACATTTTAATATTCCTTTGGAATTTTGTGTTGGCTCATTGACTTGCTCCTTAAAGTAAACTATTAATGTCTGGTATAAGTTACAAACGGACTTTCCGAAAAATGTCAAACAACTATCTTACATCTAGTATTTGACCAATTTTATTTAGTGAACTACAAGTATTGATGTGATAGGTAAAAGTTATTTTTTGTGTTATTGGGAGATCCAATGGTGAAATGTAGGTTTACCCTTTCTCAGCGATGAATTAACGGCTGGGGACTGGATGTTGTGCCTCTCCTAGTGTAAAGTTAGATTATAAGGCAGATGACACTATAACAGGCCTAGCCATCTGGTAGTGGAAAATATATGGCTTGAATAAAAAACTTACCCAGGTCATAGGCTGGAAACATTATGTAATGACCAAATGTAAGTACCAGATGTAAAAAGGAGATTGATTAAATAATGCATATAATGTATTCAATAAGTTATGAATTTTTTCCTCAATGCACTTTATTCCATACATATAATGTGTTAATAAATTCTTTGAAATGATTTGTTGCACTAATATCATTTGTGTCTATGATTGCTAGTTCCAATCCATGATTCACTGTCAAATTAGAATGTCAGGAAATTTCTCACAAAGCATTGGGGCCACTCCTGACCACCTGCCTAACATCACTTTAGCACCAGTAAATGTAAAACAAATTAGATATATTTTCAAATACTCTTAGTAAGTCCATTTGATTGAAGACAAAATATGATGGTATTTTTCATTGTTAGTGTTCTTTAACATGCAATTTAAATCAAATTGAGAAAAAGATTTTCCATTTCCATAGCTATTGTAACTGAATTATAATGTAAATAATGAGTGTAAAAAAGTTCAACTTGGGGACTCGTCAATATAATGATATTTTCCTCTCTTTGTGTAGTATTTTGGCTATAATCTACTTCTTAATGAATGTGCTATATGTACACTAATTTGTGTTCCACTATAAAGATAATGGAGTGTTTTACAAATATACAAACATTTCTCTTTTAGGTTCAATATGGGCTACAATTAGGATATGGAGTATCACTCTTGGCCAAGTAGTAAGCTGTGCTTTATTTATCCCCGTGTGGACAGTTCTTTAGGTTTTCGTATAAGGGGATTTAGTTTTGTTTGTATGAGTCTCTTTACTCATGTATTCAAGGCTTCAGGCTCGTTTGTACACAACTTCATGCTTAAATTTGTAGGTTTTTCTCTTTTGGTCATTATCTGGAGACCATTATTTGAAACACCCACCACGCGATACATCAAAGATACTTAGTTCTATTCCACACAAAGGTCCTCATTGAATAAGATATGCCAAATTCATGCATTACATATCCTGACCTACTTTACTGTTAATTATTAGCATTGTTTGCAAATTGTTTCATCCTTGCACTTTGGACAATGCTGAACCTCATTATTATGCCAGTGACAAGTAGTCTACTAATCAAAGTGTAAGAAAACTAGTTCCATTGTTGTATTCTACACAAGACAGGAGGCGCTTTGAATAATAACAGATTGATGTTAACAGTCTATGTTGGCATTTAAAAGATATAAAGGTATGCATACAACTTGGAACATTTTATGTTGTTCTTTGGTAAAACCATTAATAGTTTTAAAACAAATTTTGCTGAAGACCTTACATTTATGGAAAATTCTAATTTCTAAATAATAAAACTATAATAAATCTTTTAAAATTGTTTGTGTAAATAGGAGGAAGCTCATTAAACAATGTTTAATGTTTTAAAGTTCAACCCGGATGAGTCTTTTTTCTTAGTGGTTTAAAAGTTTTTAAATAAATCCTGTCCAGTTTTTTGGGGGTTGGGTTAAATTGTAGCATGCCAGGTTTTAGAAATATAAACTTTTAAATAAAGAGCATTATATCGACTAAAAATCGATGGAAAAAGGTTCAGACTCGTCCAATAGTGGTAGGTGCAGCCCTCCGAAGAGTTTTGCGGCCTGAGTTGGCAGTTGCAAGAGGCAGGGTATAATAATAGAAAGGGGAGGTGGTAGGAAAGTGATTTATCTTTAAATCTCGAGATGAATGTTAATGTATCTCTCTAGAATTCACCCTCTTAATCGCGTTTTAGTAAATGGGTGGGGGTTTCGAAAAGTCCAAAGTGGGACACTAAACAACCCGCAGTGGTGGGGCACTTGGACATACCGTAGGTGCCAGTCTCGTTTGATCTGGTTTGTTGGGTGACGGGGAGTTTTTTTTTTTAAGGTTTCTGTTCTCTCAACGCAATACATACTTTATATAAGTTTTACCCACCTTAGACCTACACCATTAGTTAAAACATGTAGACATCTCGGATGGGTGATAAGAGCTTAAAAAAGTCTAAATAATTTCTTAGCAAACTTTATCGTGTGAGCGTATAATTTAAATTTATTTTTGAAACATAATTTGTTATTTAAATTAAAATTATAAACTGTTTTACAAAGGTTGGGTTTCTGTAGCGTAACTATAGGATGGTATACGTGGCAAAAATTACACAGCCCGCGCTTAAAATGGGTTCTATCATGCAGTCCCATCTGCCCGCCCAAAATTCATTTGGTAATCGATTATTATACTGTTGTCTTTTAAACCTGGTTTTGTTTCGTAACGATATCCTTATTTAATCAAAAATCACTCACTATTGGTAGTCACTTCATTGTGCATAATTTCATGCCCTACAATTTATGTACATAATTTTTTGCAAAATCAATATTTAACAATAGATTATAAGCAAATAGCACCCAAAAAAAAATCGCTTTTCCTAGCCAATAAATAATTTACTTAACAATTTTTCATATACAACTTTTCGCAAAACTATTTCTCTACCATCACTTCGAAAATGATTGCAAAAGTTTAAGCCTTTGCTGAATACTGGTTGGTATTGGCTAACTATTTGTAAGTGCAAGCGATACGTTTTTGAAAAAGGACAGTGTGTGTATGCAGCATTTTTTGTCCTTATCTATTAACGCATGCGCAGTGAAGTTCATCTTTTCCTTCAGCTATCGTACTTGCAAGTTGCCAATGTGTTTATCATCGACGTGTGTTGTTGAAGTGACAATTTTTATTTTACAGTGGAAGCAGAAGGGGAAGGGGGGGGCACCTTGAAAGTTTCGACAATGAACATAATTACGCCTCTGATGGATCTATATTCTTGAATAATTAATAACGAACGAATAGTGAGCAAGAAGTTGAAATACATTATTTTCAATGATAACGTTAAAATCGATGCACTGTGAATAGTGTGCATTGTATGAAGTTTATTTAACTTTTAAGGTGGAGGGGAAGCAGGCTCGAGATAGGTAATTACTTTTGTAGTTTTTATATCACAATATTTTGTCAGCCAAGATAAATATAATACTTTTCATTAATAAATAAAGTTTAATTTTTTTCACATGGTGATCTTAACAGCTCTTGGATATCTGTCAAGGGTTTCCTGAAATTTAATGACAGCTCTCTCTCTTTATTGTACAAGTTCCTCATCTAATGCTGCTATGCTCTTGACAGATATTCAACAATTACTGTTGTTATCACCATGTGGAGACAATTAAACTGTATGTTTGTACTGAAGAAATATTTTATTCATTTTGGCAAAAAAAAAGTTTTGCTATAAAAACTGCACAAAACACGTTTTCTCGCGGCCCCTACATGCGCCCCCCCCCCTCCCCCGCCCGCCATACCCCCATCTTAACTTCTTATACGTTATGCATGGAATGTCATAGATAATCACTTGAGACGTACCAGCCAATAAGAATGTGAGGAGAGGCTCTATCCAATTAAACACACTATCTGTGTTAATCTTCATGATTGAGATGCCTTGTGGTAGCCATATTTGTTTGATATTCACGAATGGTTTTTGTTTTAGCGTAAATAACTACAATTTTCTGTTTATATGATCGAAAATATAGGAGGTATATTTTTAATTCTTTTGTTCAGAAGTAGCTCTACTTTTAATAATATTTAGCACCGCGTCTTACTACCCGTTCGGGTTATACGCTAGCTCTACTCTTATAATATTCATGACAATATAGAATTGTAACCAAATAAATATCGAATTTGATTTAATATTACAGACAAAATTTAATTTACTTAATACAAATTCATAATTCATGAAGAACATGATGTAGTGTAGTAAGGAAACATATTTATATTATAAAAGTAGAATTCAATATATAATTACAATGATGGTAGTTGAAATTAAAGTTGAAATAATGATTATAACAATATTGTTATTATAATCATTATTTCACTTTAATTTCAACTACCATCATTGTTATTATATATTGAATTCACTTTTATAATACAAATTCATAATACGGTTCAACTAACGTTTTTCGTACGATCCCTTTATTTAAGTATTTTTAGATACATCTAGTAGTGAAAAGAGGTTAGGCCATTTTCTGCGGGTAAAAGACAATCGATTTAAGTAAGACTGTATACGCTACATTTAATTATAAACCAATGCATTTTTCTTAAGAATTTTGCACTGTACGCTATACATTATTTACTATTATCTATGCGCTATGTATGGTTATAACCCAGCTGTAACGATACTGATTTGGACCCCTTCCATATATGTAAAAAGTCTTGGATGAAGTGCATTTTTCTTTAAAGTATGGTATGTAAAATATCCTTTCAATACTTCATCCATGGAGAATCGCGCGCTTTTCAGAAATAATGTCAAAGGATAGCATAATTAAAACTTATTTTTTCTTTCAAAAAATCAACTCCGTAGTATTTACCAAAAAAGCGAGTGACGCTAGCTCCCTCTACCCAATAGGAAGCTAACCTTCACAGCACCTGTCACCAGTGTAACACACAGTGCTGGTATCATAAATCTAGTAATACAAATTCATTAACAGTGCCGGTAGCATAAATTTAGCAGTAGCAGTAATTCACATTGCCAGTGATAAAATCTACAGAACGTTGTAATAAAACAGTGCCACTAACTGAAATCCATAGAGTCCACAGAAAATGTTACAGAGAAATAATCTGTAATTCAACGAAAATTGTATCATTTTACATTATATCTTCATACCGAAGATAAAATCACTTTAATAAATCGTTTGCAACATTAAAGGTATTATTTATTAAGTTAACATATCTGATAATAGTTCCGTATCAACATAATTGGCGCTCGATCACGGAGCTATAAATACCAATTATATCATAAAAATGCCGTACCGCTTTAATTAGTGCTCGATCACAGGGCAATTATCAGCTAATTAAACGGTATCACTTCATTCGGCGCCTATCGTCAACCCGTAACATTTTAATCGACGCCCAACGTGGACCGATTAATACAATAACTTAATAATTGGCGCCGCATCGCGGGTCAAAAATCAAATAAATAACACTTTACAGCCTAACCAAACAGCTCTTAATTCTCATTTTACTAGGCACCTAAAGCCTCATGGTTCGATTTCCCTTGCTACCTACCTAACATTTGATCTCATTTAAATATTTGATACTAAGGCTATCGTCTTGTTTATTATTTTTATTCCCTCCTCCTTATTTTATATACGTTTTAGTTTTTCTTCTATGGCGACGACATGGTTCGGTGATTTTTCACCATCTTCGTATCTGAGGAAAACCAATGTTATTTCAAATTATCGTTTACAAATATGTATAAAATTATGAATTTAAAAAAATTAAACATTAGACATGGAAAATATAATGTGATATACAAAATAATAAATAATTAAGGTAAATGATTATATAGTTAATATTTCGTATATCACATTATAATTTTTCTTATTTCCATTTCTAAACTAAATTTTTTAAATTCATAATTTTATTACATATTTTTATACAACAATTTGAAATAACATTGGTTTTCCTCAGACTTGTAGATGGTGAAAAATCACCGAAATATGTTGTCATATAAGCCCGAAGAAAAACTAAAACTTTATAAAATAAGGAGAAGGGAATAAAAATAATATACAAGACGGTATAACTTTACTATCAATTAGTATCATTCCTTACCAATTAAACATGAACATTGCTAGAAATAATTTAGATATATTTTGTTTCCTTTCACAAAATGGTCTGGTTGCTGTGCTTGCTTGACATCTTGCCAGCATACTGGCACGCGCCAGGCTGTCTTGTTTCTCACTCACACCCTCTCTATATTTAGATCAGTGTTTGGAACAGCTCATGCCGCGCGTTTACGCGATCTTGGCCGATCGGCTGCCCTTGAGTTTTCTCTGGTCCACTTAGTACACGCTAATTATACGGTAGCTGGGTTCGAACCCAAGGGATTGCCATCTAAAGTCAAGGACATGGTCTTTGGAGATTGTCGACACTTGTTCCATGTACGGTGGCGAGCAGAACTTTATTAGTGTGTATTGTAGTAAGAATGACCTGAGGAAGGTCTGTGGATTCAATCATATTAGCATGATATTGTGCCAGTAATGGCTATCAGCAATAAATGATCTAAACATGTACTGGTGATCGCACGATCTAAGGCATCAGTTTCGCAATATTTCTTATGGTTAGGTTAGCTACACGTCAGTTGGCCTGGACCTTAGGTCAACTGACTTTCTCCTAGGTTAATTTTAAGGCTAAATTACTTAAGCCAAAAGACTATTGGTGAACTTAACCTCATTTTTTTAAATTCTTAATTAATTTTAGACCAAATGGTAGTAAGCTACATAAGCTACCAACTTGGCTTCGGTCATTTCTTCTATCTAAGCTTTTCTTTCCCTCTAATGATTCCTCTATTATAATATTTCAATTGATAGTACGAGATTACCATCTTTTCTCAGATCCAACTACTTGTTTAGTTCAATAAACGTCCTCTATTCTATAATACCATTTTGGATATACCAAAGACAGTCTTTTTACACGGTGCACGATAACTAGCCCTACTACAAAACTATCTTAGCACCGCAGGAGTTACATTGTCTGGATAGACCCTGAGCGGCAAGGGGTTGGAATCCTGGAGGATTGGGGGGTGCGTGGGGGTGAAGAATCAAGTGATGGTAAATTAAATCTTATCTATTGGGATTATATCTGGAATTCTAGACACAGATAACATGGAATTGTATCGCGTGACGCGGGAGCATTTGCAATCGATAGGGACCGCGCGAGCTGCCCCAGGAACCGAGCTCGAGACCCCAGAGGGTGGGAGCCTCGTTATAACTGCTTACACCCAGTCTTCTCGTAGATGGTTTCTTGCACTTCACCGTGGCTTTCTCCAACTGGGGCGAAGCTCCACTCCTCTTCGGACAACCAATCACCTTACAAGGGTTTATCAATTAATACTTTAAACTCGCTGATCTCGATATTCTATCGAGCAATCCAGGTCCATAGATACACAGTAGCACGATGCTTGCTCCTCTACAGAAAATAATACACTATTCTCAGCAGGATGTTATCCTTACTGAGTCCCGCATTGTTTTACTTCCAAGGAAATGTGCAAGCCTGGACTAACATCTTGATAGAATAAACTTTAAAATAATCTGCTCTTAGATAATTATGAAATGTTGGCAGGGCAAGTTTTACATAGGAAGTTATAGAGTGCATCTTGTAAGTGAATATTAAAGTACTAAAGTTGAAAATATTTGGCTAGGGGGATATAAACTTGAATAGTAAAAGAAAAAACATATCTTTTTTCAGTAATTATGTGCATATGTGCCCCCACCCCCTCCTTTCGAGTGGTTCAACCATGTCTAGGTTTGAATTCCCACATTTATACGCCCATGATGTGGAGTGCACGTTGGGGATTTGTTTTGAGTACAGTAGCGCTAGCTAAAAACACCCCTTCCTCGACAGCAAGGGGTTGATTTATGACTCCCTTCATACCAACCTAACAAGACTTTTTATCATTCATTGCGATCTATCCTGGTAGCATACAGATGTGTTGCCAACCTTGACACTCCTCACCCTGTCACATTAGTGAGTTGAGGTTCCCTGCATGGAAATGTTATGTTGGCAACCTTGGCACTCCTCTTGTTTGTCAACAAGTGACTACAGTGTCGAAAACACAGACTTATTACATCTAAACCACACATCATAACGACATTCAACATGGTGCTATGACGATTAACTGTGGTCGAATGGTCTAAAGCGTTACTCTCGCAAAATAATGATTTACTGTTGGTGGATAAATTGGGGTTCGAATACCATTCGGGGGTATTGAGTGTTTACTAAATGAATTCTCTCTGCCCTCCTCCACGTAAATGCTGGTACATTTACTCTTAAACTCCACCTTATTTATTCTTGCCCATTAGTGTAAATATGTGGATAACCCGAACGGGTAGTAAGACGCGGTATACAAAACAACAGATAGCGAGACCATCATCATTTTTGACTTAAGTGACGTCACGTTTACCCAAGCTTTTACTCGAGTCCACCCCTCAAGAAGGGTTGCCACGCACGCGTTGTCTTAGTAGTAAATATTTCCGCTCATTAGTTTCAAGTGACGGCATAGCCACAAATAACAGATAAAAATTAATAATTTTTTCGCGAGACATACAGAGACAATGGCTGGCTGGGCATGCGCTGGTATATTAGTTAGATTCTTCACATACCTGTGGCATGTCTTGGAGTGTTGCAAGAGGAGACCTTGTTAAAACTGCGCCTGTGATATGTTCTTGCTCACTTGGACTCTATTTGACCAATAATGCACATGCTCTGCTCTGCATGCCTCGATACCTGACCAATGAGTGTTCTAATGAAGAGAGTGAACAATTCACAGGTACACTTTAAACTAATGTTGATTACCCTGGCAACACTTCACGACACGCTACTGGCACATACGAAATGAGTTTGAGTGACCTCGTAGTCAAAATGAAATGTTGGTTGCGTCCGATATCCTACGTCGTCTAGTTGTAATAAGTCTATTGCCTTGCAGTAATCTGTTTTATGAAGCACTCAGGACTGATTGCTATGGAATACGCTGTGTTCGTGGATCTTGTTTTTGAGGACCGTGACACGTAAAATGAGACGTTTTTATCTGCAATTATGTGAACCATCGTCGTCCTTCACCATTTTCCTACCAAGTTTGCTCCTACATTAGTTTCAATAAGGTCAAATTAGCGTGTTCAAATGACCTTGTCACTTTCTTTCTAGCAATACAAGTAATCTAAAATTACCTCGTTTCTTGAACTAGAATCTCTCCCCTGCATAGATCGGTGCAACATCGATTGGTATTGTACTTGGTGGTGCCACTGAACAGCTGACCATTTTTCGCTTTTTAGTGCCCACAAAAAAAGTAAAGTGTATATAAAAAACCGTTGACTATTCCTATTCCAGGAAGTTCGATTCAATTTTCCTTTACAACTTAAAAATAAAAATTCCATACTTTGTTATTATAATATTTAAGCTATACATGTTTTATTATTTGTCCCAATAAAACTTTAACTAAAGTTCTGCTGAAGGTGAGATCGGGGCTCGAATCTTGATCGAGTTTACTTAGGGTATTTTTTTCTAAATGGTTTCGCACTCTCTTTCCGCGCAAATGCTTGTATATTACTTCTAAAATGCTTAGGCTACTTCCTCATCCACACCCCTTTAGAGTAATAATTATATATGCGTACAACCTAAACAAGCAGTAAAACGTGTTGATAAAAATTTTTTAATTAGTTCCCTTAGGCCGGCCGCACACCAGATACAACATCTTGTTTCGAAACAATTCTTCATGAGGCAAAACCTTGCATTACGTTACATTTGGTGTTGAGAGATAACCTTTATAGTCCATTGCAATTAGACTGAAAAATGGCAAATAGGAGAAAAAATTTATAAAGTTTTTAAACTTTGGTCAAATACTCCTTTGATTTAAAGAAATAAGAACCGAAGAGTTCCCTCCCTGAGGGGGGATCTTCCCCCCTAAAACCCCCTGAATATGTAAAAACCATCAAAGTGCAAATTGATTGTAGCCAGCTTATAATAAAATCTAATAACAATGTTTATTTTTTTAACTGTAATAAATTATTATTTTTATAAATAATCTTACTATATTTAACTCCGTATTGCCATGGTTTTCTTTCAAAAATCTATTTTCACGAAAAAAAAAATGAAATTGCAGAATGTAGTAGTTTCGTACTATATATATTATATTCATATTTATTATAAGAAGTAACCTAACAAATGTTTATTTATAAAGTTTCTTATATCCGTTAAAACAATGCAAGTCATCCGACTTTGAATAAAAGAGCGTACGCACAGTGTTTGGCCGGCACCTTGTCACGTGATGAGGGGGGAAATTGGCATGCGCGCTAAAGCACTGTTCTTTGCGCTGCGTATGCTCACGTCAATTCTTTACAAATTACATGAGCAGTAGTGTTTGTGCTTTTCAAGTGAAGTGTTATGAAGAGTGAAGTGTTGTATTGTAGTAGTAGATACTCTATTAATGTTGACTATGATACAATTGTGTGTTTCATGTTGAAAAATCTTACTTAAATGTCGTCTTCTAGTGACTGTTTCATTTGCAAAAAGTGTGTGTCAGAAGGAGACACTGTGAACGTAGTAAAAGGGTTAGCTAATTTAATTACTGTCAGCAAGAAAAGAAAGGATGACGCACACGTACTTCTGGAAAAAGTTGAAGAAATTGAGGTTCACAAAATATGCCGAAGGGAATACATCAAGAAACGGAGTATTGAGCGTGATTGTAAAGAGGCTTTTGCAGAAAAACCAGGTACGAGTTTACGGTCGTCTTTTGCATTTAATTTTATTTAAAATCTGTTTTATATGCAATGAAAAATGTGATGCTCAAATTGAAAAAAAGAAACCTATCAAAAAGCGTAGAGAAGTCTATGAAGTTCGTTCCTTAACATTAAAAGATTCGTTGTTAACAAAGGCCCAATTGCGAGATGACGACTGGGGTCTCCAGGTTGCTGCTCGAATAAATAGTGTCATTGATTTAGTAGCAGCAGATGCATGCTATCATAAGGACTGTTATGCTAAATTCGCTACCAATCCCTCAGGTAACCGAAAAAGAGGCCGCCCTCAAGATTCAACATTTGATACAGCTTTTCAAGAACTTTGTACTTTCATTGAAACATCGGATGAGTGTCAATTTACGTTAAACGATTTAATGCGTAAGATTGAAGTAAACCTACCACACAGTGAGTCTATGACAGCAAAAACTCTTCAAAACAAATTAGTTCTTGAGACGATACAATGAGGAAAAAACCCACGGTTGTTTGTTTTCGTGGCATTGGCTTAAAACTAATTAACCAGTGGTACAACGAACGGGCTGAAAATGAAAAAGATGAGCGTCTTAGAATTGTCGAAGCTGCAGCCAGTATAGTCAGAGAAGATATCCGCATGACTGTTTACAACACATCAGCTTACCCAAATATAGCAGATTTCACTGAAAACGTTGAATCGATGTTTCCTGAAACGTTGCAGGTTTTTGTAAATAAGGTTATTTTAGAGAATAAAAAAGGTGACAGGGAAGCTATCAAGAAAAAATGCACGGCTATTTCTCATTCAATAATAGCAGCAACAAGGCCTCGCTCATTTATTTCTCCTTTGCAACTAGGGCTTGCAACATACTTATTTCGCAAAGTGGGTTCCAAAAACATTGTGATGCTGTTTCAAATATGGGTTTCTGCTCCAGCTACAAAAGTGTAGCTTTACTTTGGGAAACATCTGCTGTACATTCATGGTCTCCAGAAGTTACAAGTGGATCATTTTCACAGTTCTCTTTTGACAATGCTGATTTTAATATTGCCACAATGACCGGAAAGGACACATTCCATTCTATGGCGGGGATACGTTGTGTCACACCAAATACTGCTATAATAGACAGAGAGGTTATCAAACTTCTAGTATCCTGCTTCAAAGGAAACTGAGGTGGTCCAAAAAATCGAAACAAAAACGTTTAGACGAGAGAACAGAGCTGGCATTGAAGAAGTTACATTACAAAATGTTTACGTAGATGGGGCTTTTAAAGAAGTAACTAAACTTTCCAATCAAGACATTTCTTGGTTGTTTGGGAAGTTTTTGAAGTAATTTTCTATGCCTGCCTGGCAAGGTTTTATGGAAAAGGTTACTAATGACATGCCTTACTCAACATCACGGGTACTAGCTCTTCCATTTGTTAACAGCCCACCAACTGATTATGGCACAATATTGACTGTTTTAGTTTATGCAATCCAGGAAAGCAATAAGAGCAATCAAACAATGACTGTTGTAACCTTTGATCAACCCCTTTGCATAAAGGCCAGAGATATCGTTGCCCTGGAAAACAGTAGTGAAAATGAAATGTTTTCGAATATCATCATTCGATTGGGAGGCTTCCACTTGCTGATGAGCTACCTTGGATCATTCGGCTTTATAATGAAGAATAGTGGAATTTCCGAGCTATGGGAAACTGTCTATGCTGAAGCATCAATTCCGCACATGCTATCAGGACATGCTTATTCAAGAGCTATCCAGGCACATTGTACAACTCTGTGCGCTCTTTCAGTAATAATAATGGATGAAATGGAAATCTCAGATTCTGATAAAGCACACATGACTAGTCTCCTCTCCAACTTTGAAGTCAGTCCACATCATTTGATTGCCTGGAAGAAGATCAAGTGGTTACAAAGCTGAAAAAACAGTTTTTTGACAAGATTGAAAGACTCAAGCAACGAGGAAAAACATCTCAACTATGGCTGCAGTACTTTGAACTTGTAACCCTAGCACTACACTTTATTCAAGCAGAGCGTATGGGGGATTGGAACCTTCACTTGAGCTGCGTTAAAGCAATGCTTCCAGTGTTTCATGCAACAGGACATTTCCCTTACGCCAAGGCTGGTCAATTGTACCTCCAGGATATGTATTCACTTGAGAAGAACATGCCAAATGAGGAATTCCGTAAATTTACGCGGGACAGCTTATTTACTATTCGCCGTTCAAATAAGAATTGGTCCGGAATTTGGTCGGACATGGTGATAGAGCAAACGTTAATGAAAAACTTGAAAAGTGTTGGAGGCGTTACACACGGGAGAGGTTTTTCTGGTAGCGTTCTTAACAGGTGGATTTGTGGCTTCCCCATAGCCCACCATGTTTGTGAGGCAATTGAAAAATTCTGCAACATGCTCACACTTAGTAGCAATCAACATGTTGAATCGAGAAGTGGAAGAATACAAACTAGTGAAATACACTGCAAGAAATTCGAAGCATGGTTGCGACAACACTCGCCTTTTATTGATATGCAAGATCTGTTCTCACTGGCATCTGGCTTAGTTGCACAAGATGATTTCAGCTGTTACAAAGCTGTATCTGTAGGAGAACAATCTCTGCAAAGAATTGGAACTGACATACAAAATTTGGCTCTCTCAAGCTGAAAAGAGCTGGCGTGGCTAAGACAATGTCTTCGTCAACCAGCACAGTAATAGTTGGAAAAGAAGTTATTGAAGTTGATACAACGCAGCTTTTCCAGAGAATACTTTGCACTGTACATTCACCTGACGACTTACAAGATTGTTTCGCATTCGAGCTTGCAACAGTGCCCATGGCTTTATTTGATAGCAGTGGCCTTATGAGAAAGACAAAGAAAGCAGCGTTTTATAATGTATTTGATACAGTTCCAGAGCGACCAGTTGGTAGCACTGACAACCTGTACTTTGTTCTTGATGGAGGCTTTCTTATTCATCGCGTAGTATGGCCAAAGCAAGGGACCTTTGGTGATATTTACACCACCTACATATCTTACATCAAGAAGCATTACGGTGATCAAGTAACAGTTGTTTTTGACGGATACGCCGAAAGTAGTGTCGGCACCAAGGTTGTAGAACGCCAAAGGCGCTTGATGAAGCGTACTTCAAGATAAATAATTTTTAATGAGAGTACAGTTCTCGTTGACTCACAGAAACAATTTTTAAGCACTCTTGCCAATAAAGAGCGTTTCATTTTGCAACTCGCTGACCACCTGGAGAAAGTAGCATACACACGTTTACAGCAACAGATGATGCTGATGTACATATTGTGCGTATCGCAATAGAGACACATGAGAAGAATAACAAGCAAGTTGTTGTATTTGGCCAAGATGTTGATATTCTTGTTTTACTTATTGCTCTTACTCCAGGCACAATGGATGTCCTCATGCTGAAAGAGGGAAATTTCAGGGGGGTGGGGCGTTAGGGGGTGTTTAGGGTGGAAGCTCCCCTCTCAAGGGAAGGAACTTTTTGGTTTTAATTTCCTGGAGGCCCAAAGAGTGCTTAACCAAAATTTAAAAACTTTATAAATTTTTTCTCCTATTTTATCTAATTGCAATGGACTATTAAGAAATTATATTTGCGTCTACAAAGTCCAGAAATGCAAATGTGTGAAAGCTAACCTGTATTGCACTATTATGTGCAAGAACTGCCGCGGCCAAAGCTGCACTAATACCGAAGCAATAGACATCGTCGAAGAAGACGACGAAGCAGAAGAAGAAAATAATGATATTATATAGTATAGCAAGAACTGTTACATTATTCTACATTATAAATACAGAAATAATTTTAAAGTAATTATTGTAAAATAAAAAATTTGTATTGAAATGTAGCCTAAATATTTATTCGCTCTTACGATACTTTTTTAACTATTAATTTATGACGATGTTCTAAATATTCAGTTTAGAGAAGATTATGTATTGTTTGGTGTTTAGTAAAGTCAAGCTTGGGTTTTAATCTGTGTTATAACTTGTTTTATAATTAAGATACAACCATTTTACTGTTAGACTGTTTCGAACCTTCAGGGGGGTGGGGCGTTAGGGGGTGTTTAGGGTGGAAGCTCCCCTCTCAAGGGAAGGAACTTTTTGGTTTTAATTCCTGGAGGCCCAAAGAGTGCTTAACCAAAATTTAAAAACTTTATAAATTTTTTCTCCTATTTTACCTAATTGCAATGGACTATTATTGATACAATTGGATTCAATTTCCTACAAGCTGTGGGATCTCAAAGAGTTGAGTACTCGGTTTTGTTGGTTCTTGTCGACCTCAGTGCACTTGGGGTAAAGTGTTCAGGACCCGATGTTCGTGGGTTCAAACCTGGGCGGAGTCGATGGATTTCTCTTGAGCGATAAAAATCCGTAGCACAGCTTCCTTCGGAGGGAAGTCTTTCCGTCTGAACCGTGTCGTTTGTGGCATGTAACGGAACGCTCGAAGGTATCTGAAAATACCTTTTCGGGCATAATTGGTAGGCCCTTTCTCGTTCGCTCATAGGAATTATCGTGTGCTGATATAATCAGTTGGTTCAAAAATTATTGGGTTAGCTTCACCTAGCACTAATAATATCTTATCTGCGACTACTTACTTGTCTGGCAATACACACTTGCTTGTTTGCATCCAATTCAATTTTAATAGCACAACCTCTACACAAATTCAAAATATAAAACATAAACACAAACTGCACAGCTCCATAGTCTACATATCACTCTCGAAGGCTCTATAGAATAGATGGCCATGTTGTCTTGTGTCCACGCGCATGCTTAGTTCTAATGGCTCATGTTTAGAAACACGGTTAGCACAGCATCGCCCTGTTGTTGCAGCGTGTTGCATAGCGCTGTGCAACAATGTTTTAACCAACTGCACCCAGTGATCGGCACTCGATTTGATTTTATGGCAACCGACACGTTTGCAACACGTTGCAACAAAATGTTTCGTTGAGATTCGTTGCGAGATAAAATGTTGTATTTGGTGTGCGGCTGGCCTTATTATTTGTTCCAATAAACTTTCAACTACAAGATCCATTCTATGTTCCTACACAACCAACATATATAAGATCTATTTTTTGCTCTTATAAAACTTAAAGCCACAAGCTCCATCTTGGTTCTCATAAAACTTACAGCTAGAGTAATGTTCTATTCTTTATTCCAATACGACCTCAAGTTCCGTTCTTTGTTTCTTTACAAATCTAATCATCATTTGTAAATACAACGTTCCAGACAAAATATACAATAATATTTGTTCTTACTTCAAGTGTACCCGTGTTTCTTGTAGACACCGTCTCGACACACATTCGACGCTTTATTTAAAACTTATCCCGATTATCTTAGTTTGACACCGTTATTTGCAACCATTAAGAAATAAGTTGTCACGGCCGCTTAATGTGGATTCTTGAAGTAACGACTGAATGAAGTAATCTTGTACGTCATGTCCTGATTAATATAGGTGTTTATAACAATGGAGTATGTAGAATTGTAAAGTGGAGGAGATCAAGAGTACAAGGAGTTTATTTTAAAACGTTGGTTAGCTCTAGGGGTTATTTAAAGTGTATTTCGAGGGAAATTTTAAGCAACATGAAATGTTTGTCGGAAAATAAAATATGTGGTATGTCAAGTTACTTTTATATGACATGTTTACTTATATGTTTATACGGTACATTGTCATATTATTATTAGTAGTGATATAGTCGTATTATGTGATCTAAAAATAACAACCATAACTAACACTTGTGGGTTTAATGGCTACATTATTACAATCAAAGAATAATAAAATCCATACACATTCCTTCATTTATTTCAAAACAATAAATATCCTATAAATTAATAAAATTAAGAGTTTGTCTGTCATGAGCGTTGCGCGATAGAGGTCTGGAATTTAAAAATCAGTAGCCCATGTCCACGAACATGTTACCTTGAAACAGGAATTTTACCAGTTTGACTACATTTTATTTTAATCAGTAATTAAAAACAGAATAGGAATCAGTAAAATGAAGTTTTTTTTTTGTATGTTTGAAGCAAAGAAAAATATTGGTTGGGGTAACGCTGGATAGCTACTTCTGCTAATTTGTAGTAAAATAATAACTATTAGGCAAGGCCAAGAGTACGGGGGATGGGGCTGGAAATCTGCGGCTCTGCACCCATTATAGGGCATCAACAAGTGCCGGCAGGGGGTTATCAAGCCCCCATAAATGTATCGTGCATACGTTGGCTTAGAAAGTACTCGTGAAATCCTAGCAATAGACGAGTAAGTTCAGAGCCTCAGTTTGTGTTTGTTGGTTTGCGTGAGGCGACAGCAGCGCGCCTGGCGGTGAATCCTGAGCAGATCGTGCCTCACGGTCTTGTCCTGTCGTAGTAAACAAGGAAACGTGATTGACATCGCCAACCAAACCGCGCGGTGGGCGTTTGTTGGTCGCGTCCAGGCCATTTCCAGTCAGAAACGCGACATGCAGACTGACACTGTTTCTGAATGCGTTTAGATTAACTTTATGCTTCCCGAAGCAGTCACCTATGACAAATTGTGTCATCATTTAGGAACGACATTAAAATAAGTTATATTCCTGAAATGCTGGGTGCGTGCCCTAAATATCATGCTCGCTTAGTCTGATTTGCTAATGATAGATAGGTCGGGATAGAATCCCGATCGGGTGCAATTAATATTTTATTTAAATGGTTTCTCTACTCTCTCTCTACATAAATGTGGGCGGATTTCCTCTCTACCGTACTTTACTTGTACCCGCATTAGTGGTCGTATGCTCTAAGACAGTGGTTCTCAAACCTCTTAGACCGAAGAAGCCCCCGGTAACCCTCATAACTATGTTTACACTTATATTATGAACATTCAGTTAGATCTTACAACTATAAAACAAAACGTGTTATTGTTGCGCCATTGACAAATGCTCTTTATTCAGACTTGAAAGAATTGTCAATATTAAATTACTGATTTGATTTTATGTTGTGAAGAACAAATAAATACTATTCTAAAATGTTCTCACGCAGCCTGGGATAACTATGGCGCAGCCCACTTTAAAACGAAACATTAGATTCGATTGGCGGTAGCGGGGATGTCGGGGCTGGAATCCCGGTTGGATGTGTTAAGTTATTTTTCTTAAATAGTTTTTCACGCTCCCTCCAGATTATACCGTTCTCATAATTACTGTAAATATTCATCGGGAATAGCTCAAACGTGTAGTAAGACTGCGATAGGAGAAAAATCAAATCGAAATATCTTGAAAACATTGTATTAGCTGTCACATATAAACATACACTATATTCAACAAAATGACTATGCAGTCTTGCAATTCACACGTCATGTTTACTATCTTTTGAAACACATGTGAACGTGTCCGTTTCCTTTATTCCACCCGCTTTCCTAATCGTCGTCAGGAGATTTTGCAAATGTGGCCAATGTGACACACAAGATAGAGAACCCTTTGTGCTGTTTAGTTTGTTTTAATTTCAGAGTCACGCCTGTTTGAATTTACTCACAATAAGCTGCCCATTGTAATACTAATTAGTTTTCAAAGCTTTCCGTGGATTAGGACCGGACTTCTGTCACAAATTGATGTTATTTGTTTTGATGTGAAGCGAGATTTAAAGCCCATTTTTCGAAATCAAGGTTATTCTGGCCCGCCGTTTAATTGTATCGTGATGCAAGTAATAGATTTTCCTTATTGTGTTTTTCCACCTTCTCTTGAAAAAAACGAACCCTATTGGTGAGTACGTGGACTAAGGCGTCAATATAGTATTTTCTGTTTTGCCGGTAACAGGGAGACCGGGTGTACTAAGGGGGAGTTTTCCTAAATGGCTTATCCACTATTCCTCCACGCAAATGTTAGTGTATTCCTCTAAATTCTACCTTCTTTAGCCTTACCCCATAAGTGTAAATATGCGGATAGCCTGGACGGATAGTAAAAGCTGAGCGCGTAATAGTTCAAGCGAATGTTACTACATTTTGAGTTTTTATCATTGATTTTGATTTGTACACACCTCATGTTTTCAAAAATAAAAAATTGCCTCTAGACATGGACATTTAATCCTGGACTTTTTGCTTGTTTGATGAGCTATGTCAACGGCTTGCTTTCCATTTCCAGGTGTAAAATTTCAATTATGAAAATACGATATTGTTATATACAAAACAAGACGCTAGAAACCTAATTAGGTGGTCGCTTTCAAAGTAACTTAAGTGAATTTCAATATTTTGAGACTTGTGGCCGTGCATTAAGATCTAAGGGAACCGTGGCTTTTATCTTTTACCGTCTATTTTCTTTTATTTAATCTTTCTTGCTTTCTTTTTGTCGTTTCCCTCTCCATCACCTTATACTTTCTATGATTTCTTCCCAAGAGTCTCGATAACCTTGACTCAGGCGGTAATGGTTCTTCTTACTTAGCTTAAAGTTCGGGTTCGATTTATAGTGGGGTCAAGGAGTTGAATCATTTATGGATTTGAGGTTCCTCCTTTTAAAATGGTGAGTTGACAGTCGGGAGTATTGGATGTTGTGTTCGTTCTGGGGTTAAATTGGTTTTTAAGTTGTCTCCTGAAATTTCCCGGAAAGTACATGTTAAATATTCCTAGTAAAACATTATTTTCTAGGTTTATTTGTGTAGTTAGATTTAAAGGGCTTGGGTCTAATATTAATTAATTTGATTAATCTGAGGTATTTAACGTGCACTTTCTGAACCGACTGATTACATCAGTACACGATTGGGTCTAATAGTCGCACCGTTTTAGCCCTCCTAACAAAACATGGGCATGTTTCACTTCCTACAACTTTAAATGAAGGCTAGGCTAACTTAATGTCATTTCGTACCTACCCAAATTCTAAGTTAAAACTACTATCTAGGGCTTAAAATCGACATATTTCATGTAAGTTAAATAAACAGGTCCGCCAGGTGCTAAAACCGGCCCTGGTACCAGAGGCAAAGTGTCCACCCCCTCCTCCTCTTTTTGTAATATTCAATTTTAGATGCGGTGAAAACTTATTTGTCCAGGGGAAAGTTATTGGGCCCTTTCTGGCAAATTTTGAAAAATTGGGTGCTTTCAGAAGCTATTTTGAATAATATTTCTCTGGCAATTTTTATGATTGGATGCCTCTAGTATCTATTTAGAGTCGTCTGCTCCCAACAATAAAAAAATTAAAAAATTGGATGCGTCTAAAAGTTATTTAGAGTTTGATGCAAAGCCATCTTTCATCTTCATATTCTCATAGTCCAGAATATCAGAGGGGAGTGGGGTACATGTGAAGGGGGAAATGCTTATTCCAGTAAGCGGGTGGAGGGGGGGGGAGTTCTTCTCGGAAGAGGAATGACCCCCTCCTTCCTGTTTCTACACCACTTCTTGACTTTGGTTTGTACATTTTTTTAAACAGTGTTGTCAACAAATTTACATAATAAAAGCAATGTACAAGAATTAATACGTAGTTTAGCTGAACACTTACATGTTATGCACGATGAAGTATTTTATTGAACTTGGCTTTCTTTGCCCGACTTTCTTATTATGCCAAATTTAGTTTATGTATAAATATGATAGACTATGTGTGCATTTTCCAAACACTTTGAAACGAACGACATGACCGGGCCAAACCGATGATATTATGATTGTGACAAATTCCAGTAGGTTCCTTCATGGTTCCTTTTGGTGTGATGGGCATGCACTGTTGATTAGTATGGATAGGAATTTTATTGCTTGTCATTCATATTTCACGTTGCATTTTTTTCACCGTCTACATTTTTAAAAACATATAAATCTGAATCTCGTACCCGGACCCCTGGAAGTTCCGGGCACGGTACCATGCTACCCAATAGTCCCTCCCCCCTCGTGGTGGGTCTGTATATAAATGTAACTTTTGTGTTATTTATATTTTGAAAATAATATAAATAACTTTACTTATTATTAGAAAAATACCTCTAATTACCATGAAAACATAATCACAATTAATGTTTCCCGACATGGGCTCGTTTCCACCGCTCCGCAAATAAATTCTTAGTTGAAGTTACACTTGTATATTAGGAACGGTTTTAAATATTTCACTTTTAATATGTGGGCCAAGCAAGTTTGCATTTGTGGGAGAGTGACTTAAATCCTAGATCCCTAATTTAAAGTTTTTTGATTTTTATTTACTTATTTGTGTTGTTGGTGTGCTCATGCGTAAAAACAAACTGAACCTAATCAAACCCGTGATCAATTCTTTGATCCTAAACCAAATTATAACTAATTCACAAGGTTACAATACAAACATTTTTCAATACTGTATTAATATAAACTGTTTTTTGGAATAGAGTCCATAGAATCTAGTTTAGGCCAAAATTAGGTCGGCTATGGAAAAGTTATACCTTGCCGGTTCTTCATACGGAACAAATAACTCTGCTGGTCCGTTAATTAGAAAAGTTGGCATCCATATTCTACATGACTTCCAGAGACATGTGATGTTTCCATATTTGCCTTTTCTTACGGAAACTCAAGTAATTACAGCCACAAAATCCCATTTGTAACCTCCCTCCCTACTCAAGACGTCCCAGCGCCTCTGCCTCCTAAATTACACCAATCCTAGTTGAACCAATGAAGTTCGCCTCCAGCTCGCCCGATGATCGCTGTTCCGGTTGTATTCATTCACTAGGGAGCGCGCCTCGACGGTTTGGTGAAAGCCAGGGTAGGAGCGGATTAGGGGGGGGACTACGCCTCGCCAGCAAGACAGACACAAGGGTTTCTCTCCGCGTCAGGGCTGGGAGAGAGAGAGAGAGAGGGACGCATTCAACGAGTGTTTTGTTGTTCCTCATTCTTACTCCGATAGAATGATGGTATTGATTTTTAACTGTTACCCCTACCAAATTTTCTTGGATTAGCTATTGTGGGTAAATGGTGAATAATTTTAATAAAAGCACCTGTGGTCACTCAGACAAATACGTCAATATTTTCAAGTCTAATTTCCTTGTGTCGGTGAGGTTGGGGCTTTATACCCTGCTTGGTATACTTAGTTGCTTTAAAAAACAACAACAATAGTTTCCTACTGTTCCTCCGTGCAAATGGGGATGATTTTCCTCCTAAGTTCCACCTTCCTCGTCTCTACCCATTTAGTGTAAATATGCGGATAGCCATGGTGGATATTATGGGGGATGTGGTAATATATTGTGCTAGTAACACATCAAAGGTTTATTTCTTTTCCCTCCCCACAGCATTTTAAAAACTCATCTATCAAAGCTGCGAGGGAAATTTATCTCAGAGCAAAGGTTTCTCATCTTAAAAAAAACTTTCATTTGTGATGAGCGTCTCACTACCTGTCTGGACTGTCTGCATATTTACACTGATTGGTGAGCTGTGGATGATAGGCATTAGCTTGAAAAGAGAGGGAAAAACCGTTTAAGGAAAAATACACCTTTACACCCGGTTGAGAAACGAACGCGGACTTCTGCCCTCAGCCTTAAAAACCAGGTGAGACTGACGACTTTGCTTAGTTTCCTGCTTGCCCCCAAAGAGTATTGAAAAGCAGGATAAACATACCCACATCGATGGTCGCATGGTGTAAAGCGTCACTTTCGTGTTGGACTTAATTACCGGGAGAACGGGGTTTGGTGTACCGAGGAGGATTTTTAAATATGGTTTCCCCACACTCTACACGCATATGCAGGCACGTTTTCTCTAAATTTTACCTTTATCATCCCTAGTCCGCTAGCTTAATTTATGTATGCGAATACCCATAGCCGGTGAAAATTAAGATAAACTAAATATATTTTTTTGCGGGAAAGATATTTGTAAAAAATTGAAAGTTTTGAAAAATATCTTGACGCACCCGGATAATGTTTTTTTTACCACATTGCTTCCGGTTCTGCTACATCGGGTTATTTCAACCGCGTGACAGAGACAGGTCCAGCAACACTTATATAATCCATAGGATTGGTGGGAATTGACAGCAGAATACTTTTTATTGCAAACATTGGTTGAAAATCATTGACGTGGAAATAATTATTATGTTTTTAGTAAAACTATATTATCAATCAAACGTGTTATGTTAATAAACGCTTCTAATAATACTCCCTAAGGATTACTGAATAAGTGACTATTTCACAACTTATTGAAAGAACAATCAATATTAATGAAATTATGTTTCTTATATCATGGTTGCGGTGACAAGAGATATTATAGTGCACGGAATAAAAAAAAAATTTATTTTCACATTTGGATATTGTTGTAACTGGCCACCAAATAAATATTTTTTTATAACTTAGGGAAAGAGCCATACAAAATATTAGTTTCAAAATAAAACGTTTTTATTTTATAAACACAAGCGCATGAATACAATCGAACAAAACAATTTGTATGACGTCATTTACCGTCCTTATTTCGGATGGTTCGCTATCTTAATTGATGAGGAGAAGACAGCCTTTTAAAAGTTATCATTTGTAAAGCATTTTTAAGTGAACCACAGACGCCACTTTCATTTAAATAAAACATCCAAGTGTTCTATTTTCATAAATTCTTATTTCAATAATGTAAAAACACGTAAAATAATAAAGATTTTTTGTTGTGAACGTTTTGACTGCCAAAAGTGACAGCAGCTCACCATATGGATACATGAGAGCAGATCTGGTATATTTTGCTTGCTGTCAATTACCATCACTCCTATGGCGAATGGATTGTATCTTAATACCCCAACACTAGCATATTAGGGTTTACCAGGTATAAAGGGTCAGTTTCATTGTCAGACTTAGTCCGCCTCATGTGCGGCTTGATACTAATTACAAGACACCTACCTCAAACAGAGCTGCATGGACCAGTTTCATATGCGAAGCTGGCCCATTCCATTCAAGTTAAGGTAGGTGTCGTCTTGTATTTAGTATCGAGCGGGCTAAGTCTGACAATGAAACTGACCCTAAATCCGGGAGGGGAGACCTGGGATTTGCTTATATCACTTTTCCGTGATAAACTTTTATGAATCACAGTGGGATTGGAAAGCAGGAGTTATAAAATACTGTATCCAATACTGGAGCATTTTATATTATTTTGAAATAATACAATAAACTGAAGAGTGCGTTTTTTTCCCCCTCCCTCCCTCCCTCCTGAAGCACCATATTTAGAGATACCGACTACTTGAATGAACATTCTGTTGTACGTCTTGTGCGAATAACAGATCTGGAGCTTCCAAACCACTATATTATGTTGTGACCCCGTTAAAATGACTATTTGTTTGAGGAAGGCTAGATCCATGTTTCAACCATTTACTTTAATCTCAGATCCACGACATTCCGCGTGAAACGTTCAGTAAAATAAGCTAATTTCACCATTTCATTATTTTTTTAGTGATTAACTTAAAATTTTATGGTTACCTCTAACCTCCACTTTGGCGTATATCTTTTTTTTTTTTAACAAACCACTTTCTAAATAACGAGATATTTGGAGGTGTATGAAATGAGTCTCTTTCCGCAAGGCGGCCCCCTTAATAATCTTGTTTAGTCATCATATTAGACATAGATCACTCTTAACCTGAACGGGGCTAGTCGCTCAGTCTGTCTCACCTGAATTCAGATTTGGGTTAGCAGTAGCACCAGCATCGTTCGTCTCGCGATGTTCCTTTGGAGGGGAAATAGTTGCGCTAGGGAAAAGGGGGGAGAGAGCCGGGCTGCTTAGCCGCACCGTCAGCAACGGATGTTTCAGTCAGTCCGAAGTTTCTCTCGGCGGCGTAAACAACAACCGCTCGATCACGTGACGCTTGCGACCATGAACGAGTGAGGTCGGATTTCCGAGTCCGTTCGACGGCGCATGCACTGTTTATTGTGCGACACTTGCGAACATAAGAGGATCACAAGTCCTTTGGATTTTTTCCCTCTTTACGATGGGGTGAACTATTGTATTTTCCGCCCTTCCTTAACATATATATATGTATAATATATTTTTTTTTTGGCCATCAAGTAAACAAATAAAATCAGGAATGTGACTCTTATCGTCTGTGCGTGTTGGAAAAAAGTGAAATATTGTGTGGGCGTTGGACCGGTGAAGACAACTCAATACGACGCCGGCGTCGTGGTGTACAATGAGCCCAGCGTCCCATGGAGGACTGGAAGTGGAACGATACATCGGCAGCTGTCTGATTTCCTCGTCTTCTCGTGTCAACAAGGCTCCCCCCTCGTCGCCCACAGCAGCTGCCAAGGGAAGAAATTGGTGGAGCCCTTCTCGGCGTTGGGGCAGTGAGACAAAGGGGATGCCCAGATCACTTCGCTGGAGGCCATTTGGGGTACCTATCTTTGTGTGACTGTAGGGTGGAGGAGGGTATGGCGGGAACCCTGGCTGGGCCGGGATGCCCCTCATATCCATGGCGTCAAACCATCGCAGGAACAGACGCCCAGGTTGCGCCCCGGGGAGAAACATCCACTCTACAAAGGGAGAATGTGTGCCACCATGCCAAACAAGGACGCCGCTCTCCAGGTTGGCCATCCACACGCAGGGCGCGCCGCTCATTCTGGCTGGCAGATATCCCAACAGCGCGGCGAGAAGGAACCCCGGAGGTAGAATACCGCCGCCGATGACAGGGAAACAGTATTTTAGGGAGCCAGTGTCTAGCAGAAAAGTCCCTCCTGTGTCAAAGAGTGATAACACGGTAAACAAAGACGCCAACCCATCTGGAGTAGTTCCTAACCCCGCCACGAGTGCAGACACCCTCAGCGTTGCCAGTGACGAGAGCTCTGGTCAATCAGAAAACAGTCTTCCCAGGATCATCAAACCCAGAAAGAGACGGAAGAAGGACCGGAAACCCCCGACAGCAACCGCCTTGACAACAGACTCCAACATCTCGACACCTTCTGAAGACTCCAAAGACACGGTCTACTCAGACTCCCCGAGCATAGTCACATTAAAGCCGTACGTTCCGTTGTGCTATGATGTCTACGGCAGTGGTCGATGGGACGTTGCTAACCGCCGTCGTTGGCGTGAGGGCGTTGTGTGGGAGACCAGATCGAGTCTCCGGGTGCCGCCGCAGGAGGAAAGGCCGCCGAACGATCCCGTCTCTTCAGAGGACGATGGCACTCAAGATCCGAAGCTCCACCATGACTTCGATGATGTCCAAGAGGGGGAGTGCCCAGTCCCTACGTCGGGCGATCTGTTCCCGTACTCTGGGTGTCAGTGCCGCTACTGTGACCCCGCTGGCGGAGTGTGGGACGTTGACCAGTACCGCTACTCTCCTTTCCTAACACGTCCCAGCCCGGGACACTCTCTGTTCCCGACCTCTACTGGCCTGTTCGGGGAAGGGCATCATGACCTTCCCGACTCGGTGGGCCTTCGTCGCAGCTGGAGCGACCCTAGCAGTGACTCAGCCCGGCATGACCCTAGCTCCGGGTCTCTCTGTAGTTTCGGCGTCGTTGGGGTGTCCAGGAGCTTAGAGGGTCTCCTGGGAACGCAGTCTCAGGGCCTGGAGGTCTCCACGGAGATAGTCACCGCCCCCAACGGTCATCGCGACATCGAGATAAGGTTCTACTCGTGTTCGCCGCCGTCGGTCAGGAGCGGGCCCTCCGCTGACGATTTACACTCTAGGTCCGGCTCGCTGTCCTCGGAAGGGGACGCCGACAAGAGAGGAGCCGTAGTAGTGGACGCCAGGCGTCAGCTTGGAACAAATATTTGGACCGGTCAGGGAGGCCCAGAAGTCGGTCTTTGGGGCAACAGTGTCCGGCGTTCTAGTGTCGAAAAGAAAGATCATGTTGACGAGTCGAGCTGTCCTTTGCGGGCAGAAGAATGAAAACCGAACATTTTATGCCCGAAGAAAAACTTGTCATATTGAGATTTCATCACGAGGACTTCGGTGACTTGTGGTATTGCAATTATCGAGGCATTAAAACGGGCAGTGTGACTTGTATCATTATAAATATCGAACATTGATTGGAACCAATCATACGAATTTAATTAATACCATAACTAAAGTAATTTGCTTATCTCTGGTTTGAAATTGAAAACATTTCAAATTATGAGGTTGTGTGATTTTCCCAGTGAAAGTATTACTTTATGACTGGATCGTTTAAATTGTTTTTGTGGGTTGCGTTACGTGAACCTTTTTTTCCATCTTGGCCAAGTTTCGATCATGATGACATGTAAATAAATGCTTTGTCAAATAAAATACTTTAGTTTAGTGTTAGCGGTACTTTATGAGCCCGTGAGTTTTATTTTTAAATCTAAAAGAATTGTCCAGTAAACACACAATAAAAAATATATTTAAATTTTAATTTGGGTATTCACAGTAAATAAATGATAATCAATCTCTTGAAAGTTCGTCATTACCTTTTAGATGATTAATCTCGACTATTTAATAATCCTAGCCTTGTTTGGTGACGCCACGACTTCATTTGGCGTGTGTTTGTAATTTGTAGTCTCTATCATTAGCCTATTTCTTGTTACCTACAAAATAAACACGGTAGAAAAGGTGATGTAGAAAATATACAAACATTTTGTCGCAGTCAACCTCGAAAAAGTTGATTGTATTATAATTTTATTGGTATTGATATTTTAAATCAAATGACTTGACGTATGATATGACACAAGTTTTGTTAACTTTTGAAACTATAGGATACCGCTCTTCTTACTGTGTTCTTATTATATTCACCCTTCGTCTATCCTGTAAGGCTACCTTGCATCATTCCACTATAGTATAACTTGTAAGATATACTCTAGTATAATCCATTAAGGTAAGAGTGATGCAATTCGTTCACCTGAAATATTTCTTACCTTGCCTGATTACGCTGTGGTCCTACCTTATAAGCTACACCATAACAGACCCAAGCACGGTAAGCTTGTTGTAGTTCATGGTAAACGGAGTATACGTTGCTATATCTTATTATCAGTGGTTGTGTTTTTTCTTTTGTTATTTTTGGTCAACACACACATATAACGCAAAATTGATCGAGTCCACCATTTTTTTAGCTATCAATAACACACAAAATATTTCCTCCAAAACACTTGAAGATTTTAACAATAAATAAAATAAAAAATGTGAATTTAGATATTTTTTTTCAACACGATTGCTCACACTAGACCGGATAGAGGGAAAATATAACTAGCTAGCGGCTATTGAACTCAGGACCTCTCACGGATATTAGGAGAAAGTGTTAGCAACATTGAAGCATCAGGTTCTTAGATTTGTTATTTAGTTGGGCTCATTGTTTACGAATTAATTTCTATTGGATGGTAATATAAAATATACAAAACTAAATATTATTTGTGGGGTGGTTTTTTTAAATCATAAACTACTTCATTAAATATGTATGTTCAATTTTTGTGTTAAGTAAATATAAATAAATTCCATTGTGAATTGAAGATATATTTATGTATAACACTAATAATAATGGAAGATATCAACTCGTTGGTTAAACAGCCTATACTAGAAAACTAAACAGTATAATATAAACATGAAAAAGGAAGTTAAACAGTATAATTATATTTTGCTCAGCAAAATAAGTCCATATTTCTAAAAGCGTTCTAAATGCGAATTTGCACCAGCATAAGGGGATATTTATTGGGTCTATTTGGAGCATGGATGTGCGTTAGCGATATTTTAAATATATTCCTAGAAGTAGTTTCAATATATTATTTTAGTGATGGTTTGGGAAATGGGGGATAACTGGTGGTTACAAAAATAAAAGGGAAAGGGTGGTAAATATTTCTTGCGGTGTTGGGCACTTTGTTTATAAATAATGAACCATACATCTTATCAGTTATTGTTTATTATATTTTCTTGCATGGTAATTTGAAATGCGTGGATAGATTTTTTGAACAGTGAGTTTATTGATAAATTTTTTAATGTAGGTATGAAAGGACAAGTATGGTCACTATATAGTCTTATAAGCTTTTCATTTTACCATAACTTTTATTATTTTAAAATTACTAGAAAAAGATTTACTAATATTTTGTTTCTAAAAGGTCAGTACATGAATACTAATTTCTCAAATTACCTATAGTTATGTTAACCTTTTAATCTAATATATTATTGTCACTGTTGAAATAATTGTTAGCTTTGATAAAAACTTTTCCTATTTTTAGGGGAGTTTAAATTGGAACAATCTTTTTTTCTTAACTTTTCTGCATTTTTGTACATCTTTTTGTTCTATAATTATTTGATTTCCTTGGGTTAGTTTAAAATCTTGCCTCTCACATTGGAAATAGGGGGAGAGGGTCGACCTAACATATTTAATTGTGTACGAATGTATTGTTTATTCTTAAAATATTCATGTAAATAATTTAATACATCTTATTTTAAAGCTTAGCTGATAAGTTTTATAAAAGCTGTTTATGGACAGTTGCACCAACATCATATTGACAATATAATTTTTTATACACGAATATTGTTTTGTCAAGCTTTTCTATTTTTAGAAATTTGAGTTGGTGAAACGTGTGTATTTGCTCTTTTTATTTAGCAATTTTCTCGAAGTATGTAGCCAGTATTTGCATTTAATTTCTCTCCAGGGACTTTTATGTTCAGTTTCTTATTTTAGATTGTTACAATGGCTTATTTATTTTTTTCAAATTACTGTCATTTTTTTAATGCACTGTCATGCTTAACTGTTTTTCAAGAATTTGTTAAGCTTTTGTGTATCATCTTGCATTTAATGATTGCGCAAAGAATTGGGGCTAATAGAACTATATACAGTAAATAAGTGTTTGCACAACAATATATTACTTGCAGTATTATTTCATTAAGTCTGGAATATTCAGTACAGGAGGATTGACGCGATCTCTGGCCTAATTTTGAACACACTTGTATTTAATGACTAAAATTGTGTTGGTTATCATAAGACTATACCAAACAAACACCACATTTTAATTAAAGAGAAAAAAGAATAACATTAAAAAAAATATTTCCACTTTATTATTTTAAAATCTTGAGTAAAGTTTTCATTAGGTTTTCAAGTATCATCTTTTCACTCACATGTATCAGTTTTTTAAGATATCATATGTTTTTTTTAGCAGAATTAAAATTAAAATCCTAGCTCATATATTATAATTATACACAGTAGGTCCCAGCTGCTTGTAACTCTCAATTTGACTTCATAATGACAACACGAAGGAAACAAGATTAGGCCATTTTATACCAGATAAAGTTGTCAAAGAAAAGGATCAGTGTCGCATTTCACTGTCGTGATTTTCTTGGTTCTTGACTTGTGATAGTATTTTTTTTATATTGTCTAGAGCTGAAACAAAGAACGAACTTGTTAATTCCATTGACATTACTTGCGTCCTTAATTTATATTTTGGACATGTATGTACTTTAGTGTGTAAGAAAATATACAAAGAAATTTGAAAGAAAACGTGCCTTGTTGATTTTTATAGTCATAACTCCTAACTTGTCTTGGGATGAAGCTCGAGTCGCCGCCGAGTTACTACAATATTTGATTTGGCGGCTTTTAGATTTTAAAAAAATACCAATGAAAAGTGGTCATCAAATAGATACATTTATTTTATTTTCGACAGAAAATCTATTCGCATTTATGGCATTTGCCTGGGGAGTGAAATTTAAAAAAAAAGTTGAAAACCAGTTGTGCCTCCGTTAATAGATATTTTTAAATCCCTTTAAGACTATGTTAAAATAAAAATAAGACATGAATTTTGTTTTTATTTATCTTTAACGGAAAATAGTACTATTTTTTTACGACATCTTACTATCCTTCCAGATTGTACGCATCTAATTATGTCAAATAGTTAAGGTTGAGGGAGATATAAATTAGAGGAAATATGCTCGCATTTGCGTTGGAAAGATATCGAAACCAACTAAGGATAAATACCCACAGGGGACTCGAACGACGACCGTCTCGTCACCAAAGGGGGACTGGCAAACTCCAAGCGGCCGGAAACTACAAATATGATTACCCTTAGCTTATATTAATATCTACTACTAGAACTTTGTTTTCAGTTTAAGCTGTAATGGTACGGTGAAATAGTTATATCTGTATTATTAGTTAATTTAATCCCGAGGCCATTAACAGCTTCATTATCATTATCCGTTTCTACTTTCATTAGCAAAAATGCTTCTAAAAGTTTAGACAATAGCTGGGTGTCTTTATTGATATATTTAAGTTTGTAAAATGATCTTTACTTGCTTCTTGTGTTATCACTGAATAGATGATTTACGTTAGTCTTATAAATAACACCAAGAAACCATAAACGATATGGTTTTTAATTTAATGCCATAATATATGTTAACACATTCATTCTAGGCACCTCAGACTTAATCACTTGAACATTTGTAAAATTGAATGAAAAAAAATTGACTTGAATGAATTTATTTATTTTAGTTTAATTAGCTCTGTCAGCCCAAACCAAACCGACTCAGTCCACATCTGCTCGTCAACGGCAAACCAGATGACGATGCCCTTTGTCCACAAACCCGACTTTCCTGGGACACATTCAATTTGGTTTATAAAATAACATGAGCATAGTGGTTAAAAAAAAAAGTTCACTTCACACACGACTCACTAACCAAATTTATCCAATACTGCACAGCCAGTCTTGGTGCCAAAATATGTGTAATGGTTTACAGGACAAACGTATACACAGATAGTAAATAAATGTTTCAACCTCAGCAGGTCACCATAACCAATGAACTACGGTAATGAAAGCAATATATTCCCAGTAGGGGCCATTAGTATCAGGGGGACAAGTATGTGTATTTGCGGCGAGGATACGTATCTCCATGTGCTGCTCTTAGTATCAGGGGACAAGTATGTGTATTTTCGGCGAGGATACGTATCTCCATTTGCTGCTCTTAGTATCAGGGGGACAAGTCTGTGTATTTGCGGCGAGGATACGTATCTCCATTTGCTGCTCTTAGTATCAGAGGGACAAGTATGTGTATTTGCGGCGAGGATACGTATCTCCATTTACTACTATTAGTATCATGGGGACAAGTATGTGTATTTGCGGCGAGGATACGTATCTCCATTTGCTGCTCTTAGTATCAGGGGGACAAGTCTGTGTATTTGCGGCGAGGATACGTATCTCCATGTGCTGCTCTTAGTATCAGGGGGACAAGTCTGTGTATTTGCGGCGAGGATACGTATCTCCATTTGCTGCTCTTAGTATCATGGATACACTTCTCTCCATTTGCTGCTCTTAGTATCAGGTAGACACGTGTCTCTATTTGCTGCTCTTAGTATCATGGATACACTTCTCTCCATTTGCTGCTCTTAGTATCATGGATACACTTCCCTCCATTTGCTGCTCTTAGTATCAGGTAGACACGTGTCTATTTGCTGCCACCAATATCACAAGTATCCATTTGTTTCTTTGTTTCACGATGAACGTTGTTTACAAATAGTTATATATAGAAAATATCCCCCTCCCCCTGTGCTCAGACTGTCTATTTAGTTGAGGTTCGCGATAGACTATATTGACTGTGATGAATTCTAGGTTTTAAACTGTTGGTGATTTTCCGCATGTAATTTATCACTGTTTCTTATCCTCTGACCATTTTAGTGTCGGTGATTTTATTATATTAACCGTTTTAAAATTATTATTTGTCAAATAATGATATTTTACATTGGCCCAATGAGTCCAATGTAAACCTTTTTCATAAATCTATTTGATTGGCTATATCGATTAGCTTATTACTTTACATTAAAAACATCACACTAAACCTTTCGGTTCACTTATTTTCACCATCATGTGCTGGGACCAACTTAATCAATAGTTTTTATGACAATATATAATTAAAGATCGCCGACCCTGGTTTTCATTGAGAGTGAAAAAACTGATTTCAAGCCTGACATATTTAAAATGAATTACATTAGCATGAACAACGGTATATTTTTTCTCTCAACTGACATTTAAATTTTAGTTAGTCTTTATGTTTGTTTATGTATATCGCGTTAGCTAAGATATTAAAATAATGTTTCATACATGTTCTTAATGTGTGTTAAATATTTATGGAAATACGCTAAATATGGATTGATTGCTTAGGACAATATATAAAGACTCTGTCTATTAACATATGTTAATAGCATAGGAGGTTCTTCAACCCAACCAACATAATTTCTGTTTCTAGCAAAGCAACTCGACTGATAAACTGGTTTTAACTATCACTGATAGTGGGACCTGCCGATAAAGTGGACAACTGTTATCTTCTTGGAACAAAGCCATGGGCAGATAAGGTCTACCACTTTTAAACTTAACGTTAGGGTTTTAATGCTCGCTCTTTTTACTACCGATACTGGTATTTAGTGACATGTTAGGTGAATAGTACCAGAAAGGTGACTAGTTCAATACTACAGTAAGAACCTGGTAGGAAGAACCTTTTAAGAAAATAACTTTTTTATAGTCATCATGAAAAACATTTTACTATATTGTTGATATTAATACTACTTTATAGGTATTTTGATATAAATATCTGATCACAAGACTGTATAAATATATGAGAGTGTTTAAAGTTGGCTGCACACTCGTCTAGCATTTGCGAGATGATCGATTCTAACAGATTCCAGACGGCAAGTTGCGAGTTGGAACGGCCACCGCACACTCACCCACTGTTGCCAACTGTACTATCTGGATACTAGTTTTGATAATTTCACCACCAGAACAATCCAATTTTAGGATATTTTCTTAAAGTTATATCCTTTACCCCTGCTATAAAGTAACAAAATTTACATTAGTTATTCATTTTTTATGAAAATCTGTGGGTTTATCAATATAATGCCAGATACACGTGTTGGAAATGACTTTTATACTAAACCCCTCTTTTTGTTGTTTAATTTAATCCTAGATAATTTTTTCTATCCTACCGGCCAAAATACAATCCACTTCAGGTCCATGTACTATCGCTAGAGACTATAGCGTTGGCAACACTGCACTCACCTTTCATATGTCGTGAGCATGTCCGCATCAAGGGAAGATGAGGTGTTGGCTCGTTGGCGAATAAGGAAACTAATTATGTGGTGGGGTGGATTCTTCCCTTCAATTCGTCGAACTTACCGAATAGTTTCGCTAGTATTGTCAGTGACTACTGGCTACAAACATTCATATGATTGTTGGTTGTGCAGCTTGACGCATGCGCAGTGCACAAGCGTCTCGCACGAGGGTGGCTGACATTTGCGTTACATTTGTATGGCAAAACTAAACGTTACCTGGTTCTAGCATCCATCTACAGTAGCCCTATGACTTCTTTGGTGCTGACTGACAGCTCACAGCTGTCACTTCTGACAGTCAACATTTAGGTATATACCAAAATTTGTCAGAAGTTACAGCTGCTAAACACATGTTTTTGCAGATCATATGGTTCGGTGTAGGAATACATAATTTGGTCTGGTAACTTTTCAAAGCTGTCTGTTGTGAGCTGTCAGTCAGCACCAAATAAGCCATAGGGCTAATTACCGTCCATTTTGTTGATTTAAATGCGAATTAACACTAGTAACGTTGTTGTTTACCTTTAACCTGAAAAATAAAGAGCAACTACCTTGCTAACAGTACAAAGGAATTTCTTTATATATATATATATATATATCCCTTAATCAAAGATTATTAGTAAGAGAAATGTTTGAACTGGCTACTTTCAGAGCCAAATTGTGGCCAAAGACAAATATTTCAAGAAGTAGAAGAAGAAAATGACACCTTAGTTAAACTATATTTATATATTTTTATCTTCATATCTTTGGTCTTCCATCTTACGTCACTATTAAGTAACGCTATTTTTTGAATGTGGGGATTTAATGTTATTTGGAAATTATTTAATAAAATAATAGGCGGATGAAAATTTAAAATGCTTAAAGTTTTGCGAATTTTTAAAATAGAACTTGGATATTCCAAAGGTGGCTTTTACATATTATTTGATAACGCTACAAAAATTAAGTGTAGATTGTGAAACACCCGCGTTGACTGGCTTAGAAATTTGGAAATAGAGATTTCCTTGTAATTTGGTGATTGGCGTGTCTGCGCGATACTCGCTTTTTTATCTGGTAAAAATAATTTGGTACAAGCTAGGTTGTTGTCTACCGTATATGTACAATGTATATTGTGTTTAAGGAATATAATTTAAAAAGATTCTTAACTAGTTTGTCATAAATAAGCCTTCATTATGAACATTGTAATTAAATAGTAATAAAATATTATATAAGGTTGTTTTTTTAATTGATGTTATTTAAATACTTGTGTTTATAGCAGGCAAGGAATAGTCGAAAACATAACACCTTTTAGCTGTGATTTTTCTAATCATGGGAATATATTATTAAAGTTGATTTTCTGTAATTTTTAGCCCCCCGACTCCTTTACCTTAAGGTTGTTGTATTTTTGTTGTATTTTTACCAAAATACGAGTTTGTTTAAAGAAATACAATAATTTTCCACAAATCAGGATTTACTTTTGATTTAACGGTTTTTCTTTTTTTTCACCGAAATACATCAGTTCTTTATTTAACGAAATCCGGTCGTTTTATTTACTACAAACCAGGATCTCTATTTCCCACAAATCATGATCTAGCCTTTTATTTACCGACTTTTTATAACGAAATACAATGTTTTATAAATAAAATCTAATAGTTTTATTTATTACAAATCAGGGTCTTTAACGATGCCTAACTGGAATCGTTTAGTATGATTTTGGTAAGGACAGTATCTGGTAGTTACTAAAGTTAGTTTTATTATTATATTCATATAAAGTCATCTGCAGCTGTCACTTTTGATAATTAATATTATCAATGTCTATAAAATAACACAAATAATATAGTAACACGCTATGGCCTCAAAGAAAGATGTTCGTATGCTCTAAACTATTCTTTCAATCAAAGTCAGGATATAGACATGTAACTTTTGTGTCAGCATCGCTCTTTGTCGTGTTCATACTATATCCAGCAGCAACTCAAACTATCAAACCCAAGGGGATAAAACGCGTTTTGTGAATGGTACTATCACTGTCCTAGGTTAAGTTAGGTTCTGTGTTCTGTGTTCTATAACAATAACCATTACAATGTGAATTGTTATCATTATATGATTGTTATAATTTAACCCTAACAAATGCCCATAATAGTTTTGGGTGTAGCTTAATTGATGCCTTGATTATTTGTTAACTTATATAACATAACTACACTATCACTCGTAAAAATGTGATATTGTAAAGTATAAAAAAGATATATAAATTAAGTTTTTACAAAAGTAGCTTTTTCCACGTACAAATATTAAAAAAAACTACTTTTTTTTGCTTCAAACTCACGTTTTTAAAATATCCACCTTTACTCACTTTCACTAGACTATTAAAACCATCAAAACACGCTTTTAATATAATCTAAAGCTATCGTTTTTTTATAGTGTTTGCCCACTCCTTCCCCCACTTACCAACCTGCATACTCCAAGGAGTGTTACCACCCCACCCCCACTCTACCCTTTTAATCTTCGTCTCTTATCAAACCAATTCTCCCTTTGGTTTTCTCGGTCAAGCGTAGATGTCCAGTCCATTTTCGTTTGTCACCCCCCATCTCCTCTTCTATGCGTATAATTAGAGTTACCTTTGTGAAGCGTAGCTCGTTATTTCTGTTCACTCGGTTGACCTAGTTCCACAGTTGGATATTATTGCGCTGCGGGGTCGTTTGGGGGCTCCTTACACGGTCTGATCAAGTCTCCTCGGGACCTTGCCGCGTCAGGGGCGTGGTCAAACCGCTGGGTTGCGTCACTTGTCTGAATTCACCTGTTTGCTCCTGTAGAGATGGGAGCTAGTGAATACTGGGCCTCGTCTGTGGGCAGGATCACTGATAGACTCACTATTTAAAGTTTCTTAGCCCCCTCACTTTTTTCTAAAGCAGTGGAACTAGGAATGTTTCATAGTACACTTAAAGTGCTATCCGCCTCGCTAATGACTCAGCCTTTGTGATTATATACCTTATGCCCCGTACACACGGACAATGTTTTCGTAATTAATTCCATAAACAAGCATGTATTGGAGTAATGACGGCAGCTATCACAACATAACCAGCGACGAACTACTACGAAATATGCGACTTTCAGTAATACGGTCATCATTTACATCCTTGACTGGGAATAGCTACTGTTATCAACACAAGTAAAATTTCTTTCATAAGATGGTTTATATATTTATAAATTATAAGTATTGTTGATTGATCCGGCCTATTTAATAACATATTATAATAAACATATATATAAAATACATTTAGACTAAATCCATTTCCATCAAACCTGGAAGATAAAGAAAGGAATTACTGCTTAATTAATAAATGTATGAATACTTATACTAGGATTCTGATTCATAAAACCTTTTGGATATAGAAAATACAAACATATTTTTTGTGGATAACATTGACTATTAACATTGACATTAACTATACTATTAATATTATTTTATTGATAGTAATACTATTTATCAAAAGCGACAGCTGCATATCACACGACTTTATTTATGTATGTATGCATATTGTTTTTGTAACGTTTGTAATTACCAAAATATTTATTATCGTCTAAATCGTACTTTAAACCTCTTCTGAGCATATGTTTTTACCTGATGATTTTACAAAAACTAGGACTTGCGCTAGTACAAATTACGCACGCACAACTTTAATTATAATGTCTTGTTTTGTTAATAATTGTCACGATAGTCCTTCACAGAGTATTTGTTGACCTTGACTCAATTCATTGGTAATAATAATAATAGTAATAATAATATTTAGCACCGCGTCCTACTACCCGTTCGGGTTATACGCTCTAAGTACTAATTACGCTAATGGATTACGAATTGGGAAGGTTGAATTAGAGGAAATGAACCCGCATTTGCGTGGAGGGAGAGTGGAAAAGCATTTAGGAAAAAACACCCCCAGTTCACCCGACCGAGATTCGAACCTCGAATTCATTAGTAGATTATTTACGAAAACAACGCTCATGTGTAAGGGGCATAGCATGAGAAACTTAATCGGGCACTCGCTGTGAGGTCTCTATTGTCCACTCTCTCTCTCTCTTTCTCCAGTGCTTTGAGACTTTCGACCTTAATAATTGGAATGTTCACCGTACGGTTACGTCACGAATATAACTTGCTTAATTGCTCCCGCCTATGCTACGCGACAATTGTCCTTATTGTTATCTCAAAACCATATGTATGCTTTCTTTTGGGTTGCTTCTGGAGATTATAAAATAATTTGAGTGCCCAGCATCTTGAAGTGACAGGTATACTAGGCCAGGGAATAGTCAGGGGATCTGCTAGATCAAACGATAATACATTTCAGGGGATTGTAAGAGAAAGTAAATCTACTAGGTCAGGGGGATAGTTAGAGAAAATACATTGATTATCCTAGTTCATAGAATCCGTAGAAAAATGTCATATAATAACCATTAAGAAAGGTGGAATAAATTTGTTGAGTAGTTTAATGTCTTTTAAACTAATAAAACCCCTTCAAGATAATTCGAATTTCCTTGACAGGGATTAGAACCCTAGATATAAGGGGCCATTTCAATACCTTCTAAAACGGAACCTAGTATAACACCAAGTATATATTTAGCCTGACCTCTCTCCACTCCAACCTGTGCTACGTAACTTTTAATATCAGGAATGCATGTCATTAATTCATAAGGAAGATTTCAAACAATTTTGTAACAGTACTTTATTAATTTTATTTATTACAAGCTTGAAAAAAAAGTTCTAAACATATTACTTTTCATGTAGTAATAGTACACAAGTCGCTGTCATGCGCATGGAAATATTTGCTATCGGATGTGCCTAGGCGTTCGTAGTCGCGGGCAGGCAGCGTTCGAAATATTGTGCGTTTTCAACACCGTACACATTCGGAAATTTTCTTTAATTCTGTTTATTGAAGTGGGAATGTAAGGAACACGAGAAAATACCAATGTTTTTGCGAGTTTTTATCAAAACTTTTTTTTGGTAAAAATAAATCTATGCGAACATAGAGTTTAATTTTCTTCACATGGTGACCTCTACATTTGTTGAATATTTGTCATGAGCATAGCGGCATTAGATGACAAACTTTTTAAACGAAGGGAAAAATATTTTATGAAATTCCTGGACATCCTTGACCGATATTAAATAACTTTTGATAGCCTATCACCATCTGAAGAAAATTAAACTTATGTATCTATAGAAACAGTATTTGATTTATTTTAACCCAAAAAAGTGTTGCTATAAAAACTGGAAAAACATTAACATCTCGTTCCCTACATCCCCTCCTTAAGGGGAATCGTGCATGGCAACTTTTTTTTTAGAAAACAATTTTTTTTCACACCACAGTTGATTGTAATTTAGTATGTTTTAATTTTTTTTAAACAATTTTTTTTATATAATATATTTCCTTCATAAGTTCTTTTAACTGATTAAATTAGATGTTTTTACTATTCAAACCTACTCACTATGTTTGATTTGTTATGTTTGACTTGTAACTTGCTATAGATGCACGTATAAATATTTCAAAGCAATCGCTTGAATATTTTCTAAGTTATTAAGTATGTAGGTCTACTGCTACACATTAAAATTAAATTTTTAGGTAGCGGTTTGTTTTTATTTATCTACTTTATATCTTACAATATCAAGGTTTTTTCAAATCTATTAAACATTTATTTTACATTAATGGGAGATTGGTTCTAAGCCGTTATATGTTTGATTTTTTGCCTTTGTGAGGTCGGGTTATTAAAATAGCTTCGTCACCCTCTCGTATTGTCCACTGTTTTTGTTTGTCCACCGCCTCGCTTCAGACATATTTGCATGGATCTAGAATATTTGAGATGACTGAATAAGTGCGACTGTTGAGAACGTCTTAACTAAAATTTTATTTAGTTTTAAATCCAAACAAGTTCCCCTCATCATAGCCTTCAACATTCAGGCACTACCGCCAGATACAGGGCGTTCAGCGACCTGGAAAACAGCGAAATGTCAGAAAATTTGCCTGGCCAGGGAAAATTCTGGGAATTTCATCAAATTTCTGGGAATTTCATCAAATTTCTGGAATTTTTACGTCTTCGCTAAAAAAATATACGCACATTTAATCTTCAGTGGTCAAAATAATAATTTTCTTTCATTTAATACTCACCGTGAAGCTTTTAATTTTGATGTCTCTGTTGTGCATACTAATCTCGATTCTCCAAGTCAACATGTGATTTGACCCGCTTCGGTGGCTGCATGATCTAAGGCGCTACTCTCGCAATAGACTATACTGCCGATGACGGGGAGACCAAGGTTCGAATCTCGGTTTGGTGTAATGAGGGTGGTTCTTTTTTCCTAAATGGTTTTCCACTCTCCCACTCAAATGCGGGTGAAATTCCTCTAAATATGACCTTCCTCATCTCTAAAATCACTAACATAATTAGTACATAAGCGTATAACCTAAACGAGTAGTTAAACGCGGTGCTAATGAATAAATTAAAAACTTGTGATTAGCATACCGTCTTTTCACCCCCTCTGCCTCTCATCTTTAGCTAAGTTGTGTAATGGTTATGCTAATGAGCAAGAATTTTATTACATTAAATGAAGAAGAAACTAAAACATTGAGTCTCAAAACGGCCATGCTGTACCATTGAGGCGAAAAAATGTCAGACTGTACTAGTTGGACTATGATGGGAAAGACATCGTTGAATTTTTAAGTTTATTTTGGCTGGGCACTCGATTATCTTTCACTTGGCATGTCAGGCCGACTTGCATGTGGGACCTCCTAATAAATACGATGAAATACTAACCACTCGTGCCCTATTCGATCATATATTAACATCATTTCCTTGACCTAAAGTAGATCCGCTGCACTCTTCCCTAGATACCCTTCATGGAGTGCTGGCGAATTTTATTTTAGCACTGCGTCTTAATAACCGTCCGGGTTATACGCTGAGGTAATAATTGCGCTAATAATTTTAAGAATAAGAAAAGTTATATTTAGAGGAAGCGTACCCTCATTTACATGGAGAGAGTTGATAACTATTTTGGAAAAAAAATCTCAGTACACCCGACCAAGATTTGAACCTCGATCTTCTCGTCATCGGCATTCTAGTATACTGCGAGAGTAGTGCCTTAGACCATGCGGCCACTGAACTTGGTCTGGCGTAGTTGACTTTGACTCTGGAGGCCATGTTCAATTTACGAGACGGGGTGCAATATTTAGCGTGTATTGCCGAATGTGGTTTCCCATCCTGAATATTCTCTTCAGTCGATTGAAAAGGTCTATACATTAGCATTAAACCCTAAACATAGAATAAGACTAAAATATTCCAGAAACAAAGACTAATAGTGGCTGTCAATTTGCATTTGGAATCTGGTTGTTGACTACTCGTGGTCTGCAGCTGCAGTTGGCGTCTTTAAGTTGCTCCGGGCGTGTGTTTGTAAAATAAGTTAAGGTACAAAGGGTAATTTTACTAAATGTTTTCCCCAATCGCTCTTCTGCAAATGAAGATATATTTATATCAAAATATACCTTCATCTTCTATTTGTAAAGGAAGTACTGATGTGAAACTTGCCCATCCTATTCGAGTTTAAGTAGGTGTCATCTTGTATGTATTATAGCGCCGCATTTGAGGCGTACTCAGTATGACCATGAAACTAGCCTTTGGTATTCATCCGCTACGCATTAGTTATGTGCTGTCACTTTACAGCGCCGGCCTGGTTGGCAAAAGATATTTACTGGGTGGATGTCCATGGAACTCTTTTTAAGTATTTTTTTTTGCCGATTGAAAAGGGCATAATTACCTTGGATAAATTTACTATAAGACTATAACCTAGCTAATAAGTCTTAACACGAGGGCTATTTAATGACTTAATCTATTGGGTAGAAATGAGGATTTTAGTGAAAAGAACTAGAGATGTTAAAACTACAGTGGTAAATCACACGTGGAAAATTATTTCCCATTACTTCAGGCCGACATTCGAACCTAAACCTTCCTCGTCACCTGTGACACAGACCAGTCTACTACAAACCTGGACTCCACACCAAAAAATTGCTCTTTATACAGAGTCCTGCTTCTTAAGTTCCTAATACGTACAGCTCCGTAGAAGTTGGATCATCTTTATCTTTCTAAGGACTAGTCGATACGGACTGTTAACTGCTCAGGGCTACCAATCACAGCAAAGTAAATATGTGCGAGCGTATTGAAATTAAAGTACCAACTGCAGCGAAAGGATTCTTTACTGTGGAAACAAATCTAAAATGAAATGATAGTTTCTTAAAAATTTAAATATTAAGTTCCCAGAAAGAATGGCATCGTTTTATTTTTGTTAAACTTTGCATTAGTATATTAATAATCTATATATATATATATATATATCACTTCTTCTTGCTTCCAGACAATTTTCTTTAAAAGAGTTTAATTGTACGTAATCTCCGACTTTCTCACTCGTTGGCCCGGTCACGTGATTATGATACGGACTGTGTAGTAGACACGATTTACATTTCTAAGGAGCATTAAATACTTAAGGACTATACGGATGCGTAGCTTACGGACTCTGTAAACGAGGCTTTATACCTAATACCACGTGACCATATGTACAGGTAACAGTTCAGTTTCACCCAAACTGACCTATTAGTCATTTTTAATCAATGCACTTCTTTAGTTAATCGATGTCTAATTTCTCCCCCCCCCTCCCCCCGGCCCCCGCCACATTGCATGCAGGCTCATTTTAGTCAAAAAAGGGTGGCTGCCTAGTTTTTTACATTTATTGTAAACTTAACTAGATGTTTAGGTTATTTAGTTGGGCTCAGTTTCTGCGCAATCCACATTCTATGTTATTTATGAGTAATTATTATTTTTGTTCCCAGGTAAGCAGTACGTCCTGGTGTTTGTCCCGAAGGCCTTCTTAAAGTAAGTATGCTGGGAGTTTCACTCAATCTAGCGGTTAGTACGTGCTGTGAAAACACGACTCTCCCTTGGTATACCTATGATATGCGCACGATTTGCACACTACAAACCTGGCGCGAAGAAAGTTGACCTAACACAATTGTGGCAGGAAAACGGGGAAGCACACAATTTCACTAATAACTCCTGTCTGAAATTCTAACGGTTTCTTGATTGATTTCTTACCATGGGTTCACACGTTCGCCGTAAAGCAAAGGCAGAACAGGGACGTGGTCATGTGGCGAGCTCTCAAACAATCACGATATTTTAGTGCTATCCGTTTCGCACGCCTGGCATTAGTTGAAATATGTTCACTTTGTCCACTGGGCCGCGCAGATCTGCTTGTAAGAGCCAATCATCGCAAAGCTAATTGTTTCTCATAATAAATTACACGTGTCAACATCACTTAATAATACAACTGTCGACATGGTAATATTAACCTAAAATACATATTTTTTCCACTCAAAAATAAAACTTGTTGGTAACCGGGTGTTTCTTGTTTGCGTTGTAAAGCCTCATATGTAAACACACATTTCTGCAAGAGTATGCAGATTCTGCTCAACTTTCGTCGGACGTGTGAATCAAACTCTAATCTATTATGACGTATTCGCGCACGCGTCCTCATACCCATGAGTTTCTTATTCCTATGCAAATATGCAGATAGTTCGGATGAGTAATAAGATCTGGAACACGGACAAAAAAAATCGAAATCATTTCCTAAGGGGTGACCTGGCGGTCTAGGGTTAAGGTGTCAGACTTCTATGCTGGGTGGTCCGGGGTTCAATCCTCAGTCCCGACACAGATGTATCTGATCGCCAAACCCTTCCTTCACATTTGACAAGACGTGTATTAATCACAACTTGTGAATGTGGGGAATGCCAGGCCTCCACCGTGGTTCGGGTCCCACGTTAAACTGTAGGTCCTCCATTTCATCTCACAATCACCCTACCATTACACATTAGTGTAAGTGCATATAACCTAAACAGGTAATAAGATGCGGTGCTAATAATAATAATTATTTCTTAAAACCATATAAATATAACGATTATTTGGTTTTTACTGTTAATTTAGCACTATGAGAATAAAAAATATACACAAAAATAATGGTTCTGTAAATGCACTTTGGATAAGTTTTCTTTTTTCTTTCTTTTTTCTTTCTTATATTCACGTTCATAGGCGATAAATATCGCTCACTCACATGAAATGCCTTGCCACCTGTTTGAAAGCTCTTGAGCGTCTTTATGGAGGTATATCACGCGATGGCGCAATCTTGGGAGCAGTTGTAATTGTTTGTGATGGTACTTGCAAAGCGCCCAAAGGATGTTGGGTGTATTTAGCTTCATTAGCTTCGTGTCGGTTCTTCTTATCATCCAGCTTGTGCTGGTGAGACGTGGTTTATCCGGGCCACGCAATCAACATCCGTTCCCACACTTTGTGTGCCAAATGCAAATTTGGGAACTTGGTCGGTTGGACAATCATGGTCAGTCGATTTTTGAAACTAAATACAATCATAAGTCAAAATACCATAGGACAAGCATAAAGAATTTGGTTTAATGCACTTTTTATATTTGTACGTTTAACACTTAAATTCCTCCCATCTCTCTCCGGCTCTATGTCATACTACCTTTCCGGGTAATCAGTATATTTATATTAATGGAATAGGGTCAAGGAAAGTAACATTTGGAAGAAATGTACCCACACTTGCATGGTGGGAGAGAGTAAAACCATTTAGGAAAAGCACCCCATTACGCATTCCCTTGCCACCGGCAGACCAGATGAGATGAGACTGACGCCTTTGTTGGAATGTGGAGCTGCGCAGTTAGTACCGAGTTTATTAATGACTTAGTATAAGGGGTAGAAATTAGGATAGCTTAAGAGGAAATGCACTAGCATTGGTGTGGAGGCGGGATGGATAAATTCCATAAAACCTCAATACACCCGGCCGAGACTAGAACCTCCATCTTCCCGAGATTGGTATTCAATTATATTGCGAGCTTGACGCTTAGAATGTGTGACCACTGGTGTTAATGGACCTAATTTTACTTTCAAATCATTTCAGAAATATATTTGCACTTTTGTTTATCATAAACGAAGATATCAACTTTGGTGATATCAATAAAAATAAGAGTTATAAGATTACGCGGCACCATATAACTATTGGAGCGTCTGCCCTCCATAGAGGAGCAGCAATAACCACCCGAATAGGCCTCTCCTCGGGCCTTTTATAACCTCAAAGGACGCTACTTGAGCATCCAAAAGCTCCTACGCTTAGATCACCCTTGTTTGAAAGTATTATTTATTATTACTGCTTTGTCCAGCTAAACACAAAACCCCATTGAAAATTCCCTTAACGTGTAAGTAGTGTGGTGGCCCTGGTAAATCACTCTGTGATAGGTAGGATTTGGTCACGTGACCACGCCTCCTGCTCTCTGATTGGCTGAGCCCCTCCTTCCCCCACCCCTCCTTCCCCTGACCTACTTTCCCCCTCCTCCTGCCCCTCCCCTACAGCCGGCAAAGCCCGGACATGTTGGTTCTTGCTGATTAATTATTAATTATTGTTAATTGGTAGGATAGAGGTGTTGGAGATTTTATTTATTTCAGGCATACGCCGGACATGTTGGTTCTTTATGATTGTTTATTTATGGGCATACAGTCCTTGACGTTTCGGCACGAAGCTTGCGCTACGGCTGACAGGCCTAGAATGAACATTGGCTCTTCTGTCACAAGGCTCTGACCCGGAACAAGCAGCATGAACCTTGCGCTATGGTGGTCGGTGGTAGAGTGTGGTAATTGGTTCACCCTGCCTTGAGACCCCCCTCCTCCTTCGCCACCCTGACGCCAGACTGCCGGGGCGACAAGTGATCTCAACAACCTTGGGTTTTCCCAATGACGTAATCATTGCGTGTTATGTCGCAACCCTGGCGCCAGGTTGGTGGGCAGACAAGACAAGTTGGGACAAGAATAGATCGTGACCTCAGCAACCTGGGTTTTTCCTATGACGTAATCATTGCGTGTTATGTCGCAACTCTAGCTCTAGCATCTCTAATTATGAACAATCAGGGGCCTCGGAATCCACAGTTAGGGGCCACTACCCCGTCACAAGTCTACTAAAATTGGTTGTTTGGTAGCGTCTGTCAAAAAGCACGGCTGCAGGTATCCGTCCAGGACCGTCGGCAACCTGGCAACCCTCGGTTTTTTACAGCACAAGCAGGGGCCGCGGAATAACAGTTAGGTATCTCAGCAACATGTGTTTTTTTCCTATGACGTAATCATTGGGTATTATGTCGCAACTCTACCAGACACATGCACAATCAGGGGCCTCGGAATCCATAGTTAAGGGCCGCTGTCCCTCGTCACAAGTCTACTAAAATTGGTTGTTTGGTAGCGTCTGTCGAAATGCATGGATGTAGAAATGTTCCTCCTCCCGCAGCTCTCCCCGAGTGAGATTCGAACCCATAACATCTACCCGACCCCCAATACCCCTTAGGAAAGATATAACAGAGCTGAATACCTGGCGTGTTGACAAGGCATTGATAGATATCGCCCTTTGTTTTCCCTGGCAACAGGCCGACAAGACGAGTTGAGGCAAGAATATATCGTGACGTTTGCAAAGGGTTTTCCCATGCGTGGCTTGATTGCCCCAACAAGACGAGTTGATACAAGAGTAGATATAGAGGTCACCGACCTTGGCAACCTGGGTTTTCCCTGGCGCCAGTTTGGCGGGTAGAGAAGACGTGTCGAGACAAGAATATATCGTGACATTTGCACAGGGTTTTCCTGGGCGCCAATTTGGTGGTCCAACAAGACGTGTTGTGACACGAATAGAGCGTGACCCTGTTCTTCTCGTGACGTCGATCGAGAGGGGTGGCTATAAAGAGGGGTCCCCACTTGGTTGTGTATTTATAAGCGTTTGTAGAGCAGCTCAAGATGGACAAGTTACAGCAGCTGGTAAATATTGTCTTCGCCGTACAGACCGTCAAATTGTGTGATCTAACCGTAGATCAAAAATACTCGGTTGATAAATTAAAAGCGGTCAATACAAAGCTCGGGAGACGTCTAATAGTCTTATCTAGACGGCGAGTTTTGTGTATTTTTACCGTGTCGTTTTGGTACTGTAACCAGGGTTGCCACGCACCTGGAAAACAGGGAAAACCGGGAAAAAGACAGGGAATTTGTTTGTGTCTGGAAAAAACCGGGAAAACACAGGGAATTTCACCAAAAAACTAGAATTTACTGGAATTTGTTAGTGGATTTGGGCAATAAAGTGCTTGCAAGCAGAACAATATAGACTAAAATTTGTAACTGGAGAATTGAGCAGTCTGATTGGAACACGTCTCATTTATGATGACTATGCTTACCAGCACCTCATCAGCTTGAGATAAGTCCTGAGTGCAACTGAGATGACTGGTTTTCGTTCGGCAAATGCCGCGCATTTTCGGCTTCCTCCACTCACCCCCGCTAATAAGACAAACGTCTCGTTCCACCCCCACATTTAAACTCAATATTGTATTTTTGGTTTTTCCCAATTTTTTTCATTCCATTTAGGGTAGACAGAAAATATAACCAATTTTTCCTTCTATAAAATGTGTCATTCATTTCTCATCATTTTCCAAATAATTCTTAAACATGTATTTCTCTTGCACAATAAAACATGCTTCCAATGAAAAATTACCACTCTTCATTTCTAAAATTTTCTTTAAAACTAAATTAAATGCCTCTATAATTATATTTATGATATCTATTAGGTGTCTGGAAAAATTGAAAATTTTCTCTGGAAAACCTGGAAAACAGGGAATTTGGTAATAAGAAAATAGTGGCAACCCTGTGTAACAGATGAAGACGTGTGTGACTTAAATAAAGAAAAACTGGTATTTACCTGCGCTGGAGTAAAACCTGATTCACCTACCATTGTGAACTTTGAACGCGTTTAAGAGACACGGCAGTTAACAACAACGGGCAGTGGAGCATAGTGGACTCTACAGAACGTTTAGCTCTCAGGTACGCTCACCATGCTTCGATCCGGCTATATTAATTTAATGTTTGTGGGCCATATGATGGAGGGGCGTGCCTATATGACGGGAGAGAATGTTCACAGTGTGGCGGTGAGTGATAGACAGGTAATTTACAAAGTAGAGGAGCGAGGCTACATAGAGTTTTGTGACTCTACCTGTCACACGATAAGAGCGACGGAAGTACTACCCTACGAGAGAATCGTGGAAACGTATATGTGTGATGTAACGTGCGCCGTTTACAATTTCCGCAAGGGGGACGTGGTAACTGTGTTACCCCGACCGCCACCGCCGCCCTTCCGAGCTCCACACCACCCGTCACCGTACTTCACGCCACCGCCGCCCTCAGAGACACAGGCGTACACACCACCAGAGACGCCTACCTACCAGGCATCAGACTCGCCCGAGTACCCACCACCAGAGTCGTCTGTCTACCAGTCACCTGCGTGCCCGCAGTCAGAGGCGTCAGATTCATCGGCGTACCCACCACAGAGTCAGCTGAGTGCCCACCACCACCGAAGGTAAAGTCCGAAGAACCCGTAAATCTCGAGGATTTAACAATTTACAAAAATTATTCAAATGTTAAAATTATAGGTGAAACGCCCGCCGACTACATACTCAGCCTGGGCAGTTTCGGTAACGCTTTCCTTCCAAAGTCAATATATTTTTTGGATTGTAAGCGCTTTAAATCTAAATCACGCTGTATGCTATATCTCGGAGGACAAAGTGTGATGTTTAAAAGTGAATTAATAAACTAGACGTACTCTGCTGCTGTCATCGGAGCTAGTGGTGACATTTTGAAAAAACGTTAGTTTGTGAGTAGAGCGAGTGTTTATTTCTTTTGCTGCATCTGTCTTTTATATAAGTTTATACTATATATAATATAAATAAAACCTTTATATCAAATTATATTATACCTCTTTTCATTTGTGGTAGTAGTACTTTCGTGGACTTAGAATATTTTTGTTTGATTTTAAATATTGTATTAGGAGATTATAAGTATCTAGGAGGTGGCGTACCAACTTTTTACTCTTTGTTTACATTTAGTAACCATGCTAACGCATTAATTGTAGTAACTACATATCTACCAATTTATTACCATCTGTAATATATATATATACCTGGCTTAACCTAATATCCTTTATCAATTAATAATTGTAAGTCAATAATAGGTTAGCACACGTTTCGTAAATCTACCATCACTGAGAGTTAGTCAACGTGGACTCTTTACGTTCACCTAAAACCAATCGCAGAACAGAAACCAGGTCACGACACGAGAGGACCAATTGCTCGACAAACATCTAGACGAATCCAGTTAAGTAAGAGTGGCTCAAGTGACAGACAAGTTAATTCAAAACTAACAAAGCTATAAGCATGGTAGTAGTGGTTGAAATGACAATTCTGGACCACTTTCTCCCATAAGGTTAACATTGATCCACCACATTGAATGGGGGTGGATCACTTTCTCCTCTAACCTAACCTAACCAGGATTTTAATTACATAAGAGTACCTTATGTCTTTGTATTTGTTGTTCTGCCCCTTGCAGACCCCCTCCTCCCTTGAGTCTAGATTACAGTCCCCATCTTGTACTCTTACCTCCTTTCAGGCATACGACTTCCTGTATTCATCCTGGGCAAGAAATAGTCTGGCTCGATCATGACCGTGTTGATCTCATCCATCTTCTTACCACCCACCCCGCTTACCAACCGATCCTTAAAGCTTGGCAACTTAGATCTTGTACCTTAGACGATGTATCCATCCTCTTACCACCCTTTCCTTGATACCTGACGGTTTAGATCTTGTACCTTAAACGATAGGTCCTTCCTGCTTACCACACATCCCTCAAAATATTATGAAAACTGTTTGAAACGCTACTAAATAATTATGCATCATTCTCCACTCGATGCCTTAAACGCTGAGACCATTCTTCGGGGTTCGATCCCAGTCTATTGCCTGAAGGTGGATTTTCATAAATTGTTTTCCACTCTCACTCTACGAAAAATCGGGTGCAATTTCTCTAAATTCAACCTTATTCATCCCTAAACACATTAACGTAGTTAATATATAGGCGTATAACTCTATAGTAGGTATAACGTGGTGCTAAAAATAAAAATATGTAGCACTAAATATACAAGCTAGATATTGAAATTATCTTTTTGAAAAACAATAAAAATCATTTTTACTCTCGCTTATTGCCGGTTACTAATTTTGCTTACTATTTTAAAACTGTTGTAAAATTTCAAGTTTTAATAAAGGCCATTAAGGAGTTTTTATTCAATGGTTTTCAATTCTTTCTTAATTGAAAAGCTGGTATATTTTCTCTAAATTATACCCCCCTCACCTCTAATATATTAATATAAAAATAAGACTTCATACGTGTGGACCAGCGCTCACTGTTCTTTAATGTTGCAGCCAGCGTTGCAGAATTAATTGCGACTGTTCAGTTCGTGATATTCTTTTATAAGATCATCATTAGTTCACCTACATTTTTACTTTAGCAAACCCTACAAAAATATGTCAAGAAGTGTGAGTTTAAGCTGATGGGCTGGGGGAAAAAAAACAAGGACAATCGTGTGTGTATTGAATTAACTGTTGTCACTTATCCCACTCTTAGCTGGATGATATCAAATTTGGTCAAGTATTTGGTCCTCTCGGGTCGACCACTTGGTTGTCTATCACTTTGTACTCCTATACATGAGCTTGTCTAGCAGTTGGTCCAAGTCGTGTCGGCCACTTGACCGACCCAGCCTTCCAAATAATGGTTTTCATTTTGTCTACCGGTTGGCTGTCTATCACATGGTCCAGCTGGTGTCGATCATTTGGTCCATGTCGTTTCTTCATGTCTGGCAATTGACTGTCTACCACTTTGTCCTCTCGTGTCGGCCACTTTGTTGTCTATCACTTTGCCTGCTACCCTCTGACATACGTCTTGGACCAACTTAATATTTATCCTGTTAGAATAGCCTTTTACTTCAACTGAAATACGCGTAACTATTAATACTGTCTACCAATTTAGATTATCATTATTATTAAGAATAGGTACTGTATACATATACAATAATATAATTGAACCTTATTCATATACATACCCTTTATATCCAGACACTATTAATTACTATTTTATATCGATCATTTTTAATAACGATGATAATAATAATGTTAAACTTAACATTATTTAACACCTCTAGAAGCTCTTTGTAGTGTTTTTTTTGTGGTAACACAGCCCCTAATTTGGATTTGTATCTTAATTAAGATAATGTTTGAACCATGAATAAAGCCATATATATTTTGTTCATAAAATTTCGCGGGGTTTGAACCCTAACCACCTCCCCACCCGGCTACAGCCTTGCTCTTTTCTATCCCAAGGTACTTTATATTCTAGAATATCGTCCGGTAGTGCGTCTGCTTATTGAGTCAGGTTAAATTCCTGGCATGGCTTGAGCAAAATTTAGTGGCTAAATTAAGGCATTCTCTTTCACACCGAGGAATTAACTGCCGGATTACTTGATGCTGTGTCTGTTCTAGAACTTAGTTCGTAAATCGCGTGCTGAAATAATCATTCATTAAATACCCCAAGTCAAATTAAAAATATTAATGCAAGAACATTCAGTTGACGATTCTTGTAATCGTGATGAAACTGTTCAGAGCCTGGCAACATAGACTGCAAGGTTGTTACGGAGGAGATCGATAGTATTTACATTGATCACTCACTCTTTTCTCCAGGCCTGACATGGTTTTGGTTGTATCTATCCAAGCGCTGGGCCGAAATATGTTGAACCCATTCATTTAAACCACAATGAGGGCGTATAACTCGAGCGGGTAGTAAGACGCGGTACTAAATTAAAAAGAATGAAGTTATCGTTCTTGTGTGTGTGTCGCTATGAAACTGGGCCTGTCAGCTGACCGAGCCTTTGTTCTTTTCTGCTCCCGTCACGAGCTCGGGCTGATTTCCCGTTTCTTGCAACCGCGTCGTGATTAAGACTCGTCCCTTCGTGCTCACTCCCTCTATTTCACAAGCCGAACTCGTGAATTGATACATCCACTTGGAGTATTTGGGATTTGACAGCTTCAGGAAAAGGTTGATCTTCGTTCGGGGCAGTGTTTAGGGAGGCTGACTACTAGATGGGTATTTAGAACCATTGTTCCACCTTGCTTGCCCTCGTCGCAGAGTGGTTGGAGAGTCTGACTGGTTACAGGTAACTCAAAATAGACCAGACTGCCGATGACAGGGAGATCGGGGTTTGATGTCGGTTGGGTGCACTAAATGGTTCTCAACTTCCACTTCGAAAATGTGGGTGCAATTCATATAAATTCAACCTTCCTCATCCATACCACATAAGCGTAATTAGTACACAGGCGTATAACCCGAATGGGTATTAAGATGCCTTGCTAAAACAAAGTAGTAAAGAAACAATTGAATGCGAACTTTTGTAGACCCGTTATGTTCATAAATCATAATTACCTTTTTTTAATAATCATTAAGTTGACTAAAATAATTTTAAGGTTGGTCCGACATTTGTTCCACACCCTCGTCGACCTCCCCCCTCCCCAATCCGTGTTTCTTAACTACCCCTCTCCTACCACCGTTATCCTTCCCCCCTTCTTATAACCCACTCGTCACTTTACAGACTATAGCTTGAAGTATAACCCCTCCACCGGAAGCCATCACTGCACAGACATTTTTGGGAAATTTTCCTATTAGAAATTTCCCGGAAAATTTTCATCTTTAGCCACATGTTCCCTTCGTTTATCCTAAAGATTAATTAGCAACCTTACATTATATTATTCCTCTATGGTTTAGCTTATAAGACAGGATCATAATGTAATCCGTCAAGGTAAGACTGCTAAACTCTGATTTTTATTGGCAGCCCACTTTCGATCTCCAACATTGATTAAAAGTCACTAACATTTGGCATTTTAGAAATATATCTTATTTGATTTATTAATGATGAAGTTCATCTAAATTTTATCATAAGGGTTCATTAATACTTCCTTATGGACTCTCATTTATCTTTACATTATTAGTTTAAAGGACTAGGTGTGTAAATACAATGTATTGTAATATTTCCCCTCCCCCGCCATTGTGGCAACATGAGTTTCCGGTTTTCAAATAGACGCAGATAGAAGCAGCTCCTTTGTATTTTTCTAATTGTTATCCCCGCTAGCCCCCTACACATATCCCCCATCTCGAGAGGTATTATTTAAAGAATTTTGGGGATGATGTTTATCGGTGAAATACATTTACATAATGACTGTTTCATGACTTGAGCGCAGTAAAAAATTTGACATGAGCTGTTTTTAAGTTAAAATTAAAGCGTTAATTTTGTGTCATTCCGCGAAGTTAGTTTTTCTAGGCCAACGGTTCCCAACGTTTTTTCGCTCGCGTACTCTTTGGTAATCCATTTCTATAAATTGTGCCTTTAATTTTTTGGCAAAATGTTTAATTGCTACAATAGTATTTATTTCTGATTTATTTTTAGCAACTGAAAATAAATGGGCTGGTAATGGGATTAAAAAAACACGTGATGATAAGCTGAATAAAGAGTGCAGATATTTTTACATCCAAAAAGCAAACGTTACAATAAAAACTAATTTTATTAATTAATTTATTTATTAATAATTATAAAAACGTTTTATGTTTGGAATTGAAATCAGTTTCCCGAGGTCAAATATAGAAGAAAGCCCGCACCGCCCCTCACCGTATTGTTGAGTTGATTTCATAAATTTTGACTAATCTTTTGTCTTACACTGCTGTAATTATGTAGCTCTTTCCACCATATAATAAAATATTTTCGTGTATCCCCAAACGTCCTGGCATGTACCTCACGTTGGGAACCGCTGTTCTAGGGAAGATGCGTTAGCTCATTGAATCTTTGGGATGGTTAGTTTGAATCCCAGATGAGCCATAATCATATCAGTATGTCAATTGTTTTTTTGAATGAGATCCAGTGACTCAAATAATCCCTTCTTTAAAATAGACCTTGTTCTTTTACATCAAAATAACTCAATAGTTTTAGTTTGTTGATCCATTTGTAACTAAATATACTTTTTTTTTTGTAATGGACGGGGGTAATTAACCAAGCTTTATTTGAAAATATTTATATCTTACATTCGAAAGTTAGAGGACATGAAGAGATAAAACATTTTACTAATCATTGGAGTATAGCAAGCAAATTCGTCCTACATGACAATTGTTGTTTTGGGGTGAATTGTTTTTAGCTTATATTTAATTTTGCGTCTAGATTAATAACTCGAGCGACGAGAAACACATTCTTTATCATATATCATAAGCCAAGTCATAAGATATGCGAAAAAGTTTCTCCACGCCTGTACTACTTTATTAAATGGTATGGGTTTCTTTTTATATGAAGTTAAATACAAAATATCAAGTTAAATGCTTACATAATTAACTATGTGCTAATAGATAGACTACACGAACTATAAGGTAGAATTTTTGGTATGAAAAAACTTTCAGTTGTCCATTCTTATAAAAAGCCATGTAGGCCTGTATATTTTCACATTTCACATTAATAAATGTGATTTTTTAGCTAGCAATAAGATATTTTGAAGCCCTGAATGCTAGCACAAGAACGGGGCAGCTCTGAGTGTATTGTTGCAATATTTCCCATATTAATGCTTCACATCTTCAAATTGAATAATTTCAATAGATATTCAATCAAGGAGGCTGTTAAAATACTATGTTTTTTGCCTTGAAAACGGCTAGCAATCAAACCAGATTTTTTTTACCACCTTTTGAATCAATTTTAAATAATATTTTTAAAACATAGCTTATAGTCAATTTTCTCACTGATTGAAGGTAAAAACTAAATAAACAAGTATTTTGACTACTTATTTCCAACAAGCTTATCACCATAAATATAAACCATCTGGATCAAAACAACTGTTAACCAGTATTCAATGTTGGCCTCATAAGCAGAATCAACAATAAATCCACCTTTCCCTTTGTATGTGGTGGTGAACCTAGCGCCATCTCCTACTAACACCAAGTTGGTCGTCGTCAAAGGGAATCTGAGTAACATTCACTGGAACACGTAAGATGACGAACAATATTTCCAGGTGAAAGGTGACTAACAATAAACAGCCTCCGTTTCTCCTCGCGTTATATTCATTCAAAGACAAAGGTCCAAAAAATGACAAAAGAACAATAGGAAGAAAATATAACACTGCCAGGACCAAGACTTTTCCTTTCACTCCTTTCCCTCCTTGCGGTCCAATGGCAAGGATTGAGGAAACAAACAAACACTTCTTTACATATAATAATAATAATAATAATAATAATAATAATATTTAGCACCGCGTCTTACTACCCGTTTGGGCTATACGATCTAAGTACTAATTACGTTAATGGATTTAGGAATTAGGAAGGTTGAATTATAGGAAGTGAACCCGCATTTGCGTGGAGGGAGAGGGGAAAACCATTTAGGAAAAACCACACCCAGTTCACCCGACCGGGATTCGAACCTCGATCTCCCCGTCCTCAGCAGCAGAGCTCAACACGACAAGTGCGTTAGCCAACTACGCCACCGAGGCGGGGCTTTACATATAATTTTATAGTTTAGAACATTTTCAAAATATGGGTATCAGTAAACTATGCTTAAATGTTTGTTCTCCCTGCAAAACAAGAAAGGCTATTATTTATCACGTAAAACACACCCCATATATCCATTTTGAACAAAACCGTTAGAGCCATTTTCTAAAATATTCGACTCTTCAGTCATCAGTAAAGTACAAAAGCTAGAATTATAATCACAATCTCTTCCACGAGGTATGACCATATAACATATACATATCAAGTTTGTTTAGAACATTTTCAAAATATGGGTATCAGTAAACTATGCTTAAATGTTTGTTCTCCCTGCAAAACAAGAAAGGCTATTATTTATCACGTAAAACACACCCATATATCCATTTTGAACAAAACCGTTAGAGCCATTTTCTAAAATATTCGACTCTTCAGTCATCAGTAAAGTACAAAAGCTAGAATTATAATCACAATCTCTTCCACGAGGTATGACCATATAACATATACATATCAAGTTTGAACGAAATCTATCAAACCGTTTCGGCTCTAGCCCCGGGCACAAACAGGCAAAGAAGGACCATAAAAAATTGTAAATACTGTTTCACTTTTTATTTTGTCCGGGGAAATATACAACTTCAAGATTCATTATAATCTTGAGCTCAACAACTTTCACAATTATAATTCTTTCTCTGTATTATAAAATAAATGAAGAAAATGTTCACCTCTCAAACTTGAAGGCAATACAAAGTAAAGAAGTCGTTTAGAAGTGTTTCCGTCCGCTGTTGGAAGGAGAAAGTATGAGAAGTGTTGGTTACATTGGTCCCTGAAACTGGTCCAGTACGAGGGGATTGAACCCTGGATACACACGTGGAATGATGTAATATCACGTCAATATGAATACAAAGAAAGTCCCAGCCAGTCACGAGCTATTTTATTTTTCTCGCATAAAACTTTATTCGTGAACATTTTAGACCTCGGGATTATTATGGTTCTCGACGTCCAAAAACTCAAAAAAGTGGGTTATACATTAATTATTCCTTAACTAGGGCTACTGCTTAAACGATTTTATTGATATCGTCCAAATTTAATATTTAGATGCTATGTAATCATACCTCGAGACAAAACCATGATTTTAATTCTCGCTTTAATGTTAAGGGTAGTTTATTCATGGCTAATTTTTGGAAATAGTTTTAACAATTTTGTTTAAAATCGATACATAAGGAGCGTTTCACATGATTAATAACACTGTATACGTGTTTTTTAAAAATAATTATTAATTCAAGGGTGACCTGGCGGTCTAGGGGTAAGGTGTCGGACTTCTGTGCTGGGGTCTGGGGTTCAATCCTCGGTCCCGGCACAGATTTATCTGATTACTAAACCCTACCTTCACCTCTGACAAGACATCTTGTGAATGTGGGGAATTCCAGGCCTCCACCGTGGTTCGGATCCCACGTAAACTGAAGGTCCTCCATTTAATCTCACTATCACCCTACCATTACACATTAGCATAAGTGCGTACAACCCGAACGGGTAGTAAGACGCGGTGCTAATAATAATAATAATAAATTTAAGGGTAGTAAACTGATAACAGATTTTTGAAAATGTTCCAAACTAGTCCTATAAAATACTCAAGGTATATGAGAAAGTACGTATGATTGTGATGTATTCTTTACTTTGCCACCGCGTCACTTTGAAATTAACTACGCAAATGGTGTAGGGTTAAGTAAGTCAGACATAGGAAATGCACCCGCATTATTGTACAGTAAGAGTGGAAAATAATTTCGGTATAAACACCCTCGATATATCTGGCTTGGGTTCAAATCCTATCCTCCTCTTCACCGAAAAACCTAAACTAGACGAGCCCGACGTTTAGTCCGGAGGACGGTAAGATTGGGGTGCGGACTCCGATCGGGTGTATTGAGGGTTTGTTTTCCTTAATTACTTCTCACTTTATTTCCATGACCAATGCGACTACATATCCTCTAAAATGCTACCTTACCTACTCAATTTACACAGACACAGACACAGACAAAGGCATGCTCCGATGCTTCCAGAAGGGGAGCACGAGAGCAAGTTCCAACACGTACCGACCAATTGGTCACACCGTGTGGTTTGCAAAAATTAAGAACGGGTTGTCGCGTTTCGCGAAGTTCTGAAACAAAGAAACAGAGATTACAAAATATTAGTAATATTGGGGTAAGAAAGGGGGGTAAGAAATTGAGAAACCGACTAAGGGTTTTTTTTTTTTAGAGTTACGTGCGGAGACACTACTCTATGGGGGGCTGGGTGAGAGCCTCCCAAACCACTGTTGACACATCTCGCTTATCCGAGCAGGGCTTTGGGACGTCGATGGCACCCACCAGGGTCGATGACGTAGTTCCCAAGCCCCTCAATTTGTGTTGTCAAGTACGTATAGTTATGCAAAACGTGCGGCAAAAATAAATAGATCAAACCGCCGATGTAATGCACTGGCACTATTCACCTTCTTCATCCCGTTCGTTCTCGTTGTCAAACTTGGGTTGGTGTTTAGTTATCTGGTTCTGACACTGGAGTAGGATAATTCAAAATAAATACCAAACGAGAAAGTTTCTGCCATTCTTAAGGCTCGTTTACACAGAGTAAGTAGGGAGAGAATTTGAGTAAGCAAGTAGCTTGACTAGCCACTTGACTGGCGTCAGCACTGGCAACTAGCTTAACTAGCCACTTTACTGGCGTCAGCACTGGCAAGTAGCTTGACTAGCCACTTTACTGGCGTCAGCACTGGCAAGTAGCTTGACTAGCCACTTTACTGGCGTCAGCACTGGCAAGTAGCTTGACTAGCCACTTTACTGGCGTCAGCACTGGCAAGTAGCTTGACTAGCCACTTTACTGGCGTCAGCACTGGCAAGTAGCTTGACTAGCCACTTTACTGGCGTCAGCACTGGCAAGTAGCTTGACTAGCCACTTTACTGGAATCAGCACTGGCAAGTAGCTTGACTAGCCACTTTACTGGCGTCAGCACTGGCAAGTAGCTTGACTAGCCACTTTACTGGCATCAGCACTGGCAAGTAGCTTGACTAGCCACTTTACTGACATCAGCAATGTCAAGTAGCCGCTTACATATGATTAAGTCAGTTGTCTTGTAGAGAGCGAGCAGGATGAATCTGTTTGTGCTCTACCTTCGTCGTCGAGATGTGAAAAAATGTGTCGAACGCTTCGTGCAAGTTTTAGTTTCTTAATTAAGTGAAACAATTCAAGAAGAAATGACCAGAAAGAAACGAAAATAGGCACGAGGGTAGATAAGTATAAGGTACACTCATGGGGCATCTGCTACCCTATTGATTATAGTCTCCGCTTCTGACCACCTCATATTAAAGTAGCCCCACAACAAAAGAACACCAAAAACGGACACTGCATATAAACCGCGTGCATCCTTTCCAACACTCTGTGCTCGACTATACACTTGCCTCTTGCCTGTACCTGTTCACATTAGTTGAGTGGGGAGTACAGGTGCACGGCCGAGTTAAACATTTGATGGTGGGAGGAGAGTGGGCGAATGAATGGATCGCCTGCCTATCCACTCGACTCTCCCATTTACTCGCCAGTCTATCCACTCGACTCTCTCATTTACTCGCCAGTCTATCCACTCGACTCTCCCATTTACTCGCCAGTCTATCCACTCGACTCTCCCATTTACTCGCCAAAATACTCACCTCAACACTAGCTCAGCCATCTACACAGGGCAGGTAGCTTGCTTTTCCCTACTTGATCCAGTTACTCTACCGACTACTCGACAATGTAAACCGGCCTTTAGACTATACTTATAGGCCAGTTTGAGCCAGGTCTGGTGTGTTGTATGCTTGTTATTATAATCTGTGGGTAACAGGTGTGATTCCCTGACAAATAGATTACTCATTCAGAGCCACATGCACCCGTTTGAGCCTTTATCGTATTTTTCTAAAATAACCTAATTACATAAAAACTGCTTTTGTAAAAAAACATACAGATAAAAGTCAATTTTTTAAAGATATATATTTTTGTATGGCATATTTGACCATGAGAAATGCAGTATTTAGTTCGGTCGCCGTGAATGTACACTTTTGTCGGAACAGAGCGTTGTCAAGGGTATATACCTCGGAGGTTATCTACACGTCGTACCCGCAATTAAACTACGTGATGATAGTGATTATGAAGTTGTGGAGCCAATGGACCTTTTAAAGCTAACTTACTCCTAACTATAATTAACCAGACCATGGTGACAATAGGAGCAGTTCCCTTTCGGGAAAAATACCTAGGGTACTTCCAGGAATTGAACCTGGGACCTGGGCATTGACCACTAGAACAAGGGGTGGTCACTTTTATTGTATTACCACATTACTTACAAACTGACACAGTAACCCCAACTCCCAAAGACCCGTCATACATAAGCACTTAATGTCTGAAAGTCTGTTCTCGATAAACTTAAAATAAATGAGAATAATAACAGCTTTTATTGAACTTATTAAAGTTTTTTTATTTTGGTTAGTTAGATCGGACCAATAATATACTTAATAATACTACAGTATTATTATAGTATTTTACCAATTTTGGGGCTCGCATCTTTTTTGAGCTGTTAAATTAGGGCTACAGCTTGTGTGAACATACACTAATTGTGATTTTTAATAAATTTTCTTGATTCTAAAGAACGTTTTTGGGAAACCCCATACAACACCCTCCTAGTTTTCCTTCAAAGTTCTTGTAACTGGGGGACTAGCGAACGCTGCCGTAATAACTTTCTAAAATCTACTTACGCGATCGATTGTTTGGTAGGTAAGATCATTGTAATGTTATCGGAGCCGAGGAGGCATACTCAGTTCTTTCTCAAAAAGTGAGCGAGCCGGAGATCGGCCCCTTGACTTCGTTTGGTGGCGGTGGCTCTCTCTGTAATTAGCGGCCCGAGGCCTATTACCTATCACTTCCCAGCAAGAAAGTCGTAGCAGAATGGTTTCACTGACAGATCACATATTAGACTGCGTCGTCGTTGCTTGGAATTAATCACTAAAGGTTCGTCGTCCACACTGAACAAGTATTGCCCGCAATGTTTTTAGCTCCGAAACAAATGCCCACCAATAAAAACTCTGGGCAACTGCATTTGTGTTTTCTCGAAACACAAAACAATTTTCTCTGCATTTGAATGTTATCCTGAATAGTCCCCACACTTTAAAAATATGTTGCTTCATTAACTCCGTCGTAGGTCTTTCGGCTTCCCCTCAATTCGTATTGCTGCAGGGGGAACAATAAAAATTGAATACCCAACAGACTATACTTAATCATCTTTGGTGAAATCCACTGCGTTTATAGTCCTCGAGTTTTCTGTGCTCACAACACAACTGATTATTTTCTAATCATCATTATTATCTCTGAATCTTTTTCTCAACTTCCGATGGACAAACACCGTAAACTTTTTTAATACGTTCATATTCTTTGACTTTCTTGTTTCTTCTCTTATAATTGATGCACTACACGTCCTATATGTATGGCGTGCTTTGCAAATCCTCTATCAAGGCCAATGTTTTTTTTTAATTTACCACATGGCCATAGCCAGAGAAACACAGGAATTGAAAAACAAAAGCAAGAATTCCGTCTCAGATTGATGATCAGAACATGCTTATTTCTACTCGCCACGGCCGTCCACACTGGCCTGATTGGGAGCAAATGTTTGTCGGTTTTCCATCCTTGACAAAATACAAATTCACGCTGTCATCTGCCCGAAAACAACTACAAATGTTTTTCTATATAGACTAGGCTTTACCCGCATCGTTGGACACACCGGCTTAAAGGCGTCAGATTAAATAAACTGTTAACAATTCTTGTGTTAAACGCTAACATTCCCTTATCGTGCTGTGGTGCTGCCACTGTACAACGTTTGATTGCTGCACTGTCGTGGACACTTGCTTACCATGGGTAGCTCAATCGAATGTCCTGAATTGTATTTCCGAATGCTGATGTCTGAACCCACGTGGGGAAACTAACCTTCCAGGGGAAATGTGGAGTAAGATAATGCACTTGTCATTCTGTGAGCAATAGAATTCAAGGTCAGCTGCGGTTCTGGAACACCTTGAGATACCTCCTCGTCGTTCTCGCGCCCTTTCACCCGCTACGCTCTACCGGCGTCGAGAGCCAGGATATTATATTATTGGACCACACTTAGAACTAACACTCGGGACCACTCTTCGAACTAACTTGCCTAGGACTACACTAACAGAGCGAATTAACTGGTCTTGGACTACACGTATACAAAACTAACCTCCTTGGCACCGTACTTAAGAGCAAACTAACGTGCCTTAGATCACACTTCACACTTAGAAATAACTAACTTGCCTGATATTACTTAGAGAAAACTTGTTTAGGACTAAACTAAAAATACCATTTAATCACTTGTATTGTGTCTCACCTACTTTGTATCACACTATTTCAGACCCCTCCGGCTTCAAACAAAAGTTTCAGTGATCATATCCACGTCTGAGGTTAAATATTAGTGAATTTTACCCCTCTAATGATGCTTGTGTGTAGCTCAATGATTATTATTATTAAATCCAACACGGCCTAGTGCTGCGTTCTCACACCTCGTGCCACCAGTTTGCCGACCTGACCTCCGCTCTCGTATTCTGCTCGTGAATGGCACCTCACATCATTCATAATAATCGTGCTCATTTGTTTTGTTACCAGTGCTGTGGCCTTCAAATGCTAACAACGGCTACGTGAGTCTTTTTTGTTTGTTGTTGCTGCTATCAGACACCTTAGCTTTGTCTATCTGCCTGTCTTCTGATCCAAGAGTCCCGGGGCTGGCTGAGATGGTTAAGCGTGAGCGGGATTTTTGCTCTTGAAGTGAAAGGTTGAGGTTCGGACTACAATAAGTATCATTTTTTCCGCAATATGGTTTTCCAGGCTTTCTTCAAGCAAACGTGGTTATTTCTTCTTGGTTACCCTATTTCATACCGAATATCTTGGATTTTTGTTCTTAAACGTACTACTAGCAAATATAGTGAGTTCCTTGTTCCGGGTTCGGCTCACGGAAATACCGAAAATGTATGTGTTAACTTGGTTTTTGTTCTTTTACTCCAAGGGTGTGATTAAAAAGGGTGACTCTGGTTCTTGTGTTTGTTTCATAGTTAAGTAAGAATTCGTCTTGAATAAACTTAACAGGCAATACATGTGTTAGCAAAATAGCTAAGTGTTTCTTGTTGTGGTTGAATGTGATGTTCTTTAGATGCTGACACCCATCTCCTTAGCTCTGCCTTGGGTTTGTCTTGGTATTAACAACCGGTTAGACCTATAATGTTATGTACAAACCTAGCGCCTTTGGCAAAATACCACTCTGTGATCAGGTTTTGCGAAATCTTTGGAGCAATAGTTCACTTCTTTTGACAGGCTGGAGTTCTGCTCCGCCGATTGTAAGTAACGACTATCCTGTAGCTACTGAAAAAAAACTTAATTATCACAGGTCAGTTTTAGCTGGAATACGCCCTGAAGAGACTCCGAGCACATCGTCCATTTTGGCTGTTTTCGACTGCACTCGAGCTTTAGGTGAGACACTCACCATTCACTGTCAAATATTATGCCCCATACACACGAGTGTTTTCGTACTTAATCCAGTAGAGCAGTTTAAACTGAAACTATGTTGGCAACTATCACAAAAAGACAAACAGCAAAGTAGCTACTAGGAAATAAACTGTGTAAATTCATATGGTCATTGTTTTTATGTATTTTTTTACCGCGTCTTAGTACGCGTTTAGGCTAAAACACACATTGATTACACTAAAGGAGCAGGAATGAGGTAGATATACGTTTAGAAGAAATATACCCGCATTTGCCTAGAGGGAGAGTGTAAAACCATCGAGGAAAAACTAACCTCAGTACACCCGGCCTTCATTCGAGCTCTGATCTCTCCGTCACCGGCAGTCCACCATTGCAGATGTCTTGGTTTAGGGACGACAGTAACATTTCTTTTGAAAAATGGTTGGCAATTTTACAAATTTAAAGTGCAATGTGTGTTATGGAACAATGTGTTTTTTTAATGTTTTTTATATATCTTAATAAAATGAAGAGTTTGTTTGTCTTTCATGACTCATGATCGTTGCGTGATATCTATCGCAGGTAGAGGGCAGCAATTTAAATGTTAGTAGCCTGTATGCACGAACATGTGCACCTTGAAACAAACATTTTAAAATTAGGATTTGATTGTTTTAAATCAATTAAAAACTGAGTTGAAATAAATAAAATTATATTTTTCTTGTCTGTTTGAAGCAAAGAAAAGCATTACCAGGGATAACCAAGCAATGGCTACTTCTATTACTTTTCTATAAACCACGTTCCTCAAAACTCTTTTCTTGACAAATATATATTTTTATTGAAAGCCAGGGAAATTGCTACTAAGGTAAGACTACTTTCAATCGCTCTTTTATGTGCATGTCATTATTTTACTTAAACATCACTGATAACGATTAACTGAGCTACTTTCAAACTACTTACAAGTTTTTATGATATAGTTGCTTGTTTTGATAATACTAACTATATTTGGTTGTAAACGCGGTTCAAGTTGACTTGTACTGAATTCAATACGGATTTTTATACGGAGACATTGCCCGTGTGTACGGGACATTATATTAAGATTTCATAAAGGAGGAATACACTTGCGTTATAAACAAAATATTGTGACTGGACCTAGATCGCTACACTTAGCACTAGTCTTTATAAAGCTTCAGGGCGTTTTTTAATTATATTTTCATGCCCCACGTTTTACTACTCGTCTGGGCTATCCACACATTTACACTTATGGAGTAGGGATGATGAAGGGAAATTCAAAGGAAATGCGTCCACATTTGCGTGCAGGGAAGTAAAATCAAATTTGGAAGAATTCACTCTCTGTACACCTTGTCGATATTCGAACCTTGTACCCATCGGTACGGTCCACGAATACTTAATTCATTCATTTTCCTAGAGTTAAAAGTTGGGCCCACTGTCTGCTAAACTTTGTCTCCTTTACCACGCGTTTGGATTCTGTGCCATAGAAATGGCTTCGATTCCCGGCTTGGACTAAAATGTTTAACTGACTAATTTTTGTTGGGGGGGTGGGGGGGTACTGGATGCTGTGTCGGTCATAGTAGTAGACTAGTCTGTAAGTTGTGCATTTATATAATCATTTATTAGGTTAAAGGCCCCATATTATATAACACACACATACACACACACCAATGCAACCACGTCGTGCCGTAGTCTTGTCAAACCTTCCGTGAAGACTAGTTACAGCTCAACCGTTTGTTCCGAGCTAATTGCCCCCCTCCCCCGGGCTAATCTTGCCAGAACACTGATGCACTTTGCAACTGTTGCCATGTCCCGCAACAGCCCGCGCTAACGGGTCGTCATCCTATCACATCGCAGGACGTGCACGAAACTTGAGGAAGAACCACTGCAAGTTCTCTGCATGCTTGGGTTTTGAATATATTGGATTTTTTTTAACAGCAAAAGTGGCTTATCAAAGAATCAAAAGTTTACTAAAAAACCGTAGGCGTCAATTTAGTATAGTCTAGGTTGTCAGTGAAGAGAATGTCGGTGTTAGAATCCCGGTTGGGTATACTATTAGTACATTAATGTGGCTTATCTTAACCTTTACCACGTAAATGCCGGTACACTTCCTCATAAATGCTGCCTTCCTCATCCCTACATCATTAGAAATATGTGGTATACAGTTTATTGGTAGACGTGGACTTGCATCGGGGGTAAGTGGACTAAATGTTTACCTTATTTAGTTTGCTGATGAAGGGAAGACTGGGGCTCGAATCCCGGATGGGTGTATTGAGGTGGTTTTTTCTAAAAAAATTGACTCACTCTCCCATTCATCATCATTTTTTAAAGGCCAGGTCTTATCTCTCACACCATATCTATCGGTACTGTGCGATCCTCTTCTTAGCACTAGATAATATAATATGGAATGCATCCCATCTTACTGATCGTGTTTTATAAGTAGGGCATCCTTTGTCCTACCCTCATTTCTTATTCTTTAACATTCTGCCTTCAAAAATGATTTGGATAAAGTTGTCATGTATCAATATGTGACCAAGGAGCTTGTTTTCCTCTTTCCAATCGTTTTCAATAATCTCCTTTTCTCGTTTATTTATTTTATAATGTGTTCACCATCACTACTCTTCCTGTCTGTACGGCTTGTTCTTGTAAGCCTTCTCTAAAACCACATTTCTGTGGCTTTGTAACGATTGTATTTCCACATTCTTTTGACCAATTAATAGAGACAGTCAGATCTAATCCAACTTATTAATATTCCCAATTTATTTAATTTACATTATATTTCGCAGTAAATATCCACGTAATGCAACATTCTTCTGTCGCTCTCACTCTCTCTCTCTCATCGGCCACCCAGACAAGGACAAAGGGGGAAAGACGACGGATGATTGCATCCCATTATTCGAACATTCTAGAAGCAAAGTCTTGGTAAACAACCCTGTTGGAAAACGAAGATGAGGACACTCGCGTGATAGTCACCGAACAGTTAGGACCTGCATTCGTCGAGAGAGAAAAAAACCTTTTTTTTTTATTAATCCTCAAATCGGTCTCAGGACCGTAGTTTTTCCGAGTCGGTCACAAGATTGACTCAATCTTGATCCAATCACATTTTAATTATCCCAGTTCCCAAAGAAGAAATAGCAGCGGGTAGCATGTTCACCCTATTCATTACAGTAATGGCGCCGAATAAACAATTAATTAAATTAACATAAGTGATTTCAACTATAACCTGACAATAAATCACATCATTATAATCGGTATAACATCAAAACTCATGAATAGTGAACAAGAACAATAAGCCGGTACCCACACCGTGAATAATAATATTACAAAAGTGTTTCCCTCCGCGGGGCGTGAACAGCAAACCGTGATACTACTAAGATAGCAACGTGAAAAATAATTAATAACATAACTTCAAGTCTTGTTTTCTACGGTTTCCCCAAGGTCCAGGTTTCGCATCCATATGTCAGCAGCACACCCAAAAAAGTGTTTTAGTCAATTTATTTCTAGTCTCAACTGATGTGTCTATTTAATAATAGGTTATTGCCCCTATTTTGAAAGGTTTGCTTTGCCATCTTTATCTGTTTTTGTACCTCGGTAAGGCGTCAATCACACTACCCGTATAGCACAATACCCTCTCTTGTTCTTATCTTGTTCAGCCTCTTCCCGTATAAGCCTTCATTACATTTTTATTTTTGTCTACTATCATTAATTTTGTCTTCCCTTTTCTGACAATATAGCCTACATTTATCAACAAGGATTTTCATGTCTTGTGACGATCAAAATCCTCCGAATGGTTTGCATGTCACTGAAAAACGCTGTTTTTTTTTAACTTAAAATATTTTATGTGGGAACATATATAATTTTCTATTCGTAAGGTTAAAATTTTATTGAAATAGATTTAATTTAATTGATAACATTTATCAATACATAATAAAAACTTAATAGTATCTCCCAAGAATGAAACATAATTATAGTAGCCATTGAAATAGTATTTTTAGGCACTTCCAAAGATTGTAACAAAGTCACATTTTACTTCAAAATTGTGTTTTATATTTTGTTGAATTATAAACTTCTTGAAATAATTAAGTTTTTGTTTTAAATTAATTTAATAAACACTAATATGAAAATAATAGGTAAATGAAACTGCATGTTTTGGTCGCCAGGCCAGGAAAATATTATATTTAGGTTCGCGTTCAAAAAAGTATGGTAAATACTGGAGTAAAGCGTCACTCTAACAAGTGGCTAAATTGCCAATGACAAGGAGATCGGGGTTCTAATTCCTGTTGGGTGTACTTAGGGTGGATTTCCTTAAACGATTTTCTCACTCTCCTTCCACGCAAACCTTCCTCATCCCCATCTCATTAATGTAATTAGTACATAAGTGTATAAAAGGTAGAAAGACACACTAGAAATAAAAGGAAACACACTAGTGATAGATTGCATCTAGAAAACTAGCTCTCGTGCACTCGACCGAGATTCTAACCTCGATCTTCCTATCTCCGACAATCCGTTCAAATTTTTAGGTGCTTCACGTTTTACTACCCTTTCGGGCTATCTGTATAACTAAAATAATAGAGTTTGGATGAGGTACATATAATTTTTTAGGGAGAGTACCTGCATTTGCGTAGAAGGAGGCTGGCAAACCATCTGGGAAAAATACCTCAGAACAACTATTTGGGATTTGAATCCAGACCTACCCTGTCACTTCCGAATCAGGCAAGACAAGACTGACACCATTATCTTCGTGACCACCGGTGTGCATCTATCTTGAGAAGCAGTGTACACGAGTAAACTCCTTTCTGAGTTGAAGTGAGTGGAAGTAATACTACCGAGCCTGTGAGTGCTAAGAGATGAAAATAGAGAAGTGCCACGCCCATCACATATTGATAGAAGGTGATGTCATGTGTACCTGACACCTGATCCTTTACAGGGTATTAACAAAGAGAAAGTACACAAGATAGTCTTATCTTGACATTGATGTTGTCAAAAATACTTTTGAAAATCAATTCAAACCCACATTCATAAAAAAGCGTGTTTGAGAAGAGATTAAAAAAAAATTGTATATATTTTAATATATATTACATTTAATATGAATAAGAGATGGAACGCTCGAATCCTACAGTATTCGAGAGATTCGAGGTTCGCAAGAATAAAAAAAAAAATCGAATACAATTGTGGAGCTATTGACTCAATATAACAATTTTAAGCATGTTATTAGAGGAATTATATTTGCGTAGTTGCTAAATAACAAAATCACAAAAAAAGACAAAATTGTATTAATATAATTAATTTACATGAAAGTGTTATATTGGTTGTTTATGACATAATAGATATTACAAACAAAATGGCATATGTAAGTGGCACCAAGCTTTAACTCTTTTTTTTAATTTAATTTAAAATATTTTCACTTTAACTAAAATTGATCGCTCTGTGGCGTAGTTGGCTAACGCGCTTGTCGTGTTGAGCCGACTGCTGAGGACGGGAGATCGAGGTTCGAATTCGGTCGGGTGAACTGGGGTGTTTTTCCAAATGGTTTTCCACTCTCCCTCACGCAAATGCGGGTTCACTTCCTCTAATTAACTTCCAATTCCTAATCCATTAGTGTAATTAGTACTTAAAGCGTATAACCCGAACGGTAGTATGACGCGGTGCTAAATATTATTATTATTATTATTATTATTAACTAAAATGTACTGTATACATTTTTAAAGATTCGAAATTTGAAAGAAATTAAGTTCGGATTCGACCCCCACCCCCCTCTATATATTTATATATATCATTATATATTTATATATAACAAAGTATAATATATTAAATATTTAATAAAGTGAGAAAAAAGTATATACACACATAAAATAAACGTGTATATATATATATATATATATATATATATATATATTTATATATTCTTTATCTCACCTTATTTAAATTATCCTCTCATTATCCCTCTCAAATATCCTCATACACGTTTAAGTGTGCACGCGGGCTAAGGCGTCTACCTCGTTTGGTTTGGTTCTTGGGTGATGTTCTGTGGGTTGGAATCCTGGGTTCCAAACAGGGTAGGAAGGTACTTTTTCCTCATTGGTTTTGTTACTATCCATTCGAATACGGGTATATTTCTTCTAAATTCACTCTTCCTCCTTTCTATTTTGCGAATAACCCGGACGGATAGCCAGACGCTTGTAAAATAAAAATAATAATTTAAAAAATTATCGACATGCACATGTCGTCGTCGTCGTCGTCCCCTTATATATATTATATATATATATATATATTTATATATATATATATATATATATATAGAGAGAGAGAGAAGAGAGAGAGAGAAATAGAAATGGGGGTGGCATGTGCATGTCGATAATTTTTTAAATATAAATATAATACATTTTTTAAATATATATATACACACACACACACACTTTGTGTTGTGAGATCTGTTACAGTGCCAGACTTGTGGTCGAGTCGGAACCACACAACCACCTGCTCAGAGCTGGTCTGAACAATGATTAAAAGTCCAGGAGAACCAGGTTATATTCCCGTTGAAGGTGGTATGTGTGCGTATGTACGTGTGTGTGCGCACAGATCTCACGACGTAAAGTGGCTTCAAACTCAAGGCAATATCGTAGATAGTGGACACTTTAAGACAAGTTTTGTTTTAATTTCACAGGGTATTTTGTTTTTATCCACGCACTTTTAACAGGCTGTCAATAGAACTAAATTATTAATTTACTAGGCATACCTATTGAAAGGAAACAAACTAAATTTCACCATCAATACAGGTATAGAATTCGCTTGGAACCAAACCCTCATACAAACACACTTCCAACTGAACCAGGTAAATGGTCTAACCTTTAGTTTTATATATTATGACTATAGCCTTCACACCGGCGCCTACAACCTGCGCCGTTACTTGCTGACAGGCCTTTGGGGCTGATTGGCTCAACGATCACCAGCGGACCACAGTGGGGCCAAATCCCGAAAAGCTGGCCAAAATACGAAAACTTTCTTTTATTTGTATGAAATTTAGTACATAGGGGTTTTCAATGTCGCTGTTTACGAATCCAAAGTTAGAATTGAAAGAAGAGAAAAAAATGGTGGTTCTACATTCATAAATCTGGCTAAATTATGAAAGTTTTATTAATTTTCTACGAAACTTGGTACCTAGGTGTTTTCGAGGTCGCTAATTACAAAACCGAAGTCAAAATTCAAAATAATAAAATGATGGTACCAACATGGCGAACATAAATGTTTAAACACATAGAATGTAGTCAAAATAACATAATACACCTTGTTAACCAGGAAAAATGTATTATGTAACAAAATAAAAGATTTACTAGAAGAACATAAACGTTTAAGTATTGAAACCATAACCTTTAAAGCCTATAGCCCAATAGCCCATGAAACCGGGAAAAAACCTATCGTTTGTTGAAATTAAATACTAGAATTATAAAAAACCATAAGCTTTTACTCTAACCCAATAGTATAATAACGTACAAAACCAGGTGAAATTATTATTTTAAAAAACTAAATATTTAAATAAGAATAAGAAAAGAATGCCAGGCCTCCACCGTGGTTCGGATTTCACGTTAAACTGTAGGTACTTCATTTCATCTCACAATCACCCTACCATTACACATTAGCGTAAGTGCGTATAACCCGAACGGGTAGTAAGACGCGGTGCTAATAATAATAATAAATAAGAAAAGCCATTAACTTTTAAATTAAATAATTTTGTAATCCACAAAACCGATAGAAATCAATTTAAGGAAAAACTTCGTAAATAGTGGAGATTGGGGCAAAGTTAACATAGTAATAATATTAATTTTAGCTTTTAATTATTTTATATTTCTTACAAAAAATTAACATTCTATTTAAATAGTAAAATAAATTCAGAAATGATTTAGAAACCACTTCATTTTTTGTAATACTTCATTTTTCTTATAATCGAAACGGTAACATTTAAAAATAAATCATTTAAAGTCTAAATTCAAAATTTGCAATATTTTGTTTAAAAATTACTTTTTAAAATTGTAATCTCAATTTAAGTGACACGACAATTTTATTAAATAATTACTATGTAGATTAAAAAAAATCATGCCTGCAATGATCGAACCGGGAATAAAAACTTACATGACCCGCACATAGTCCACTCTACCACGGAGCTAATCGTGACTTGTAGACTGTTATCCGTTTTTGCGTAGCGGCTAAATTTATTAATATAGAAAAATATGTTATCGTTATAAAAAAATATGTTATTGCTATATTTTGTTACACATTATTTTAATTATATTAAAAAAATATTTTATATGGTTTTTTCGTTATTATTATTTTACAGAATTAAAATTGATGAATAGTACGAATTTCGGCGAATTTCTGAACATAACGTTATTTATCTCTCTCGTGCGGTTCAGTAGCTACTTGTGCGAAGGTCACCTTGACACTGAATTTTAACCACCAGGTTTACATTATCAACCCCTCCTAACTGTGCCATTAGATACTTCAAATATCATTCTATGCAACCCTACACTTTAAATCCTCTAAAAAAAAACTAGTATTTATCGACTTTTGGCCAGCTTTTAGGGATTTGGCCCCACTGTGCGGACCTGGTATCACACTCGCTACCTGTACTTTATTTATTGCCCTTAAAACTGACTAGACTATACCATCAAGCGTTGCTTATGTCCATAGTGAGATATGAAGCAGTAGTGTGGGCACAACAACTGAGAGGGGACAGAGCTAAAAGGAAACTCAGAGGCCTTAAGAGGAAAATTCTCACGAGATTTTCTGGGGCCTACAAAACTCTACTAACAAACGCTTTATGTGAAACCTTAGGTGTCTGGCCCCTATACTTAAAGGTAGGAAATAGAATATTGGTTTGGAAAAGGGAAGTTAGATAAAGTAATAGAATTAACAACTAACGGTCTAAGTATCAAGGATGATATATGAGAGACCTTCCTGCGGGAGTGGCAAGCAGACTGGGAAGAGAGTATCACAGGTAGAAGGACATTCCAATTATTTAAAAAATTACAAGAAAGACTGAGAATGAAGCATCTTCAACCTTCCCAGGGGCTAGTCCACAATATCACAGGGCATGGTCCATATCGAGCATCCCTCTCTAGGATGAACATGAGTGAAACCAGTCTTTGCTGTTGCGGAAGAGAGGCGACACCGGAACACGTGAGCTTGGAATGTATATTTACGGAAAAGGAAAGCGGAGCTACTAATGCCTATACAGGCCAATGCCACGTACCATATATTGAGGAATGTGGACTGGTGGAGCTGACTCGATGAGATAGTGGTCAGGGTATCGAAATCAGAAAGGGACAGCCATAAGGACAAAGTAAAAGAAAGAAGACAAAGACAGAACCAAGACTTGAGATAAAACAGAAAGGAAAAAAAATTGAGGAAGAAGTGACGAGTGAAGATGAGGGAGACGGAGAAGGAGAAGAAACGACAGACGTTATAAAATTGGTGAAACAAAACACAGAAAGTGTAATAAAAGGAAGGGTGTACTAGATTTTGATGAACTCCGGATACATCTAGAGCTCTAGCCGAGGAAAGGAGTCTCAGGGATACCAGTGATGAATATCGCTGATGAACCAGGGAATACCGGCTAGGGGAGAAGGAAGGTAAGTGGATACGGATGAGACGTCGGAAGCTGTTCCTTACTCGAAGAGCCCTGCTCGCTTGGAAACAAGCGTTATGCTGGGTTGGAGCTATCGAGCACTCCAGGATGTCGACTGGCCACGATAGGAAGTGACCAGAGAAGAAAAAGAAAATGGGGTTTCCTACAAGGAAAAGATATAAACTGATTGTGTAGACGACGGCACTAGGTATAAGTTAGGTTAAGTTAGATTTAAGTCCAAGGCAGGCATATCAAAAGGGAAAAAAATTATATAGCCAAAATAACTTCTATAGGGAAAGAGAGACAAGTATAGCTATAAGCTATCATTAATTAAATAATAGTATTAGTATATAGTAAACAGAGCTAGTAACAGGCACAAGTCGATGTAAATTGGTAATGATCAATAAAAGGACAAGTAGTTTTAGTAGTAGTATATGTTTATATTCCAGAAAGTGTATGTATAAAATTTTTAGATTAACTATATAGAAGGCATATTGTAATATGAACAGAGCAGAAAAAGTCCTGATTTATAGTAAAATAAGATGTCAGGACAAATGTATAATAAGGAAAAAAAAAGTTCCGCTGGCTAGTACCTCAGTCTCATCCTATTTGGTTTGTCACTGATGTATAGATTCGGGGTTCAAACCCCTGATAGGTGTGCTGGTGCGGAGTTTACAAATTAGTTCTCCCTCACCCTCCACGACACACGTGGGGTACATTTCTTCTGAATTCTATCTTTAACTCTTTTTTTCACTAGTGAGCATACACGGTTAGCCCGGATAGGGAAAAAGTGGTGTATCGAATTTAAGCCAGAATGACGCATTTCATCAGTTTGATATTTATAAAATATAAAATCTTGAGGTTCATGTGGAAAGAATTCGGAGCTTACTCAAAATGAGGTCCCAGACACTAATTGTTCCACCAGAGTTAAGCTACTGTGAACATCACACTAATAAATGCTGAACGCTGATAAACGGAAGGAAGTTATTTGTCTCCTTACAAATTCATTTGGGACCTTGAACGTTTGGCTTTTCTTGGCGGGAGTTTTGCAATGTCGTCACGCGGTTCAATAATATACCATTTTCAAGGTCGTGAGGAATTCGCCACGGAGATCTAGGTTCTGGTTATTCTTTTATTACCTTTACACCCTTTCCCCATTGTTGCGTTGGATGGTTGAATTGGTCACAAAGAATTGACAACACTGTTTCCTCCTGAAACAATGGCCTCGGTGTAATTTATCTGTGTGACCTGTGCCATTATGATTTTATATTTTGAAGGAGGGAGGTCATCAGACCAATCTAACCAAGCTGGTCTCAAATCTTGGAGAAGGGAGTTTTCTGTACAAGACTGCTAACATTTATTGAAGGAGGGGGTCTTTTTTACCATGCTGGTATATCTTGAATTAGGGTATGGGGGGGGGGGGGGTTATACCAGGCCGGTAGCATACATTGATGGCCATTATTAGAATTTAAAAGAGAAAGCTTTCTGTGCCAGGCTAGTCTCAACTTTTGGAGAAGGGGGAGAGGTATTCTTTGTTAGGCTGGTTTCAGATCTTATAGGAAGGACCTTCTGTACCATGCAATCTGATTTTGGAGAAGGGGAGGGGTCTTCTGTACCAGGTTGGTCACATATTCTTAGAGGGAGGTTCTTCTGATCTTGGCGTCAGATTTTAGAGGAGTGCAGGGGGAATTTCTTCACCAAGTTGGAGAAGGGTGGGTCTTATGTACTAGACCAATTTTACTGCTTTGGTGGTTCAAAAGCCCTCTATTTGATTTCACTTAATTTTCATACATACAGGTTGATTTAAGAGAAAATTGCGTGCATAATTGCGGGATCACATAACCATACGTGCAAGGAGGTCTTTAGGGTGTACTTTTTCTTCCTAAAAACATTAGCTCACATTTATTCTCTATTAGGGCCAGATTCATAGATTGAGTACGCCTCAAGTGCGGTGCTATATTAAATACAGGATGGAATGGGCCATTTTCATCCTGTTTTTTTAATATTGCTTATCAATGAAAGCCGTGGAGTGGCTGAACAAGGCCCTGCCTACCCATAAATGCACGGTTCTAAACAAAAGAATTTAAAACAAAATATATTTAATAATTCAACATTGTTGTTTTTTATTTATTTTAGTAACATATCTGGGCAACTTTCATAATTCTTATGGAATTTTCAAACCATGCTAAAAATAGTTATTGAAATATTTTCATTAAAATGTTTCCATTTCAATGCATTTTAAATGGGAAAACAATATTATTAATGGATTTATTTATTTTCTTTGTACAATTAAGCTAGAGCGTTTGTTTATAACATACTATTTAATGAATAATTTCTTTTTCTTTTTAGACATATTTTTTAATTTGGGTTAGCTTCAATAATCACGACGATATTGAGCTCTAACGACTCCCAAGTCGACTCTCTAGTCAAAATACATGGTTTTAAATACAACTTTTCCTTCTGCAACTAGTTGTCATAGCTGATAATAGGTGCCGTTAGTATGATCTTTACCATTTACAAGCTAGTATCATTTTGCAAGCGTTGGCTAACCTGCTGTATCGGAATGCAGGCGGCAATGGAGGGTTAAACTAATCTCTGTGACCTTCTTGAGTCAAAGAAACATTAATACCATGTACGTTAGGATAAGAAGGCCAATGTCCAATTATGAAAATTTGCGTAATTAAATATAAACAATTAAACATCTTAATATATTCAGTAACTAAAATACTCACAAAGTGTTAACTGCTGTGTGAATAAATATAGTTGGTCCCTACTTACTTCAATGAGAGTATTACTCTAGTGATACATTATTTACAAAGAAAAAACCACATGCTTTTCCATACACAAAGTTTTATGACATTAGTCCTTATTTAACTGAGACAGTAAAACATGTACAATTCTTCACTCTTATCTTATATTCTTTCTTGAGTTTTCTCATTCTTTAGCACTACACGTTGTAATAATAAGTGTTAATATTCAAAGTAAATGAAAACTACTGTACATTGAATTTTTAATCCACTATTATAATAAATAAAAATAAACATTCCTGCTAATATCAAACATAGTTATTTTAAATAAAATTTGGTCTAAATGTAATTTGGAGACGTTCTCAGTATAATTTTATATGCTAGTTTTTATTTTACGGTCTAGGATTTGACTCTCATTGGACTTTGGAATAAGCTATTTTTCAAAAAGTTAATGAACAAAGTTTTTGGTAGTCAAGATGTGAAAATGTTAATTTTATTTTATTAGCGTGTTAAATGTGATTACTTTTAATTTGAACCTGTTGCATTCTCGCAGTTTGTGCGCTCGTTTCGGAAGAAATGTATCGAATCCCGAACAATAAGTACCCACGGTGATTACTTTTTATATAATTAACAATATGTGACCTTTGTTGCTTTCGAACAAAATCCAAGGGATTGTATAAATTTTGAGGTGGAGAAGTATTTACAAAATATTATTTTATATCCTTGTGAATAACAAGTTTATGAAGAAAGGGCGCACAAAGAAAATCAAAGATATAATTGATTATTTAACTTATTGTAGTAAAGGGTAAGTTTTTTTAATGGTATGCATATTACTGGCGCTTAGGCTATCTGTATCTACTAATTTAAGTACAATGGATGAGCAGCGATACTATTTTATTTACTGTAGAAATAATATCAAAATTAAGATACAAATAAATACTTCTATATAACAATGTAGCGATTATTCTGATATTTCAAGTAATTTTTTTTTTAAAAAAAAAAAGCTCTTAGCTGAAAGTAAATGTTACTAACACTCTGTAACGCACTTATTGTATGTTCAAAAGCTCTTGTGCCTTGGCCGAGTTCGTATCACGCTAGTACTAAGTAATTTCAACCTAACAGGGAATCGAACTAGTCAAGTTATTGAGCTGATTAATTTACGCACTCAGTGCTCAGTCATAGCACTTTAGAAATATTGACCACGACATGAAGCCGATGATAAGTAAAATATATTTAAAACCATTAGAGTTAATGAACTTTTGTGTTCCCTATGCCATAAAGTAAGTAATTATTTGATAACCGACCGCCTCTGTTGTATAGTGGTCAGATTTACTGGCTTCAGATACTGAAGTCCCAAGTTCGATCCCCAGTGCCCCTAATTGTGTCTGTGAAGCAGTGGGTCTGAAACGGAACCAAAATCAACCTCGTGAGGACAAATGAGGAGCTACTTGAATGAATAAGTAGCGCTTCAGTCTAGAAAACTGAGATAGAAGTCTGGAGGGCTCGTTGTGCTAACCACATGGCACCCTCAGCTTGAAAATGTTGGCCCTATCTTTGCCAACATACGGCAGCCTCTCGATTGGTATAGCCTGCTTGCAGCCTGACACCATGGAGATATTACTCAAGTTAAACTCTACCAATAGGATAAAAAATTATTCCCAAAAACACTTATTTCTGGAAAATTGTGTAAATCCTATAGATGTTTGAAAACTGTAAACACCGTATTAAATAACAGATACCCACTTCAGTGGCTGAGTGGTCTAAGGTGTCACTAGTGTTAAATTGGCCTGCTGATAGCGGAGCACTTGGGGTGCAAATCCTGGTCGAGTCTATTGAGGGTAGTTTTTCCCAAATTGTTTCCCCATCTTCCAAAATAAAAATGCTGGTAGATAACCTCTCAAATGCTTCTTTCCTCATTACCACCCAATTAGATTATCATATATGCGTATAACATGACGTGGTAATATCAGTAATAAAAATAACAGATATATTTATAGTCAAAATTGTTATAGTCTTCGAAATGAAACCGCTTTTAAAATATGTTATTGCCTCCTTAGCCTTTAAATTTTAAAAATTATCCAAAGCACAGTGGCCAAATTTAGCACATTAAATTTTAGTTATTTTTTATTTTACCTGCTTACTAATAAACTCAAATAAATGGTACGAAAAAATCGTAAGCTACATACTATCTCGTATAGGTTATTTATTATAGTTAGTGACAAAACCTTCAAAAATAAGTTATCTCTAATTTTACCTTAAATAAATTTTTCTCTGATAAATAAGTGTACATTATTATTTATCACTACCCTCACCAGATATTTATTTGAAAAAATTCAAAAGTGGTACAACAGCATTAACCTGGAGTCACCACTTTGATATGCTAATTACTGAAAATGAGTACGGGTACAAAACTTATTTGTGTTACAAAACGGTACAAAACTAGTACAAAACTTTGGCATCAAAAAAAGTTCAAAATCAAAAGGGGTACAACCGCATTTACCTCGAGTACGTGGAGTACTCACTTTGATATGCTAATTACTCAAAACGGGTACGGGTACAATACTTTTTCTTTCTGGTACAAAACGGTACAAAACTTTGGCATCAAAAAAAGTTCAAAATTAAAAAGTAGTAAAACAGCATTAACCTTGAGTCACCACTTTGATATGCTAATTACTCAAAACGGGCACGGGTACAAAACGGTACAAAACTAGTACAAAACTTTGGTATAAAAAAATTCAAAAGTGGTACAACAGCATTAACCTGGAGTCACCACGTTGATATGCTAATTACTCAAAACGGGCACGGGTACAAAACGGTACAAAACTAGTACTAAACTTTGGCATCAAAAAGGTTCTAAATTCAAAAGTGGTACTACAGGTTAATGGACGTCTAGCTGACTGGAATGAATAAGCTAATTTTTCTGCTCGAGAGTGTGATTGTATCTTGACGTTATGAATCCCCACGTTTAGTCAAACTTGGTCGCCTACACACTTTACGGTCCGGCACTACACTTCTTATCTCTCTCAATTCTTGGAAAAAAGTTTGCTTGCTGCCTTTACTGATTACCGGTCGCCAGTCTCCCAATTGTTTAAACAAACCAGTAGTTCTGCCAACCTGATGGCTGGAATCCACCAGTTTGTATAACGTTAGCAACGCCATCTATTTTAGAGCTGAAAGCTCAACACGCCGCCAGGGAGGGTAGGCAGGGCCTTAAGGCCCTGCCTACCCTCTCTGGCGGTGTGTTGAGCTTTCAGCTCTAAAATAGATGGCGTTGCTAACGTTATACAAACTGGTGGATTCCAGCCATCAGGTTGGCAGAACTACTGGTTTGTTTAAACAATTGGGAGACTGGCGACCAAGACCGGTAATCAGTAAAGGCAGCAAGCAAACTTTTTTCCAAGAATTGAGAGAGATAAGAAGTGTAGTGCAGGACCGTAAAGTGTGTAGGCGACCAAGTTTGACTAAACGTGGGGAGACATAACGTCAAGATACAATCACACTCTCGAGCAGAAAAATTAGCTTATTCATTCCAGTCAGATAGACGTCCATTAACCTGTAGTACCACTTTTGAATTTAGAACCTTTTGATGCCAAAGTTTAGTACTAGTTTTATACCATTTTTGTACCCGTACCCGTTTTGAGTAATTAGCATATCAAAGTGGTGACTCTAGGTTAATGCAGTTGTACAACTTTTGAATTTTGAACTGTTTTTTGATGCCAAAGTTTTGTATCCGTACCCATTTTGAGTAATTAGCATATCAAAGTGGTGACTCCAGGTTAATGCTGTTGTACCACTTTTGAATATTTTCATGCCAAAGTTTTGTACTAGTTTTGTACCATTTTGAGTAATTAGCATATCAACGTGGTGACTTCCGGTTAATGCTGTTGTACCACTTTTGAATTTTTTTATACCAAAGTTTAGTACTAGTTTTGTACCATTTTGTACCCGTACCCATTTTGAGTAATTAGCATATCAAAGTGGTGACTCAAGGTAAATGCTGTTTTACTACTTTTTAATTTTGAACTTTTTTGATGCCAAAGTTTTGTACTAGTTTTGTACCATTTTGTACCAGAAAGAAAAAGTATTGTACCCGTACGCGTTTTGAGTAATTAGCATATCAAAGTGAGTACTCCACGTACTCCAGGTAAATGCGGTTGTACCCCTTTTGATTTTGAACTTTTTTTGATGCCAAAGTTTTGTAATAGTTTTGTACCGTTTTGTAACACAAATAAGTTTTGAACCCGTACTCATTTTCAGTAATTAGCATATCAAAGTGGTGACTCCAGGTTAATGCTGTTGTACCAATTTTGAATTTTTTGATGCCAAAGTTTTGTACTAGTTTTGTACTAGTTTTGTACCGTTTTGTAACACAAATAAGTTTTGTACCCGTACCCATTTTGAGTAATTAGCATATCAAAGTGGTGACTCCAGGTTAATGCTGTTGTACCACTTTTGAATATTTTCATGCCAAAGTTTTGTACTAGTTTTGTACCATTTTGAGTAATTAGCATATCAACGTGGTGACTTCCGGTTAATGCTGTTGTACCACTTTTGAATTTTTTTATACCAAAGTTTAGTACTAGTTTTGTACCATTTTGTACCCGTACCCATTTTGAGTAATTAGCATATCAAAGTGGTGACTCAAGGTAAATGCTGTTTTACTACTTTTTAATTTTGAACTTTTTTGATGCCAAAGTTTTGTACTAGTTTTGTACCATTTTGTACCAGAAAGAAAAAGTATTGTACCCGTACGCGTTTTGAGTAATTAGCATATCAAAGTGAGTAATCCACGTACTCCAGATAAATGCGGTTGTACCCCTTTTGATTTTGAACTTTTTTTGATGCAAAGTTTTGTAATAGTTTTGTACCGTTTTGTAACACAAATAAGTTTTGTACCCGTACTAATTTTCAGTAATTAGCATATCAAAGTGGTGACTCCAGGTTAATGCTGTTGTACCACTTTTGAATTTTTTGATGCCAAAGTTTTGTACTAGTTTTTGTACCGTTTTGTAACACAAATAAGTTTTGTACCCGTACCCATTTTGAGTAATTAGCATATCAAAGTGGTGACTCCAGGTTAATGCTGTTGTACCACTTTTGAATTTTTTCATGCCAAAGTTTTGTACTAGTTCTGTACCGTTTTGTACCACAAAGAGAAAGTTTTGTACCCGTACCCATTTTGAGTAATTAGCATATCAAAGTGTCACGTGACTCCAGGTTAATGCTGTTGTACCACTATTGAAATTTTTTCAAATAAACATCTGGTGAGGGTAGTGATAAATAATAATGTACACTATTTATCAGAGAAAAATTTATTTAAGGTAAAATTAGAGATAACTTATTTTTGAAGGTTTTGTCACTAACTATAATAACCTATACGATTGAGTATGTAGACTACGATTTTGTCGTACCATTTATTTGAGTTTATTAGTAAGCAGGCAAAATAAAAAATAACTAAAATTTAATGTGCTAAATTTGGCCACTGTGCTTTGGCTAATTTTTAAAATTTAAAGGCTAAGGAGGCAATAATATATTTTAAAAGCAGTTTCATTTCGAAGACTATAACAATTTTGACTATAAATATATCTGTTATTTTTATTACTGATATTACCACGTCATACTACCTGTTCATGTTATACGCATATATGATAATCTAATTGGGTGGTAATGAGGAAAGAAGCATTTGAGAGGTTATCTACCAGCATTTTTATTTTGGAAGATGGGGAAACAATTTAGGAAAAACTACCCTCAATAGACTCGACCAGGATTTGCACCCCAAGTGCTCCGCTATCAGCAGGCCAATTTAACACTAGTGACACCTTAGACCACTCAGCCACTGAAGTGGGTATCTGTTATTTAATACGGTGTTTACAGTTTTCAAACATCTATAGGATTTACACAATTTTCCAGAAATAAATGTTTTTGGGAATAATTTTTATCCTATTGGTAGAGTTTAACTTGAGTAATATCTCCATGGTGTCAGCCTGCAAGCAGGCTATACCAATCGAGAGGCTGCCGTATGTTGGCGAAGATAGTGCCAACATTTTCAAGATGAGGGTGCCATGTGGTTAGCACAACGAGCCCTCCAGACTTCTATCTCAGTTTTATAGACTGAAGCGCTACTTATTCATTCAATTATCTCCTCATTTGTCCTCACGAGGTTGATTTTGGTTCCGTTTCAGACCCACTGCTTCACAGACAGAATTAGGGGCACTGGGGATCGAACTTGGGACTTCAGTATCTGAAGCCAGTAAATCTGACCACTATACAACAGAGGCGGTCGGGTATCAAATACTTACTTACTTACTTACTTACTTTATGGCATAGGGAACACAAAAGTTCATTAATTTTAATGGTTTTAAATATATATTTACTTATCATCGGCTTCATGTCGTGGTCAATATTGCTAAAGTGCTATGACTGAGCACTGATTGCGTAAATTAATCAGCTCAATAACTTGACTAGTTCGATTCCCTGTTAGGTTGAAATTACTTAGTACTAGCGTGATACGAACTCGGCCAAGGCACAAGAGATTTTGAACATACAATAAGTGCGTTACAGAGTGTTAGTAACATTTACTTTCAGCTAAGAGCTTTTCTTTAAAAAAAAAAGTACTTGAAATATCAGAATAATCGCTGCATTGTTATATAGAAGTATTTAATTGTATCTTAATTTTGATATTATTTCTACAGTAAATAAAATAGTATAGCTGCTCATCCATTGTACTTAAATTAGTAGATACAGATAGCCTAAGCGCCAGTAATATGCATACCATTAAAAAAAACCTTACCCTTTACTACAAGAAGTTAAATAATCAATTATATCTTTGATTTTCTTTGTGCGCCCTTTCTTCATAAACTTGTTATTCACAAGGATATAAAATAATATTTTGTAAATACTTCTCCACCTCAAAATTTATACAATCCATTGGATTTTGTTCGAAAGCAAAAAGGTCACATATTGTTAATTATATAAAAAGTAATCACCGTGGGTACTTATTGTTCGGCATTCGATACATTTCTTCCAAAACGAGCGCACAAACTGCGAGAATGCAACAGGTTCAAATTAAAAGTAATCACATTTAACACGCTAATAAAATAAAATTAACATTTTCACATCTTGACTACCAAAAACTTCGTTCATTAACTTTTTGAAAAATAACTTATTCCAAAGTTCAATGAGAGTCAAATCCTAGAACGTAAAATAAAAACTAGTATATAAAATTATACTGAGAACGTCTCCAAATTACATTTAGACCAAACTTTATTTAAAATAACTATGTTTGATATGAGAAGGAATGTTTATTTTCATTTATTATAATAGTGGATTAAAAATTCAATTTACATTAGTTTTCATTTACTTTAAATATTAACACTTATTATTACAACGTGTAGTGCTAAAGAATGAGAAAACTCAAGAAAGAATATAAGATAAGAGTGAAGAATTTTACATGTTTTACTGCCTCAGTTAAATAAGGGCTAATGTCATAAAACTTTGTATATGGAGAAGCGTGTGGTTTTTTCCTTGAAAATAATGTATCACTAGAGTAATACTCTCATTGAAGTAAGTAGGGACCAAGTATATTTATTCACACAGCAGGAAGACTTTGTGAGTATTTTAGTTACTGAATATATTAAGATGTTTAATTGTTTATATTTAATTACGCAAATTTTCATAATTGGACATTGGCCCTTCTTATCCTAACGTACATGGTATTAATGTTTCTTTGACTCAAGAAGGTCACAGAGATTAGTTTAACCCTCCATTGCCGCCTGCATTCCGATACAGCAGGTTAGCCAACGCTTGCAAAATGATACTAGCTTGTAAATGGGTAATGATCATACTAACGGCACCTATTATCAGCTAAGACAACTAGTTGCAGAAGGAAAAGTTGTATTTAAAACCATGTATTTTGACTAGAGAGTCGACTTGGGAGTCGTTAGAGCTCAATATCGTCGTGATTATTGAAGCTAACCCAAATTAAAAAATATGTCTAAAAAGAAAAAGAAATTATTCATTAAATAGTATGCTATAAACAAACACTCTAGCTTAATTGTACAAAGAAAATAAATAAATCCATTAATAATTTTTGTTATCCCATTTAAAATGCATTGAAATGGAAACATTTTAATGAAATTATTTCAATAACTATTTTTAGCATGGTTTGAAAATTCCATAAGAATTATGAAAGATGCCCAGATATGTTACTAAAATAAATAAAAAACAACAATGTTGAATTATTAAATATATTTTGTTCTAAATTCTTTTGTTTAGAACCGTGCATTTATGGGTAGGCAGGGCCTTAAAAGGAAAACCCGCACTACCAGCTAAAGAAATAATAATATGTTGAGCTCGAACCACCTTTGACTGATTAGATTACAACCTATTTTTTTAAATGTTCAGTGCTGCTAATTATTTGTAATCTTAAATTATACTAACTTAGGAAATCGTTTCACCAACTAGCCATGAATTGGGTGATTTTCGAAGGAACATTGTGTACCAAGGTGGCTGAAAATCGGTTGAATCCATCACTTTATTTTAAAAGAAATATTTTATACTTCCTAAATGCTTGTCATGTCTTAAATATGATTGCAGTCCATTTTTAACGTTTATTTGATAATGTAGGACCCATACTTACCATATTATATGAGTAGGCTATGTATTAGTAGGGATGAATATTTTTTGATAATTTTTTTAATCATAATTACTTTTATAATTAAATACTAGGGGAAGGAGCCATATTTTTAAATGCTTTGATTCTCGTTTAGAAAATATGGTATATAATGTACCCGACTTTAGTGACATATTCAATAAAAAAGTTCTGTAGTTTATAGACAAGTAGTAGAAGAGGACTAGAATCGGTGTTAGTGCTTTCTTATATAACTCATTTGATGTTTAGGGTGTCAACGTCCTCAGGAGAAATCAAACTAAATTGTGGGCTTGGTATATCCCGAATGAAAAAGTTCCATTGAAATAGGTGGGAAAAAATCTCCTTGACAAAATTAGAGGAAATCTTCCAAAACATCAAAGTTTGTCATTACATACCACGCGTTAAATGGAACAAAATATTTTTTAATTATTTGTAGCGTTTGACCTGAAAATATTTTACTTTCGTGTTGTCCTCCTTCTATTCCATTTAAAGTTAACCTCTTATAAACAATATCTACTTGTGCGATGCCCAGATACTTATCTTAAACAACATGTCGCTCTACAGAAGATAAATGAACCGGTCTGATATAATAACGTTGCTCGTTACTTCTCGGGTCCCAAGGAGGTTTGTATTCATTTCTAGTTCGCGGTGAAACTTCCTTGGCCGTACCGTGACGAGAATCTTCATGTAAATGTTTTCCTCCTTGGGAGTAGCTCAGTGTCAGGCCACTTGACCATGGAAGTTTATTTCAATCAGCCTACTTTCTACTGAATTATACTTGTTCGTGGAAATGGCGCCCTTCGACGCAACTTAACGCTTTCATTGTCTTACCTAATGGTATATGTCCCCTACCTTTAGCGGGGCTAGTACCATTCTTAGCATCAAGGTCAGTCAGTGTGTCAGTTTTCTTCGTGACGAATACAGCATTTTACTAAAACGGCAAGACTGCAAATAAAAATGAAACAACATTTTCTATATCCACTTATAATATGTTTACGGGCTTAAGAGCTCTTACCCGCACCTATGTGCACGCAAGCAGAAGCATTAGTCTTGCCTATTTTTTTTGTACCGCGTCTTACTACCCGTTCGGGTTATACGCTTATCTACTAATTACACTAATGGTTTTGAGACTAGTAAGGTTTAATTGAGAGCCAATGCACCCACATTTTCGTGGAAGGAGAGTGGAAAACCATTTATTAAAAAAACTTCAGTCCACCCGGCCGGGATTGAAACCCGATCTTCCCGTCTGTGGCAGTATATTCCAAAACGAGAGTAGCGCGTTGAACCACGCGGCCACCGAAGCGGGTGTCTGGTTTGTTGGTGACGGGAGAAGTCGGGTTTGGAATTCCGGCCAAATGTATGGAAGAGGGTTTTTCTAAATGGCTTCCCACTTTTACTCCACTCAAATTATTGCACATTTCTTCTAAATTAGCGCGGAGGTGTAGTTAGACGCGGTGCACTAAACACACAATAGGATAACGTAGACCTTTCTTAAAAGACAGAAAAAAATGTACTAACGCTTAAATAATACTAACATAACATATTTTCTCATTTTCTTAATCTTGAAATTGAACTGTCATCTATGCTTTGTAGCGTTTTTACTTTTGGACAGTTAAGTTTATTGTCTAGTTATAACAGTCCAAGTTTCACAATATCGACTTGGCATAGCTTAAAACGTATACTAAGGAACGTTCTTAGATGTTACATTTTCTTAAATTGATTGGTATAACTTCTTTGGTCAATTAAATAAGGATAAAAATAATAAACATAACATCTTGCACGTTATGTTTATTATTTTTATCTCTATTTAATTGACCAAAGAAGTTATACCAATCAATTTAAACGAATGTAACAATTAAATACGTTCTTCATATTATAATTCCATAGTTCTCCTTACTTCAGCTATAATGAATACTACTGAAATATCTTAAAACGTTAGAGCTGGTTTCCTTGGTGTATATTAATCTCTATCTATCTGCCATTCATTCATTGGGCCTTTCCGAGAATTGCCATTACTCGAGCTACTCCGCCAATACTATTCACTGAGAGATGCACGCACAACCATACTTGCTGCCTGCTTCCAAGACGCCGGAACGTCAAGCCAGGATATTTAAATGGGTATTCCAAAGTACAGTAGCCCCATGGCTTCTTTGGTGCTGAGTGACAGCGTCTAAATACATGTTTTTGCAGATCATATGGTTCGACGTAGGGATACATAATTTGGTCTGGTAACTTTGCAAAACTTTTAGCTGTGAGTTGTCAGTCAGCACCAAAGAAGCCATGGGGCTACTGTAGCTCAATTTTGTAAGCAATTCACTGTCGCCAGACAGTCGCGTAGTACGACCACCCCCACAAAACAAGCCGCCACTTTAATTGATGGTTAAAATAATGGTTTTATCTATAGTATCGTGTCAGTCATATTTGTTCCCGTGCTTACCTTCTGAAAGCATCAGAATATGCATTTCGGGCATTGGCATTAGCGTTTTTGTCGCGGCTACCAGGTCGCAAGTATGGCTTTAGCCGGTTTCCCACTCTACATGTGGATGCACTCAATTTAGATTAAAGCTAAGTTCTCACGAGGTCGATTGTTCGACCGTGTATTTTCCTGAATTTCTTGACCAGTCGTAGTAGTGGACCAGTTTATGTGTCTGGCCGTTCTCACTCAATATTGTCTCAGTCAAGGGAAAGATATTGACATGTCAACATCCACTTTGTCACAACGGACGCACCTGGACTTGGTCTTCTCTCAGGTGACTGACCACGACGACCACCGCCTGTAGAAGTGCACGATCGAGGGCTTCTTGACCAAAAGTTAGGTAAGTACACGACTGATGCTATCGTAAGTCGTTTATTTGACCCCGTGGTATCCAAACTTAATATACATACTCTAACCCTCCCCCCTTCCCCCAATATCTTTCATTCACATTTTCTTCATCCGGGACTCAGTGTATTTTCGCTCCCCTCAATTGATTGTCCAATACATAAATTTGTAAATATGCCCATGATTTGTATTAAGACGTGGCGCAATGTAACTTAACCAAAACAAGCGGTTTTGAAAGGCCCCGAGAAAGTTGAGAACGGACTTAAGCGGTGTTAAGTTTCTAGTCTAAGCCACTCACGTCCTCGCGCATGAGTTGCATTCTCGGACAGGTTCCACTAGTTGCTCGCAGGCTCTGGACGTGGGCCACGAGGCCCCGGCCGCTAGTTTATTGACTTACTCTGTCTGTAGGAGTCGAGAAGGCATGAATGGACTGCTTTGGTGTGTGGGCCGACATTTTGTAGTGGCGTGGGTCCTCAAATCACCTGCACCTACAGTCGAGCAAGGTGATAGTTATAACTATTGAAGATATACAGCATACACACTAATAAGTCGATAGCATAGCGAATAAAATGGATAGATTTTAATTAATAACAATCAACTATCCACTAAAATCACCAGGGCTTTCCCACACTACAGCTCAATTCTTGTGCGAAAATGTTATTGTTGTGGGCTTGCTCGTAGACATATATGGGTTAGGTGGGCTGGAAACTCATTCCATCTGAAATTAACCCATCATAGAAACTGCAACAAAGAATAGCTGGAATATCGAAGCTTTGTTACGGCCTTATGATCTACATCGGGAGTTAAAGGAATTAATAGTAATAAAGTTGTTTACAGAAAAAAGAAATGTGTTTCCTAAATGGCCCTTCCTACGTAAATTTGACTGTACATTCAACAGTTTAACAAACACGTTTAAGTCGACAATTAATGTGACTGACATGCCCTGTCTGACTGAATCCGATCACCTCGCCGAATGCACTGTAAGTCCCAACCACCATTGGATTTCCCATCATTTCATTAGGCGAAGACATCCGCATCGGTGGTCACACCCAAGTAGACTGGATACCCGTTGATGGAAGAGGTCAATGTTCGAACACCGGCTGGGTGCACTGGATCTGGCTTTACACTATGATCAAATCCTGAGGCTTTAGTTGGTTGTTGCTGTGTTTGGTTAAGTTATTTTGCATGTCTTGGCCAAATATAACCCCCTTTATAAATTTTGGACAATAAATTATTTCTAAAATTTCTACTATTTTAATATAGGCAATTCCTGGGATCGAACCATGATATCCTGGACTCTGGCCTCCCATTCTTAGAGTTTGTTTGACTGTTGGCTTGCCTTGATATTGGTATTCCCCCTGGATGACTTCTTTACGAATATCGCCGCCTTCAGATCTGTATGTGACATGCGTGGCAACTCTCAGGCTAGATCGACGGAACAGTCGACAATGGACTACTCTCCCTGAGGTTTGATAGGGAACAAACACATACGGTCGTCCTAACAGTCACTTATCCTATTTAATATGAACAGGTCTTATAAAAGTCAGATCTACGGGATTAAAACTAATAATGTAGACTCCAGTGACATAGTGCGCTTTAGTAGGAGAAATAATTACCTGTCACGGCAAGCTAGCTAATTGTCAATGAAGGTGCAGTTGATCATAGGGCAAAGTGACATTTTTTCTTGGCATTTTAGAGGACAGCTTAAGCTACAGCTGGGAGCCGGAGAAGGTATAATAATCCTAATTTTTAGTAAGTTTGGTAAGGAAAAAACCTTTCAGTCGTCATATTGTTGCCATTTAAATGGTACATAACACAGCATAAGGTAGGGAAGTTATTTATGTGTGTCAATAAATTACATCTATGAAATATATATATTTACCTCGGTGGCTAAGGGGTACTCTCTTCAGGACCCAATGTTCGTGAGTTCAAACCCAGCCGAAATTGACGGATTTTTTTCGTGAGCGATAAAATTCCGTAGCACAACCTCCTTCGGAGGGGAAGTAAAGCCGTGTCGATCCCATATCGACTGTGGCATGTAAAAGAACCCTGGAGATGTTTGAAAATACCTTTCTCTGCAAAATTGGTAGACCCTTTTGTTCTCGCTCGCAGACATTCTCTACTGCTAATATAATCGGTCTCCTCAGAAAGTGTACCTAAAATAAATTTTAAATTTAGTCTGGGTCATAAATATTATTTTGGGTATGAGGAGGAAAATAGGGATGAATGGTCAGCTTAGTATAGGGCATCACTGCAGGCTAGTGCAGTCAGAATGCATTCACTATGTCAGTGCCATCCGACGGCTGCGGAGTGTGTCTCGTACAGGATGCGGGCTGTTCTAGTTGCCCACATCCTGACCCACTCGGCTCACCTGGTTTCCTTCCAGACCACTCGTGTAACGGGAACCTTCACACGTCGCCATCTGTGTTTGTGCTGTCCTCTCCAGAACATAGACCGCCTCTTGCCTTCTTTGCAGCCTAATAACGTAACAAAGAGTAACTAGATCGTCTCTAGTAGCTCACAGAACGGGTGTCTTGGGCTTTGTTTAGATTATCTGTTTGTACGTGCACCGCGTCTTACTATTCATCCAGACTATACGAATTTTACACTAATAGATGACAGGTAGAATTTAGAGAAAATGTAGCTGCGTATTCGTGTAGGCAGAGTGGGAAACCACTTATAAAAATAACATTCCTGTTCACTCGTTTGGAATCAAACATTAACTTTTCTGTTTTCAGCAAACCAGACTAGATGAAACGCTTTTGTCCCCATTTCGGGTTGATGTTTCTATGTTGTTTGATATGATCGAAAACTTATCCATGCTAAGGATTCCAACCTTCCGCTATTGCTCTACCGACTAAACTACCCAGGTTATTCATAGTTAAGAGAACCACTGAGTATCCTACCAACGCATTTTTGTAATCATGGTTCATACAATTGGCCTGTAAAATCTGCAGACATTGTGTGTAAGAAGTGTGTATTGAGTATTGATAACTATTTTATTATTTGGTTAGCTCGCTCGGAGTAGCAGTGGTGAACTAAGTCAAAGGTCCAGAGCTCAAATCCATATCCAATACACGTTTCTAAAATTAGTTTACAAAAAACTATTTGAACAATGATTTTGAATGTTCAGTGATAGTTGATACTATTCTATATACTATTTGTACGGCTTGTTTTGGTATAGACCTGTATTTAGAAAGTGCCCGTTAGATAAATAGCCGACTACAGACGTAATAGTCGACTCCTTCATGGCGAGCCGGCAGGACTGCACTTTTTAATAAACCTGATCTCACACGTGTGTGCCCGGCCTGCCCTTGGGAGTGGTGGAGTATCTTGATTTAACTTCCAATGCCAGCTGTTGGATTCATCAACATTAAGGGCGCCGCCTTCTTGAAGGTACATAATATACACCCACCGAGATATTTCTTATGTGAATGACAGCTATTAGGCCTCAAAATAGCCAGATAAAAAAACAACCTAAATAGTCTTAGAGTGTACTACTGTGCCCTGTTAAATAATTATTTTATTTGAATCAATCAACAAGGGGGCTAAGGCGTCATACTCGTGTAGTTTGGTTGCCATTGATGGGCGGGCTGAGGTTAGAATCCTGGCATGGTTTACTGAGTGTTGTTTAACCAATCACTTTTCTACTAATTCCTCTGCGCAAATGCGTAGACATTACCCCACACATTCTTCCTTCCAAATCCATATGCCTTCGGTGTAAATACTCGTTTAGCCCGTATTGGTAAGAAGACGCGGTGCACATAAAGAAGTATTATATCCGGGAGCATGGCTCAACCGACTACATTAAAGATTCTCTTTTATCCAGTGTTTTATTTTGTATCCTTTCGCCAAGCAATTACCGGTGCAGTTCTTTATTTTTACTCTCCTTCAACCTTTTTACATTATAACGTTTACTCTTTGGCTTTAATAACTTATCTCACGAGCCAATAATATATATTACAACAAAGGGGGTGATCTACCAGAGCGCTGAAATAGGTTACAGACCTGCAGAAATTACGCGTAATTTAAGAAGGGGTTTGAATTTCAGGGGAAAAGTATAAACATTTTAAATTTTAGAATTTAAAAAACAATCGTGAAAAAGAAAAATTATCTAATTTTTGACAACAGTTCATGTGAAATGTTTTCTGAAATTAAAGTGAATTTTTGGTAACAAATTAAGGCTTTATTTTAACACGGTCTCAACAAAACGTTCCAAGATAGTTCGGAATTGTTTTAGTGGTTTTGAAACTTCAAATCTGCCGTTTCTATAATAAATATAGCATTTTTGGGATATTTTCCTTCAAGTAAGATCACTCGACCATCAACATTTTATTATATAATTTTAACAAGTGTTTATTATAAGCTATGATTTGAAATTCGAATCACTATTTATAGCTTATAATAACTATACAAGTGACATTTGTTCATTAAAATCTTTATTATCGGATAACCTTAAATTAAGTAGCCGCGTAGACATTAAGCTCTAACGCAATATTTATTTCAACAATGCGTTGGTTCAAAAGTCTCACGCTGAAATAAAGTCTAAAGATTCCAACAGGACTCTTTTTCCTTAACAACCTATAGCTTTGGGTTTTATTACTATAAAAAAATATGTGAAAATATGAGACTAGCTCATTTTCAACTACTTTTTAAGCACTTTTCTTTAGCTATGAGACGTCTTGATGAAAAAAGAAGTCTCTGGATTTAGCCTTCCTCTAACAAATACTGTAATTTTTACTTTCTCTTAACACCTCGGAGAGAAAGTATTGTGATCGCAAAATAAATTGAAATAGAAATATTGATGAATGTCGACGTTTAATGACCCCCCTGAAATCTTAAAAACTATTTTACCGATCGGGATAAAACTTGGGGTTATCATAAGGTCCCCCCGAAGAGTTTTTGGAATTGGATATCTAGCCCTAAATTTAAGGGTAATTCACAGAAGGGCAAAAAGAGAAAAAAAAATTGATTTTCTCACAATTCGCTCTAACGATTTTGATTACATTTATTTTATCTAGACACTTTTTCTCACTATAAACAAGATGGCAGTTTTAATTTTCTTACGAAAATGACTTGGGGTACTTTACGGATGGGAAATTTTCTTTTTTTCATCATTTCTCCGCAATTGTTAGCGGTACGAAATATCTCATAAGTGTAAAGTTGTACTACTATTAAAGATAAAAACCTTTTATTTGAAATACATTTTTATAAAACCAATAGTTTCTGAACTATAAGAAATAAACTCTTTTAATTCAGGACCTTGGAGAATGAATTTGATTGTTATGCTCTTTGGTGGACGGATATGTTTATCTTTTCTCTTTTTTTCTGTAACACTGTTCCTACTTCCTAATGCCATAGAGTAAGTAACAGTACATATACTTTCTCGCTATCTTACAGGTAGATAAAGTATTGTGATCGTCAAAAGAATCGAACTCGAGAATTTGAAGAATCCCGACGTTTCATGACCCCCCGAATTGGAAAAAGTTGTTTTTGAACTCCCGTCTGTCTGTACCTCCGACTAGAGCCTAAACTATTTTACAGATCGGGCTAAAACTTGGTATCTAGGGTTTTCAGAGGGTTGCCCCGATGGTTTTTTGGAATTGGATATCTAACCCTAAAATAATAATATTTAGCACCGCGTCTTACTACCCGTTCGGGTTATACGCTTTAAGTACTAATTACGCTAATAGATTAGTAATCGGGAAGGTTGAATTAGAGGAAGTGAACCCGCATTTGCGTGGAAGGAGAATGGAAAACCATTTAGGAAAACCTACCCTCAGTTCACCCGACCGAGATTCGAGCCTCGATCTCCCCGTCCTCGGCGGTTGAGCTCAACGCGACATGCGCGTTAGCCAACTACGCCACCGAGGCGGGTAAAACCCTAAAATTAAGGGTAGTTTACTGAAGGGAAAAAAAGAGAAAAATTCGATTTTTTCATAATCGGCTCCAAAGATTTTGATTAAATTTAATTTCAAAAACTTAATATATATATATATATTCCAAACAAAATGGCTACTTTCAATATTTCGACAAAATGACTTCAAGGGCTCCGGTTTGATGCGTAAATTCTCATTATTATTTTTTTGTCATATCTCCGAAACTATTTGAGATATGAAATTACTTATCATTGCAAATATGTAGATCTATTTATAATACAGATATTTTATTCGAAACAAATTTTTATAAAACCAATAACTTTCAAACCATACGCAAATATATATATATATATATCACAAGTTTTCGAACACTAAAGGTAAATTATTGCGACCGTAAAAATAATAAAACCCGAAATGTAGATAGATGTCGACGTTTCATGACCCCCCGAACTCTAAATAGTGGTTTTTGCAATGCCATCTGTCTGTGTGTCTGTTGTGACGTTATTTGCCACCCTACCTTGTATTTCTCTATAATTTTCTAATTTTTGTGAAGAGTTTCCAATTTATTTTCGTTTGAAATTAAGCACTTCAAAGTTTGGCCACTGTATTGCCGGCCTGACAATACTATTTACATCCATTCAATAAAGTAAAAGGACGGAAGGAACAACGTATAAGGGTTCGGCCAGACTGACAAGCGTGCGAGCGAGCGAGCGCGTAAGCGACTGGGTGGCCAAACTGGCGAGCGCGCGAGCGAGCGCGTAATTAGCGGACCCTAGTTAGATTATTATTAGCACCGCGTCTTACTACCCGTTCGGGTTATACGCACTTACGCTAATGTGTAATGGTAGGGTTATTGTGAGATGAAATGAAGGACCTACAGTTTAACGTGGAATCCGAACCACGGTGGCGACCTGGCATTCCCCACATTCACAAGATGTCTTGTCAGAGGTGAAGGAAGGGTTTGGAAATAAGATAAATCTGTGCCGGGACCGAGGATTGAACCCCGGCTGCCAGCACAGAAGTCTGACACCTTACCCCTAGACCACTAGGTCACCGCCCCCCCCCCCCCCCCCCCAGTTAGAGAAGATGTATCTGTCAAACACACTTAGTACATCTCTGCTCCTCGAAAATTCTTACAGAAAATATTGTGTATTTATAAAAAATAAAAAAGTAGAAGTGCATCCAATTAATAAATTGAGAAATGCGTATGGTACTGTACTGAAGTGTTTTAAAATCAGATTTGCCGCACCAGTGGCGGAATGGTGCGTTGCACTCGATAGCTTTTGACTAGGAGGCAAAGGTTCGAATCTTGGCTCAGTGAACTGAAGGTGATTTTTAAAACCTACTTATTGTTGTGGTTTTTTCATACTCTCTCCAAACTAATGGTGATTCTTATTTGTAAAGGCCTACTTTGATTATAATATTGAATTATTTTAACATATCGGGTTTACATATATACATTATACTATTTATGGTCTTACCAATTAAATGAGGCCATTATTATTATTATTATTATTATTATTATTAATAGCACCGCATCTTACTTCCCGTTCGGGTTATATGCACTTACGCTAATGTGTAATGGTAGGGTGATTGTGAGATGAAATGAAGGACCTACAGTATAACGTGGAATCCGAACCACGGTGGAGGCCTGGCTTTCCCCACATTCACAAGATGTGATTAATACACGTCTTGTCAGAGGTGAAGGAAGGGTTTGTAAATCAGATAAATCTGTGCCGGGACCGAGGATTGAACCCTGGCCGCCAGCACAGAAGTCTGACACCTTACCCCTAGACCGCCAGGTCACCGGGCCATTAATAGCAAGTGTGTTAAACCTATCACTGATAGAAAAAAGTCAAATATCATGTCAAAATGAGAAGTTTCCCCAGCACTCAATGAACCAACATACAATAATATTGCCTAGCGCCTGTAAACTAGACTGTACCGGGTCGAGCGCGCGCGCTTGAAAAATAGAACCAGTTCTATCTTTCAAGCGCGCGCGCTCAGTCGCTCGCTCGCTCGCTCCAGTGTGGCCACCCCCATTACAACCAATGTGTTCTATTTTATATTTTAGTCGCTCGCGCGCTCGCTCGCTCGCGCGCTCATTCTGGCCGTACCCTAACATTGTTTTAAATAATTTAAATAAGGAATTTTGATTTAAGGAACACTTACCTTTTATTAAACATATTAATTATCCTTTTAAGAAGTGTGTTGACTTATTTATTTTGAACGCCAGCCATGACGCATGCGCAGAGCTGTTAAACAAGTGAGTGGTGGGTCTCGTGATTGTAAAAGGAAAAAAAAAGATGAGGAAAGATGTAAATAACTCCAAAGTAGCGCGCTTTTCAATTCTGACAGATGGAAATAAACATTTAATTCTTTAAGAAAATATTACCCGCATCAATGGCGTAGTTGGCAAACGCACTTGTCGTGTTGAGCTCGACTGCTGAGGACGGGAGATTGAGGTTCGAATCTCGGTCGGGTGAACTGGGGTGGTTTTTCTTAAATGGTTTTCCACTCTCCCTCCACGCAAGTGCGGGTTCACTTCTTCTAATTCAACCTTCCCAATTCCTAATCCATTAGCGTAATTAGTACTTAAAGCGTATAACCCGAACGGGTAGTAAGACGTGGTGCTAAATAATAATAATAATTTAAGAAAATATTGTCCACATTCATTAGGATATATTTCAATCCTTATCTTAAATTTGCATTGTATTTGATTTTTATCCCTAGTCCATAGCCAACATTTTATCATTGTTTTAATATATTAGTTTTCTCTTGGGACTTGGAAGTAAAGAATAGAACATTTTAAATTTGATTTTGGAAGACTTTTGGTAGGAGACAGGGTCTTCTTCCTCGGTGCTGGTCTAACATGGAGCCAAATCTGTGGAGCTCTTAATTTAAATTATTTTTAAAGTGAATTAATGGTTGTTAATTAAAGTACAAGTGGCAAATGGAAAGCAAGAACTAGACTGTTTATTATTTGTTTAGATTGTGGAAGAATTAGCATTACTAAAGTGAAACAAATTTCTGAAGTTGGTGTTGTTTCAATATGGACTAATTCATTGGTGAGGTCTAACCAACTCTTCAACTTTAAATTCACATATTTTTTTTACTTCTATCAAAAATCAGAATTCATGTAAGAATTTTCAGAAAGACTAATTCAGAGAATTAATTAACATTTTATTTTATGTCTTTTTTTTTTGTTTCAATAATACTATTCTATTTTGTCAAATTAGAATTATAACTATCCGGAATTCCATTGGTAGGATTGAGATGTGGTAAAGAAAGAAGCAATAATAAACCCACAAAAGTTCCAATAATGGTTATTTTATACATTTATTTTTATTTTAGTCTAAATCATATTTTATTTTTAACAATCCATTTTTATTTAAATTGTTCATGTTTTATTTTAAGTATCTCCCAGTGGTCTCGAGTATTGAGAGTCGTCGTACCACTGTCTGAATTAGTTGAGGTCAATGTTTTTCTTTTTTATTATTATTTTTCTCCTAGATCCTAGAAGTGGCGCCCAACAAATAGCACAATTTTTTTATACATCTTGACATTAACTGTTGTTATGTAAACAAGATTCAGAAGACACTGATATTAGACACAGAGTAAATTATAATTTATATATAACACACATTTTCTTTTCTTTTTCACCGCACTGCTAAACCCTAAAATTAAAAGTAGTCTAGTAAAAAGCGAAAAGAGAAAAAAAATCGATTTTCTCAAAATCGGCTCTAACGATTTTGATTAAAATTCCTATCTAGGCACTGATTAAAATTATAAACAAAACTGATATTTTCATTTTCCTATAAAAATCACTTTTAGAATACTTTAAATAAGCGGAAATGTCCTATCTCCGCAACTATTGAAGATACCAAATAACGTATCATTGAAAAATTGTAGTACTATTAAAAATAAAAGAACTTTTATTTTAAATATATATTTATGAAACCAATAGTTTCGGAGATATAGGCAAATATATTAATAACATTTTGTGTGCTTTAGTTGTACAGATATACTACTAAAGTTTTAAATCAATTATTCTTTAATTCCGTAAGTAGATGATAAGTAAGTCTCTCAAAAAGTGTATGTTCTTTTTTATCTAACCTCTCAGGGGAAATGTTTGTATCATAAGATGTGCAACCCCTAATAAAATATCGAAAATCATAACAGGAAGTAGAAATTTTAATACGAAGTATTGATCCTTGTGACCCAATAAGGATATTTTTTGGGTCCAAATATAGGCCTACTAGTGAAGACTTTAATTCTTTGAAAAGAAAAACATGAAATTTAAATTCGGGAGTCAAAAAAAGTTTAACATAAGTATACCGCAATTTTTTCTTTGGTTTGCTAGTGTATATTATTTCATTTCACATATTACGAGTTTTGAGTAAATATCGCCATTTTTAAACAATGGAGTGAGAAAGTACGTGTAGAGTTCCGTACCATTTATTTTTCATTTACGGTCTTTGGTGTAATATTTCCACAACCATTTATAGACTATGCCTATTATTTCGTTTCACAAATCTTACGAATTTTTAGTAAATGTATATTTTATGATAAAAGTGGGAGAAAGTTTGTGCGGTGCACCGTAGCATTTATTTGAGTGGCTCACAACAGAAATTTTCAGGTTATTTGAGAATTAACATCGAGCATTCTTCTTTATCTTTAGACATGACAATATGGTTGTAGGTGAAGGGCGAGAGAGAGTATAAGCTTAGACAGAATAGAGAAGTAGTTCTAAAAAACGGTATAAACCAATATATTTTAAGCCTGGTGGTCTGACAGCGATTAATAGTTTCTCGCCGAGACGGCCGCCTTAGCGTCTAATCTGTTTTCAAGGTGCGTATCATTTTGTTCACAGCAGTAACCCTGAGCTCACTTTCATGTGTGCTGTTATTTATAAAACCGCTATCTGGGAGTCTTTAATATGCACACACATCGAACGTCCATGACGTAATGATCATTTAGTAATCTTGGTGACGTAATGAACGAGTGGGTTTTATTATCCTCTATATGGCAACTTAATTGCGAATTATGGGTAAACAACAATCCAGCAGGCGCTATAACTTACAGTTGGAATTATCGACTTGGCGGGAAAGCGTAAACGACTTATAGCCACATTTTAATGTAATTACCTTATGGGATTGGTTTCACTGCACAACAATTTTTAACTGTTAGGTTTATATCTCACTAAGTCACTGGGATCTATATTTATCTTTTAGGTGTTTAGAATGAAGAGGGGATATTAGCACCTAGGACCCCTGGGTGGGTGGACGAGCGTTTGTAAGTTCTTTTTGCGTGGTATGAGAGTGGTAAACCATCTGGGAAAAACCACCAATAAGAACACCCGAATGGTACTCAAACCCCACCTTATGCATAACCGGCAAACCAGACAAGATATGACTGACATTTAGTCCGCGTGTCCACAGGTACGTGTGTAAAAGGATTAGTTTTAGCACAGAAGTTATTAACAGCTTAATCTTAAGGTTAAAAATGATTAGGGTAGCTTTTGAGAAAGCGCACCTTCACTAATGAGGAAAGGAGTTGAGAAGACCATAGCCATAAAACTCGTATGGCAAATCATTTCCTGGTACAGCCAGAGGGCTGAAATTCAAACTTCAGCCTTCCTGTCAACAGCACTTTGAACAGTCTATTAAGCCTTAGAGGATTATACCGTGTAAACCACCCTTGTGGGGGCTTCAATGTGTGTTTTGATTTCATTGTACTTTTTTCTCTCCATTGACTGGTTTCCCGAAACAAAAGCTTTTATAAAATTAAAGTTGATTCATCATTTTACGGACTCGCGAAACGTGATTCGAGTGTAGATTAAAAAAATATCATTTGTCTACCAGGGATATTTATGTGTATTCTTTGGCCCAAATGATTGTATAAACACACGATTTACAAACTAAATTATATTTAGAAAAGACACAGTATCAACTCCCTAGGCTCAAACATTTTTTGTTCCAATGGTGCACAAGAAATCAACTATTTTGACCAAGACAGAGACCAGTAGGCTATCAAAATTTCCTATTTCTCTCTATCTCATATCAATCAACAAAATGATGTGGAGACAATGTTATTTCATCACCTACAACATGATTCAAACTAACACACTCCCAACCCTTAACATCAATGTAATCTTGTAAGAATAAACTACTGCCCCATTCTGCGTGTTGTCGGTCCCCGTTCCACTCTGCTATCAGGACTCCCTTGTCACTGTCACTTAGTCCCTTTATTGTTCCCCGCCTCCCATATACCGTTAACGTGTGAGGAGCAATGGAAACAACGCGAGGTGTTACACAACCTATCATGGCCGTCCTCTTGTCTCTCTCTATTCATCAGTAGTATTAGTCTGGAATTGATCACGCAAATAAAAAATAATCAAAACGGCTCCATATGGCACATGCGCGCAGATTTATAATTCGATAAAATGACTTACTCATTTTAGTGGTGCAAATATACTTTAGGTTGGAGTTTCCCCTTAAGGTCATTCGATAATAGAAATTAATAAGATTTTTGGAGTCTATATTATTATTATTATTATTATTATTATTATTATTATTATTATTATTATTACTATCGCGTCTTACTACCCGTTCGGGTTATACGCACTTACGCTAATGTGTAATGGCAGGGTGATTGGTAGATGAAATGGAAGACCTACAGTTTAACGTGGAATCCGAACCACGGTGGAGGCCTGTTATTCCACACATTCACAATTTGTGATTAATACACGTCTTGTCAGAGGTGAAGGAAGAGTTTGGCGATTAGATAAATTTGTGCTGGGACCGAGGATTGAACCCCGGACCCCGGACCCCCAGCACAGAAGTCCGACACCTTACCCCTGGACCACCAGGTCACCCTTGGAGTCCATAAGATCTTGGTAAGAAATTTAGCATATGCGAGGGGAATGGGCGGGTTTATCTGGGTAAAGATAGCGAATAGCAATGTATCTGCCCATTCCAGCAACACCGACGAGGTAAGAAAGCTGGCGTCCGCTTTACCTGGGTCTGTAATTAGTTGGAATTATCTGACCCTCCTTCTCGGCCTGGTATATTATGTTCTGCTAGTTGGGGTTGTCTTCTACAATCGGTACAGTCGAAACAAATTTCATGAAATAGGCATTTCAAATCTATATTTGCAATTCGGACGTATTAATAAAATTAACGAGTAGAATTTGGTCAAAAAATTAAATTAATTCTAAATAATAACATGTTCTACAAATTGAGATTAAATCAAATCGGACTATAAAAAGAACAGTATTTATTTATGAATTATGTAACTTTACCACTTTTAAACTGCTTATACTCGTACATTTAAAAAATATTCTTTGACATATCTACTATAAATATTTCTTTGTATACACCTAATATGAATATCTAGTTTTTCTAAATTTCAGCCCTATACATGAATAACTTTACCTTAACAATGAAAAGCATAAAATGGCAAGTTTGACCCCTTATAACTCGTGAACTGCAATGATTTGAAATAATTGAATCACTATTTATAGATTATGATTAAATAATTGTTAAAACTGTGCGATATAATTGTTATTGTCTAATGACCATAATCACTACTACGTCGATATAAGCCCTTGTGTGGTACTTGTGCTTTAGTCGATTCATAAGTTTCACGGCGGAAGGATTATGTTACTTTATGTAAAAAATCTACCTCTAGTTTTTGAAGACACCACCAGGATTTGTAGCTTCCACTCTCAGAACAAGCTTGCTCAGTGACCATTAGAAGGAGTCCTTTACATGTGTATGTCCCGCGTCCTACTGCCCGTTATTGCGCTCCACAATTATACAATGATAGTTTCAACTAAATTAATTGAAGGCACTATTCCCCTTAAGGTAAGAGCACAGATACAATGTTCACAGGGATGGGATGCCTAAAACAATGTTTTCTATATCAAAGTAACATAAAATGGACATCTCCTTGAATATATTAATTTTTATACGTATTGTGTACGGGAAATTGAAATATGTAGTATGAACAATCAAAAACTAAATGTGAGGCAAGAATGTCTGAAGAGTAAATTTTAGATTCATGTCCGCGTGCGCGACCACGAAATTATTTATTGCCAACATAAAACGCATAGCTATTGTGAATAAATAGCAAGTGATCCATTGAAAGTAATTATCTTTTATTCTTTACATTTTAATATTGGTTGACTTGAAAAGTAATTATACCGCTTTACACCCCATTGTTTTCACAGTAAGACTTGCTTTGATGTTTGACACTTCCGTTTGCTTTCTTTTAAAATGGCTGGCGGCTCTTATCTAAGTGAGAACAGCAAAACCATTCAATTTTATAGCAGGATAGCCATGGAAATAACCTTATTAGACAATTCAGAAAGACAGTATTTACTCTACTTTCATGTAGTCATACAGCAAGCCATGTCGTTCTTTTAGACATATGGTGTATTTTTATGCAGATTTAAGGCAAATAAAGTAAATTATAGTAAAGGTTGATTGCTATACAAACCCGTAATTGTGATCACGCGTTCTAAGACGTCAACATCTCAATAGTTAGAATTACTTGTGACGGAGAGGTTGGAGTCGATTCTCGACCAAATCCACTGAAGATGATTTTCCATATTGTATAATTGTCACGGTTTTTTCCAGTTCCTCTATGATAATGTCGGTACATTTATTCTTATCTGTCCTCCCCGTAAATATCCATGATATCCGCACTGGTGGTCACGTAGACAAAGACGTTGGTCTTGTCTTATTTGTCTGATGACGGGGAGTTCGAGATTAAAATCGTGACCTAGTGTACTGCGAGGGGTCTTGGCTTCACGAAAATTATGAGCTAATTCCTGCTCATTAGGTTAAATCTGCGTTTAATGAGACATAGAGCACGTTAGTAAACAAACGCTATAATATAAAGGATTCCGCCTACTTGAAGGGAAATATTCTCATATTGCAGTATTTCTTATAGAAATGGCGGTTCTGAAGCTTCAAAACCACTAAAACAATCCCCAGCTATTTCAGATTATTCTATTGCGACCCTGTTCAAATTGGATTTATTTGTTTGAGAGAGGCTATATCTATGTTTCTAACCATTTAAAACGGTTTCATTTCACGTTAAATATGTTGAGAATAAGCTAATTTCACCTATTTAAAAATGTTTTTCAAGCTTACTAAACTTAAAATGTTAAGTTGTTAATTTCATGGTGACACCTTTTGGTTCATGGATAACTCGTGTACTGAACAAGAAATCGCTCGCGACTTTTCCACTCCCTCTTCCCCTCTTTTAGAGTGTAGCGTTCCTCTCTCGTGCATTAGGGTGGATCCAGGTCAATTTGTCATCTTAAAACCCTCTTCTCATCCTTTAATCAAATCCACGTCTAACCTAACCTAACCCATCCTAGTTAATTAGTTAGTTAATTTAAAAGTATGCGTTTTGAAGGTTGTTCTCACGTCAAAAAATTTTGAAAAGTCGCTAGTTGAAATGTCGCTAGCGATTCAAAATCGTAAGAAATTCTTTTTTCGGTTCAGTACACGAGATGGGACAAACAAAAATAATGTTTACTTATTAATAACGCCTAAATATTTGTGTTCACGAGATTGGAGGTCACCCACCTTTGTCCTCCGTTTTGGAGTGAACCTTATTTTGAAATTTAAAAAAATCACTTCTTTAATAACGCAGGATTTCTTGAACGACTGAATGCTTCTTAGCGCCCCGGTAGGCAGCCTCTTTATAATTCAAACTAAAACAAAGGTAGGTAGTTACATTCATTTTGTTTATCTTCTTAAAGGTTTGTTTCTAACGGTGAAACGGCTATATTTTGTAATTGGCATATTGTTTGATATATTATTATTATTATTATTATTATTATTATTATTATTATTATTATTATTATTATTAGCACCGCGTCTTACTACCCGTTCGGGTTATACGCACTTACGCTAATGTGTAATGGTAGGGTGATTGTGAGATGAAATGAAGGACCTACAGTTTAACGTGGAATCCGAACCACGATGGCGGCCTGGCATTCCACACGTTCAGTTTGATATACGATTAACTTTTTTGTGTGTCAATGCTATATAGTATACCTACAGGTAACTGAAGACGCTTCGAAATTTCTTACTAAGTTGATTATATTATCTCATAGAATGGATCTGTTTGGTTGTACATATTAAAAAAAGGCCCAATAATCACTCATATTCTTAACAAAATCACTTCAAAGATTGACACCTGCCCTCTCCACCGTCGCGATATTGTGTCCAGGGTTCAAGCGGCTGTCCCTTGGTGACCAGGCTGCTCGATGCCTTGCGCATGCGCAGTTAACAGCAAAGTACCGGTGTGCAATGCCCGCGCCGGCACAGTTACCCCCACCCCGGTGATCACCTGAATCACTCGAGCAGCTGTACCCGGCCCTGTCGAGGTACAGTTTTAGTTACCACGACTTGTTGATCGATTAGAACTTTGAATTTACATCTGGGCTATGAACCTACTGACCTGGGCTCTTTGACATCTTGGTTCTCATACACCAACGCTTTGAAAATTAATTATAAACTGGTACTTTCAAAAGGATTAGTAAATGTCAGAAAAATTAATGTTTAATTCGATTCTGACCAAATTTAGTAACAAATAATCCAACACAACACAACAGCTCGCCCAACACCATCATGTTGGCCAACATCCCCAACAAGTTGGGAGTGCGTTTATATTGTAACACAACTTGTTGGGATCGTGTTGGCCAATATGGTTAGCGGTGTGTAGTAGTGATGGGTCGAACCAGCTCATTGAGGTGAGCTAGCTCACATAAGCTCGCTCACTCAAAAGAGTCGTTCATGAAGAGTCGTTCATAAGAGTCATATCGTTCACCACGTGGCTCGCTCGCTCCCAATCCCTTCACCCCTTCCCAATCCTAAACTTGTTGAGCGAGCGCTAACTAGTTCTCACAATTCCCGTTCCGAGCGTGCAAATCTGTCCCTTTCCTTTCAACTTATGAACGAATTAAGTTTTATGTGTAACTTATCCGAATCCTATCGTGTTTGATTCTTTAATTCTATTACTTACTCATATTACTTATAATAATTAACCTTAGTATATAATATTTAGTGTCCAATTCATATAATTATGTCTAAATCATGTTAAGAAAAATAGTTTAATATTGTAGGCAGTACTGCTATCTAGTATCGAAGTAAGCATTTATAGTTGATTTTTTTTCTTAGTAGGAAACAAAGAACGACAGAAGAGTCGTGAATGACAAACACTCCTGACTCTTTCCAGAGCGGATGAACGAGAGCGAAAAAGTCGTGAGTAATGGCGGCGTGAATGACTCGCTCGCGAAGCGAGAGTCATTCGTTCACAGCTCTCGTTCAAGAGTCGTTCAATTTGAATGACTCGCTCACGAACGACCCATCACTAGTGTGTAGAGAGGTGGAGAAATGCGACGTGTTGGACCTGCAATGTATTTGTTCAAAAACGCGATGTAATGGACTTGCGATGTAATTGTATATTATACGCCCCTTCAATCCTATTGGTTGTGCGTCAGAGTAGGGTTAGCTGTGTATAGAGAGGTGGGGGAAATGCGACGTGATGGACCTGAAATGTATTTGTTCCTAAAACGCGATGTAATGGACATGCAATGTAATGGACTTGCGATGTAATGGTTTACACCCACTGTCAGCTACCGCCCTTCCTACCACGATTCCACAATACATTACACAGTTGTTTTAAAATCCAACCATTGTAGCCGATTTTCATTTATGAGATAAGTGTTCTTTTCCTACTAATTAAAAACGAAAAACCCTTATTATTATTATTATGTGTTCTGTCTAACGACAGGTCCATTCCTTTTGTTAGTGAGCTTAGACCGCCAATTTACACCCTTTTCTCTGCCTCGTTCTTTTCCTAGAATTTTATTCATTCCTTCAAGTCAGACAATATTTGAATCATCCTTCTTAATAAGCTCCCCTTTTCCTCAACTTATCCATCCATGCATGCAGAAGACAGTTCCGCCTAAGAATATGTCCAATCCATTTTGCTTTGCACTAAAGAATCACACCCAAAGTGGTTCTCTTCTCACTCACTCCTCTTAGGACTTCTTCAGTTGTCACTTTGTCCACCTGATCTCAAGTCTTCTCCAGCACCACATTTCAAAGCTCTCCAAGTATTTCTTTTCAATCTTCCTAAGAGTCCTCTGCACCATGCAGCGCGATACTCAAAATTTGACATTCCATCAGTTTCTTCTTCAGTTCCAAACTCAACTTGCTGGTCAGCAGTAACCTCTTGTTGAAAACTTCCTTGGCCATAGTGATCCTTGAACTAATTTCCTTGGTGCAGTAGGCATCCTTTGTCAGCAGACTTCCCAGGTACTGGAATTAGACAACACCCCTGTCTCGCTCCTCTTCCCAGGTACTGGAATTAGACAACACCCCTGTCTCGCTCCTCTTCCCAGGTACTGGAATTAGACAACACCCCTGTCTCGCTCCTCTTCCAATCTTCACGCCGTTGGTCTCGCCATCATTCAGTCTTAACTTTACTCGCTCTCCAAGGTACAGATTTACAATCAACCTTCTGTCTCTCTAATTAATGCCAATTTTATTGAATATTTCCATCAGTTTCTTCTATTTTACTCTATAGAACACCTTTTGCCAGTCTATTAAACCATTGTAGACTTTTTACTTGACTTCCAACTCTCTTTCATTCTGAAATATTACTCTCAGCATGCCAATGGCTAATTTTAAATTGTATTCATGTTTATTACTTATTAATGTTCCCATTTTTATTGGTATTACGGTAATACTCTTGAGAACAGCGCTACAAAAAAAAAATTGCATGCCATTGTTGCTGGGGGTAGTATCGGGCAAACACATCACCTATCCACCCACAAAGATGGGCATTTGGATTAAATGTCAGGCTCAACTAGCCTGGTTTGGTGATCACTGGGAGATCGGGGTTTTAATTCCGGCTGGGTGTACTTAAGCTGTTTTTCCACAATGGTTTCCCACTATCCACACACACTCACACTCAAACGCGCGCATTTGACTATAAGGGCCACATTGAACACTGAAAATAACGAGGTGGCCGCATTAAAAAAAAGTCCAATACTTTCACCATCTTAAATGAAAAAAAAAAAAAAAAAATTAAATGTAAAAATCCTTATAACAAAAATAAAATTAAGATTCCTTAAAATGCTAAGACTTGCTGAATTCACGTTCAAAATAGATGACAAATGCGTATCGGTAAATGTGATCGCTTGGGTGTATGTTTCTTTTCACTAACAGAAACACACTTGTGTGCTGACATAATTATATTGCACATATTTGGTGCGCAAATTTAACTATCTTTGGTTAGTAGTGAGTAAAATTTGATACACCAACCTGACTTGCTATATTTCACCAAATAATGACCAATTTCCAAAGTCACAACCTCAAACGGCGTATTCCTACATCATTTTGGGCCACATTGTATGATATGTTGGTTCAGCAAAAGGTCAGCGGGCCGCACAGAATCATGAACCGGGCCACATATTTGACATGCATGCTGTAAAGGGACGTGCGTTGAATAAATTATATTAATCGATTTAGTACTTTCCAGATTTGCCTAAAAGGTTGACACTGTCGGGGTTGGACTATACGACACATCTTCGATGTATTTATTTACTAATTACTAGAGACTGGTAGGCTTTGGGTGAATGGCTAGATTCTTAACAAACAATAACGGGTTTGATCTAAATTAGCTGAACTTCAAGTTTTATCTTTATTCTGCGTTGTAGTTTTTCATTCTTTTCTCAAGATATGTATAATATAATTTTCTTAAATATGTTCATCCCACTCTTCCCGTTTCATTAGATTTGACACTGGGTCGTTGTTAGCCAGTACCTTCCTAATATGTACCCGTTTCACCGGTAGCCAGTACTGGCACGTCTTCCTAATCCTGTACCAGTAGGTTAGATAATCTGTCACTGATAGCCTTCCTAATCCTTTACTCTTAGGCCTTGATTTTCTTACACCTTTTAGAAAGTGCAAACATATTTTTTGTGGTCAACATTGATAAATTGTACTATATTATTTATTATTAATTATTATTATTTATTATTATTATTATTATTATATTATTGTTATTTATTTTATTATTATTATTGCTTTATAGCTATTGATAGTATCTATAAAAAAAAGTGCTAGTTGTGTATCACATGACTTGACGTATGAATACGTGAAAGTAGATAAAACAACTTTTTACTGTCAGATATGCTCATAAGAATATTGTGGTATAGTTTGTCGCTGGTATTATTGCCACTATTTCTCCCCTTATTTATTCTTAGGTTTGATACATGTCGGTCTGGAGGAAGTTAACTGTCTGTTTGAAATGTCAGAAATAATCTTTAGAAAGTTGTCGGACTGTAGTTCTCACCATGTCTTGATGTACTTTTTATTTTATTTGTTTTGGTCTATATTGCTTTATTAATGTTAGTGATTCTTTCTCGCATTCAGGTTAAATAACATTTCCTAGAAGAATGTATTGATTTGTTGAATAATTACGCTTTATTGATGTTTGTCTAAGGCTCCCTTCTACAAACGCTAGACCCTATAAACACCGGTTTCTGGAACACTGAATTACCCGATATATCATCTCCCTCTGGTAAGAAACATGATAGTAATAATCTGGCCAAATCAGGCTCCTTTTGTTTGACATAACAATGGTGCTTCTCAATAAAAAGATAACTAACAATTAAGTCAAACGATAGATGACTAAATCATCGTGCTCTCTTAGTTGATTGGACCTTCATTTTATTTTATTTTTGATGTTTTTCATGTTAGTCTTATTTACATTGTTAATTAATCTACTCATTTACTCATACGTTGTTTACCCTATTCTCCACGTTTTTTGATCTATACCTTTTCAAGCCTAGAAAATAATTTTTTGGATTTGGCCTTATATTTAAACAGAATCTGTTTATTTCAAAACTTGGTTTTTGTAAGACAATGTCAATATTATTACGAAACTTACTCATGGCTTTATAAAGCCTTCATCATCAAGGTGAGTATGATTTCCAAGCAAATGTAATGTTTATTTTGTAAGAGTGGAAGTATTTAAAACCTGTCACTCGTTATTGTTTTATGTTTTCGCTCTAGAGTAAAAATGACCGAAGTAAATCTAAATTATCGCCCTATAAGAAGTTAGATCAGTTCTGGTTTTCTGGTGTTTTTTTATTTATTGCGGTGAAAATTAGTGCTAGTGTTAGCGGCGAATGAAAACATTTAATCGCTGAAGTCAACATGCATTCTCTGCTATTTTTGGATCGTAGACATCACTTTTGCTTGGATACAAAAATCAAATTCAAGACCTTTTGGCTGAGTGCTAATACACTCTAAGTCAGATTTTAAGAGTATCCTTTTACCTTGTCGGTAAATTATTCTCCCCGCTAGTTCTGGCGGGTGCTAGGCCAGCGCGGTGCAAATCGTATGTAATTGCTACTATGTTTCTTGGCTGACAAAGATAATTTTATAGATCATAGATTTTTGCATAGTCTCACAGAATGATGTTTTTAATTTCTCGCATATTACCGGCAGAGAAAGTATTTTGATCGTCAAAAAAATCGAACTCAAGTTTTTGATGATTCTTGACGTTTCATGACCCCCCGAATCCAAAAAAGTTGTTTTTGATATTCCGTCTGTCTACCTCCAACTAGAGCCTAAACTATTTTACCGATTGGGCTAAAACTTGGTATCTAGGGTTTTCATATGGTTGCCCCGAGGGTTTTTGGAATTGGATATAAACCCTAAAATTAAGGGTAGTTTACTGAAGGGCAAAAAGAGAAAAAATAGATTTTCTCAAAATCGGCTCTAACGATTTTGATTAAATTTTATTTATAAATATTCCAAACAAAATGGCTTCTCTCAAAATTTCGACAAAATGACTTTTAAGGGCTCCGGTCTGATGCGTAGATTATATATTTTGTATAACATCTCCTAATCTATTTGATATATGAACTTAAACGTTACAAATATGTAGGTCTTTTTATAATACAAATATTTTATAAGAAGCATATTTTTATAAAACCAATACCTTTCAAGATATATATAAATATATATATTTTTTAACTTTTCGAACACAAAAGGTGAAAGTATTGCGACCGCAAAAGAAAATCTAACCTGAAATTTTGATGGATGTCGACGTCTCAAGACCCCCAAAACCCTAAAAAGTGGTTTTGCAATGACGTATGTCTGTGTGTCTGTTTAAACTTAAGATTAAAAGTAGTTTAAGAAAGGATGAAAAGAGAAAAATCCGATTTTCTCAAAATCGACTCAAACAATTTTCTCAAAAATCGACTCAAAAGATTTTGATTAAAATTTGTATCTAGGTGTTGATTAAGATTATAAATAAACTGATTATTTTCATTTTACCATGAAAATGAATTTGAGGGTACTTTACAGAAGCAGAAACTTCCGTATCTCCGTAACTATTTGAGATACTAAATAACTTATCATTGCAAAATTGTAGTACTATTAAAATTAAAAAAAACTTTTATATGAAATATATTTTTATAAATCCAACAGTTTCTGAGGTATTGGCAAATATATTAATACAATTTTGTGAAATTTAGTTGTAAAGAGATGCTATTTAAGTTTTAACGCAATAATCCTCAATGCCATAGAGTAATTAAATAATATAAGTCTCTAAAAGTTTATATTGTTTTTCCTTAAACCGCTTAGGAGAAATGTTTGTACAACAATGATCTATATCCATTTTAGACTCAATAGTCAATATTTACATTTTTATTGGTCAAAATTTATAAATTAGGAATTTAATTGCAATGTGATGGCATGAATATTTGCAACATCTAATAAAATGTCGGAAATTTGACATTTTAATACGAAGTGTTGACCCTTGTGGACCCAACATTGATCTCTTTATCGGTCTAAACATACAATTGAGGACATTAATTCTTTTAAAAACAAAATTATAAAATTTAAAACCGGGACTAAAAAAAGTTTTACATAAGTATGGTGCAATTTATGCTTGGGTTTGCTAGTGTATATTATCTTGTTTAACATATATTACGAGTTTTGAGTAAATATCTCAATTTATTAAACAATAGAGCGGGAAAGTCCGTGCGAAGTTCCGTACCATTTATTTAAACAGTATTTTTGTTTGTTGAATTATTTCTTTTATTATAACAAAGTAAAATCAGATGGGATGATAAGACTACTATAGATTCACACATTCGCCGTAAATGAGCTCCAAACCAATCTCAATAAATCAACGCAAATTGCGCTGGCTACTCTACAATAGTATAAACAAGTTCAGCTCTGTCCGCGCGTCTCCATAAAATTGGTATTAAAGATCCAATAAAATTTTAAAATCAACCATCGCATTAAGTGCACATTCACCTAAGCCGACCAATTCAATACACGAATGCGCCTTCAAAGCTAGATACAAGCAGACAACTACATCTAATGTGAAATTATTTAACATATCTCGTTAAATGAAGAGAGTGATGATTTGTCTAGTAACACAACACAATAGTTGGAATTCATCGATCGTTATAATAATCGAAAATATCTGTTTAATCACTATAATATGAAACATATCGATAATCAGCTGTTATAAGCTTGCGTTGCAAAGCATTATGGGTTAACATAAATTTTGTTAACACTGGAATTGCTGCGCTACTCAAGCAGATTCTGTTCTAAATTTTCGGCGAACTTGTGAATTAAGTGTTATTCAAAATAATATTGATACGGCCATTTTAAAGTTAGTCTGTATTGTGTTGTATAACCCTGAGATTAGAAAGTTTACGTTAGTACATACATTAGAAAAATCTGAAAATCGGGATCTCCAAATGGGCTCATACTATTTCTATCAGTACTGAAAACGTGTTTATTTAATTTATTCTCTGTACTAGAAAGGAAATAATGAAGGGGGCTTATTATGTACCTGTGTGTAGAAATAAAGCATGTCACCCATTAAAACATAGCCCCAAAACTCCTTACCGTGATCATATCTTTACATAAGAATATTTATATCAATATTTGAATCTAATGGTCACTTTTAGACCGGAACACTTGATGTCGAAGAAACCATTCCCAAGAATTTCGAACATCAAGGACTCTCCAAGGCGGTATCTTCAGATCGTTATAGACGAAACACTTTCACTTTGCTTCATTTAATGCAAGGTTAGCTCCAAATGTGTTTGTCGTGCTTTTAAAATGGGTGGTCTTACCACGCAATACTTATTTTTAGTTAAAAAGTAAATAAGTGTTTAGCGGGTATTGAATTGTTTAAAAAATATATTTTAGGGAGGTATTCTCTTGATTACCAAAATGTCGTTAAAATAAACCTTGTTGAAGACCTTATTAACATTTTCATTACTATGTAAAAATACCACCATATATATTGAAGTTTTATTAATAATTGGTATTAGAGGCTGACAAAATTCCCAATATTATATTACCAATAAACTAATCCTCAGTAAGGTTCCCTCAGAAAAAAAAAAAGAAACGCATAAGAAACACTTTTCAGGCATAAATGTTGAGCAAAATTACAAACTTTCAGAAATCTCCCAGCAATAAACTACCATTTGTGTGTGTGTGTATATATATATATATATATATAATGGTAGTTTTACTGCTTGCTAACTGATTTAAAATATATATAATTTATATTAGAAAAACGAACATACATTCTTGTTAATCATGTAACTACCCTTAAACAATTTCCTCCACAAAAACAAGTATACATTATTATATGTCATGTCAAACGCTCGCCAGGTATTGGCTTCAAACAAAACCGTTAAAGCCGTTTTCGAAAACTTTCAAATTTTCCAAAATCAACCATCTGTAAACTACCCTTAATTCTAGAACTAAAATAAAAATAAATAAAATGGCCGGACGTATGACCTTACAACATCTAAATATAATCTAGTTTTAACAACATACATCACACTGTTTCGTTGTAACCATAGGGACAAACAGAATTATAAGACCATTTTTGGGGGTCGAGGGCACATAAAATGTCGAAATTCATCATCATATCAAAGATCAACATTTTCACGATTACGGCACTATCTTTTTTAAAGCAAAAGTAGAAACCTTTTTTACGGTTAACATCGATACAACTTTTATTATATTATTAGTATTATTTTATTAGTATTAATATAATGTATCAAAAGTGTCATCTGCGGATCACATGACTTTAAATTTGAAAATAATTTTAACAACCTTTGAAATTGTCGGCTACTGTCTTATATAACTTTCCAAAACTTAGCCGATGCATTTTATCCAACGATATTACTCCATGTACAGAGAAAACAGGGATAAAACATCTACACATATTATTTGGTATCTAACAAAAAATACGTTACAATTTACATAATTGTATAGACGCAACTTTGTACAACTAAAACTTGTCAAATCGTCGTCATAAAAGACTACCACGGGTTAATTTTGGTGTCTAATCCATCCGCCTTAAAGTATCGGTGACGTGACACAGGACATACCGCGACAGCTAAGAGGTTGATCATTGGTGCGCTAAGCCAAATATACTGAGTTCTATTCCTGAGTTCAGTCGTCATTTTTCAACATATTATATTTAAAAGAAAAATGCCTTGTGTTAAATGCCAAGCAAACCACTCAGGGTAATTTAAGTGCTTAGAGCAGATTTCAATGCATTCTTTGTAAGATAGCGGCACGCTCTTGACAATATATTAATTAGTAATTTTAAATCAAAATTTTGTGTCAACAACAATACCAGAATGTTAGGATTTCACTGATAAGACATAAAATGCTTATATAGTTTATTTATTGTGGTTGGTTTCTCCTGTCATAAACATCATAGCCTTAGTTATAAATAGGTTTATTGGTTTAAACTTTTAAGTGTACGGAGCTAACGTTATATTCGGACAGATCTCGATAAAAAAAAAGGAGGGTTGCTACACCAGTCATTACCATATTTTAAAAAAACTAGACTTTTTAAAATATTAAATTTGTGATACAAGAGCCCGAAATTAGTTAAAAACCCGATTTCACTAGATAACACAAGTTCCAGCACAGCCATTTCTTCAAATACCAGCTGAAACTGTCTCATTTCAGTGAAATTTAGTTTGAATGGAAACAATGTTGAATAAATAACGTATTTACGGTTTTGACAAGGTAAAGCTAGTTCTTACTGAAATTGATCAGAACTGCCAAGTCTACAACCAATCGCACCCACTTGTCGGACTCGCACTCGTAATATGCACTTGCAAGACGTGCTGTGTTTGTTTTCTGCTTAAACAAATGTCACTAAACTTAATTTCAACCAATATGACTCCATTATTAAATTAATTATCAACGTGTTAAATTTCAGAGTGGATACGCAAATTCTTTAAGTTTCTGTCATGATGTGTGTTCTCTCATTTATGTTGTCTCGTGACAGTAAGCAATCAAAACTATCGATGCAACTGTCTGTCTAGTTTCACTGATGGAGTCTGTTGGTTTTGAATTTTTATCGATCTCCTAATAAAAGCATATCCAGCAGCGCGGACAAAGCTGGAAGGTCTCAGTCCACTCGTATCTTGATGTGGGTTTGCTCTGGTCTCTAATTTCTGTGACCGTGTAATCCTCTGTATCACTCCCGGGCAATGAAGGCTGGAATGACCCGTGCGTGACAGTTTGTCTTTGTCCTTCATTTCAACCTGGAATTGAACTAGGATCCCCCAAATTATGCAGCTTATTTACACACCCACAGTTGTCTATGGAACCCGGTTGCGAGAAGATTGGGGTGGTGGGATTTCTCGTAGTTGATCACGGGAACGTGTAAAGGAACGTTGTCACGCGGTCACCACAGTATCTGAGGACCACCTTCACTCTCTGACAAACTATTTTGCTGCTAATGGAGAACAATAGCCTACATCACCCGGACTGGTGATCATGTGGATAGTAAAACGCGGCGCACAAACAAAAGGCTGATTATCTTCTAAGTCTGCACCTTTGACTAGTCAGTAGCTCCTTTGCATACAGACAATCTAATTTCGACTCCCAGCAGGGCTAAAAATATACTATTTTACTGTAAGATAGGTTTAGCTTCATATTGCCAAGAGGTGAGTTAATTATCTGGGTCCTTTTTCACAAAACCCGCTATTTGTGCCTAAGAAAAATAACCGTAACAGTTAAAGTATTTTACAAACAATCCCCATTTTTATAATTCGCACCTTGTGTTGCATTGTCTTTCCTTTGTGCCCTCGTTGCTTTCTTTACGGTCTGAATGTCGAGCAGTTTAAATTGATATTGTTCGGATTGTCATGAGATCAATAGTTGGTTCCACTACACTTATTACTTGTTTGGTTCGGGTTGTCTTGGCAACCAAAGCAAGCATGTGTGTCTTTAACCGCTGCCTCATTTACACAACTCAAATCTGGATGTTAAAATTCAATTCCAAACCATGTTTAGTACGATTATTTGTTTGAATGATTCGTAAATGTTCTATCATCTAACTTAAGTTGAAATTATTTTGTTTGGCGATTTGATTTCTTCGATTAGTAGTAAAGAGATACTTTCATTGCTACTAACCCTTCTTTTCGCCCCTCCCCCCATTACATATTTTTTATTTAAGGGCGTTATCTACTATCTACGTGAAGGGAAATATCCTCACACAGTTGTATATTTTTTGTTGGTAACGAAGCTTCCATTAACACAATTATTATTTATCTTAGAATGTTCTTCTGTGACCATGTTAGCAAATGAATATATATTTTTTGATGTTACTACGTTTCTAACATTTACTTTTGATCTTAGAACAGCGACATTCGCGTAATACGTCTTTGAAACTAAGCTTACTCCATATTTTCGTTAAAGTGGTCTAAAGCACTACACTTAAAATTTAATAATTTAAGTTATATGTGACCATATTTGATCTATCTATCACCTCCAATTTGTCGAGAGCCATATGTTAATAAAACAACCTACTTCTTAACCACAACAGGACTGTGCACGTCTCTAACACGTATCAATGCTCTGGTAGGTAGCGGCCTCTTTAAAAGACAGATTTAAACAATGCATAGCCTACATTATTATTATTATTATTATTATTATTATTATTATTATTATTAGCACCGCGTCTTACTACCCGTTCGGGTTATACGCACTTACGCTAATGTGTAATGGTAGGGTGATTGTGAAATGAAATGAAGGCCCTACAGTTTAACGTGAAATCCGAACCACGGTGGCGGCCTGGTATTCCACACATTCACAAGATGTCTTGTCAGAGGTGTAGGAAGGGTTTGGAAATCAGATAAATCTGTGCCGGGACCGAGGATTGAACCCCGGCTGCCAGCACAGAAGTCTGACACCTTACCCCTAGACCGCCAGGTCATCCCATAGGCTACATTAAAACTTTTGTTGAAAATCTATAAAATGGGTTTACTCGGTTTTCGTGGGTAAATGGTCAGAAGTTCAGGATAGCTTGTTTCAACTACGCAGTGATCAATTTGGAGTATTTCAAATACCACCTTCTCTCTGACTTATTTTTACGTAAAGCGCGTCTTACTACCCGTACAGGCTATCCGTTTATTTATTATACTAATAAGTTGCAGATGAGAAAAAATTAATTTGTGTTTGGAGGGAGGGAGATAGGAAAAACAATTTTATGGAAACAGAAAACCTGGCCTGGATTTGAGCCCTGACCTTCACTTCACCGGCAAACCTAGACAAGACTAGATTGTCGGCCGCATATCCCTACAGGCGCGGGTGACCTTCCATCAGCCACTTAGAGCTGTCAACGCTCTCATAGCGTAGTTACCGTTAAATACTCGTTATTCGAATTATATAATTCATTGCTGTATCGATGGTATTGAATACGAGATGAAGCAGCATGGTCTAGTAGTAGATAATTGGTGCTCTAAATTCTGTAAGTATGTATATAGTATGAACGTGGAGCAGGGTTACTAGACACTTGGAAAAAGTGGTATAGTTTTGAATTCGGAGCATTTGATTGCGAGTTTAAAATAGCAAGCATAAAAAAAATTATAAACAGAACTAAGAACGCCGATTTGAACACTTCCTATCCCGGTTTTCTCCCTGAAACATTGGATTGCGTAACCACCACACGGAACATTTCTTCTTAAGATCAAATCGCCCTCTTTTAGACACAAATTACTTGACTTTACACTAGTAATTTGTAAGTTATTCCTCTATAAACTTTCTAAATTTCTAAAGTGTCTGAAAAAATGGAAATTCCTTTGACTGAAAAAAATATTTTCTAATCTTTCCTACCTACCATGTTCTTACTGCCGTTGTGATGGTAGTTGTATGTGAACTTACATTACCTTATATTAGTAGTTAGTTAAATAGCCGATAATAGTAGCATCACCTGCATGGTTCACAAAACTCCCTTGCTCAAGACGTTGATCCAGCCCTACCAGTTATTCATAGTCTTGTACTTTAATATATTTAGTGTATGAATGCATATCGTGATGTCGGCTGCACATAACTTTTTTATTTTCGTTACATCGTTGGAACAAACTACTCCTCGGCGATTAAAGTGATTTCAATTCTTTCTTCTCGTTTTGATCTCTTCCCCTCAAGATTGTGATGACTGTTGCAAATGTCGTATTTACTGCTCTCATTAGATGGCATTTCCTAATAGGATGAATATAATTAGTCATCCGAGTCTTATGAAGGCTGTGTGTTTACTCGCGGGCTTCTGTGAACCTCTCTCTCTACATATAAGATGTGGAAATGATTTCTAAACGATTTCATTCCCGAAATTATATTTGTGATTACTCTTTTGCGACATATTCCGGTAATAAAACTCGTAAAATGTCATAATCTGAACTAAACCTAGATTACTACTCATATAGATTAACTATTACAACTCACGGTAAGGTGGGCGTTGGCAGGCTTGAGGCAATGAAGAGGGCGTGGGAAAGAACATTCTATAGTCACGTTATAGTTAATTTTCTTAAAATTCATCCACCCTCCATTTTCCTGATACACTGACAGTAAAATGTAATATAAATTTAGTTATAGTAAAATCGGTACCTTTTAAAAGTATGACAGTGTGAGACAAGCTACCTATCTCTTTAAAGGGATAAGTTAAGTTTCATTTAGGAAATTTAGGTTGTAGAATAATTAGGCCCAAGAGCTAAGCAGCAACTGCCAAATGTGAACTACATATTAATTATTTAGGATACAGTGTATACATCCGGTTTTTTTTAGTGTACTTAACTTATTATACATTTAAAAAATACTAATATCACGAAGAATCTTGGGATATTTGAACAAAATTGAAAACTACTTTAAATGTTACTTGCATCGTCGTTCTAGTATATTATCTAGCAATACCTTCAAGTGTGGGAGTAGGTTAGTAGACGCTGGTCTCCATGCTTGGAACAGTACCGTGTGAAACATCGGATGTGTGTGATTGTGCCTGTGAGAACCTTAATGTGGAAAGTGTTTGTGAATCAGGAATGGTTCATGCGCACCTTGGCTGATATCGCAGTCATTTTGAAGGGAGCGTTGGATTTTAACGTGTACTTTAAGACACGAGGCCATTTAATAGTAATAATTAGAAACACTTAACTTAGTAGCTTTATCTTCTCCTTGAGGTAGACACACTGCAATCTGAACTAAGATGTTGGACAGTAATACAAGTTTTTTTTTAGATCAGTTGCCCATATGTGTAAAAACATAATGAAAAAAAAGATAACCGCTTCCTATTAAAAAAAAAACAACGTTTGGAGACTTGAACAAGCGGAAGAAAGGTGTCTTGTGATCTGTAGAATTAGTCCGAAGACTTCAACAAGCTGGAGAAAGGTATACCCCAATTTACTTACATTTATTCACGTCATCTGTAGCTGTCAATTTTAATAAAAGATCACTACCCATAAAATAAAATTAATAAAATAGTAAAATGTTATTACTCTTGATAGCAAAACATAAAGTTAGTAATTTCTAAAAGGGTCTCCAAATATTCGTTCATAAGAAAATAGAAGTATGAATGCGTCCTGTATATACAGTCCGGAGACTTGAACAACCGGGAGAAAGGTGACTTGGGCCCTAGAGGCTTCAACGAACGTAAGAGACGTAACACTTGTCCTGGGGCAACAATGAATACAAACCACCGTACGACACACATCCCTTAGCTGGTACCTTGAATACCATCTTTAGGGTGACAGGAAACCTTGAAACGCTTTCACTGGACTGGAGCTGCAGTAACGTTAGATGAGGTCAGGTCTACAACAGGCCCTGTTGACCTCAACTGGCCATCAGACCGCCGAGCTGCAAGCGTTGTTATTCGCCAGGTGGCTTTGTCGCATCGGATATGCAGGTTATACTTTAAGATAAGGTGTCACTTGTTTATGAGGTTCTATTACCAGGATATTGCTTGACTAGTGGGGCTTTGTGCCCTAGATAATAACTTGTTGTCCAAATACACTCGGGACATTTTTGTCTTCTGAACTCCGATAGGGCTGAAATAGTTTAGTCTACACATCGTGATAAAGCAGTAAGGTAGACCATTACAATACTCTAATAACCCTTAATTTTACCTCGCTGTTTGGCACGTTAATGAAGGCTTTAGTCTTATCTTGTTTACCCGGGTTAAAAGGCGATTGCGGTAGTCATACCTCCTGGATGAAGACTATTTGGGGGCTTTCCTCACTGGTTTCGTACTCTCCCGCCACGCAAATCTCTCCCGCCACGCAAATGCCAGTACATTAATTTAATTTAAATTATGAACTTGAGGAGTACCGTTTTGCTTGCTATGTTAACTATGAATCATTAGCATTTGTTATCAATTTTCCTTATTTTTATTTATAAAAATAAATAAATAATAATTATGTGATTCCGAAATCTACACTACTCTTGCGTCTGTTTCGAGATTCTAACTGATGTACTCAGAGTTGGATAGCAAGCGTTTCAATGAGATGGCTTTCGGGTGACCTAAGAAAGATTCCAGCAATATATATATATATATATATATATATATTTTATAATGTAAATTTGTTTTAGCTGCATCAGCAAAATTAGGGATAGTCTCTTTGATTCCTCGAATCTTTAAGATTGTTCAAAAGTTGAGGGCTCGGTTGCGTATTGAATTAAATATTAATTTGTTTTAGTGTTTAATAGGAATTAAGCTATTATACTTGCTTTTTGTTGGTCTAACCCAACAAAATTATGGGGTGAACTTAAACAATCATACATACGCTAGACCATAAACCTAATAATTACCAATTTACTGTATGTTTGGATGTTATAATGAAAGCATTAAAAAAAATGTTAACATTGCGTTACCATTACTATTTTCTATAAAAACTTAAGAATAATTAATATAATAGAATCAGGGTTGCCACCAAAAGCGCATAAAGGCCTATGGTTAGGGGGGGGGGGTTGTTACTGCCTCCCCATTTTACGCCCTTGGGTGTCACTCATCTTGTAACTTCCGTTACGAGGGAAATTTGTTATTGAATCTCGCCACCACGTTTAGATGACAACATTGTAAGGTTTATGTTTGTGTGATTTATTATTAGATTGAAATGAATAATGTAATATCAATGAATTATTTATTTAACAGCATTATTACTCTGAACAAAGTAATTACGCGACCCGATATCACACGTACTTAATTAGATCAAAACCGTTAAATCACATGCTCGACGCGCGGTAAACATTTATTACCGTCACAAAATCTTACTCAAAAGAGTTTGACTAATTTAATTTAAAATATTCAGAGATTCCCGACACGAATTCTACGTGTTACCTCAACGAGATGTTGCCTGAGGTGTGCCGCTCACTAATATGTACATCAGAGGATGTATACCTTCTAGAGATGGGTGAAACAGTGATTTTACGATATCAGTGAATACAGTGACTATGATCTTTAAAATATCGGTGATTTATACCAGTGATTTTTCACTGTGACCTGTATTTTTTCACTTTCCAACCACGGTCAAGGCTAGTATTTAGCTGCTGTCCGAGTAAGCGAGTACAATCGAGTATCAGTATGGAGTATTTATGAGTATTGAGTATTGGATATTTACACAAATTGTTCCATGAGTATAGGTTGGAAGCAAAACTAATTACTCGGGTGTTTAGCGGATTGCAATGGAATTCGATACTTAAAGGCCTAACATAAACTATTCTTGCCGGCACTGACATTGACAATTGACATACAGCTACCTAATCTTTCAAGGTTTCATAATGGATTTCATGCTGCCTGACTAATGTACAGTCAATACAAAAGTATGCGTTTTAATATGTTTCATACAGTTGATAAGAAAAGAAAGCAAAACATATGTTATTCATATTTTATAGTTAAATTTTATGTAATTTGGGCAAAATTAGTTGTCCAACAAACATTATGTTAAACTTGAATACCAATATTAAAACACATTTGACGTTCTATGAGAAACTCTTGTAATTGTGTAATTTATTTAGTGATCTCTTTTACTAAAGTTAAAATTTATGTGACATTAAAAATAAACATAACATAATGGCGATTGGTTTAGAAAATGTTGTTTGGAATACAGGTCATATATTATATTATTGTAGTGTTATTTTATTTTAAATACCGCACATTTAATAGTAGATGAACTATACATATATTAGAAGCGAATAAACTTTAGATTAGACTATAGGATGATTAGGATCATCAACACATAGTAATTATTAAGGTTTATTTATATATTTTCTATTTTGTTACTTATTTTAAATTATTATTTGCGATTTTGGGGATAGGATCACCGAAAAAAAGAATAAATGATTTTTTTTCGTAGCTTACTTTTAAAAAGAATTCGAAATGTGATTTGCTTAGCAAGCAAGCTTTTCGATTTTGTTTTTAACAACAAATATTTTGTATTGAAAACGCATGTGAATGAAACATTTAAACCATTAAAGTCATTTTACGTAGCAATCTGATACAGTTTTTGAAAAATGAGCTCTACGAGATCAAGTGTTTTAAATAGAAATAACACGTCAAACATACCAGTCAATAAGGTCAATTTTCAATTATCGGGTAGAAAATAAAAAATAAATTAATAACAAGGGCCGCGAAGCGAGTATTTACTCGAGTGTCTTGAGGAAGTAATACTAGCTCCGTAGCTCGAGTAACTGTTGCCATCCAATGCGAGTATGGAGTATATGCAAGTATAGAGTATCTCTGAACACGGATATCTCAATCACCGATACTTTTGTTGAAATCGAGTCACTGGGAGTAGCGGTGATCAAATGGTATCGGCGAGAAAATTACAGTCGATGATTTATCGCCCATCTCTAATACCTTCGTGATTGTTTTACTATACCCCTATTTTGGTTGGAAGAACAGTAGAGAAAATTCAAACCTTTTTTATTTTCGACCTATATCAATAACATTTTACTTTGTTATATGTGTTATTTTATAGGTATTAATAATATATATATATATATATATATATATACAAATTGATGGTTGCAGATAGTATGACTTGATGTATGACAACATAAAAATTGTTTTAGTAACTTTGGTAACAACTATTGTTATTCCTAGCAAAATCAGACTTTACGTACGTATGGGATTGCATTCACCAATCTATCCTTTAACACTTATATACTTACAAAGGAGAAAATGTGATGAAATACTTTGAAATATGTTAAGATTCTATAGTTAAGATAATAATTATTAATTTTTTAATATACTAGCATATTACATTTATTATCAATGTATTACCAATGAATTTATGGGCTTGATAAAATCATGTCGTTACAACCTTTGAAACAGAAAAAATATTTTTTCTTTTGACTGTAAAAAGGTTTTGGTATTAAATCTGCAAATATGCTGTCCTTAACTCGTATTCCCTGCACCCCCTCCAAATCATCCTATTCTAAACAAAAATAACATTAATTTTCACTAGGCAAATGGTTTTCTATGAAAAAACGAAACTGTTTTCCTCTATGCAACTTTCCAGATTGTCCGGAAAAATAGAAATGTCTTTTTGAAAAGCTGAAAAACACAGATAATTTTGTATAAAAAAGAAAGTGTAAACCATGGAAGGAAGCCAATTATATTTACCATGCTTTCTAATATTCGGATTCGAGCTATCTAGAATCAAAATATAAACAATGTTATTTAGAGATCCCCTTTTTTTACTAACTTGTAGAAATGAATAAGAATCACACATTTTTTGAAACGGGCCCTTTTAAATGCTTATGAAAAAAATTAATTGAACAAATACTTTCTGGTGTTTTATTATTGGATGATTGCCAAAATTGATTTTGTTTTTAGAAGCCAGGATAATAATGAATTTACTTTGACTGCCTGGCTGCTCTTGATTAAGTTTTGTTGTTGTTATAGATGTAGGTTAAATCCCAAATGATTATTAAAATTACTTGGACGTTTTAATACCAGTGTAATTGCTCTTATAATTCTAAGACAATGGATGAGTAAAGGGAATTTTAAGTAATACTGAGCCCATTTGGCTTGGTGGGTATATTGTTCGACCACCACAAATTGAGGGAACCCTAGCTTGAATGGAAGCTGTTCTAGAATTGGATGTTTAGTACTAGACGCAAGTACTACACTAGATCAATCTGATTTATAATTCGTATCCTAATGTAGTGTTTAGAAAATGCCCATTAAATATCCTTAATAAACAAAACACATGTCTTAGGAGTGGTTTCTCACATGTGATTAATCACTGGGGTTTTCCCCATTTTCTCATCACACTAATGTTGGTTCACTTTATACAAACTACTCTTATCTTTCCTACGATTTAGTATGTCATTAAGAACTAATAAACCTAAAATTCCGCTCTAGTTTACATAACCCTACCGTCGGCTACGAATGAATCAAAATACCTTAACTAATGACAATATGCAATCGTCGCAGCCTTCTTCCCCCCTTTTAGTCCGTGGCTGTATCCCCATAGTCCAAGGCTCTCTAGTCGGACTCTTTGAGTTTTATACTTGATGCAGTTTTGATGATTTTACACTTCTAACATTGTTCATAGCGAAGACTGCATCACACTCGTGATGCTCGTGAGCATAGGAATGGTTCGACGGGTATATTGCGCAGACGACGCCCGTTGTTTAAAAGGAGCGCTGCTTCTAAGGAACAGGAGATAGGATCGCCTATTGGGGCTGTAGGTCCCTTGTCACGATTAACGATCACTTTCCACGGCAGGGCACGTGGGGCGCTGATCGTCCGACGTGCTCCCCAGCTCTTTCGTCAGCAGCTTTCGTAACCGCTTATCCAATGGAGCCTGGTTCCACCGTTGAATGTCGTTACTAAATGAACACGCAGGCTTATGTAAAACGATTTATACGTTTAGCTGTATCTAAGACGAGCCCATCTTAGCATCTTAGATTATACAGACCGCGTAACTTAAGTAATACAGCTGAAACAAGGCGTCGCAACGAAGCGTGGTAGGAGACCTGGAATCTTTATTGGAAAACAGTGGAATTGAGATCAGTGAAACTATTTTACCGCTGTTAAAATAATAACTATAAAATTAATACAATATTTTAATGATATAAATTTCGTTGCTATCCGGTAAAGAATGCAGAAAACTGCACTTTGATGGAATTTCTGGTTCGAGTGTAATCGTAGGCCTATGTTTTGTTTAATCGACCTTGGGATGAATTCTTTAAGAATGAGGCCCATATATTGTTGCTAGAGAGTGTTAGTACAATGAGTAGACAGCAGAGTGAGGGATCATAGTAGACTATCTTCTTTCTATCATACTTTCCTTAAATTCACCCATTTGCTGGGAAAGGGGAGAAAGATAAAATGATAAGATTAACATTTACTAAGGTTGGAAAGCACTAGTGATACTAGTGACGAGAGAATCGTTACCGATATAGTAAAATGTTTATCCACAGCAAGGATTAATGCATCCCCTGGGTTTTCTCTGGAGGGATTTACCGACAAGTAAAAGGTATTTCATCAGGCTTAGTAATCATAGGGAGAAATTTAGAAAAGGGATTGGATAAGACACATGATTCCCCTTGAATTGATAACGAGCTCCTATCTTCCTTGAACTACGACAAAATTATTATTCACGATCTTTCCTGGAAGAGAGGAAGGAATATATATATCCTATATATATAGAGGTAAAAGTGTTAAAACAGGGGAGTCCGGGCCTTCTCTGGTACCAGATACGGTCTGAGCACCTGGTGGTTTATTCGATTTAGATGTGTTTGTTATCAGTCACTAATAACTATTTTCGTGTCCAAAGGGGCCGGCTACTGAACTATGAAACTCATTGCAGACGTTCCAGACATCCCGCATTATTTAATTAGTAGGTAGTTAGTTCCATGATACAACTAAATACAAGGTAGGTATGAGTGAGCGAGTGATTTAGACAACTGCGCATGACGTCAAAACCGGACTATCTGACGAGCGGCCGGGAAAACTTTGTGTGATACTTGTACAGAGAATTAATACTTTTCCTTATTTAAGTTATTTAATATTGTTTTAATCTATCACGCGAAAAATATTTTATTAGTGTAACATTTATTCTTAATGTATGCGGCCCAGACGTTTATAAAATATTGCTTTCAACCTTCACAATTATTAGGTTATCGGTTGTTATCTAGTCGAAACGCACACAATTGAAAAACTTGTTTCTTTTTTGTGGTCGTAGTTATAAAATAAACTTATAGATATAATTATTTAATTTAACAAATGGTATTACACAATAAATTTAACCTACACAGTTTTACTTGAGTTCTTTAACAGTTTGCCGAAATCATTAACCTAAATAAATGGTACGTTGCACCGCACATACTTTATTCCGCTTTTATCTTGAAATATACATTTACTAAAACTTGTAAGATTTGTGAAACGAAATAATAGATCTATACATTGTTGTAGAAACACTACTCCAAATATTATATAAATGATAAACTGTTAATTACTTACTCAATGGCATAAGGAACTAGGAACATTGTTAGAGAAAAATTGAGAAAGATCTTTGTCCACCAATGAGCATAAAAATCAAATTCATTTTCAAAGACTTGAATTTAAAATGGGTATTTATATATATATATAATATATATATAATATATATATATTATATTATTCCTTATAGCTCAGAATTATTGGTTTTATAAAAATATATTTCAAATAAAAGATTTTTATCTTTAATAGTAGGCCTACTACAATTTTATTTCTTATCTTAAATAGTCGTGGACAAATTATGAAAATGAGACAATTTTTCTAATGTAAAGTACCCTAAAAGTCATTTTCACAAGAAAATTAAAATAGTCGTCTTGTTTATTATGATAAACAATGTCCAAATATAAAATTTAGTCAAAATCGTTTGAGCGAATTTTGGGAGAATCGATTTCTTCTCTTTTTGCCCTTCAGTAAACTACCCTTAGTTTTAGAGTTAGATCTCCAATTCCAAAAACCCCTCGGGGGGGGGGGGGGGGGCTTATGAAAACCCCAGACACCAAGTCTTAGCCAAATTGGTAAAATAATTTCGGCTCTATCCAGAGTTACAGACAGATGGCATTACGAAGGCCAATTTTTTTGTTTCAAGGGGTCATGGAACGTCAACATTTATCAAAACCTGGAGTTCGATATTTTTGGCGTTCACATTTCTTTCTCTCCGAGGTGTCGAGGGAAAGTAAAAATTACAAATATTGTGTTAAACATTTCTTTGATTTAAAAACAATGAACAATGTGAACAATGTTTATTATCAAGAAAGTTTTCACTAAATAGAGAAATCTAGAATTTATCGAATTTATCGTTGACCTTTGTGATCTTGTGGTAAAGTGCTCGCTCGCAAGCTACTCATTACAGCATTACAGCCTGACAGCAGATTAAAAGAAAATTAAACACTTGAAATGAGTTTATTTATTTATAATATTTGTTAAAGATTGAACTACTTTAACTGCTCTTGTACCTTCTTCGGTGGCCGCATTGCTTAAGGCGTCACTCTCGTGTAAGGCTAGACTGCCGATGACAGGATATCGGGGTTCAAATCCCGGTCGGGTGTAGGCCTATCGACCGTGGTTTTTACAAAATTGTTTCCCACTATTCCTCCACGCAAATTAGGGTACACTTCCTTTAAATCCATACCTCCTTCATCCCTAAATCATTAGCATAATTTAGTGAATATGCGTATAGCCCGAACAGCTAGTAAGACGTGGTACAAAAAACTGCTTAGGTGGTTGGATGGTCTAAGCCATCACTCTCGTAATAAATTTAATTGCCGCTGGGGAAGATCGGGGTTCGAATACTAATTTGGTATGCTAAACACTTCCTGTAAATTTAACCGTCCTCATCTGCAGCACATTTGCGTAATTAGTACATGTGCGTGTAATGAGGTGCAGCATTAAACAAAGGTTTACTTTTCTACTGAGCTATTTTTCATGAAAACGCTTTGAAACATTCCGCTCGAGAGCGTGAGAAGTCAATTCGTCTAGGGGGTGGGGGTTCCACTAGATGTTATTATTATTTATTTTACCTTTAGCCAATAAAAAATTGTGTAGGTAAATCTGAACTTCCCATAGGAGGCCCATCAAATTATTGGGGGGGGGGGGGGGGGGGTTCCTTCCAACACCCCGCCCTTCTTCCACCACCCACTTTCAACGCCTTTGCTTCCGCTAATATGATGTGTGTTTTTTATGTCTCAACAGGCTTCATATGAAAATAGATTGAGTTTAAATGTTGTGATTAAAGCAATATTAATGATGTTCCTAAGGTATGTGAACAGGTTTGTGAGCTGATATACCTGGAAATTTACTGGGTGGAGAGGATTGGCGGAAGGGGGGAATGAGATAAGGGTAGGGCTTACAATCAAGGCCGTAGCCAGAATAAAATGTCTAAGGAAAAGGGAGTCGAGCTAAAGGAGCCCAGGCATGTTTTAAACCGTGATCATCCTCTTCAATTTTTAAAATCATATAGTTTCTATAAACTATTTGAAGTGGCCCTCCTTCAACAATTTTTTTGAAAAATGGTTTACCATAGAATCTATGAATAGTCTTTGGCTTGATTTTTTTTTAAAAAGATTATTTTATACATTATAAGCCACCATTTAAAGTGTTCCTCACCTAGACATTTTTGAAATTTGGATGCCCCTCGAAGCTATTTAGAGATACCCTCACCTTAATTTTTTTATGATTGTTATTATTATTATTATTTCTACTATAGCACCAGGTCTTACTACCCGTTCGGTGTATACGCACTTACGCTAATGTGTAATGGTGTGGTGATTGTGAGATAAAATGGAGAACCTACAGTTTAACTGGGATCCGGACCACGGTGGAGGCCTGGCATTCCCCACATTCACAAGTTGTGATTAATACTCTTCTTGTCACAAGGGAAGGAAGGGTTTGGATATCAGATAAATCTGCGCTAGGACCGAGGATTGAACCTCGGACCCACATCACAAAAGTCTTACACCTTACCCCTAGACCGCCAGGTCACTCGTTTTAGGATAGTTACATACCTCTAGATAGAAGATAATCTTTGAAGTGTCTTCTTCCACCTACAAATTTTTGAAAATTTAATCATTTCAGAAACTAGGCTATTTGGGATGGTCATCGCCTGAAGATTCTTCAAAATGACATACATCTAGAAGCTATTTGGAGTTGTCCTTTCCTAGACATTTTTGAAATTTGGATGACCTTGTAAGCTATTTAGAGCTTTCCTCCCCTGACCTTTTCTGCCAGTTAGATGCCTCTAGTCTAGTAGTTATATAAAGCGGTCTTTTCCGTCAAATTTTTGACAATAGAATGCATCTAAAAGTCATTTAAAGTTTGATTTACGGCCATCTTTCAGCTTCATATTCGATAAGATCATAGGATTTGAATATATATATATATATAGGGGGGGGGGATCTATTCCAGATAAGGGCAAATTATTTCCAGGAGGGCAGAGTCCCCCACAGTTCCTTCCGCTGCTCCTGTTCACACACACACACACACACACACACACACTCTATATCCGGTATTTGTGGATGAACTGCTCTCAGGCGATTATTAGTCTTATTTATGTGTGGTAGTCTACCGTCTCTATGCGGAACATTGTTCGTTACTCACTATGCACGAAAAATATTCGTACATGAAAACGAATATTTTTTCCACCCTTGCGTGAGTCATATTGAAAATTGGATAAACGTGGACGAATACGAACGTGTGGACCCGGCTTAAGAGGTGTTTGCGCGTTAAAAGACAAAAAAATTGGATACTTTATCTGTGTTGTATTTTCTTTCTAAAATTGGATACTTTCATTTTGTTTTTTGGATTAATTTTCGAACTTCACATGGTGTCAATTGACCCTTTGACACTCCTTCCTCCCGAATCCGCGCCTGTTTTACACCAACATGGAGTCGAAATATACAAACAACACATTTTACATTTTGAATTATCTAGAATATTAGTTAAAAGGTGAACTTATAAAAGTTGCACGGCATATCCCCAGTAAAACAAACCTGTGATCTTTCATACTCCTGTGTTCTGACTGTACTCTGAAGATCACCGAACAGGCCCACCGTGCGAGTGGTTTGTTTAGCCTCGAGACAGGTAGTCTGTTGTTTTTGTTGTTGTTGTTGCTGCTGCTGCATGCGTCTTGTGTTCTCGTGATTATTATATTCAAACACGAGCTAAGTCGTGGAGATGAGGTTATTGTCAGGTAGTTAACATTGCTCGAATGTTGTTTTTTTTCCCCCCTGTCAGGAGTGGTGTTAAGACACCAATGACAAGGTATGACTCTCGACTAGTCCTCGCGGGTTCTTCTCTATACTGGGCCTCAACGTCCCCTAAGACAACATTAACGGTATTAAAATAGTACATGCTTTCTTATTGAGTCTCTTGTAGTTTGGATCAAAATTTTCAATCTACCTGTTTTAATTTTTATCTAAGATAAAAAATGTATTTCTTAGGTAAAGTACTCTCCAGACACCTATTGTGTACAAAATAGAAAAAGACAATTTTCTGAGTTAGAATTAAAATCAAGATTTTTCCCTCAAGGTATTATTACTGACCATATAACATCTACATATAAAGTTTGTATGAAATCCACTAAACCGCTTCGGCTCTAGCACGAGGGATATACAAACACATACCTATATATATTCTTTTTGTGTTCCTGGGGACATAAAACTTAATTATATATCATTATTTCGATATTTAAAAAATATTAATTTATATATGCACCAGTGGCCTAAGACGTCGCCCGCAGAGGTAGGTGATGCCGTGTGTAGGTGGTTCGCCCGTCAAAGAAGGCGATGCTATGCGTATAGAGGTCCTTGCCTAGGACATTTTGGGCGAGTTGCTCACTGGAAAAGTTGATGCTGTTTGTGGGGACATCCTCGTATATGATAGGACATTTTGGACGAGTTGCCCGCTGTAGAATGGGATGACGTGCGTGAAAAACGTCTTTGGCTATGACTTATTGGGTGAGTCTCCCGCTGGGGAAGGCGATGCCATGTGGAGACGTCCTTGTCTAAACGTCTTGGGTGAGCTGCTCGCCTGAGAATGCGATGCCATCTGTGGAGACGTCCTTGTCTAGGACATCTTGGGCAAGTCGCCCGCCGGAGGAGGCGATGCTGTGCGAGCTATTGTTTCTTGGGTAGCCTACATGGCGGCTCTCACTGTAATATGAAAGGCGTGTTGCGGCCCCCTCGCATTCCAATGATTGGAGAAAGGCGGTTTGTTGACTTTTAATTGTCCCAACGTCGGGGCACGTTATCATCATCTCACATGCTACATATGGTCCCTGCTAATAGGTCTTTGTTCCCCACGCCGCCGATAATGTCGTAGAGAACCTATTGTTTGGTTTCCCAACTCACAAACGTTTAATGGCTTGTCCTGTTGTGACATATCAAGTGGACTTGAGCAACCTATCATAGGAAATAATGTTTTGAAAGTGCGTGTTTGAAGCATAGGTATCGATTATACAGGATGTCCTATGACTGGTATACGTGAAAAAGAGGGTATTCGCATAATTGAGTAGACATTGAGTATTTTGTTAAAAGCTTTTGAGCTTGGTTAGATTAACATTGAAGATAAAAAATAAAACTAAGTTTAATAAACAAGATTGGACCTTATTGTTATTAAAATGTAAAATACTGTACTATATTATTTAATAACAAGATAATATTTTTAATCAAACTAATAATTATTGTTCAATAAAATTACTTATATAAATCATGTTACTGCTAGCAGACCTTAGGCAAAGTTAACCACATGTTTATATATACGATAAAATCGACTACTTTTCAAACATTCAAAATTTTCTCATTACATTTTGAAATAATATATATATTTTTAAATACTTTTGTTTGGATTTGGCTGCTTGCATGCCAAATGTCAATTAGGTTTTATATTTATTTCAACTGTCTGAAATGCTGATTGTTACGATATACCAACTATAGGCGTGCAAATCACATCATAATTTATTTTGGTGCCTCACTTGTTGACTGAACATTACTGTCTCTTCTCTTTAAAAGTCCCTGGCTATATTCCTGTGAACGATCATGAATTAAACACGTTTTGTTCCGATTTGTGGGCAGGTGGGTGTGTTGTAAGTTCCTCTAGCAAATAAAGCTGACAAAGAAATGTTTCGATAAGGTTCATCGACCCCCTTGCTGCGACACCTGTACCGTTTTCTATAGTGGTAGTTGTTGTTTTTTTGTCGCGGAAACACAAATTGACTTTGAAATTAGACCATTCTTTTGTTATCTACTTCCTGGTTTACGTTTGGTTTTATTGATGACCTGTTGAATTCTAAATGTCGCGAGTATTCCCGAACCTCGGGGAAAATGAAGCGTCCTCTCTTCGTTAACAGTTTACTTATTAGCTTTACTCCACAGGACGGAACTTACTAATTTTCACTGTGAAGATTAAATTCGTATCAAAATCGTACCCGATCTTGAACTGTAAATAAATGAGTTTGTTTTTCTCAGCAGGTTTCCTGAGCGTGCTTGCTGCGACTGAGTGATTGGAGAAGTGTAATACAGATCTGAACACTTCTGGTTCCATCTTAGTCTGTTCTTAAGATTCGGATGGACACCTACTATATAAGAACGATAAAGTTGTGCCGGCTATTGCTTAAAAAATATGCATAGTAACAACATGCGGTTTTTTGCATTGCATTAAACTTGTAAATTTAAAATGAACTATATTAATAAAAAAGTTACAAGTTAATATTTACTTTTTTACAATAAGACGTAATTTCAATTAAATTTAAATAAATAAAACATGAAATACAATAATATAGTTTTGAAGTTATCATATTATTATAGAGAATAAGATAATGTTCTATCATACACGACAAATATTTATAATACAATAACGGGCACAAAATTTGATATTTTCAAATTAAATCATATCTGAATTGTTGAAAAAGTTCAGTAGCTGCCTAGTAGTATGCTCTGTCTTCGGAAGCGCCTCTCCCTCTCTTCCCCAACCCCTCTTTGGCATTCCCTATCTTTTCATTATTTTTTTTTTCTGTAAGCCATGCTACTCCCCCTTCCCTTCCAACATTTATTTCTCCTTCAGGTAAAACCCTGGTCTGGACACTAACTGTCTGTCACCTTGTTACTACTATTACCTCCAAACCTCAGTTTTTGAAAAGGTTCCTTTTGATGTATTTGCATGATCTATGTTAAAAGTTTATTTATAGTGTAGGCTTGATTATGTTTACCTTATCAATAATTTGTGTAACAATCTACAGTGTTTCTTTGATTAGATACAAACTTTTTGTATAGAAATTATGTTTTTTAGCAAAGAAAAATATTCTAGGCGATACTCCCGCAATGGAAACAGAAAGTCTGTGTTACACAGCAGGAAACCAGCTAAAAAATATTAAAACACTTTGAGAAACACTACCAAAGGAAAAAGCGAGTTAAAAAATAATACCTATTATGTTACTTTTTTGTTTAGTGTTGGTGTTTGTAACATATATATTACCCGCACCAGTGGTTGAGTAGAATAATATGCTAGTATAGCATTGCACTCTATCGCTGTTGTCGATGAGGTCGAGGTTCGAATCTCGTCTGGGTGAATTAGAGGGGCTTATCACATGTGATTTATCAGTGGTTTGCCATCCTCTCTATGCGCTAATGCAGGATCACTTCCTCTCAACTACCTTGGTAACCAACACGGAAGATATAAATAATAGTTTGTGGGTCATTTATAAAGGATATTGTATTTTAATTATAAATGTTTGACAAAAAAAAAACCGACAACAAATCTAACAATATTATTTCCAATATGCCCCACACATTCGGTTAATCGACTAAAATTATACAAAAATTATTATATGGAATAGGTTATTTATATAAAATTGAATGTAATAAATTAGTTTTAGGTTATTTTGTCATTAAATCTAAATATATCCCCGAATATCATGTGAATTTCTTGGATGTGATTACGAATACAGATTGGGGGCGGAGGTGGATGTTATTTTCAACATTTGCGCCGGAGTTTACTGAGCAATAATGTTTGCTTGCATTTGCCAATTTATTTTAAAACATAGTCCCAATAAGTATTTAGTAGCTCACATGATAATAAAAGTGTGTAGGTTACTTTTGTTAACATTTTAAGCTATTGCTATGATGACACTAAATTTAACAAGTTATGTTTATTTAGGATTCGGATGGATACCTACTTTAATATGAGGTTGATTTTGTCTACTGTACCCCACGAAAAAAAACAACCTAACAATAACATAGGTTTTTTTTCATTCAATTTAACCTGTAAACGGAATATGAATGATTGCACTAAAAAAAATGCAATTTAATATCTACTTTAATACAAGATATATAATTTTATTTTAAAATAAATAAAACTTTAAATACAAAATGATAGTTCAAAATTAAGCATTTTGCTCTGACAAGTAAGAGGATTTTCTACATACAAGACAGTCAAATTATAATGAATTAGACTAGTAACTTGACACTATGGGGATGGAGGGGGTGAAAAAGGAGAGACTAGACGAAGAGACAAAGAATTTTTTGTTGTTGTTAAAAGCTTTATTTATGAAATGTCAAGATTTAATAAATTAAATATGTCCCACTAGTGGAAGCTGTGTACCAAATTCAACCTTCTAGATAGTGGGAAGTGGGTTAAATAAGGACTCTGGTCCACGCAAACAAACGGCCATTTCCTGAATGCATAAACAATTTGGTCATAAAACAAATTGATATAACATTCTCTATCAGACATTATCCTTAGACTATGTCACTGCATTTTATATAATAGGCCTCTGTATAGGACAACTTGTTTAATGTATTAGTGTATAAATGTACATGTTCCCCAAAGGAGAACAAAACAAGTATGCCAGTGAGTGTACGTCCCCACCCCTTACTCTCCCCTAAGAACTTCATGACCTTGATCGCTGGTGTGGGTGGAGGGGGTCTACGTTCCTTCGTTGGAGGATATGACTTTCATGCTTAATTTTTTCACACTTCATTTAATTTATCATCCATTATTTCTCCTTCACTATCACCAAGCCATGCCCTTTCAATGAACTTGCATTTACTGTCTTTTTTATTTTATTTCATATAATTAGTTTTGAGTTACTTTAATTATAGTGTTTTACGTAAAAGGCCTCTTATGGGTCGACACGTAGCTAAAACATCATAATAATAATAGTTATTTTAAACATTCTATGGTAAGTTTTCTAACAATAAAGCATAGTTGAAATATGTTACTATAATGCCAACTATTGCTTCATTATTTAAACAACTTTTGCCAGGGTCTTTGGTACCTTCTATTCTTTCCTCCATCATTGCTCATTTAATCACAGGTTGAAAATTTACCAGTTGAGGAGAGAAGTAACAAACAAATTATGTTTATACTATAGAATCTGAAGAAAAAATACGTTTGTTTAAAATAGTAATGTTTTTTTTAGTCTATAAACAATGTTTCAGTATGCTCATTTTAAACTTATCCAAGATGAATGCTATTATTTTTTAAAGTTAGATTACTTAATCTAGTATTGAATAACAGTATACCCGCCTCAGTGGCGTAGTTGGCTAACGCGTTAGTCGTGTTGAGCTCGACCGCCAAGGGCGGGGAGATTGAGGTTCGAATCTCGGTCAGGTGAACTGAGGGTGGCTTTTCTTAAAGGGTTTTCCACTCTCCCTCCACACAAATGTGGGTTCACTTACTTTAATTCAACCTTCACAATTCCCAATCCATTAGCGTAATTAGTACTTAAAGCGTATAACCCGAACGGGTAGTAAGACGCGGTGCTAAATAATAACCCTATTGTTTGAACTATCGGTTTTATTTCATGTTTTTGAAACAGTTTGAATGAAAAGTAGCTAAAATATTGTCAGATTATTGCTTATTCTTTTTAAAAAATATTTATTTAATGTAGTCCATTTTACAATTTCAAAATTTCCCCCTCCTCCCTCTTTAAACATCTACAAATACTAAAAGTGATTATTTAACGTACAGTTTCAATTCTAAAATATGTTCGAGTATACGAACTTTAATTTGATACTGGCTAAACTAGGGATACACACGCAACTTCCTTATTAAATTATTGTTATTACTATGATATTATCGTGACTTTAGCGTTAGTGCGTATAACCCGAATGGGTAGTAAGACATGGTGCTAATAATGATAATGATATACAGTGGGTAATAGATAAGCTAAATAAAAATGTCACCATTTATTGTAAATAGTGATTTCCATGGGTAACTCAAAAAATTTGTACTTAGACAGGAATTGGAGCCCTTTTCCTTTGACTTGGAACGACATTCTAATAAAACACCGAGATTGTGGCTCGAAACTCCACACTACTCCTTAGAGCAGAGCTGGGCAAATTTTCTCCCCGAGGACCACATGGACATATGTGAGGTCTCTAGCGGGCCTCATGTAACAAACGTCTAAATTAACTAAATAATGAACTTTATTTTCACGCAAAATTGCATATATTAGTCATATAACCATATAACTTTGATACAAAAAAAGTAGCAAATAAAATCTAATATCATAACAAATAAAACTAAATATGTTATGTACTCATGTTGATACTTAGCCTACCAAATGGTGATTAATAACTACTCAAATTGCCATCGTTAATGGAATTTATGCAACCGTCCAAAATCCTGCACGAATTTGTCGAAGTCAGGATTCAGCTTGTTCGTCCTAATTCGCAAAACACTTTGTAGATTTGAGTGTATTAAGAGAGACCTGTTATTTGCTTTGTTAATGTTCACGCATGAGAAAGTCTGTTCACAAATATAGGCAGAAGCAAATAACACAAACATCTTTCTGGCAAACGTTTTCAAATTACCAAACTTTTCTCTTTCTGTTAGTTTCATATTCTTAAAAGTCTCCTTCAGAGCATTGTCTGCTTGAAGATTGATTAAATCAAACTGGAGCTCATTTGATTTGCTCTTACACATGGAACATTATAATCGAGCTTGCTCACTTGTTCAAATGTTTAAAAAACATACACTGATTATCTATTTAATTTGACATTTTTGTTAATAAAATCACAACAATTTCACAATTGCGTGTGGCCCTCAAGCGGCCCGTGGACCGTAGTTTATATACCGCTGCCTTAGAGAGCATCATCATGATAGCTTTTCTTTGGTTTTGTAGTAAGCAACAAAATTGAAAGGATTAGGGGTGGTGGTGGCGGCCTGGAGTAATGACACTCTGAAAGGGGAAGGGGGAGTATTAGAGGGAAGAGAGGGGTTGGTGTTGTTTCTGCCCTAGCTACAGCAGCGCAGCTCCGGTGAGGTGTTAGCACATGGTACTACTTGGAGTAGAGATTTGCCAAACCTCGAGATGTCCATCCGAATCTTAAGATAATTTAGTTTACTATTCGTGTTTAGTATTTGTCCAACTTCTGTGTTATTTACTTATTTATTTATCACTGCGTTTTATTAACTATTCAGATTATACACATACATTATGAATACTTTAATGGGTTAGGGAGGAGGAATTAAGCATTTTGGAGGTAATATACCCGCATTTGCATGGAAGGAGAGCGGGAAGCCATTTAGTAAAAACCGCCCTCATTAGACCCGACCAGGATTCGGACCCCCGGTCTCCCCGTATTCAGCAGTACAGTCTTAACACGAGAGTGACACCTTAAATACTCGGTTATTATACGCCTCAAAGAGTGTTTTCGTGTTTCTGTCTTGGTTTGAATTAATTTCTAAGTCTTGTTGCTTGTCTAACCCTGTGTGTAGTTGCTCCACCTACATTGATGAATACGAGGAATATGTGTCAGGCTCATCCAATATGGTTTGCCAGTGACAGGAAGGTTAGGGCTCGAATTTTTGTCGGATGTATTGAAGGTTCCCCCTAAATGATTTTCCCACTCTTCTGCCACTCAAATGTGGGTACATTTATTATCAATTCTAAATCCATCAAATTAGCGTAGTTAAAATTCGTAAATCGTGGACGGGTATTAAGACGCAACAGCCATAGTTTTTGTGTATTGCTCTAAGCTATAAATTTTTTGTATCTTCTTTTAACGGATGAGCACTTCTTCGAACGTGAATGTAAATGAGTTCCAAGACTTTTACTCGTTGTATTTATCTCTAGTTGCTATTTTTTTACCTGTCTCTGCAACGAGGAAATGTATCCAAACTTGTTGCAAGATCTCGTTTCACGATTACCACGGGGACAGAAGAGACTCCTGGGTAAAAACAAGCCACAGACGAAGATGTTCTGGAGACAGTTGTCACGAGGAGGACGTTACACGCCCGTTGTAGAGATGATTGTCATTTTAGGTTCGGTTCCCGGGGCAAGAAGACACCTCACGTTTCCATTGAGGAATGAGAAACGCTCACTCTGACTGCAAAGGGAGGTCGGGAAATAAAGCTACTGCCGCTAGAGCCCTGTACACACCAACATAAAACTCAACCTACAAGAGCACCAAACCGTTGAATGTATATATACACTCAACGACCAAACCTTGCACACATAAACATAAAGCTCTTTTGTCTTGGAAGAGGTGGGGGGGAGGGGGTTTGGATTTTCAGTAATTATGGTTAGTTTCACATACCTGACCCGCGCCAATGGGCATGCAAAGATGCGTTGTAAGTCTTATTCTGTGTGATTTTCTGTTGTCAGAAGGTCGAGGCTGGGATCCAGCCCGAATATTCACGCTTTTAATGATTTCTCACATTATTATTATTATATTATTATTATTATTATTATTATTATTATTATTATTATTAGCACCGTGTCTTCCTACCCGTTCGGGTTATATGCCAAAGTACTAATTATGCTAATGGGTTAAGAATTGAGAAGGTTGAATTTACATGAAGTGAACCCGCATTTGTGTGGAGGGAGGGTGGAAACCCATTTGGGAAAAACCATCCTCAGTTCATCAGACCGAGATCCGAACCTTGATCTCCCCGTCCTTGGCAGTCGGGCTCAATACGAAACTAGTGCGTTAGCTTGCTACGCCACCGAGGCGGGTTTTCTCACTTTTCCTACATTAAAATGCTAATGCATTTACCATAAAGTTTAGTTTTAACCTTCTTGTTCTATTTCATTACTGTAAGGACGTTGAAAGGTATTTTTTTCTTTGAAAAGTGGGGCACTACAAAATTGGTGGTTGACGCAATAAGTAGATATTGTTTTCTTGTAAGTGTGTATATATATATATATATACATATATATATATATTATATAATATTGTGTGTGTGTGTGTGTGCGTGCGGAAGGTAAAACAATGGGGGTCTAAAATGTTAAATGTACCAAATTAAACATGACGATTGGATATTAAAATTAAGATTTAATCTAGTTTGATATTATATATGCGTACACTTGGCTTACTTATTTCACGTAAAATTACCTAATACCATGTGCCCTTACAACTTAAGATTTTCTTTAAACATTTTTTTCTCTCTCTTCAATGTTCGAATAGTCTAAGGAAAACATGCCAAACTTACGGCCACGGGTGTCCCTATCCATGATTCTGTGCGGCCCGTGAACCTTTCGACGAACCAACGTTATCGTGGTCCGATTTATCTAATCATAAACGTCCAAATACACAATTTGATATTATGGAATTTAAAAATTGGGCATTATTTAGGTAAATCTAGCAAGGGAGGATGGCGTAATGAATTTTTACCCTTTACTCGATTCACAAATTTGTTAAATTTTACAAACAAAACAGATGCCAATTTTTGGTAGCACATAAGCATGTAAATAGTTTGTCCTATCTTATGAAAAGAAACAAACACCTGAAAGATTACGGCATATAAACACGCATTAGTCATCAATATTATGAAAGTGACTTCAACACAAGATTTAAAGTTTAACACTCACGCTCGAGCTTTAAATGTCCGGGAAATATTAGTCAGTCCTATCCTAAATTCTATATCATATTTATTCTCTTTTTATAACAATGATAATTTGAAGAAGGAAAAACTTAAGAGGTTAGCAATTTTTTTTTAGCTGTGGCGTTTGAATCCAGGTTGGCTATACTGAGAGTAGTTTTCATAAATGGTTTTCCACTATTTTTCCTCTCAAATCCGTGTGCATTTCCCCTAATTTCAACCTTCCTCATCATTAAAAAGGAGTGCAAATAGTACACATAACTTGAAAGGGTAGTGAGACGCGTTTACAAAAATCAAAACAAAATCAATTAGTGTTCATATGCAGATGGACCTTGATGGGCTAAACTTTGCCCCAATCGTAGCCTACATCATGCTGGGTTAAAGCACTGTAAGCTTGTTAGTTTCATGGCAAACTAAGGGTTCGCTAAGCAAGGAGTAATTAGTAAGGTGACGTTGTCTTTTGTAGTCCACCTGTCTGCATCCAACAAGTGCAATAGGGCTCTACTCTGCTGACACGAGAAGAATATCTTTAAAGAAGGTGTTGTTTTCTTTAATTATCTCCGAGCAATTACCCTAGAGGTTCTTTCATAGCTATTTCTACGTTGTCACTTTTCCCCTTGTGTCCTATTGGTTTTGTGTCGTGTATTTAAGGCAACTGGCTGAACTTTATTTATGGGTTTACACCACCACTTTAAAGCTACACGATCTGGCGTGCGTGTATAAAAGAGTAGCTCTAGCAACTTTTGCAACAGCTAAGAGCGCGCGCTTCATCAGATTAGCTATATTTCCATGCTTATGAATTAATTTAAAAAATAAAAATTGAAAACTTCCTTTAAAAACTGACAACCCACATTAGTACAATATTATAATGTACATATATAAAGGGACTTTATAACTATTATAATCTTGGTCTTTGATAAAAAAGATTGTAGAGCTTAAATATTTTCTTATAAAATGAGATTCTTGGTATTTTCTTTAAAATTATATTGGTTTTTATAATATTTTACTTAGTTAACACAACTACTAGCACTTAGAGCTCGTTCAGACAAGGCGGATCCGCCCGCGTGGATGTAACCGCGCCGTATCGAGTTGTGATGAGCTCCTTGCATTCTTTCACACGAGGCGGAGTGGTCTCTGCTGACCGACCGCCAGAAACTCGATACCGCGCGTATTCTGTGCGGCTCGAGTTATTTGAATTTCAATGATAGCGTTCAGTTGACGAGCGGATTCGACGTGGTTTGGACGTAGGCATAGGAGTGAAATTATGGAGCGTTTCGATACATAACTTTTTGTTGACGAGGTGGAGAAAAGGCCTGCCATATGGAACATGGAATTTGCAGAATATTCCAACAAGATTTTTTAAAAAAACTAGCTTGGACAGAATTAGTTGAACTATTCGCCGACTCTGGGGATTGATTGGAAAAAAAGAACGTACTTGGTAGGTTTATTCTTTGTTACAAATATTTATTATTAGCTACTATCACAGATATTTATATTATATAAAAACAGTAGGCCCTCGACTATCCGGCCCTCTGTATTATCCGTACTATAAATGTTAATATTTTGGTTTTGTAAAGATTAACGATGTTTTATTTAATTTTTCTTTTATATTCCGCACGGATTCCGCGACGTCTGGACAGCTAGCTACCAATTTCCGTACGGATCAAACCGCGCGGATGAATCCTCCCCGTCTGAACGTAGTCTTAGGGTTCGGCCAGACTGCCAAGCGAGCGCGCAAGCGACTGGGTGGCCAAACTGGCGAGCGCGCGAGCGAGCGAGCGCGTAATTAGCGGACCCTAGTTAGATTATTATTAGCACCGCGTCTTACTACCCGTTCGGGTTATACGCACTTACGCTAATGTGTAATGGTAGGGTTATTGTGAGATGAAATGAAGGACCTACAGTTTAACGTGGAATCCGAACCACGGTGGTGGCCTGGCATTCCCTACATTCACAAGATGTCTTGTCAGAGGTGAAGGAAGGGTTTGGAAATAAGATAAATCTGTGCCGGGACCGAGGATTGAACCCCGGCTGCCAGCACAGAAGTCTGACACCTTACCCCTAGACCACTAGGTCACCGCCCCCCCCTCCCCCCTAGTTAGAGAAGATGTCTCTGTCAAACACACTTAGTACATCTCTGATCCTCGAAAATTCTTACAGAAAATATTGTGTATTTATAAAAAAGCAAAAAGTAGAATTGCATCCAATTAATAAATTGAGAAATGCGTATGGTACTGTACTGAAGTGTTTTAAAATCAGATTTGCCGCACCAGTGGCAGAATGGTGCGTTGCACTCGATAACTTTTGACTAGGAGGCAAAGGTTCGAATCTTGGCTCAGTGAACTGAAGGTGATTTTTAAAACTTATTTATTGTTGTGGTTTTTTCATACTCTCTCCAAACTAATGGTGATTCTTATTTGTAAAGGCCTACTTTGATTATAATATTGAAGTATTTTAACATATCGGGTTTACATATATACATTATATTATTTATGGTCTTACCAATTAAATTAGGCCATTATTATTATTATTATTATTAGCACCGCGTCTTACTACCCATTCGGGTTATATGCACTTACGCTAATGTGTAATGGTAGGGTGATTGTGAGATGAAATGAAGGACCTACAGTTTAACGTGGAATCCGAACCACGGTGGAGGCCTGGCTTTCCCCACATTCACAAGATGTCTTGCCAGAGGTGAAGGAAGGGTTTGGTAATCAGATAAATCTGTGCCGGGACCGAGGATTGAGCCCCAGACCTCCAGCACAGAAGTCTGACACCTTACCCCTAGACCGCCAGGTCACCGGGCCATTAATAGCAAGTGTGTTAAACCTATCACTGATAGAAAAAAGTCAAATATCATGTCAAAATGAGAAGTTTCCCCAGCACTCAATGAACCAACATACAATAATATTGCCTAGCGCCTGTAAACTAGACTGTACCGGGTCGAGCGCGCGCGCTTGAAAAATAGAACCAGTTCTATCTTTCAAGCGCGCGCGCTCAGTCGCTCGCGCGCTCGCTCCAGTGTGGCCACCCCCATTACAACCAATGTGTTCTATTTTATATTTTAGTCGCTCGCTCGCTCGCTCGCGCGCTCAGTCTGGCCGTACCCTTATGCGTAGTCATCTACCCTTATCATAGATACCAAGCTATGCCATCTAATATTTAAAGTATAGGAACTTATAGTGAATGCCTAGTGTACCGATAGTGTGGTCCCGAGCACTCTATCGCTCCGGATATCGCTGACGCTTATTAATTAATATTAATAGCACTGGAACACGAAGCTTACCTGTTTGGTCTTGTCTCTCGTTGCTTTTCTTTTTCAAGTTCAAATAATTCCCTTTTCCACTAAAACTTGCAGGAACACCTTACTAGGGATGTGGTATCGAAATAAAAATATCGATACTGTACTCATTTAAAGTATCGGAAGAAAAATATCGGTACCGTATTAGTATCAAAAGAAAAGTATCGATAACAGTAAGTATTGCCCTCTATCGGTATCGAAATTGTAATCAGGCTAAAGGTTTTTATCGAGTAATAATTTCAACTTTTGCATGATAATAATTGCATATTCATATTTATTTAAACATTGAAAATTATAATGATATAATCATATTAAAAGATATTTAGGTATATCGCGTCTATGTTATGTGCTGGAACTTGGAAGGTATTGTAAAGTGGATACCATAAATGGTCTTACCTTACCAGCTTTCAAAATGTCTATGAAAATGTAGCTGATGGAAAGTTATTTAATAACTAAATATTATCAATATATACTTTCAATATATTTTGTACCCTTCTTTAACCACAGTAAACATTTAACCCCCAGCATGAGTGAATTTAACAACAAAGGTTTTTTTTTCGATACCGATCCAATACCAGACTGTGAGTACTAATATCAGTAAAAGTTCTGAGTAAAAATACTAGTATCGAAAGGAAAATATTGATATTATTCGAGTATCGATACTTTTTTCACATCCATACTCCTTACACATCTGCTGTTTGGTTTTATTTGTGCCCCTTCTTACTACCCATTCAAGTTCTCATTTGATTACAATAATATGCTACTGTTGAAGCTTTTAGGAAGTTAAAGAACCATAAAGCTCCGGGTATATATTCAATTCCAGCAGAGTTAATAAAGGGAGGCGATAAAATGTTAGTCATAAAAATTCATAAACTGCCATGTGCTATACAAAATTATGTCCTATTACCAAAAGAATAGAAGAAAAGTATAAGAATACCCATTTTCAAAAAGTGGGATGAAATTGTCTAGATATTAGAGGTATCTCACTATTAACATGTTACAAACAAACCCAAAATATAATGTAATTTTAATGAAAATGACGCCATATAAAAAGGAAATAATTGGGGATCATCATTGTGGATTTCGACTAATAGATTACAAAAAGTCAGATTGTTACTTTCAGACAAATATTAGAGAAAAAGTGAGAACACATCACGACGATATATAAAATATTCATATTTTCAAAAGGCTTATGACTTAGTTACAAGAAACAAATTAAATGCAATTTTAATCAAGTCTGGGATACCAAAAGGTCAAGCTAATTGAGGTATGTTTGATAGATACGCTTGGTAGGGTACATACAGGATGTCACTTATCATATTCTTTTGAAATAACAATGGTTTGAAACAAGGATATGCTTTTAGTATGATGTTCTTTGCAAGGGAAAGCTTGACATTAAATGGTACAACGAAGCTGTTAGGATACGCATATAATTTAGATTTGTTAGGCAATAGTTGTTGCAAGAAATTTAGAAATTTTATTAGAGGCCAACAGGGAAATAGGATTATAATTGAACGCCAAAAAGACGTAAGTATATGATCACAGATCACAGATTAAGGACGACAAACTAGAGATTATCGCGAACAATATATAATTTGGTGGGGGTCCTTAACATTTTTTGAAACAATTTTAACTAACATGAACGATATTAGATATTAAATTAGAAAAATAATATTCCAGAAATGCATGCTATTTATCGGCAAGTTAACTTCTCGTCTGTTGTAAATTAATGTTAAACTCAGAATATGCTAAAAAAAATCTGCTGGTCACTATGGGTTTATGGTTATCTTACACGACGAGAAGAAACTTTCCACACAAAGTGCTTAGGAAGATATTTGGTCCAAAAAGGGAGGAAGATAGTGGCGAGGTTTTTGATAATACATAACTATGAGTTACATACCCTGTCCTCATCACAAGACATTGTTAGGGTAATCAAGTCTTGTAGGTTACGGTGGGCAGGACATGCAGTGCGAATGGAAGAAATTAAAACTGCGTAAAGGGTATTAACTGGCAAACCCACTGGAAATACCTGGGCGCAGATGGGAGGATAATATTAGAATGGACCTGAAAGAGAGGGGGTGTAATGAGGTGGACTGGATAGAACTAGCTCAAAATAGGAATAGATTGCGTATTTTTGTAAGTGCGGCAATTAACTCTTAAGTTCTTAATGCCATAGCCTAAGTAATTAATGGAGTAATGTTGAGAAAAGTAGAATTAGGTTAAATGCACTCTAATTTGCGTGAAGGTAGAGTGGGAAACCATTCAAACAAATCCACCTGGCCCAGATTCTAACTCTATCTCCATTACTGGCAAACCAGACTCGTTGAGTCTGACATTTAGTCGTCGTGCTCACTGATGCGAGTTGTAATAATTCACCAATAGTAATGATCCACGCTCATACTGGCCTCCAAGAGATTTGAACTCAGCTCGACCATAAGCAAAGTAAGATAAATAAATACCTAGTTTAGGTTCCATCGCAATAGGTCACCAATAAACGCTGGTTGTCAACAGATAGGAAGAAATGCAAGGGGATTTAAATGTTTTGTAATAAAACTTTTTAATAATGTGGCAGAAAGGGCTAACTGCAAACAGGCAAACAATGTTACATTAAAATTACTTGTGTATCTAGTTTTTGTTTAGGCCTACATTCATTTAAAAATTGAACTCTCTTTTTCTAAAAAAAAAAAAATCAGTTGATGTGATCGATGATGGTTTTTTCCTCAGCAACCGAATATATTAATAGTTCATTTCTATGCGACGCCGTTCGACCATGCGAAGCCAAACTAGGCTTATTTATTGGAAACATGACATTTTGCTCATAACCATCTTGTTTCCAATGTTGGCCTTACTTCTGAGCTACAGCGTAAAGGAATGTGGTTTCGAAAGAAAGGTATTGATAACAGTAGGTATCGCTATCGAAATTGTATTAGAGGAAACATGGTATTTTTTTAGTAATTAAAGAACACAACGTTTGCGTTATGTTGATATTTTTATACTGAACATTTCTATGACTTAACATTATTATAGTATAATTATTTTGGAAGGTATGATAGTATTGTATGTTGGATATCGTCGCGACCCCCCGCCCCGTGATCCTCAAGTGTCAGGATGAGCTTGGTAGGATTTATAGGTAGTGGCAAATAATTGGGTGGTTCGTTTAATCTGATTTATTGAAATATATTTACTAAGCAATATTATTATAATTATTAAATATTATTAAAGCTTTTACCCAACAACTTTTATTAAAAATATATTTTTGATAAATATTTTATACCCTCCTTTTTAGCCCTAAACGTTAGAGAACTTGTCTTGCTTTCTTGGTTATATTTTGGTGAAACTCTTGATACAATAACTAACTTTACATTTTTTTATAGCGCCCAATACTCCTCACTCAGTGCAGTCACTAAGAAATATGAGTCTATCTTCTATATTCTTTTCCACAAAAACCCGTTCCCTGTTTTAGTTAGCTTATTATTATTATTATTATTTTATTATTATTATTATTATTATTATTATTATATTATTATTATTATTATTATATTATTATTATTATTATTATTATTATTATTATTATTATTATTAGCACCGCGTCTTACTACTCGTTTGGGTTATACGCACTTACGCTAATGTGTAATGGTAGGGTGATTGTGAGATGAAATGAAGGACCTACAGTTTAACGTGGAATCCGAACCACGGTGGAGGCCCGCGTCTCCTGCTTTGGAAACAGACGCTCAGCAACCAAACGGTTATATATTTCGATACCGGTTTGTGAATACTCATGTCAATAAAAGTATCGAATATAAAAGTACTAGCATCGAAAGGAAAATATTAATTTCAGAAAAGTATCCATACTTTTTAACACCTCTAACTGCGTAGCTGTGATGAGCAATCCAATCCTTCTTAAACCTGTGTGTTCGACCGCCTTTTGTCCTTTCGGAAACTTGCGTGACGTGGGAGTGCGTGCTGATACGGGCTATCGCATTTCGGTGGTTCGGTAACCTACTTGCACGCCGTGTACGTCCTGGGACATGACAGCCCTTGCGTAATAATCCCCTACCTAATATTAGGTCACCCACCACAAGGATGATCGAATCTTCCTATGACTAGGGCTACCATCCTACCCTAAATAAAACAAATTCATTTTTAAACGTTGTCTCAATTTTTTTTATATGCATATTTTTAAAAAAACTTATATTTTTTAAACCATTTGAAGTTAGCGCGGAAATTACCGGCCTGGTTCGTTCGCTATCGTATCTGCGTTGTCAAAAGTTTGTGGTTTTTTTTTAATGGTCTGGGGGCTGTAATTCCTAGTAGCTCAGTAGCTTTTCTCGGCCCATTGTGAAGTATGTTTTCTTCCTCGGGTGTTTAAGTAAAGATGCAAAATTACCTTCCGTTTCCATAGTCTGTATCCAGAAACGTTGACGTTTTGTGAGACGTTTTTCTTATTTTTTAGTTTTTTGCATGGTAAAGATACTAAAGCAATTTTCTAATACTCTTGCTCGAGCACAGAGAGAACAAGGGGTTGCAGTTGCACACGTGCATGCAGTGAGGGGTACGCGATGCAACTGCGCGCAGCGGCATGGATCCGGCGTCGCTTTTGTTTTGCTTGACGTATTTCTAATACGGACTTTCCGCAACGTTCTTAGATTTATGAACAGATGAAGGTTTATTTTTAATAAATGCACCAATATTTGCCTTTAGATAGAATGAGAAAACCACCTCATGAGATCCAGTATATTTTGAAATAATCCGGCATAATTTTTTAGTTATGATTTTTTTTTAAAATACATTCAAATAAAAACACTTCCTTCAAACAGTTTTCTAAACAAAGATATTCCGTTTTTCTTTTATTTGAAAAAATAAATAATAAAGAGAAATCACATATCTGTTTGTTAACGCAAGAAAACTTTTATCTCTTCTGATCGTGCGTTGCACAGGTGTGGAAACATTGTCCTTGTCTACGGGTCATTAGAGTCGTTGGGTGATGCTGATAAATATATGTGTTTGGAAAGCTCACGTAGTGACTTAATTGACCTTAACTCCTCGGAAGACGTCGTAAGTCAGGAAATGGGGTCGCTGACGGAAGACTGGTTTCCCCGATGATGACGCTGCTATTAAGTGATTGCTAGAGTAGGGGAGAAGTAGGCAAACAGGGCATCGCGGGGGCCACTTCCTTCCCCCTTTCCTATCAACACTAGAGTCTGCTGCTCCACTTAACCTAAAGCTGCAACGGAGTTTTTGATGAATATCGTGAGAGTGCTGTTCCCCCTACAGTTTAGGTTATTTCGGTTGGCCTGCCATCCGTGTCGTCTGAAGATGATTGTCGGTGGACGGTTTCTTGCTGCGTCCCTCCTTTCAAGCCGTTCTGGGGACACGTGCCTCGATATAAAAAGATGCGTATTCTGCCGGGACGGCGTCGATCTCGTGGTTAGCGTTTCTAACGTAGAAATATGTGTGGTGAATGTTTTAAAATGTAAATATTCCTTCAATTTTTTTCGAGCAAATGTTCATCCTCTCTAATTAAAACCAATGCACCGGAGATATACTTTTTAAATTTTCTACTTTAATTTTATTACTTAACCTATTAACGTTAAAACCAGAAAAATAATCAAATTAATTGCAATAACAGTGATTCCATTCTCTCCTCACACTCATTGACAGCGCTTGGTGGTTGACTGAGCCACTAACATCGGGTCTGCTCTTGACCAAATACTCGTATTCCATTTTTACATAAAAGTATGTATTACATTCGCTTCTCTTGTGCTCCATTGATCTTTGGTTTGATCAAAATACACTAGCAGTCATCTAAAGTTAACATGATAAATCACAATGTGCCATAAAAACTGGAGACGGACCCCTCGTAGGTAAAAACACACTAGCTCACAGTCACGCATTGTAAGGCTTCAGCCTCGCATTTAATAGATTTCCGAGGATTAGGATGAAGCTCGAATCTCGACCAGAGTTACTGGGGGTAGTTTTACACTTGCAATTCGTCATTGTGGTTTTATTATCCACTTTTCACAATAATGTGGGTGCATTTCCTTATATTAACTTACTTGTTCCTACCCTGTTGTATTAAACTGTAAAATAATCCTATTAAACAATTCACGCACACACTTGACTCGGTATGTTTCCATGTACAACAATGTATTGTTCGTCGTAGTTTTCTGTCCTCTATGTCAATGCAACACTGCAATTACGTGGCCTGTTAATAGATAGGTTGGAAACCGTAATACCTATTCTGATGCTACCTTGACCTTTCTCACTCTCCAGACAAATGAATCGTGACCAGAGTCCTGTGGGCGCGGAGAGGGAAGCTATAGATTTGGTGCTTAGCATGAAGGATACTTTCTCATCGTTTCTCTTTTATTTGTTACTCTTATGAAAATAAATACTGGCACCGACAACTCTTATTATTGTTCCATTGTTCCGGGAGGAGAGAACAGAACAATGTTGATGGGAAACAAAGAAAAAGTTGATGAGAAGTGACTTCTGGTGAGTGGCTCTGTGTTCGTGTCTTTCACACATAGGTCTGTGTTAGTTTAATGATGTCATTCTCTTTTTGGCCAACAACACATTCAATGTTTATCTCATCCGCATCGCTGGCTCGTGGTAAAGCTCATTTAGCCTGGTTTTCCAGTGTCAAGTAGGTCAGGTTTCGAATCTCGGCCGAGTGCACCGACGGTGGTTTTTTCCCTAACTGTTTTCCCACTCTTTTTTTTACTCTAAATTCTATCGTTATCATTATCTTTTCAATATTATAATTAAAAAGAGTATACCTCAACTGTCCCCTTGCCTCGCCATACCTTGAATTGAAATTGAATCATTCTTTAAGCTAACATAGATGTATCTTCTCTTGCATGGGTGATTCTCAATAAAATGAGATAACCGTGTCTGAACTAATAAAAAAAGATGGGTAACGACTGCTAATGAAAACCATCACCCAACGTAACGGACTTGGTCTCCCAAGTCGAAGAGTACACGACACCTGAGGGCAACTCTTCCAGTTTTAGTTTGTTAAAAGGTGATGGCCTTATCTACCAAGGGGTGTATTGACAGGGTTCAAGTGGCCTAGGATGACAAATATAGCGGCCCTCGCCTTACACACATTAACATGTATGTATGTGTGTATAAATGAAAACCATGAGCCAAATTTGTGATACACCTAATTTGTTCAAAGACGAGATTTTAATTAATGTATTTCACTGTACATAATTGATGGAAAGCCACTTCATAAATCTTATTGAAATTTAACAAATGTACTCTCTCTACTAAGTATCTTGTTTTACATCAAGCACATTTTCTTATCAAATGTTTGTAAGCCACAGAGAAGATTGCGGAAAGCTCACATAAACTTGTTGACCCGCATCGATGTACCGCACGCATCGGAGTTTTGTGTTCCCTACATTATTTTTAATGAGAATGGGTTCGCCTATCCGCAATGACGATAAGAATTCCGGAAGGCAGATTAAATTACAATCCGTACTGTGCGTGCGGATGATGTCCTCTGCAATGCTGAGTAGTGCAGTCACTCCCCACCATTCGTATTCGGAATTTACAGCTTAATTTTCTTTATTTAGCTTAGAGATGGACAGTACAGTTTAATGCTGGTAACAGTTCAGAGTAATTCAGTTCACTCAAATGAGCAGTTAATGTATTAAGTTCATTAGTTCGTGAATTTCTTCTTGTAGTTAAAGTAGTGGTGGGAAATTCATCGTTCGCGACCAATAGAAATACAGTCTTTAGTTCTGTCATCCGCGACCAACCTACATATTTTAGTTTAGTCCTCCGCCAGTTCGCGAACCACCGCGTGTGAATGAGCTATTATTTCCTCCCTCACATCATTAGTTACATAGTAAAAGTCTGTCGTCTGGGGAACGTTTTAAAAGTTACGAATCAAAAACTTGTAATTTTCGCCAAAATAACTGTAATAAGATTAAAAAACAAACAAAAAATATTGAAATAAAATATATATTTTTGAACCAGAAAAATAATACTTTAAAAGTCAAATTATATTAGTTACAACAGCATTAGCTGTTAGATTAATGATAGCTTAGTGGGGTGCAGCTCTAGAGTATTTGTCTCTAGTAATCTATGTCCTAATGATCACCCGTGCCAGTGATGTCATTTTAGATATTAGGACACACAAAATGCGACAGTAGAACTAGAGGATAGATGTCGGGAACCGCCTCCTTTGGGAAGATAAATGTAGTGGACACAGTACACTAAATACATCATATTCGTGCGATAAGTGCGGTCCGTCCGATGCGGGCGTACCTTGAGTAGTTGAAAAGCGAGTTTTATCGGAAAATGAGAAAAGCGATGTAGTAAAATAGATTATCCAAGCCTATGTATGAATCATTCAAATACATTGAGCAATAGTGAAATCAATTTTAAAATATTCAAGCTTACGATGTTTTTCACAACTATAAAGATGCTTAATTTTTACAAACTATTTCCTTTGAGTTTACAATTTTTTAAAGTTAAAAAGATATTGCCATGACGAATCTTTAATTCATCTTAAAAAATTATAAAATTACAAACGTTTGATGGTTTTGTTATTTATGATGGTAATGATTAAACACAATCAAAATAAAGTTTAATAAAAGGATGTATTATTTTCAAAGAACATTGTTGTATTGTTTTTAAAGCAATATATTAATTGAGTTACATGATACCAACTAAAAATAAATGGTGTGACAAAATTGCTCAAACTTTTACATATAGTTTGTCATAGTTTCAAGTTTGAACAAAGCCTATGGAACCGTTTTCATTACGTAGCCAGTGACACTCAGACAGGAATATAAAATACACGTTTTTAGGCTCGGGCACATATAAAACGTAAATATTCATCTTAATCATAGGTCCAAAATGTTCACGATTACATTGATAATTTTGATCTGCGAAAGTAAAAATCAAAATTTTCTAACATCAGTCATCATTAAACTAAACTTAAACAAACTTTTACCTAAAAAGTGGTATTTATTGTTATTTGGCATGTAAAAACTCCAAATATACTAATTTGTAACAAAAAAATTTGAGCATTTTTAAAATAGTACAAGTTTTTTTTAAATCTGTCATCAGTAAACTACCCATAAATGAGTTTAAACCCCCAAAACAAGTCTACGATGTTATTTGTCATTTCACACAATCCCCAGATGTGAATTTAAAACAAACTCATTTGAGTAAATTCTCGAAATATTTTGAAATTTCAAAAATTTCCCATTAGTAAACAACCCTTCGACAAATTTTTACTCAAAAAACTAATGTTACAGATTGGTCATGTCAAACAAATCATGTATATGCATTTTAAAAAATCAAAATCGTTAAGTCTATTTTAGACAAATTTGAGATAAAAAAAACCTCTTATCAGTAAACTACCCTTAATTTGAGGTCTAAAGTCAAAAATCAAAAATCTTCCCGAAGTATAGGGGGCCCAGTCTTATAAAATCTAAAGATCAAGCTTGAAGAAATTCATATAATCGTTTCGTATCCGTGGCCAGAGACAGACAGATAGACAGCCAGAAATAGGGAACAGACACAATTTGTAAAATCCACTTCTTTGGGTTCGTGTTCACATAAAATGTAAAAGATACATCTTAATCTCAAGATAAATTTTTTCTCAATTACAATACTTTCTTTTGATATGAGAAAGTAAAACAATTTTGAAAATGTTCATAGTAAACTAATATTAAAAATCACTGTTTTCATTATATTATTAAGGCTTTTATCAACAGCTCATCAACCCATCAAAACAATATATTAATTTTTAATGTATAGCTAAAATTTCAACTATGAGTAGTTTAGTTAAAAGGTTTTTAAAATCTTTTAAAAAAAACCAGTAAATCCCTTGAATTAAGAACATACTTTAATGTTCAATCAGCTGTGAACATATTGGTGGTAGGCACTAAGATTTATCTGAACACGTTACCCATCCTGTAAGCTCATTCTGCTCTTTCATATCACACTACCTACTATTTCGAATTAGCTTTCTTCAAGCGATAGCAATTTTCTAGTATTTCTTCCTTTGCCTGCCTCATGGGAGAGGTAATTTTATAAAGGGTCCATCTGCAGATAAATAGGAACTATGTTCCATTCCACCCGATACCTAAAATAATCTTATATTTGTGTATCGGTTGTCTCATTACGGGGGGATGACCAACTTGAAAGTATCAGGGACTTTAAAACTGTCATAAAAACTAGGGAAATTTAAAGAGTTATTTTGGAACTAGCCAAGATAAACACATTAAATTCTTCAGGCAAGATAAAATGTCTTTATTGCATTTTGTTCAAACACTGTTTCTAGTACATGTATTTATTTATTTCGAAAAATCATTCAAAAAATAATTATTTAGATCTTTTAAAAGTATTTATTAATTTCAATATGTGTTTTAGTCAGGATTTTTTTAAATATTATATCGGGAGATTTCTTTTTTAGGTTGTCTGCTTAATTTTTACTGTCTATTAATTTTTCTGTCTTATTGTTGATTTAACCTTGAGTTTAGAAAGTTTACGTTGAGTACTCAACTAGGATGAGAGACGTTACTGTCAAGCAAGCCTTTGCAAACATTGTGCACGCGCGTGCCATTGGAGCCACACTGTGAAAGGAGAGAAGCAAATGCTTGTTAGAAGAACCCCATGTTCGGAACCCGCACTTTGCCTAGTTTGCATCCGTTCGTCCTCAGATACGTTCCCAACACTTGCCATTGTGCTCACTGCCAAGGGGAAATGCCAAGGTCTCTCAGTTCCGAGAACACTTGCCTCCATTTGGAGCCAATCAACCGCGACAAAAGGAAACCACATCTTATTATTAATTGTACAGGGGAATCTTGGCCTCTTCCCTCCCGATTTGGGTGTGAGGCGACCTCGCTTGAGGCCGTGATGCTTGTTAAGAGGCCTCGTAGGTCCACCCTGCTCTCGAACATCTCCTGATCAAATCCAGGTTTGTGATCGTGCACCCTATAAACTTATTATTTCAACACATGATTTGCAAGAAAGCTTAACGCATAAGGTATAAGGCGTCAAGCTCGCAGCATACCGAATTACCGGTCATGGAGAAAGAGGTTCTAATCTTGGCTGGGTCCGTTTCAACATGTGATTTATCACTGTGGTTTTCCCATCCTCTTCACTGCTTTTTAAGTATGCTTGGGCTGGCAAGCCTCGCCCCTGTATCAAGTTTAAACCTTCCATTCAACTGTACTTGAGTTGTCAAATGGGATTTTAATCACTCAGCGGAGGTATTGTAATGGTACTGGGGTGCTTGCGATAGATCTATTCGTTTCCATGTCCACCGCGCTGAGCGACAGTTGCCCTTATTGGCAGCTATTCCAGTATTAGACTGATTTCATTTTACAGATCACCTCAACCGACATACCCCTATGCGACGTGACCACTACTTTGCCCCTGTTTTCTGTCGAGGTTTATCACTTTTCAATACCCCCATTTTCTCATATACAATTCATACCACATACAGCCCCAATTATGTTTTTTTTTTCTTAAAAAGCTTTTAGTATTGATTCAAGAAGGACTTGATGTTAAAATAAAATCTTTCCCATTTCCTGCTAGAGAATTTTACCAATAACCACTGCATATAAGATCCCTCCTCCTCCACACCCTAAAATATCTGGTTATGGACTTTTTTCTAAATAATTAAATTGATCTCTACTTTGGGCTCCGTGAATTACTACACGTCCGCTCCATCCGCATACTTACACTTGAGTTAGTGATGAGAAAGGTCGTATTTTGAAGAGATTTTCTCACATTTTGCATGAAAGTCAAATAAGAAATCATTCATTAAATGCTGTTGAATTTCCTAAGAATTATTCTTTTTCATCACCTGGCGCGAAGATTTGTGAGCGATATATCAGTGTTTCAGAGCTAATTTTATGTGCAAACAATCCTTAGTTTGAATTAAGAGCATTAAGATAGTAATTATAATTCAAGAAAATCTAGTTCACTTATTTTTTGATCATTATAATGGGTTTTTTTCGAACCAAAAGTTTGTCTGGATTATTAAACCCACACACACAAATAAGTTCCAGTTCCAAAGAATCCGGAGGCAGCTGTGATACCTGTTGGGGACGTAAATTGCTCGCTCCTCAGAAGCCGGCTTCTGGGGCTGGTTCCCACCATCGCTTGCAGCTGCTGATAATTTGTGTGAGGTTTATGTGCATCGTCCTCTTATTAGTTTCTCTTAAGCCTCGTCTACAAAACTCGTAAATTCGGTATCCTCATAGTCCTTAACGAACTTAAACCCCTCATGATTTTTAATACTTTTAAATGCGTATAACCTGGACAGATAATAAAACGTGGTGGTAGAAAAAAACTGTGAACACTTTGTATCCGCATGATATCATGCCAACCAGTGTATACGTATTATACTTTGTCCGATCAAACTCATATAAATAAAATCATTTTATAGGATTCGATAAACATAATCAACATTTACATAATTTTTTTTAAATATTTTTATTTATAATAACTATATACTTAATCTATTAAAGTTTTCTAGGTTTTTTGCTTTTAAAGGTAGGTAGATTAAAATAAGATATGTTTAAAAAATTGTGACGATTTTCTTTACTATCATTGAGACTTTCATTTCAATTCGCACACCAATGTTTATGTATTTACTCGGTGTGTGTGAAGCTTTGGAACTTTGACTTGGCTTCGAAACAAACACAATCTTCGACCTTGCCTGGAAACAAATTCTGGCTTTAAACCTTCCCCTGTAAAAATGTTGACAGCTATATACTCCATTTATGTTCAATTATAGACATTTTGAGCTGCAAAATAAATTACAAATTAATATTGGTATGGAGAAAATATGAAGAAATTGTATTGCATTTTGTGATCGATAATAACTTGATTTGTCAGAGTAACACGAAATATATCACAAACAATTGTGCAATAAAACATATCCTAAGTAATTTTAGTGCATAAAATAATATAAATAATAACCACAATATAATATTTTTTCAAGCTTAAAACAACTAGAAGAAAAATATTTTAACCTAATTGTGCTTCGAGAATATTTCATATATTCGATTCGAGTTCGCTTCGAATTGAAAATGTGGACTTGACACACTCCTTGTATGTATCTACAGGTGATTGACCCTTCGTAGCCGTTAATAAGGACACTCCTTAAGAAAGTTAAATTTTACCAACTTTTACGGACCAGGACTATAATTAGAGCAATCTCTTACTTTAGAATTAACCTCTTAAAGACCACGGACCCGAAAAGGAGTATTTAGAAGGCTATAATTTGTGAAAGGTTCTTCTTATCCACGCCTGGGAACTGGTGATTGGCGGGAGCCTTCAACCATTCTTACTCTCTAGAACCACAGCTTGACCCAGGCAGTTAGGATTAGATTGGGAGGAAAGGAGGATTGGATTTTTACTCATGATTTATCACTATGATTTTCCTATCCCTTCTCTTCGCAGATGCGGGTGCACTTCCTTTGAACTAACCTAATCTAAACCCTTTGGCTTAAGTTGGAAAAAAATCATTGTGTTGGTCATACTTATGAGAAATATAGTAATTTCTGGTTCATATAACTTGAGTTCAATTTTTCTCCTGCTTTTTAAGTACGCTCGAGCTGGCAAGCCTAGGTGCGTGTACAAGTTGAAACCTACCACTTAACTGTAATTGAGTTGTCAAATGGGTTTTTAATCACTCAGTGGGGGTATTGTAATGGGATACTACTTGTTGTGATAGATATTTTCGTTTCCATGTCCACCGCGCTGAGCGACAGTAGACCTTATTGGCAGCTATTCCGGTACTAGAATGATATTTTCTTTACAGCTGACAGGACCCCTGTGCCACGCGACAGTTAAACTTGCCCTCTGTTTTCTGTCGAGGCTACTAACTTTTAAATACCCCTTCTTCCCTCACATACAAATCATAGCACTTATGGTCCCCATTATGTTTAAAAAAAAATATATTGATTCAAGAGGGACTTGATGTTAAAACAAAATCCTTCTCATTTCCTGCTAAGGGATTTCACCAATAACCACTGCAAATAGGATCTCTCCTCTTACACACCTTAAAAAATCTGGTTAGGGCCCTGCTTCTAAATAATTAGATTTATTTTTACTTTGTGCTCCGTGACTTTACTACACGTCCATGCTATCCGAATACTTACACTTGAGTAATTAGGGATAAAAAAAGGTCATATTTAGAGAGAAAAAAATTACATTTTTTGTGGAAGTGAAGTTAGAAACCATTCGGGAGAAAGGGAGAATACCTTACACCTGACCGGGATTGGAATCCCGACCTCTTTGTCACTGGCAAACCTGATTCGACGAGATTTACTTGTTTTTCCATTTTCCCGCCTGTGAGGGTGATTGTCCCTAACATCTATCAAATAACTCTCCGAATATTGTAAAACATCCATTCGTCATCGTCTTATATTAAACACTAGGTCAAAGTCGGGAGTGCTAGCGGCTCACCTAACACTGCTAGTGGCGAGTTGTCGCGGGACGCTACGGCCGCCAACTTGTTTGGAACGTTGTCAGCTTGGTTGAGACGTCGGAAAGTGAAATCGGGTTGACGGACTGGTACTCTCTCTTCTGTCAGGAAGTAGACCTCGATAACTCAATCTGAGAGACAAAGAAGTCTGCCTTAACGTGCCATAGGGTTCTACTAGGCCATCGATATGAGGATGTTAGTTTTTATTCTTACATTTAACCGGCTACCAACAGATTTTACTCTTCAGCATTGTTTGCAGAGCGAGGATTTTAAAAAGTTCCGTAGCTTACAAGGAAATATTTTAGGGTTGACAAGAAAGTGGTCAAGGGATGACGAGAAAGTCGTCTAAGTGTAGCGAGGAAGTCCTCTAGGAATGACAAGCAATTTTTCTAGAGCTAATGAGGAACTCTTCTAATGTAAGGGTGGCCATCATGTCTTCTAGAGGTGACGAGGAATTCCTTTATGTTCGAAGTTACTAATACTAAGTAAAGATCTAGGTTGCTCCCACCTGGAGGGAACAGTAGGTGGGTGGGATGTTGTGAAATCCACAAGCGAGCACAAGTCTGGAGAGAGTGTTGTAAACCAATCTGGAGGAAAATTTGTCCTAAAACCATCCGATCTTAGAGAGAACTCCAGCCCTCCTGTGTCAAAGTCCAGCACACACACTTTTTAGTCTTATTACCCGTCCAGGTTGTACTCTCACATAAACTTGACTTTTGCACAAATTGTTCTCCACGACCTCACAATATATGTAAAGAAAGGCTAGAGACGATGTAAAACAAATACACCAATAAAGGGGATATCATATCACATGGACACACATAATATAACGACAGCAATAAACTTTCCTGCCGCGCCCAATCACCTGCAAAGAGTTATAACACCACCATTAAATAAATATGACCCGCCTCGGTGGCGTAGTTGGCTAATGCGCTAGATGTGTTGAGCTCGACTGCTGAGGACGGGGAGATCGAGGTTCGAATCTAGGCCGGGTGAACTTGGGGTGGTTTTTCCAAAATGTTTTTCCACTCTCCCTCCACGCAAATGCAGGTTCACTTCCTCTAATTCTACCTTCCCAATTCCTAATCCATTAGCGTAATTAGTACTTAAAGCGTATAACCCGAATGGGTAGTAAGACGTGGTGCTAATATTTAAAAAAAAGTATCACAACAGATAGGCCAGGAATGAAGCACACTGTGATTATTATTGGAAGGTGTTCAATCGAAACAGGTAAAAGAGCAGCTCATTACATTCAAGGCCACATACCGACCACTTTATGATCACCTGAATACATGCAGGCTGCATTTCAGCCCACTTTAAGGGGCTTAAACCACTACCGTCTTTAGTAACTGCCCTACTTGAACCCAACATGACACAGTATGGTATTACCTGTATTTATAATAGTTTAAGACCTGTTTTTGCTCTTATAATGTGTACAGAAAATGTATTTCTTCTGTCAAGTTTGTGACACTTTCAACAATGGTTAACTTTGTCCAATTAGATATGAGAACAATAATTCGAACACATTTTCTTCAGCATGTGCTCTAATTTATTTTGAACACTCCTCTGTGCCGTGATAGTAAAAGTTTACTAATCGGGCCCACCGTAGTTCTTTATTATTACGATCACTATAAACATTTTACAACACATCTCAACCCTAAACACAGCTGCTTCGAGACTACCGGCCAAATGATGACTTGCGTAGATACAATAGAGCTACTGAAAGGCAATTAAAATAAGAGACGCTTTTAAACACTACTTCAATACCTAATAAACTAAACATTGTTCAAACTTTCATAAGCAAACTACTAATAATGAAGCATAACTATTCAGTAGGTAATTATATTATTTTGTGATTTTTGTGATAGTTAAAACAATAATAATTAAGCCGAAATAAAGTTTTTTTACCACTTTTCAAAACAATCATTACCTACTTGGAATATCCAATATGGTTCCTATCTCCGCCCACAGTTTATAATGTCTCTGTTGCTATGGTTCTTAGAAGAGGCATCCCAGATGGCCCTTTTTGCTTCAACGCATGCTATTAGCATATCGATTTCCATCGTAAACACAAACACAAATACATAAGGACAAAACCTCTTGAAAACACAAGGGTAATAAAATAACTCTCACGTCGATACAGCAAGCGTGCATGAAGAAACAAATTTATTTGATCCGCGATTGCACGTGCACAAGCTTGTACAAGCTTGCGCATCCAGTTCGCACTCAGTGTGACCAGCTCGGGCGCGCCACCATTGGTTTAGATGGGTTTACTCGAATTCTGTTTCCTCGTGCAAGCTTGCGCACGCTCGTGCATACAGTTTACTTGCGCAAGCGTGCATCCAAAGTGACCGCAACCTTAGCCGACATGTGGAAGGTGGATAAGGTACCAATCTACAAAGAGTTCAGCTCTTATTAAAACTGAGTGTACACCAGTCTAAAATGGCATGCCAACTTTCCCCTTTGTCGCACACACACCACCACGCACCTAGCAGTTGTAACATATTTCCTGGGACGTGCGATACTCAGGCTTGTATTAATCGAGATTCGGGAGTCAGCTAACCCCTCATTTGACCTGACGCTGTTGTTATTTTTGTGTTTGTGCGATTTGCTTTGAACCTACTAATTATTCTTAAAAAAGGCTTCAAAATTGTACTCTAGGCCAAGTTAACCAGCAACACTTGGTGAACGTGCTGAATACGGTTGATTTTTTTTTTTGGGGGGGGGGGGGGTCATGTCTTGTTTGAGGTCAACGGTTTGGATGGACTGCCTGACAACTGTTAACTGTTTGCAAGTTGTACATTATACTAGAATCAGGTCCAAGGTGCTATTTTAGAGTCAAGATAACTGGGTGTTTACAGGAGATAATTGTTTGACAACTAGCTGACTCTGAACTTATAGTGGAAACAGGGTGTACTTTATTCTAGAATCAGGTCCAAGGTGTTATTCTAAAGTCTAGAACACTGGGTGTCTACATGAAATTACTTTTTAAATATCGGCTGACTCTGAACTTCAAGTATAGCGTCTTTGACCAGAGGTAAACAAACTATTAATTTTTTATTGGCTCAGAAAGTGAAATAGAGTTGTGGAATCATTGCTATAATAGGTGCACATCAGTGAAGGTCCACCGTTAGGACAGACAGCCGTACTGATCATACATAGCTATGAGAGCCACAGGTTAGACCACTTGCGGAGGAATTGGGTCGCACAACTCGCTATACTTGGTCCATCTCCCTTGAATTCGCGACTAAGCAATGACCCACGCTCATTGACATAGGCTCCAAAAATAACTCTTAAGGCTTCCCACAATCAATAAATTGTTCAACTTAACACATTAAGTTTTTATTTGAATGTGTGACTAAGAATTCTGACGCACGACAGGCATATTGATCAGACACAATTTTGAAATTTACCTCAATATCTTCATGTTTGGCTTTATAAACTCAGGATGTTGCAAACATGTAGTCAAAGCCAATCAGAAAGAATCATTTATTTATAAGTGTTTATATAAGATAAAAAGTCGGCGATCTTTTAGTATGATTTATTATGTAAAAAAGAAACGCTACTATGCAAAAAATATGATTATTTCAAAACAGGAGATGTGTATCATGATTGTTTCAAAGAAAATATGAAATCTGGTTATAATCTTATAATCGATATGAGTTGTAGAGAGCTATCCTAATCTAGTAGATAACTAAAACCAAGGATTAAACGATTCCACGTGGAAAAATGCTTTAGTAGAAATTGGTCATATTACATCCATGCCAGTAAGGCCTATAACATACTAGCAGAAGTACCTGGCGTTGCTCGAGGTAACCACGCAATACATTGCTTGGGGTGGCGACTTCGGGCAACACTTTTATTTGTTCAAAACATACTGAAAAAAACTGTTAATTTTATATCTTCTATCCAAGTTTTTAATAAATTTAAAAAATATATAACTTAGTCAAAAAGTTTAAATTCCCGTTTTGAAGTGCACACGTTTGTGTACAAGAGCTACTAATTTTAGAATCTCAGCTCTCTGCTTGCGGTAGATATCTTGCAGTGCTCCAGACAGACCGACAGAAACTTCATTTTATTAATATAAATAATATAAACCTGAAATACCTGAGGTCAAATTTTAAGTTGATTGTTTTGGTTTAGTTGTTTCTATCAAAAATATTGTGTTTAGGTTAGTATAAAGTACGCCACAAGCTATTGCGTTTTTTCATATTTCTTTTTCATTTATTGAACTTTTTTTTGTAAAGTTACGAAAAATTACTGTGTAAATACCAAGTTCGTCAAAATAAAACTTACATTAATAGTTAAAAGTTGTGTAATTGTGTAGTAAGCTTAATATTCACAATACAATTTACTCTAGATGCACACGTTTGCTAAAATTAGAGAGAGCATAGCAGAAAGTCCCCATGCTACGATGAGCTCTCAGCCGACGACAATCATTTTAGCGCCAAGGGTACGGCCAGACTGAGCGTGCGAGCGAGCGCGCGCGCTCTACCCGGTACAGTCTAGTTTACAGGCGCTAGGCAATATTATTGTATGTTGGTTCATTGAGTGCTAGGGAAACTTCTCATTTTGACATATTTGACTTTTTTCTATCAGTGATAGGTTTAACACACTTGCTATTAATGGCCTAATTTAATTGATAAGACCATAAATAATATAATGTATATATGTAAACCCGATATGTTAAAATACTTCAATATTATAATCAAAGTAGGCCTTTACAAATAAGAATCACCATTAGTTTGGAGAGAGTATGAAAAAACCACAACAATAAATAAGTTTTAAAAATCACCTTCAGTTCACTGAGCCAAGATTCGAACCTTTGCCTCCTAGTCAAAAGCTATCGAGTGCAACGCACCATTCCGCCACTGGTGCGGCTAATCTGATTTTAAAACAGTTCAGTACAGTACCATACACATTTCTCAATTTATTAATTGGATGCACTCCTACTTTTTTTTTTTTATAAATACACAATATTTTCTGTAAGAATTTTTGAGGAGCAGAGATGTACCAAGTGTCTTTGATAGAGACATATTTTCAATTGAACTAGGGTCTGCTAATTTCGCGCTCGCTCGCTCGCCAGTTTGACCACCCAGTCGCTTGCGCGCTCGCTCGCTCGCTCGCACGCACGCTTGTCAGTCTGGCCGAACCCTAATACCGTATCTACTCGGCGCGAGCTAAGACTTTGTAAGCTTTGTCCGCTATGTTTGATAAGATTTGCCTCGGAATCACAATCAAACTTAAAAATAAACTACCGACACTTTTGATGCACACGCCCTATGGAATTAAACATAGGCAGGCAGCTGTTTTGATTGTTTTGATGCGATTTTAAATAACTCCTTGAATTAAATATTGTATGGAGCTATGTCACGGAATAGCACAAATTATAAAACGTGTATAGTTACATTAACCTATAATACTCGTATATCCATTACCAACAAAACATGTTGATAATCGAATGTTTCTAGTTAGTATTACAAAACATCGCAGGTTAACACAATTCTACGATCCTGTGAATGTGTTACGCAACTACTCAAGTATATACCGCTCTCAATTTTCGGCGAACGTGTGAATATAGCTTTACTTTTAAAAATACAAAAAATTATATGGTAATACCGCGAATGAATATTCTAATAAGGAGTGTTAATGAGGCCTACTTGTAAGTGTGTAGAACATGTAATTCATGACTGAAAGAATTGTGGGGTAATTTGTTGAAAACATATCCGTATCTTGTGCACGAACGAGAAAGGGTGTTCGTGGGCTATCGGATCGTGCCCCACGTGGGGCACCAACAGTTTTGTTTCGTGCCTTGAGAGAGGGGTACGGATACACTCAGTTTTACTTGCGAACATTTAGATAAGAATAATCATTCCAAGCAGTTGGTACGCCTTGTTTTATAAACAAATATAAGAATGTAATTTTGTATAAAAAAAGGATTCGTTAATCTTAACGCCGTTTTTTATAAGGACTTTCTTGTTTATTTAATTTGAGAAATTGAACGCATATTATACGAGTCAATAATTAAGTTGCTACTGAGGAATTAACTTGCTATTAAATACCTTAACATTTAACCAAAGGTTATATACACTAGCAAATAGCTTAGAAACCTTTAACAAAATATTCCCCTTCATTGGCGCACAACATAGACTAAGGCGTCAGCTTGGTCTGGTCTGGTGGGCTGATGACAGGAAGGGTGAGGATTTCAATCCCGGCCGGGTGTACTGAGGATGCGGTTTACTGAGTGGTTTCCCACTCTTCCTCCACTTAAATACAGGCACATTTTTTGAATTTCTACCTTCCTCATACTTATCTTATCAGTGTAATTATGTGGTTTACCCGGCCGTTTAATAAAAACTCTATAAAAACACTTAAATACCCTTCTCAGCTCTAAACTTTTAGAATCCATCACACTTGTACGAATCAAACCCAAGACGTGTATTAATCACACCTTGTGAATGTGTAGAATGCCAGGCCTCCACCGTGGTTTGGGTTCCACGTTAAACTGTAGGTCCTCCATTTCATCTCACATTCACCCTACCATTACACATTAGCATAAGTGCGTACAACCCAAACGGGTAGTAAGACGCGGTGCTGCTGCTAATAATAATAATAATAATAATAATAATAATAATAATAATCCTCGGAGTACCGGTGTGGCTTAACCCCCTGCTAACGTCAGTCTTGGCCTCGCTAGCGCGACGGGCGGGGCCTCTAGAATCTAGATGAATTGATAAACTGGATGAACTGCTTATAAGATCCACGGCCGCACGATGGGGTCCGCTACAGGGCTTTCTTTGGTGTTCTTCTGTTCGTTCCTCTTGCCGCCCGATCCGAGTCTGAAGCCGCCCACACAATATACCTAGTACCCACAGTCTTTGACAAACTATTCACATTACTAAATGCTGACGTCAACTTTCACGCAAGGGTACTGATACGCCCAACAACTTTTTATTCACATTCTCCGCGTCTTAAACCCAGTCCGGGATATCCACATATTTTACAGTAATGGGGTAGGCTGTGAGGAAGGTAGACATTAGAAGTATTGACGTGAATGAAGAGTGGGGAACCATTTAGGTAAAAACTCCTCAGTATAGACGGCTGGGAATCGAATCTTTATCTCCGTGTCACAGGGGCAAACTAGACCGTATGAGACTGATGATAACATATGAAGCATGCTTAAAGGATCAAGGATCGCGTCAGTCTTATCCTGCCTGGCTTGAACGTTAAAAGAAGTTTGGAGGTTGAATCTCGGCTGGGTGTACGAAAAGATTCTTTCTAAATGGTTTTCCACGCAAAAGTGAGTACATTTTCTCTTGGTTATACCTTCCTCATCCCTAAACAACCCGGACGGATCGTAAGACGTAAAGCACAGGATAAAATAAAATGCTAAAAAACATCATTGCTAGGAGGGGCCAAACCTACTTTCGTCCCTTAGCCCCACTGCTACCAGGGGTGGGGGTTGGGGGGGGGGGGGCAAATTACTGCCTTCCAAGTCAGTTAAAAAATACTAGCATAAAGGTACATCCATCTCTCCCAGTAACACGATGTTCAATTTTTGTTCTAATGCTAACCTTGGTGGTTGATGGGCGTAATTAAAAAAAAAGTTTAGAACAACTTTTTGATTTGCTATGAAAACGACTATTATAACAGACTTGTAAAAAAAAACTATGTTTATCTTAACTTATAGGGTCTAATGGTTTGCGTTTGATTTTACGATTGCGTGGTATTGTGTAGCCGCCTTCACAGACTATACTATCTGCAGGGCCTCTAATTTTGAAACGTGCGAGTAGCAATTCGCTAGCGTATTTCTCTCATCTCGCACACAATCTCGCAAACCCCTAATTTTGAAACTTCTGCGCTGCGAAAACTGACGTCACACGATCGAATAGCGAGCGGATTCAACTCGCCAGCCTCACACCGTGCGAGACAGGCCTTGTCTATCGAATAGGCAATAAAATAACAAAATGGATGCCATCCCCCTCTTCGGTTGCAGCTTTCTGAGAGTGATTTTGTTGAAATAAACCTATCACTGTACAAAATAGGTTTACAGAAGAAAAGAATAAGATTGCTTTGTACACTTTATGCAATCCTTCAATACAAATATTTGTTTGGGTGAAAACGAAACTATATATTCTAATGTTTTCAATTTCCTCAATAGTCAATTTGAGTGAGTCGGTAACGTGACCGATTCATAATCTAAGGTTCGCGTGTTCAAATCTTTAAAAAAAAAAATTCTTTTAATTTATCAGACTTTAAACTTTAATTTTAAATGATCGTATTAGTAAGCATAAAATATGTTTTAAATATATTTTATAGAAATACACAAGGTATTTGAGTCTACATAGACTAACATAATAGTCGTTAAAAATAATTTAAAAAGGTATTAAATTAAAAACGCTAAGCCTACATTAATTTTGAAATTTTGTATGTAGGTGATTATTTAAAATTAAATTAATGGGTTTTATGACATAAAATTGTACACATTTTAAAATAAGGCTTGTACACATTTTAAAATAAGGCTAAGTAAGCTAATTATTATTCGCATAGTAAAATTTTTTAGGGTATATTTATGTTTTAAAAATAGTTGCGAAAATAAAAAAATATATTACTGAATTCTAATTACGAAAACGTGATTTAAATTCAGACAAAAATTAAAATATTATACATAGGTTGAGATTGAACTCGTGGAAGTTCGAATACGGGTTCAGCGCGCTACCAAGTGTGCTAAATTGGATTGTTACATAGGATCGGTTTTTATTTGAGTCATATATATCTTTGAGAAAATTTTGAGACAATAAGTTTAGATGTATACAATTGGAAGATGGTTTCCCAATGAAACTAAACTAACCGTTGTATATTATGTAATCAATACAATAATAATGTTTACTTTCAGTTACGTATCTTGTATAATGACGTGTTGTGGCATAACATCGCCCCAACCCTTTGGCACACCATCGCCCCAACCCTTTGGCACGTCATGGTTTTACAGTGTTGTCGGATTGAAAACTCAGTCGCAAGCGAAACAACACTACACCTACTCGCACGACATTAGAAACCTTTCAAAATTAGCTCTGTTTCAGTACAGCCTGCGATTTGCGAGTTCATAAGTTGCGAGTTAGCTCGCAAGCGAGTATTTTCACAAGTTTCAAAATTAGGGGTCCAGTAGCCCGATGATAGCTAGGCTCCCCTCGTGTAATTTACCAATCAATTTGTCGTCCAGTGCTGGGCTAACAGTACATTTACGACCACGCTCTGATAAACTGGTTGAATAACTTAGCTTCCCCCTACTTATGTGGGGCCAGGTGTGTCATCCTTGTTTTACAATATATAAACCTAAAACAACAGTGTTTCTTGCTTCCCGCCTTGTAGTATGATGGTCGCAATTAGCAAAAGAATGTTAAGTTAGGTTATATTAGGGGGCAAGCACTTAACATTAGTGGTATGTCAGATAAGGTATATCGAGGGACCAAGTAGTTTATCAGGTGTGTTCAGACATATCAATTCTATCGGGTACTAGCATCTAACAAGAGTTCAAACATACTTTATAATATGAATCAGGCATCAGCAGCAACCAAAGAGTTTACAGAAATAAATTATATCAGGACACCGACAACTAACAACAGAGGTTGCACACACAAGCTATTTCAGAGCCTCAGCAACAACAAAATATTTTACACAGACAAGCTATATCAAGGCATCATGGGACTGACAATTAACTGGAGAGGTAGAGAGAGTACAGCGGTTAACCCCTCGATAGAATAGGACTCGCAAGTGAATTACATTCCGCGGTTTGACATTTGATCTGCACTTAGGGCTCTCTAAAAGACAAAACTCATCACAACAATAGCACGGCACTGTTGTTGTTGGCACGGCGACTAGAGTTCATTTCCGACTGACTGCTCTGAATTTTTTTTTCTGTTTACCTCCATGTAATTGTTGTTGTGCAGCTGCTCAAGCTCCGATTCTATAATCACATAGTCTAACGCGTCTTTCTCTGAACTGCCGATGATGAGGCAATCGAGGTTTGAACCCCAGTCGGATGTGGTGAATTCCCCAGACTACCTCCATGAAAATGCGACTACACGTCATCTTAATTTTACACCCTTATCTCACCATATAGTGAACATTTGGGGATAGCCCCGACGTGTAATGAGATGCGGAGAGCCATAGTCCATAACAAACAAAATACCCGCGCTTTGATTGTGCCACTATACATTGAATTATTCCCTTGTTATCGCGCAAATAAATCACCACCACACAATACAACTAACTAATGCGTATCATAACTTTCCATAATATAACCAACACCTACGTTCCCTATACTTTGTATCCAATCCTTTGAAGTTTAAGCTTTTAAATTAAAATGGTTTTCCTTAATATTCAGTCAAAACGAAACGTTAGCTCTATACTTATACGCTTTGCCGAGACGGTCATTTAAATAACGTTCAGTGTTAAATTGGGGCCGCCATATTTACAGAAAAAATTATTTGTACATGTGGAGGAAGAAATAAAGGGGGAGAGAAGGTAATAAACCTGGGCATTAGAGAGAAGACAAGATAGTGAATTATGGGTTCGAAGGAGGTTGCAAATAAGGACCTGCCTTGATGTGGTGGGTTGATGCTCGGCATTCCTTCAACATAGGAGGGAGACTCCCATTTTACTGCCCACACACTGTGACATAAGTGTTCTGCAGCCATTGTTCAGTCAACAGGTAACCGAATGTAGCCAGTACAGGCTGGCGGAGACTAGCAATAAGATTTGATTAAATAGTTCCAATACTGGCTGTCAGATATTTTAAACATTTCACTTTTAAAGAATGTTATCAAGGATGAGCTCGAAGAGGTTAAATGTGCCCACATTCTTATAAATGAAATATGACAAACCACCTTTAAAAAATACAAACCTTTATCGGATCTCTTCTGGGCTTGATCCCGGACCTCTCACGTCAGGCCTTGCCCCCTCCCCCCTCCAACAACTCGTTGATAGCCACCCTAGTGTGATACACTCGGCTTAGTTTCAAACGTCCTGTCAGTATCGGAACATTTTGTAAATTATTTCCATAGTTAAACTAAGGCAGTAATAACGAGCATTAAACATAGTACTGCAGGGCCAATTAACTATTGTACCGGCCGGCTTTATTACGGCCTGATATCTGGAGAATGGTGGCGGGAAAATAATACGTTCAAAGGAACTACCTAAGGCTTTCTTTTTGTAGATAAATATACCCCATTTCCATAGCCTGAAGGGGATTCGTAAGTCATCTAAATGCAGTCGCACTGGTGGTCACGCTGATTAAGGCGATGTTCTTGTCTGGTTGGTTGAGAACAGGCAGGTCGTGATTTGAATACCATTTGTGTGTGTTGAGTGTAGAGATGTGAAACAGAAAATTTTCCAAAACGGAAAATATTCAATTATTGTTTCTGTAAAATAATTTCTACTAATTAAATGGAACTAATGTAATCGAGAGATAGATAACCCAAATGTCAAAGTTTATACTTCTTCTAAGGGCGTTAACATCAGAAACATCATCAAACGAGCTTTGGTGGCCGCATGGTCTAACGCGCAACTCTCGAAATAGACTAGACTGCCGATGATAGGGAGATCAGTGTTCAATACCAGTCGGTTGCACTGAAGGTGATTTTTACTTAATAGTAGTCGGTGACCTGGTGGTCTAGGGTAAGGTGTCAGACTTCTGTGCTGGCGGCCGGGGTTCAATCCTCGGTCCCGGCACAGAATTATCTGATTTCCAAACCCTTCCTTCACCTCTGACAAGACATCTTGTGAATGTGGGGAATGCCAGGCCTCCACCGTGGTTCGGATTCCACGTTAAACTGTAGGTCCTTCATTTCATCTCACAATCACCCTACCATTACACATTAGCGTAAGTGCGTATAACCCGAACGGGTAGTAAGACGCGGTGCTAATAATAATAATAATAATAATAATACTTAATAGTTTTCCACGCTCACGGTGCAATTCCTCTAAACTCAACCTTCCTCATCCCTAACACATTAGAGTAATTAGTTCATAGACGTACAATCCGAATGGGTAGTAAGACGCGATTCTAAAAAAACAATAGTAAATAAACAAATGAATAGGAGCCTGTGTAGACCCGCTATGTTCATAAATCATATTTATCAATATATTAATTTAAATAATTTTAAGATTGGCCCAACATTTTGTCCCCTCCCCCATTCTCGTTGCTTCCTAACTATTCCTCCCCCTACCCCAGTCCCATTCCACCTTATGATAGATAACCCACCCGTTTCTCAACACACTATATTTTGAAGTATAGGCTCTAGGTGCCACCTCCACAATTTAACCCCACCACCGCCAGCCACCACTGCGGAAAATTTTCATCTCTAGTTGAGGGTGATTTTACCTAAATGGTTTCCTACTTTCCTGCACTCTAATGTGGGTACATTTTGTCAAAATGCTTCCGTTCTCATCTCTACCACATAATTGTAAACATACAGTTAATCCTTAGGGGTCTACGGGTTTTAGTAAGACGTGGTGCACTTAAAACAAATCACTCAACTTTTAACAACCCATCACATTTTAAATATAACTATACACATAAAACACAGACACAGTAAATTAAATCAATTTTCTTCAATCTTATTTTAAGATTCAGGCTGCATCGTTTGTCGTTTGTTTGCTCGATATTAAGTAATGGGCATTCGCTCTTTTACCGCACTCTAACTACTGCGCATGCACCTGTACCTATTCGATCTGCGCTGTCCTCAGATTACACCTAAGGTTACGGCCACGCTGCGATCAGGTCGCGTGGAATGATTGTTGTTGCTACCGGCCACGCTTGCGACCTGGTATCCGCGTTTTATGATCAGTTATCATGGCACCAAGGCGTGAAGATGTGTCATTAACCATAGTAGTATATAGTTATATGAAGAAGAAACGTAAATATATATGATATGGATGCCCACCCCATTAATATGCAGAGACGTACTTATGGACAGACTTGTAAAAAACCTGAGAACAAACCCCTATTTAATTATTATGTTTTCGGTGTCACGTATGGAATGCAATTTATCGCGATGTTCACAGTATTAAAAAAAAATTATATACAAAGTGGAATTAATTACTATTATTAGAAACAACCTTTGCACTCCAAGCCCTTGCCAAGCATTTCAATCTATTGTTAGTTTGTATAATGTATATTGTATGATTTTATGTATGCTAATTAAGAAGTTCTTACCTTGTTCATGTATTTATTCATTGTTTAATGCATTCCAACCCTCCACTGTTGCAACTGCAACCTCTATCCAGATCTTGGATATTAACATCCCTGTTTGCGTAGTATCGATGTTTCAGATTTCACAATGGTGATCATTTATAAATAGCTCTGTATCAAACATTGCTGAGTACCGTACTCTACTGAGTGTCAAACTCCAGACGGGCGGGAAACACTGGGCAGTTTGCAAGAAAGTTTGTGAAAATGCTTACGGTAGGAGTGATAGTGTGGTCCCGAGCACCTTATTGGTCAACATTTTAACCTAGGATGACGCAAGCAAACCCACACAAGTGTCCAGTGTTCTCGCGACAGGCTGAGACACGAACGCAAGTGTGACCACCTCCATAAGAAATAAAGGCGAGCGTATTTGTGGCTGCGACCTGAAAACGCTCACGAAAGCGTTTTAAAATCTGTTGCTGGTCGCCAAGTGAGGCCACCCTAATAAGAATCAATATAAGAAACTACTGCGACCTGATCGCGGCAACCAGGTCGCAAGCGTGGCCGTAGCCTCAGTTTTCAGGATTAGGGTTCGGCCAGACTGACAAGCGTGCGAGCGAGCGCGCAAGCGACTGGGTGGCCAAACTGGCGAGCGAGCGAGCGCGTAATTAGCGGACCCTAGTTAGATTATTATTAGCACCGCGTCTTACTACCCGTTCGGGTTGTACGCACTTACGCTAATGTGTAATGGTAGGGTTATTGTGAGATGAAATGAAGGACCTACAGTTTAACGTGGAATCCGAACCACGGTGGTGGCCTGGCATTCCCCACATTCACAAGATGTCTTGTCAGAGGTGAAGGAAGGGTTTGGAAATAAGATAAATCTGTGCCGGGACCGAGGATTGAACCCCGGCTGCCAGCACAGAAGTCTGACACCTTACCCCTAGACCACTAGGTCACCGCCCCCCCCCCCTTCCCCCTAGTTAGAGAAGATGTATCTGTCAAACACACTTAGTACATCTCTGCTCCTCGAAAATTCTTACAGAAAATATTGTGTATTTATAAAAAAGAAAAAAGTAGATGTGCATCCAATTAATAAATTGAGAAATGCGTATGGTACTGTACTGAAGTGTTTTAAAATCAGATTTGCCGCACCAGTGGTGGAATGGTGCGTTGCACTCTATAGCTTTTGACTAGGAGGCAAAGGTTCGAATCTTGGTTCAGTGAACTGAAGGTGATTTTTAAAACTTATTTATTGTTGTGGTTTTTTCATACTCTCTCCAAACTAATGGTGATTCTTATTTGTAAAGGCCTACTTTGATTATAATATTGAAGTATTTTAACATATCGGGTTTACATATATACATTATATTATTTATGGTCTTACCAATTAAATTAGGCCATTATTATTATTATTAATTATTATTATTATTATTATTATTATTATTATTATTATTATTATTATTATTATTATTATTATTATTAGCACCGCATCTTACTTCCCGTTCGGGTTATATGCACTTACGCTAATGTGTAATGGTAGGGTGATTGTGAGATGAAATTAAGGACCTACAGTTTAACGTGGAATCCGAACCACGGTGGAGGCCTGGCTTTCCCCACATTCACAAGATGTCTTGCCAGAGGTGAAGGAAGGGTTTGGTAATCAGATAAATCTGTGCCGGGACCGAGGATTGAACCCCGGCCGCCAGCACAGAAGTTTGACACCTTACCCCTAGACCGCCAGGTCACTGGGCCATTAATAGCAAGTGTGTTAAACCTATCACTGATAGAAAAAAGTCAAATATCATGTCAAAATGAGAAGTTTCCCCAGCACTCAATGAACCAACATACAATAATATTGCCTAGCGCCTGTAAACTAGACTGCACCGGGTGGAGCGCGCGCGCTCGCTCGCTCGCTCGCTCGCTCCAGTGTGGCCACCCCCCATTACAACCAATGTGTTCTATTTTATATTTTAGTCGCTCGCGCGCTCAGTCTGGCCGTACCCTTACTCCTTGTATTGTTGATAGGAGGTGGAGGTCATTCACACGCTACTAGTCAACACGTGCGGAGAGCTAGCCTAGGTCCGCCGCAAGGCTCGTGTGTACAAGGCCTCAACGGGGATAGCATTACCAAGGTGACCTCTTCAAAACCAATTAGGAAAGCTTCTCAACTCATTATAAAATAAATATTATACTTTTGTTTTTAAAGGATCTAAGACACGCAAGAGAGTTTGACTACCTTTCTTGTTCTACACAGACTAAATTTTAGACTCCTCCTTGATTCAAAACAAATTTTCTGTAACAGAACACCCTAGCGATATTGACCACAGCTGAGCTTTAACTTTAATAATGGTTGCCTTATCTCTTGCTATTTAAAATGTATGCATTATTAAAATAAAATTGGTCGTTCAGAATAAAATAATAAATATGTAGGTTATTATTGCCCACTTGTTCTAATCCCTTAGCTCGGTCGCCAACACGTCTTGTGTTGAATTAAGTACCCCGGATTCGTTAAAAAAAATCATTGTGGCTGCTGTGTTTTGTTTGGGAGCCAGCGAATCTAATCTACTGGCACTGAACGGAACTGACATAGTATCATTTCACGGAACTGTAACTCAAATCATAGTAACATTAAATATTTAAACCAAACCTAGTTTCTCACGACTACCTAAAGTACAGGCACGCACCGGTGGTCACGCGGTCTAAGGCGTCTGACTCAATATACCGGATTACATATTCCGTGGTTGGTTGAGGTTCGATTCTCGACCTAGTGTACTTAGGGGGTGGATTTTTACTTGTGATACCCGCCTCGGTGGCGTAGTTGGCTAACGCGCTAGACGTGTTGAGCTCGACTGCTGAGGACGGGGAGATCGAGGTTCGAATCTCGGTCGGGTGAACTGGGGGTGGTTTTCCCTAAATGGTTTTCCACTCTTCCTCCACGCAAATGCGGGTTCAATTCCTATAATACAACCTACCCAATTCCTAATCCATTAGCGTAATTAGTACTTAAAGCGTATAACCCGAATGGGTAGTAAGACGCGGTGCTAATATTATTTTACTTGTGATTCATCACTAACTTTTTTTATCGCTTTTCCACGCTGATCCGGGTGCACTTCCTCTAAAGATACCCTCTCCATCCCCCGTATTGTTAAATGAATTAAAGAAATAACAAATCAAGAATAGGGTTATTTTATTTGTTTATTATTATTTTATTTATTATTATATTTAATAGCAGATCCGTAGAAACTGTGATATCAGCCATTCAACTAGCATTCGTCTTCTTCTTGCCTCTTTGAAGTTCTATACCCCGTACGCGCGTTCTAAGTTTCCCTACTCATTTAAATACTGAATTCAGTACAGGTAAATTGCTACTGTGTGAACGACCAGCTATCATGACAAGTAATTTAAGTAAAAATGTCTGCGTACTTGGCTAACGGTGCAGGTCTTAATTAGCAGCGATGTTTAAATACAAATGACCTGCTTCGGTGGCCGCATTGTCTAAGGTGTCACTATCACAATAAACCAGACTGCCGATGACAGAGAGACCGGGGTTTAGATACCGGTTGGGTGTACTGAGAGCGCTTTCTTCCATGAATGGAGTTTCACTTTCCTACGCAAATGCGGGCACATTTCCTCTAAATTCAATATTATTTATTCTTAACTGAATAGTATAATTAGTAGGTTTACAAATACCTATAACCTGAACAATTAGGGTCTAGAAAGAAGACTTGCTTTAAAAAAAAGGTGCCTATAAACACAATGCGCCGAAAAGATATAGGTTGGCTTACATTAACTAATTGAACAAAGATTTAAACAAAGGTAAAACGAAATATCTTTTGTTTTGGGGGGAAAAAAATTCAAAGGGTTTAATTAAATGCATTTCAAATATATATTCATAATTTTTAAAAGATGGCATATCGAACTTTTAATTATTGTTACATACACATAATTTTCAAAGATAAATTTAGTTTGTTTTGGTAACTTTAACTATTCCAAAAACCAGAATGAAAACAATTGCCGTATTAAATCGTGTCGTATATGTCGTAGTAGCCACTTTTCTGGTTATTTCTTGATGTTTACCATAATTGTTTCATTATAAACTTCTGTATGGAGCTAAGTATGAACACATCTCCCATGTGTATGGGGTAATAGAATGAGACGATTGAAGTTGATGTTTTTGAATCAGGTGCTTTTCGTGGGTTTAAAGCTCGGCCGGCAATTCTCGTAATAGGAACGCGTTCCTCCCGACCTTAAAATTGAGGTTATTCTTGCCGGGAAAGAGAAAGTGGGCGAGGGAACACGCTCCAACTAACAGCAGTCTCACGGCCCGTACACTCTGTACTGAGAAACATTGACACCCTTGACTACATTTCTCACTGAGCAATAGTGTTATACGGTACATCGGTGAGTGCGTGGGCTCAGGCGTCTGTTCTGTTTTGCAGGTGATGAGGTTAGGCTTTGAATCTCGGCTGGATGTAACAAAGGTGTTGTTTTTTTCCAATCGCCCTCCACGCGAATTTGAGTATATTTTCTTTAAATTCTACCGCCCTCTTCCCTACCCTAAACGTGAAGTAAGTCCGAAGGGCTAGTGAGACCCAGCACACAAAGTATGTATAGGTGTAGATAGATATATCTGTTATATTGTTTACGTTTAACACAAATGGAATTAAGGTGGTGGTGTAAGAAACATGATTTAAGAGCAGTGTTTTAGCAGGGTTTTTTTTAGAGATAAACTTTTTTTTTTGCCAAAATAAATAAAAGATATTGCTCAATAAAAACATAAAGTTTAATTTTCTTCACGTGGTGATATAAATGGTTCTTGAATGCCTGTAATGAACACACCGCCATTAGATGATAAATCTTTTAATTGAAGATAAAAAGTTTTCATCAAATTCTAGGACACCCTTGACAGGCATCCAAAAACTTTTGTTATCAGCACATTAAGAAAATTAAACTATATATATGTATACATATTTTATTTATTTTGACCAAAATGAGTTTTGCTATGAAAACTGCAAAAACACTCCACTTTTCCCGCGTTACATACACTCACATCATAAGGACTTATTATTCAAAGGAGAAGGGAGGAGGAACGGTAATCCGCATTAGTGTGGCGATATAATAGAAACCCTACAGTTACAATGCGTCGGGGAAGCGATTCTGTGCTTTTTTTTTGTAGCTGATAGTATCGGTTCATTAAGCTACTGGGTCTTGTAATTTGAAGGGTAGGCCTATTCGAACGTCCCGGGGTCTCCCGCTAATTCTAGCATATTGATAGTCATTATTATAAGCACGCATGTTTGAATTCTGGTATCTAAAGCAGCTTGTGATACCTTAGCTCACAAGTATAGATCCTTAAATTTATTGTGTTGAATCTCTTGGTATAGCAGATTCACGGTAATTTTGGCAGTTTTTTAACACTTGAGAAGTGAACTGAACACCGTTCAGTATTCATCCTCTCAGCAAATAGGCATATATTTGATCCCTTTGTGCTAGTGAAGTCATTTACAACACTTGACAAGGTGACAAAAGATATGTCGTGTGGGTGAATATGAAAAAGTGTACCTTTATTAAGATTTCGACTGCTATAAAGGGCCAAAGTTACCGTGATTTCATTGGCTGTCATTAACACGTGCAAACAGTCTCTCCGTGCAATATTGCGATATGATTACAGAGGAGTGAAGGTCATGCCAGCTCGTTCAAACCGGCTTAGCCGGAGAGAGTAGGCCTACATTTCCGGAAGTAGAAACCGGAACCCATAACTAAAATTAACAGGATTTATTAAGAAACATACTCGTGATCCTAACATTATTATCCTTAAAAAAAACGGGAACAGAAATATTAAAGTATTTTTAGGTTTATGAAAGATCATTATCAATTTTTGATTAATTTTTTTCATAAATTTATATGGGGTAAACGGCCGTTGGTGGTCACATGTTCTAATTGCAGCTTCAATTTCGAAAATAGACTGGATTGCCGTTAGCTTCAAAACCACTAGAATAGTCCTCAATTTCCCCCTCAGTGGCGTAGTAGCTAACGCGCTAGTTTCGTGTTGCGCTAGACTGCCGAGGACGGAGAGTTTGAGGTTCGAATCTCGCTCGGGTGAACCTGGGGGGGGGAGGGGGAGGGGAGGGTACCCAAATTATTTTCCACTCTCGCTCCAAGAAAATGCTGGTTCACTTCCTCTAAATTCAACCCACCCAATTCCTAGCCCATTAGCGTAATTAGTAATTATTATTATTATTATTATTATTATTATTATTATTATTATTATTATTATTAGCACCGCGTCTTACTACCCGTTCGGGTTATACGCACTTACGCTAATGTGTAATGGTAGGGTGATTGTGAGATGAAATGAAGGACCTACAGTTTAACGTGGAATCCGAACCACGGTGGCGGCCTGGCATTCCACACATTCACAAGATGTCTAATTAGTACTTAAACTTATAACCAGAACGGGTAGTAAAACGCGATGCTAAAAAAAATAGTCCTCAATTATCTCAAAATGTTAAAAATAACTATTTGTTTAAGGAAGTTTAGATATATTTTTCTAACCATTTATTTTGATCTCATAACTGTGGCATTTTGCGTGAAACGTCATTGAGAATTAGCTTTCCATGTTTTTACTTTCTCGTATCTACAGGTAGAGAAAGTATTGTGATCGTAAAAATAAAATCATATTCGAGATTTTGATAAATTTCGACGTTTCATGACCCCCGGTATCCGTAAAAGTTGTTTTTAAATATCCGTCTGCCTTTCTGTACCTTCAACTAGAGCCCAAGGAATGCCAGGCTTCCACCGTGGTTCGGATTCCACGTTAAACTGTAGGTCCTTCATTTCATCTCGCTATCACCCTACCATTACACATTAGCGTAAGTGCGTATAACCCGAACGGGTAGTAAGACGCGGTGCTAATAATAATAATAATAATAAAAATATATAATAATAATAATATAATAAAATAATAAATAAACTAGAGCCCAAACTATTTTACCGATGGGGCTGAAACTTGGTGTCTAGGCTTTTCATAAAGTTGCTGAAAGGTATTTTTGGAATTTGATCTCTAACCCTAAAATTAATGTTAGTTTACTGAAGGACAAAAATATCAAAAAAATAGATTTTCTCAAAATCGACTCTAACGATTTTGATTAATAAAATTTGTATCTAGGAGTTGATTATGATTATAAATAAAACGGTTATTTTCATTTTCCCATGAAAATAACTTTTAAGGTACTTTACAGAAGCGTAAATTTCCGTATTTCCGCAACTATTGGAGATATTAAATAACTTATCATTGCAAAATTGTAATATTATTAAAAATAAATAACTTTTATTCAAATGTATTTTTATAAACCTATTAATGTGAGGAATGCCAGGCCTCCACCGTGGTTCGGATTCCACGTTAAACTGTAGGTCCTTCATTTCATCTCACAATCACCCTACCATTACACATTAGCGTAAGTGCGTATAACCCGAACGGGTAGTAAGACGCGGTGCTAATAATAATAATAATAATAATAATATAACCTATTCAAATGTATTTTTATAAACCCAATAGTTTGAGATATTGGCAATATATTAATACAATTTTGTGAGCTTTAGTTGTGAAGAATTACTATTTAAGTTTTAACGCAATAATTATGTAATGACATAGAGTAATTAGATATAAATAAGTTTCTTGAAAAGTTTGTTATTTTTCCTTTAACTTCTTAGGGGAAATGTTTGTACAACAATGATCTCTCCTTCATTTTAGACTCGATAGTCAACATTTACATTTTTTATTGGTCAAAATTTATAAATGAGGAATTGAATAGCAATGCGATGGATGACCTGAATATGTGAAACACCCAATACGATTTTAAAATTCAAACCGGACGTCGAAATTTTAATACGAAGTGTTGACCCTTGTGGACCCAAAATCGATCATTTTTATTGATCCAAAGATACAATTTAAAAACGGGACTAATTTTTTTTTTACGTAAGTATAGTGCATTATGCTTGGGTTTGCTAGTGTATATTATTTCGTTTCACGTAGATTACGAGTTCTTATTAAATATCTTCATTTATAAACATTAGAGCGAGAAAGTCCGTACCATTTATTTTTTAAATAAAAAGCACTCTAAAAAAATCGCAAAGCCAACTAGTTTTTATTATGCGTTTGTTTATATGCTAAGAAAAGGGATAAAAAAGTAGTTATAGGGGCAAATAGTAGAGGGAAAGAGGGAAAAGAAATTTGAAACACAAAACCTCTTATCAAAGCTCCCTTTTCATTTCTAATTCCAAGTAACACTAAGTTAACCCGCTACGGTGGCTGCATGGTCTAAGACGCTACTCGCGCAACAGAATGAATTGCCGGAGACGGGGAGATCAGAACTCGATCCCGTTCGGGGATACTGAGGGTGGTTTTTCCTAAATGGCTTTCCATTCAGATGTGGGAACACTTCCTCTAAATTCAACCTTACACATCCCTAACAAATTAGTGCAATTGGTACATATGCGTACAACCCGAACGGGTATGAAGACGCCGTGCAAAAAAAGCAAATAAAAAATAACTCGTCAATTTCAAGGTACAAATTAACGCAAAAAAAAAATCTTTCCAAACAGAAAAATTAATTCATTTTAATTTAAACGTTTTTCTACTTTAATTGTGAATTATACACAAATTTAGGATGGTTTTTGCTGAGCATTTCAATAACTACAAAACTTCAATACTAAAGTTGTAATAATACGTAGCATTAAAAAACAAAACAATTCTAACCCGGGAACAAATAATAGATAACAACAAGAAACATCTAGTTTGTATTTTCATGGGAATCTATCTATCTCACATAAGAACTTTAAACTTTATTTATAACGGCACGTGCACATAATATTTGGCAAATAGGACTTGTAAAAAAAATGCAAACCTATAAAACTCAAGGATGGTGTTTCCTGCATTAGCGATATTCAATTCGAAATACTATTTTTTCTAACTACAAAAAGAAGTACGTTGTTAAAAACCAAGACCTATGGCAGGACTTTTCTTAAAAAAATACAAAAGTACATATGGTTACTTTGTATAGGACCTCGTTATGTGCGCCCCCCTCCCCTTGACTGGTTCCATCTGAAAAAATGAATGATATATCAGTTATCAGTGATAAACGGCATCTATTCCCAGTCCGTCTCACAATTATCTGATTCTGACGTGTGTTTGGGGGGAGGGGGTGAATATTAGCATACTTTGAAGAAGTTATGAGTTCAGGCAGGGCATAATGCTATAGGTTGGATGTGTAGGCCTACGTGTTTTGAAGGATAAACGTTGAAGCAGAAAATAAATTAAATATGAAAACCCGCATCAATGAGCACATTGACTAAATTTCAAACCCATCTAGTCTGGTTTTCCGGTGATGGGAGGTTGGAGTTTGAATCCCGACCTGGTGTAGCGAGGGTGTTTTTATTAAATACATGTATATCCACCATATTTACATTTCATCTAAGTTCTACCGCTCTCATTCCAGCCCCATAGTCGTAAATGTGTATAGCCCTTACAGGTGGTAGGATATGATGGAAAAGTAATGAATACTTGTAAGAAAAGAGGAAACACAGTATTTTATACCACCTTAATTGTTACTACATGTGATGTTAATATGTTGAATTGTCCAATTCATTAATTGGTTACTTCCCGAAAATGTGTCGTCGACATTATTATTTTTTCTTTTAGTCCCTGTCTTAAAGTCAACATAACTTTTTTCATTTCTTTGTCAACGCCGCTCTGAAGTTTTTAGGAAATCTTGTATTGTGTAAAGTATTGTGATCATCAAAAAATCTACCTTTAGATTTTGATAAATGTCGATGCTTCATGACTTCCTAAATAAAAATAAATAAAAAGCTTTACATTTTGGGTCATTTTAAATTTAAGATTAATATTTCCACAATCGCTTAGCAAGCAAATGATAAATAAGTAGATTATTATTTATAAACTGTTCATAAAAATACTCCGGTTGCTATCTTCATGTAAAAGAGAATCTTGACTTTTTGATGTTGGCTGCTCTTCCCAAGGCCTGAATAGGCAGTATTTATTGATCCATACTAACAATAAACTAAATACATGCAATCAAATTATTATTATTATTATTATTATTATTATTATCGCGTCTTACTACCCATTCGGGTTATACGCACTTACGCTAATGTGTAATGATAGGGTGATTGTGAAATGAAATGAAGGACCTACAGTTTAACGTGGAATCCGAACCACGGTGGAGGCCAGGCATTCCCCAAATTCACAAGATGTCTTGTCAGAGGTGAAGGAAGGGTTTGGTAATCAGATAAATCTGTGCCGGGACCGAGGATTGAACCCCGGCCGCCAGCATAGAAGTCTGACACCTTACCCCTAGACCACCAGGTCACCCTTGCAATCAAATTAATTCCGAAAAGATACACTAATAAATGAGTTTTGATTTGTTCTGCCACACAGAAAAACACACCCACCCACTAGCACACCACACTTCGTAAGGGCGGCATTAACAAAGAGCCACTACCTAAAAATTTCCTAGTCTAAAGATTTTCTAAAAATTTCAGAGCGGCGTTGACAAAGAAATTAAAAAAGCAAAATGGGCGGCATTGACAAAGAACCACTACCTAAAAATGTCCTAGTCTAAAGATTTCCTGCCACACCGGCATGGGCGAAAAATGTATTATTAGTAAAATGTGGGTTCACCCTTTCACAATGGTGAATTAATAGCTGGGGACTGGATTTTGTGCCTACCCTAATCTTAAAAGCTACGACAAGCTTAGCCAACCGATAGTGGAAAATATATGGCTTTAATAAATAACTGACCCAGACCATAGGCTGGAAACAGTAATGGATGTGAAAAAAATAGTCCCTGTCTTAAGGGGGGGGGGGGGAGGGGTATGGAACTATAGTTAAGGTTAATATTTTTGTAATTTTATCTCAACATTTATTTGACCAAAATAAATAAAATAATGCTCCAGTAAAACATAGTTTAATTTTCTTCACATTATGGGTGATCTGGCGTTCTAGGGGCAAGGTGTCAGACTTATGTGCTGGGCATCTGGGGTTCAATCATCGGTCCCGGCACAGATTTATCTGATTTGCCAAACCCTTCCTTCACCTCTGACAAGATGTGTATTAATCACAACTTGTGAATGTGTGGAATGCCAGGCCTCCACCGTGGTTCGGATCCCACGTTAAACTGTAGGTCCTCCATGTCATCTCACAATCACATTAGCGTAAATGCGTACAGCCCGAACGGGTAGTAATATGTGGTGCTATCTTTACAATGTGGCCTCAACAGTTCTTGAATAGCAGTCAAAAGTTTCCTTGATTTCAATGACAAGTTTTCCTCTTCATTTAAAAAGTGTGTTAGATAATGCCACCATGCTCATGACAGATATTCAAGAATTGTTGAGGTTGCTATGTGTATAAAATTAAACTAAACGTATTTACCAAAGCACTATTTGATTAATTTTGTCCAAAAACTGCAAAAATAATGTCCTCAACTCGCGTTTCCTTCCATCCAAGCAAAAGTCATGTTTAACATAAACCGTTTCCTTTCTAGCTGTATAGCTTCCGACAAGGCCGCCCGCAGAAAAAAATGGCAGTGACTGCTTCTACCAAATTGATTATAGCGAATCGCCGATACCCATTTATAATTTTTATATCTAAGTGTGAGAATAGTGATATCTAAACATATTCTGGCTTTACCAAATTAAATGTAATATGTTGCCAGTAGAATTTTAAAAAATCCCCCGGATCTTCTCTCGGGGGGAACAAGCATGAGCTAAAAACTAGCTGAATTAAATGCATGCACATTCTTCTTCTAATGATTAATATTTAAAATACACGTTACAAACAAAATCATATTTTATTCTGACATAGGGGAAGGAGCCTGGTGTGGTGGGAGGTGTGTACGAGACAATCAGCTCTCACATTCATTGCATTGCATTACTTCAGGAACAAATATTTACCAACATATCTAACTCTCCCAAATAAACGATAACTGAGTTAAATATTTCTTAGCTATGGGAAAAAATAAAAAAATCTTACGACTGCATTTGCAGTCACTGGCAGTCCCCTGCTGGCGGCCCTGGCTTCCGAACCACCTGCTTATAATGTGTACTATACAAAGCGATAAGTTGTTCATTCAAACTCTAATCTGTATCCTCTTAGGATCTTGCTTCTAACATGCATTTGCATGCACCGTTTTTCTTCGTCTTACATCCTCTGAGGTCACACTTCAAGCGATCCTCTTATAAAGCATATACAGTTCTACTTCTCATAATTTATCCTTTATATTTATGTTCATTGTAAGCGTACTTTGCATTTTTAAATACATAGTTTGCTGTCAACCTTTTAGTTTATCCTGCACACAATGACAGAAGGGCCTGTATTCATGTCCTTTACTAGTTCGGCTCCCAGCCAAATCTAGCTCTTTTCTGATTTTTTATTTATTAAATGAGATCAACTTTTTAGTATATATTCTAAGTACCTTCAATTCTTAGGGCCGGTCTAGTGACTCTTGGATAAATATTAATCTGGTAGATAAATATTTATATCTGGTGGATAAGTTAAAAGTGCGTCTTATGACTACCAGATAAACTGTATTTATCCATCACATTTTTAGTATATATTCTAAGTACCTTCAATTCTTAGGGCCGGTCTAGTGACTCTTGGATAAATATTAATCTGGTAGATAAATATTTATATCTGGTGGATAAGTTAAAATTGCGTCTTATTACTGCCAGATAAACTGTATTTATCCATCACATTTTTATCGGGAGGTTTAAGTGTTTAAGTGTGATAACTTTTATTTGAAAGTTAACACGGTTGTTGCCACAGTGACGCGTTGTTTTTAATGAGGTTTCGCCTATCAGAATCTTTTTTAGGTTAAAATCTTGGTTCACGTGTTTATTAAGCACTCGCCCGGGATCTAATTATATAAAGTTAGAAGATTTAATTCAATTTTATTTAAACTGACAAGCTATTTGTAGAGTTATAATTATTTAAGAACAAATTATCAAAACGTGAGTACAATAAATTAAATTTTGTAAACGTTGTATCCAACTATTGCCCACATTTTGGCAGACACAGAAATTAGTACTTGCAAGACAACTTAGCTTCTGCGCCCACGTGACGCCATCTGTTTACTCGCACTCGTTTAGCCGCCATTATTAAACAAATGTTGAGCGTTGTCACCACCTGCTAGGTTGTAGCGCTATCAGAAGGGCTTATACGCATGCGCACACCAGTAAAAACAGTACCAACCCTACGTGTACAGAATAAAAATATATTTATCCTACAGATAGCTTATCTGTTAGATAAATTCAGTTCTTAAGACGCTTAAAACATTAAAGTGGCTGATAACTTTCATCTGGTAGATGGCTTTAATCTCCCAATAGCAATATTTATCCGGTAGTCATAAGACCGGCCCTTAGTCGATTTAGACATTATTCTTCTAGATTTTACTTATTGATTTTTTAAAAGCTAGTACGTTTAACGCCAAAGCTACTTATTGCAAGGTATAAAAATCAGAAGGGGAACTTAGAGGAAATGCACCTGCATTACTGTGAATAGTTAATAATTGGTGTGACCTGGCGGTCTAGGGGTAACGTTTCGGACTTCTGTGCTGGGGTCCGGGGCTCAATCCTCGGTCCCGGCACAAATTTATTTAATTACCAAACCTTTCCTTCACCTCTGACAAGACATCTTGTGAATGTGGGGAATGCCAAGCCTCCACCGTGGTTCGGATTCCACGTTAAACTGTAGGTCCTCCATTTCATCTCACAATCACCCTACCATTACACATTAGCGTAAGTGCGTACAACCCGAACGGTAGTAAGATGCGGTACTAATAATAATAATAATCAATTGAAAAAAAACCTTGATAAATAATATTTGGAAAACCACCTCAAATACATCATGTCGAGATCCGAACTGGCAACCCAGTCTAACACTTTAGACTATGTGATCACTGATGCAGGGATATCTTCTTGATAAATAGCAATAATTTTTTTAATGTTTACTTCATCTTTTATTTAACTCCTTGAAGTCACTTGGTTACTATAATTCAAGAGATGGACCTGTGTCATCACCAGTCGTTATTCCCAGACCTAGTGGTTGTATTGGAGCGTTGGTTAGGACATATTGCGTGACTTGCCTGTGAAAAAGAAAATTTCTTCTTTTAAAGTGTTCCTGCATTGTTTTATGAAGTTTAATCCCTAAAGTCGTGAGAGGTTAAATGTTTCATGTGAACATGGGCATCATCTGGTTGGCGGACGGGAGTGTGTTTCTAATTTGTGAATGGGCCAAAGATGGGGCTGCAATATTTGTTGGGGTAGGTTGCGAAACACACATCTCTTTCCCATATGTCTCCGGACTTGCAGCTTCTGACCAGCAAAGAGAGGTCGCGACTCCTTCACCCGCAAGCAATAATCACGCCCCCTTTTTTAGTGCGCAAGAAAACACGTTTTTTTGTACGTTAGGGGCCAGAAAACATGTAAAGGCTGCATACCATTTTTAATCTTGGTGCTACAATCTTCGAAAGTTTGGAGTCCTCTAAGAGTCAGAAGGTCCCAGGTGCATTACTGTTAGAATACCGGCTGACTGGGTACTCAAAGTGTAGACTAGGTACACACTACACAGTCAGGAAACTAGGTGCTAAAGATTTTGTCTGAAAAAAAATTAATCTGAGGTACGATATGTTCGGAGTTCACTAAAAGCTACGATCCTTGGCATTAAAATATTATAATATAAAATAATATCGGTTTGAAGTGTAGATTTTAAATCATTGGTAAATCATTTAATTTGGAATATTTACTTATTTCTTTGAAATCTCTTTATGTTTGCTTGGAAGTACTTGGAAGTAAAACGTGAATAACTAAGATACATATATATTTTAACGTGTTTTTTTTGTAGCTTTGTAAGATATCTCGTGTTATCTCCAATTACTTAGTGCAACATTCGCCAGTATAGACTAGGACAGAGGCATAAGAATCCCCATGTCTCTTTGGCTGGTGACAGTGAGGTTGTGGTTCAAATCCCAATCGGGTGCACTGAACTGCTTTTGAAAATAGTGTTTACTCACTTTCTCTTCACGCAAATGCGGACACACTTCTGTTAACAAATGTACAGATCACCATTACATTTTAGGAGGATGTTGGGCTAAGTGGTAGGCTCTATTCTTGTATGACAAAAACACTGTTCAAAAGACGGCTGGTATGGGGGGAAGTGATGAAAAATAATTACCACTTTTAAAAAAGTGAGTGAGCTTTGCTATACCTCGATTTTAGTTGGAAGAACAGTAGAGAAAATTCAAACATATTTCTTTGCGGCCAACATTGATAACATTTTACTTTATTATTTGTGTTATTTTATAGGTATTGGTGATATAATATATATCAAAAGTGACAGCTTCAGATAACATGACTTGATGTATGAATATATTAAAATTGTTTTAGTAACTTTAGTAACTAACTTTTACTGTTCTTTCTTCCAAAATCATACTATAGTACTAAAAAGTATTAAATAAAACAAGCACAACATGTGATCATTAAGGTGGGATGGAATGAGATGCGAGAAAAACCCACTGTTTTTGCAGTGTCTATGGCAAAACACTTTTTTGGCCAAAATAAATCAAATATTTCTCTAGTACAAACATATAATTTAATTTTCTTCACATGATGGAATCATAGTTTCTTGAATATCTGTCAAGGTTGTTCTTAAATTTAATGATAACTTTTTCTTTTCATTTAAAAAGTTTTTCATCTAATATCTCTATGCCTATGATGGATATTCAGGAACTGTTGATATAGCATGTGAAGAAAATTAAACTCTCTGTTTGTACTGGAGCAATATTTTATTTATTTTAGCAAAATAATAATAAAGTTTCACCATAAAAATTACATTAACACTTGCCTTTTATCGCGTTATCTTCCATCCCAAAAAGATAAAAAGTAGTAAACAAGCGTAATTTTGGGAAAATAACTAAAAGTGTCTTAATGAGGCTTCACCCAACTCCCATCCCCACCCTTTTCCCCTCACACGCGCAAACACGCACCGCCCGGGGATTAGAAGCATTAACAAGAATTTTTTCCTAGTAGGCCCTACTTCTCCAAAAATTGAACTTATTTATTACTTTTTTATATCTTTTAATAGTCAAAACAACGGTTTTTGTTTCATGCTTTTTAGTATTTGGATATCAAATTATTTCAGACCCGGCCGCTCGGTGACTATGTGTACACCAGTTTCTCTCCTGACCACTCGGTGACAATGTGTACACCAGTTTCTCTCATCTGACCGCTCGGTGACTATGTGTACACCAGTTTCTCTCATCTGACCACTCGGTGACAATGTGTACACCAGTTTCTCTCCTGACCACTCGTGACAATGTGTACACCAGTTTCTCTCATCTGACCACTCGGTGACAATGTGTACACCAGTTTCTCTCTCTGACCGCTCGTGACTATGTGTACACCAGTTTCTCTCCTGACCACTCGGTGACAATGTGTACACCAGTTTCTCTCCTGACCACTCGGTGACAATGTGTACACCAGTTTCTCTCATCTGACCACTCGGTGACAATGTGTACACCAGTTTCTCTCACTGACCACTCGGTGACAATGTGTACACCAGTTTCTCTCTCCTGACCACTCGTGACAATGTGTACACCAGTTTCTTCCTCTGACCACTCGTGACAATGTGTACACCAGTTTCTCTCATCTGACCACTCGGTGACATGTGTACACCATTCTCTCTCCTGACCACTGGTGACAATGTGTACACCAGTTTCTCTCATCTGACCACTGGTGACAATGTGTACACCATTTCTCTCATCTGACCGCTCGGTGACTATGTGTACACCAGTTTCTCTCATCTGACCACTCGGTGACAATGTGTACACCAGTTTCTCTCCTGACCACTCGATGACAATGTGTACACCAGTTTCTCTCTCCTGACCACTCGGTGACAATGTGTACACCAGTTTCTCTCATCTGACCGCTCGGTGACTAGTGTACACCATTTCTCTCATCTGACCACTGGTGACAATGTGTACACCAGTTTCTCTCATCTGACCACTCGGTGACTATGTGTACACCAGTTTCTTCACTTGACCACTCGTGACAATGTGTACACCAGTTTCTCTCTCTGACCACTCGTGACAATGTTTTACACCAGTTTCTCTCCTGACCACTCGTGACAATGTGTACACCAGTTTCTCTCTCCTGACCACTGATGACTATGTGTTCACCATATTCTCTCTCCTGACCACTCGGTGACAATGTGTACACCAGTTTCTCTCCTGACCTCGTGACAGTGTACACCGTTGTCTCTCTCTGACACTCGAGGGACTTGTGTCACAGTTTTCCTTGACACTCGATGACTATGTTACCACCGTTCTCTCCTCCTGACCAGATAACTATGTAGTACACCATATCTCTTCTGACATGGATGACAATGTGTACACCAGTTTCTCTCCTGACCACTCGGTGACAATGTGTACACCAGTTTCTCTCTCCTGACCACTCGATGACTATGTGTTCACCAGTTTCTTTCCCTTGACCACTCGGTGACAATGTGTACACCAGTTTCTCTCCTGACCACTCGGTGACAATGTGTACACCAGTTTCTCTCTCCTGACCACTCGATGACTATGTGTTCACCAGTTTCTTTCCCTTGACCACTCGATGACTATGTGTACACCAGTTTCTCTCTCCTGACCACTGGATGACTATGTGTACACCATATTCTCTCTCCTGACCACTGGATGACAATGTGTACACCAGTTTCTCTCCTGACCACTCGGTGACAATGTGTACACCAGTTTCTCTCTCCTGACCACTCGATGACTATGTGTTCACCAGTTTCTTTCCCTTGACCACTCGATGACTATGTGTACACCAGTTTCTCTCTCCTGACCACTGGATGACTATGTGTACACCATATTCTCTCTCCTGACCACTGGATGACAATGTGTACACCAGTTTCTCTCTCCTGTCCACTCAGCGTATGTGCGTGTTAACGTCGATGGTGTGTGGTTTTAACGGGTGCGAGCCAATCCCCACCTGTCCTCCCGTTACCTGACCGAACAATGTACTACACAGCTGTTGTGTGACTGAACCACTGTGATGTATTGCCATTTGATTGCTTACTCTTTGTTCTCGCCAGGTTACGCGCACACGTTTGACTAGGGGCCCTATTTTATTATTATTATAGCTATATTCGAGGTAACAATTCTATAGTTGAGCGAACACTTTTTTTGTATATTGGAGATTGGTTACTCCGAATTAGACAATAATTCGGCCTTACTGATTTCGAAGGGAAAAAACTTATTTTCATTGATTTGGTTGCGTGGTCTAAGCAAGTCATCCTATAATATACTGATTCTTGAAGGAAGAGTTAGGTCGAATCTTGCAGGGGCAGCACATGTATACCGTTTTTCCTTGATCTCGTTGATAGAATCACATGGTTTATTCAACGTGCCTACAAATTTTGGGTATGTAACAGTAGGTACTAGGTTTACATTTGTAGGGCTGCATAACTGATAGCGAATAATACATAAAGAATAGTGCGCCAGAAGTTGTTTTTAGCACCGCGGCTTACTACCCGTTTGGTTTATTCGCTTATGTATTAATTACGCTAATAGTTTTTAGGGATTAGGAGGAAAGGAAGTGTACCCGCATTTGCATGAAGGGAGAATAGAAAACTATTTTGAAAGAAGAAAAAAGTCCACCTGTCCGAGAATCGACCCTCAATCTTCTCGTCATTGGTAATCTAATCAAGTGCGAGAGTAGTGCGTTAGAACACATGAACACCGAAGTGGGTTCGCTAAAAGTTGGAATACGTTACTTTCACTGATAGCGTTTATAATCAATACCTACATAATTGCAATGTATAAAGTTGATTTAACCTTTCTTACGCGTTATGCATGGAATGTGATATACATAGTCATTGGACTTGACGTATAAGTTAATGAGAATCGAGGAGAGGATATAGCCAATTATTGTTTTGTTTTATCACCTGTTCAGGTTACACACACATATGATAATTACTCTAATGGGGTAGTAATGAGGAAGAAAGCATTTTAGAAGTAATTTACTCGTATTTGTATGGAAGGAGAGAGGGAAACCACTCAGGAAAAACAACCTGCAGTAGACCCGACCGGTATTTGAACCCCGATTGCTTTGAACTTGAACTTTAAAATGCCTTATGGGATCCATACTTGTTTCTTATTCCCGAATTTTCTTTGTTTTAGCGTTATTGACAATGAATGTCTAGATGTTTTTATTTTATTTTTTGAATGATTTAACATGCAACTTAGTTTTTTTTAAGCACCGCGTCAATCCACTTTGGTGGCCGGTTGGTCTAACGCGCGCTACTCTCGAATTGGACTATACTACTGATGACGGGGAGATCGTGGTTCGAATCTAGGTCGTGTGTACAGATGGGGGTTTTCCAATATGGTTTTTCAGTCTTCCTCTACGCAAATGCGAATACACTTCTTTTAAATATAGCCTTCCTAATCCCTAAAACCATTAGCATAGTTAGTAAATAAGCGTATAGCCCGTACGGGTAGTAAGATGTGGTTCTAAGAAAAGAAAATAGTTCGTAATTCCATATCTTTATTGTACTTAACGTACCTATTGTCCTCAAAATATTTCAATCTTAACGTTAAACACACTCCTTAGCCTTAGTTACGTGATTTCGTGTCAACTAATGGTTATGGTTTCTTCTTGTTTAATCAAACAAGACCTCTTGTGAATGTGGGGAATGCCTGGCCGCCACCATGGTTCAGATTCCACGTTAAACTGTAGGTCCTTCATTTCATCTCACAATCACCCTACCATTACACATTAGCGTACGTGCGTATAACCCGAACGGGTAGTAAGACGCGGTGCTAATAATAATAATATTTAATCAAACAATTTCAGCAAATTCTTTAACTATAATCAAGCGTTTCTTATTATTTATTTGGTGTGTTCATTTAATTATATACCTCTGATTGGTTTTTCGCAACCATCCATAGCGAAGGTTCTTGGAAAGTTAAAATTGTTCAAACTTGTAAAGGACTAAGGCCCATTCTATACGGACGTTGAAAGCGCGGCAGTTTTGACGCCGCGTAAATTTCAGATGAATAAGTCAATGTGCACCACATGGTTCAATCTAAACGAGCGTTTTGAAGTGCTTGGTGTGTCGGAGCTACCCGGGGTCTGGCGCCTTGAACGCAACTGGATGCTATAACGACGCTGACGTTCGTTGGCAGCGCTGGTAAAACTACACAGAGCGTTTTCACGGCAGTTGCGATAAAACACTTCACTCGCATTGTGTTTGTTCAGTGACAGCCAATACTTTTATTCATAACCGTATCTTGTCTCTTTTGTAAAAAAAAACAACCTCAAAAGCTCATCAAATGACGTTACAAATATTCTATAGTATTGAAAAAGTATCTGAATACATTATATCAGGGGTCTCCAACCCTATGCCCGTGGGCGCCATGGCGCCCACCGAGCCTTTTGCGTCTGCCCGCCACATTTTGACCTTAGCTGAAAAGTTCTTGACTAATAATTTTAATCTGTCTCTTTTCCCACAAAAATCTAGTTTGTGCTTATCTTTAGGTATGCTGTTCTCAAGAAGTTGGTGATTGAAAGACACCCCCCCCCCCCTCTTTCCAATCCCTCCCTTTGCCGGCTCACTTTCAAAGTGTACTTTATTACTCAGAACTATCATTATACTCACTAACACCATGCTAATACTTCCTATTTCTTTTGTAAATATCTTGACATGGGTCTACCCAGCTTTGTCAACTGAATCAACACATAATAAACGTATATTTAAAAAATGTACCTAAGCACCAAAATTGTGGTGGGCAGTTATATATTTCCTTGTGTATTTATTTTGGTCTTGTTAAAATCATAAATAAAGAGTTTTTTTAAAATTATTGACATTGACTTTTGGTTTGGTGAAATTTTTTTCAATTGCTTAAAATGGTTTTGGACTAATTTTGCGTGTGTACAATTTGCATTATTTTATATGCAAATTAAAAAATATATATTTTAAACTCACCATTTTTTTAAATAATATGTATTTTTGTATGTTTGTTATTTGCCTTATAAATTATGTTCGGATATAAATTTAGTGGAAAAATTAATTGGTGCCCTCCACACTATCATTAGTTTTGAATGTGCTCTAAGGTACAGAAAGGTTGAGGACCGCTGCATTATATGATTTTCAAACATTACAAGAAACTGTCCTGTTTTTTTTTTTTATTTAGCATCGCGTCTTACTGCCCGTTTGGGTTGTACGCTTAAGTACTAATTACGCTAATGGATTAGGAATTGTGAAGGTTAAATTTAGAGGAAATGAACCTGTATTTGCGTGGAAGGAGAGTGGAAAACCACCCTCAGTTCACCTGACCAAGATTCGAACTTCGATCTCCCCGCCCTCAGCAGTCGAGTTCAACACGACTAGCACGTTAGCTAACTACGCCACCGAGGCGGGTAACTTGTCATGTTGAAAGACGACAGGCTTGTACTGGATTAGTCCCCCAACGTCTTTCTATTCTTTCAGAATGTTTTATAATACACTTCCAAAAGATGAATCACACCAATACATCCTATCTGCACGGTGTATATTTTTTGAGGAACACACCATTGGACTTAGCAGTTCTGCCTTAAAGACGACGTGTGTATACCGTGTTTAGCGCTTTTGGCGCGTTTTCACAGCTTCAAAAACGCGGCACATTTAATGTCTAGTGCAAATTAATCAAAATACAGGCAGGCGTCAGCGTTAATAACGCGGTGCTTTCAGCGTTCGTATAGAATGGCCCTAATGCGAATATAACCGTTCGGCCACCGTTATGGTCTTCGAAATGTTGAAGTCGTTGGCGGGACGAGAGAGAAATGTGTTATTATTGGTCTCTTTTGCGGTAGTTTTAGTTTGTTGATTGCGAGTCAAGTAGACGTGTCGGTGGAAATATAACTCACGCCTCGGTAACAACGGCCGCCTTTAACCGCAAGCAGACCTCATTGCGGCGGGTGGAATGGAGTCAGATTTCTTGCGATAGGGACTGACGGGGTTCGAGTAACGCCTATAGCTGATTCTCAAATATACGGAAAGACATAACAAAGGCTGATGCCAACCGCTTATATAAGAAACCGATTAATGATTAGGATTATATTATTCGACTACAGTCAGATGGTCTATCTTGTTATCAAATCCCGTCTAAGAAGCGTTGAAGAATGCAGGGCCACTCTTATTTCTCTTGCACACGTTTTGCTGCAAGGGTTAATTCACATTTATAATTTTCAAACCAAGTTCAACAATAGTTCCCCTTGAACTTCCCTGGCATCGGTTTTCTCCAGTGCTATTCACTCGTCCAAGTTATCAGTATATTTACCAACCAAATATCGCTCCTCTCTATGTATTTACACTAATATGGTAGGAAGGATAAAGGTAGAATTTTAGAGGAATCATACCTACTTTCGTGAAGAGAGAGTAGTGAAAACAATTAGGGAAAAAACACTTTAGTAAAAACTGTCTGGATTCGAACCCTAATTTACCCCCCCCCCCCCCCCCCCCCCGATCTTCTCAATCGCCTGCAAACCAGACGAGACTGACGCCTTGGCCTGCGTATGGAGGAAATTCAACTTTAGCTTGTGGGAACCTTCATCGGTGGTCACGCGGTTTAATTGTCTGCTCATATAGTCTTGTTTGCCACTGACAGTGAGGTTTAGGGTTTGTTTCCCGGCTGGGTGTACTGAGGATTTTTTTCCTGAATGGTTTCAAAACTCACTTTACTCATTCTAACCTTATTAAAGTGATTAAAATGTGTATAGCTCGTGCAGGTAATAAGACGCGGTGAAATAAAGCTTGTTGGGGTTGGGAGGAATTGACTCGACTGCAATAATAATAATTCCTGAAAGGTGAGATGCCGTAGTCGTGTCAGATAAACGTCATCGGTGTTCCACTAGGATTAAATGATGCGCCCGCTGGAGCGATGTGACTCGTTGCAGAGGTTTAGACCCGTGCTCTCTGGGAAGGGGTTTGCTATTTCAAAATATGGTTCAAGCTTAAATGGAGGTTGAAGATATATATAAGCCCCAATTGGATTAAAAACATTTTGAGTTTTATAATCCACAAAAATCACGAAAGTGTCATATTAGCTCATCTAACGACGTTTCACACAGAGCACTAAGGTCAATTAAATAATTACAACCTTATTATATCTAGCCTTTCTAAATTAACTCTCATTTGTTAACAGAGTAATAAAATAACATTCAAAGATAACCGATTGTTTTAGAGGTTTTTAAGCTTCAAAACAGCAATTCTCATTATAAATACAGCAATGTAAGATTCTTTCCCTCCAAGATTTTGGGACCTTTAACCCCCATTCTTGGCATGAATGAGTCCTTATTGAAATTTCATACATGCCTCTAAAGATCGTGTCACGCACTCCAAAACTGTCGGTTTGAATCCATATTAAGCGTTCTCAGTGCACTATTTAATAAAAAGGGGGCGGTGAGGTTGTTATTTGTTGATATTTAAAATGTTTTAGAATGTCGTCTATCCTGTTTTATCAATTTACTGTTTTGTCCTTAAATTATTATTGTCTCATTAAGCAGTAATACCATCACTTGGGGTTAAACTCATCTTTGGTACACCCGAACCTGTCTTTTGTCACCGAACCAATGGTTGGTGGCCTTCGCGAAGTTTTAAGACAACTTGTTGACCTGTGTTTTCCGACTCATTCCATCTATTAGTCTTGCAGAACATTAAAAATAACATGAACTCGTGTGTCATCAGGGCTGTGGAGTCGAAATCGGTATAAATATACCGACTCCGGCATCAAAATTAAAACTTATGGTAGACCTAATTTAACAATACTTTTTTACTACTTAGGATCAAAATTTATAATTTGGATTGACAAATTATTCAAATATAAATTCACAGTGTCAAAGAGGCTTCCTACGAAGTAATCTGTATTGGAGCATTTAATTGTTGTGAATTTGTTATTATATAGTCTACTAATTAATACACATTGACCATTTATGAAGGAGTAGGAGTCGAAGACTTGGCGCACCGAATAACAGCTCTCTGGTAGTCATCCAATTAGTTGTTTTTTTAAATCCTTGCCGTAATTCATCGAAGCTGAAAGGTTCATACCTCCGCATAATTTTTCCAGTTGAAATACACTAGAGCATTCAGTGCGACAGCGGATTATATTTAGTTCGAAGATTGTTTAATTTAGCCGCGTCCGTCTCCCCTTTCAACTAACCGTATTTAATCGCACTATTGGGGTAGGTATAAGTAAGATAGATTTTAATTTTCTTATTTGAGGTATATAACGTTCACTTTCTGAACCAATGATTATATCAACACACGAGAATTTCTTTGAGCGAAGGCGAAAGGCCTGCCATTTTTTCCGTGAAAATTATTTTCACAAACCTTCCGGGGTTCTTTTATATGCCACAATTGGCATAGGACAGATGGCTTTACTTCCTCTCCGAGGGAAGGTGTGGTACGGATTTTTATCGCTCAAGAAAAATCCGTCGACCTCGGCTAAGTTTGAGTCCTGTAGGCGAGCACTTTACCCAAAGATCACTTAGGTCACTGGAAAATAGTAGTATATCACATAGTCAGGGTCCTTACGCGTAATGGAAAACACGGAATTTTTAAATATTTCTTCAAGGCCTGGACATGTTATGGAATTCCTCATCTTTCCAGTATTTTCCTGTAACTTTTTAGGTTGTCCTGAAAATTCCTTGTCCCCCATTTTTTAAACGGGTCAGTTAATAAGGAGGAAACAGGAGTAACTCAATAGATGAAATTTCCATATATCAATAGTAATTCATAAGGTGTCTGATCCGTATAAATCATTAAATTTCTTTATTAATCTACTGAATCTATCATTAATATAAAATTAAGCAGCTGCCCTGGAGGAATTATTGAAAATACTTGAAAAGTCATGGAAAAAAAAATCACAATTTTGTGTAGGAACCCTGTTTAGTACACTAGTCAGGATTTGAACCCTTACATTGTCATCAGTGAACCAAACCAAACTAGACGAGATTCATATTTAATCCGCGTGCCCATCCATGCGGGGCTGAAAAAACTGTGTCGAGGGCTATCAGTAAAATATGAAGTGCAATGGTGGGCACGCAGGACATAGGCGCCAGTCATGTCTTACCATGGTTTGTTTGTCTTGGGGAGGTCGGGGTTTGAATCCCGGCCGGGTGAATTGATTGTAGGTACACTACCTTTAAAATTCTACCTTTCTCCCTCCTATCTCGCTAGTGTATAATGGACTAGTCCGAACGAACAGTAAAACGCAGCGCAAAATACAAGTTACAAGTGAGAAATCATGTGAGACTTCACTGATCAAAAGCTTTGTTATATTATATTTTAACCATTTGGTACTCTGGCATGTCACTTTTTTTTTGCGCTAAACCTTTCTAGAATTGTCACTTTCATTATTTGCAACACCTCTCGGGACGTGTCACATGAACATTTTTGCACCAATTGGCGGGGGTGTCACATGAACATTTTTGCAACAAATCTTTGGCCGTGTCGCATAGGCCTACATTGGTTTGCAACATTCTTTTTGCTGGTCACATGCACTTTGCAACACTTGAATACATACAGCACAAGACTGACTATTACAACACACAGGACATCTGGACAGCCCATTCAAGTACTTGTGCCTCTGTTGCTTTACGCCTCGAGGGAGTCTTCGCAGATTTATGCAATAAAGTTAAACTCAAATCGGCGAGATGATGTCGCTAGATAAAAGTAAGATGTTAAGTAATGTTGGAGTAGGATAGTACTGCCTGTGAGGGAGGTGGTGGGCCTCCGGCCCAGACATGGTCGATAGTAATAACAATGTATATTGACAATTTTCCAAAGGGTGTGTGTGTGTGTGTGTGTATATATATATATATATATATATATATATACATATATATATACATACATACATACATGTGCTAATATGTCAAATGTTGTTTTATATAGGTCTTTGCATTCTTTTTACATGGCTGGTTCAGACATTTACAGCCGTAAGGTAGACTTTTTTGGTCAGTGCTGGCATCTCTTCAAGTCTTCTAAAAGTGTCAACATAGCCCGATTTAGGTATAAATAATCTTCTCCGTCCTGGCAGTGTGTGGGGTCACTGACTTTGACTAACCGTCATCCGCGACACTCGCCTTACTTAGCGTTATTATTTATCGAGAAGAAAGGAGGGCGATAGGGGGACTTAAGACCTCTTCGCATCCAGGTGGTGTCTGTCCACCCGCATAACCATATTGAAGACTTGAGACTTTTGGCCATTTAGGCAGTCATTATATATCTTGTTGATGAGCACGCTAGATTAGGAGTCAGGCTTATCTTCTTTGGTGGGGATGGGGATGTTGGGGCTCGAATCCTGGCTGGGTGTACCAAAGTGGTGGTTGTTTTCCACTACACAAATGCAGGTTTACTTCCTATAAATTTTCTACCTTCCTCGTCCGCCCTAGCGTAATTAAATGCGGAGAGCCCGGACAGTAAGACGTGGAGCACGGGGACAAAATATTATGTGTTGTGTTTTTAAATTAAAAGAACATATTATAGATCAAAGGGTGTTAGTTTTAGGCATTTATCGAGTACTTATTGGCTATCCTTTCACTGGACAACTGATCCGCTGCTAGATATTTAATGGGCAGCTGTTATGTAAATACTCTTGTTGTCACTTTAATCACGAATGCTATAAAATTGCTTGGTAGTATGTGTTTTTATTGCGCTTTCCATATACTTTATGTAAAGTCAAGATAATAAAAAAATATGCATGACACTATTATTTACTGTCTATTTTAGCCATTTTTCTCGAATTAAACTGTACAAGAACCATTATTTGGCTGTGTCTAAACCAAGTGGTTAATAATTAATTGTAAACATTAACTGGATGACTATCTCAATGCTTTAGAATGGTTAGTCCATGAAATTCTGTTTCTTTGAACGTTTAATTATTTTTATTATTCTTTGACAACCATTCGCTTCATATTATTATTATTATTATTATTATTATTATTATTATTATTATTATTATTATTATTATTATTATTTTCTACAATTAATTTGTTTTAGAAGTGTGTTCGAAGGATCTGCAAACCGAAAGTGAGATTGTGCCAAGACGGTTCTGTGTGTTTAAAATATTTTCACTGATAATTTAAAAGTAAAATATAGTTTATATTCGATTAATTATTTATTAACACTTACGTTAGAAGGGAAAGAAAGGTTTGCACTCGATTACTACCAATCAAATAATTTTAGTAAATAGTTCGTTTAGTAAGTTGATACTAGGCAAGTAACACGACACCTTCATTTTGTGTGTGTGTGTGCTTAGTATAGTAATACTAGACTTAATTTGTTTTTATAAATAAAGTTTCCATAGAGGATAAATGTAATTTTTAAAACGTATAATCACCGACACCCTACAACTAAGGTGAGGCTGTAGAGGATGCGAGAAAAGGCCAATGTTTTTGCCTTTTTTTATAGACAAAAAATGTGTTTCTAAAATAAATAAAATATTGCTTCAGTACAAACATGGAGTTTAATTTTCTTTACATGGGGATATAAACATTCGTTAAATATCCGTCATGATCATAGCGGCATTAAATTATGTTTTTTTAATGCAGAGAAATAAATTAAATTAAATTCCAGGACACCCTTGACAGATATTCAAGAACTGTTAAGGTCACCACGCGAAGAAAATTAAACTCTATGTTTATACTGAAGCAATGTTTATTTTGAGCAAAGAAGTCTTGCTCTAAAAACTGGAAATAAAACATATATTTTCTCGCGTCCGCTACTACACCCCCACTTTAAGGTGGAATGGAAGGGGACGCGAGCAGTTATGATGGCGTAACTTTTTTTGGCTAAAATAAATAAAATATGATATCCAAAAAATTGTGTGGCCACCATGTGAAGAAAATTAAACTCTATTTTGTACTGGAGCAATATTTTATTTATTTTGGCCAAAAAATATTTTGCCATATAACCAGCAAAAACACTGATTACTTCTCGCGTCCCCTTCCATCCCACCTTAAGAGCGTACGTACATCACAAGCTAATCAACTCTGCGATACAATCGGCTAGAAATAGTAAATTTACACGAACACTATTGCACGTGGGTCATTTCTGTTTAAACATTAATGGAGATAACAGAAGATAATAGAAGTCCCTAATACTGAACGCTGTTGAAATTTTAAATGACATTTGGTTAAAAACTGCATCGAAAAGGCCGTTTTTGACAATTTCTAATGGCTTTACAGATTAGCATTGCGCACAAATTTTAATTCTGTCACAATAGGGACATCATTTAATTATTAACAAGAAACTTTGTCCCCCATCGTCACCTCGGCAAATTTCGGGTAATCATTCAAATACAAATGCACTGCACACTTTCTGGCATATCGTAGGTCTTTTATTTTCCTTCTTTACTTCCATATCTCTCTCTCTCTCTCTCGCGCGGCGCGCGCATACACACACAAACGCAGATGTGAGCCGGGAGCAGAGTTGGGCCTGCTATGATGAACGCTCTTCAAAGTTAATATTATTTAATTTAAATAGCTTCATAAATTTCCCACTTAAATACACCTGATTATAATTTGTTTGACAAAATTCACATAAAACTGTTCTAAATAACTGTATTTTTATTTATTTTTTTCTCGTGTAATTAAAATCATACAAGCACATGCCACTTTTTTTAAAATACAACATTTGTATCACCATCTTAAAATTTTGAAATTAAAATGATGTTGTTGACCATGTAAATACATATTAACTAGTTGATCCAAGAGCTTAGAAGGAATTTTAAATATCACAACTTATTCTGACCTTGATTCCAGAGACGAAGGTTTAGCTAGCTGGTGAACTGTGACGAATTATTTTTCACTGTTATTTTCATCTTATTTCTTGGTGAATATTCTTGAAGAGCTTCA